>JABAKD010000002.1:17607628-18207628 GCA_012845835.1 Undaria pinnatifida | reverse complement strand
CGAGCTTTCATGAGCGAGATGGTAAACGACGATCTTCGCCTGTGGGTCAACGACCTCATGCGATTTACGCAGCAAGTCCGTCCGCCGATGGTGCCCCCTCCGTCCGACTTCACGTTCTCGATGCTGCCCGTGCCTTCGTTCAAGCGCACGAGCGCCTTTTGCTCTAGCGGGGGTGACGTGCTCAAGATCGTCGCAGGATTGGACGTCCCCCGCGACAGCCAGGACGGGTCGTCCAAGAGGAAAAGCAACCCGGCCAGCCCCGGTGCACCACGGAAAAAAATCGCTCCCCAGTACCGGCAGTTTGCTTCTTTGGGCCGATGCCGGTTCTCCAACTGCAAATTCTTGCATTCGGCTCCCCCGGCCGACGCCACTTCACCTGATGCTCTTTGCCACAGTGGCAGTTCGGCGGCGCCCGCTGGTGAGTCGCGGGCGTTGGTGCTGCGCTCAAAGCCCCGCGGTGGGTCCGGGGGTGGTAGTGGCGGCGCTGGTTCTGGATGAGGACACCGGCCCTTTCTGTCTGTTGGGCCAACACCTGGGGGGGCGGCTGCTGAGCTTGCCGTTTGTAGAGCGGCGACGGCGCCGGGGGCCAACGGGGGAGCGGGTGCCCGGCCGGCCACCCAAGGCGTAGGGGGGGGGCTGCGTGGGCGTGCGTTGGTAGCTCTGGCTGGCGATGGGGGTGTGAGGCGTGCTCGCGTGGCGGTGGCTCCGGGCTTGGTCCCTTTCGGAGAGAAAGGTACGGTTTCTTGTGCGCGTGTGAGTGATTTGCCAGCTGATTTGCTGCGTGTACAAGAGGCGGTTGATGGCGTACGTTCGGGTGCCTTGCGGTTCGCTGCGGTCGACGCTTGGCTGGATGCTCGGGCGGTTGTGGTGCAGTCGATGGCCGAGCAAGGCTCTGCGAGCCTCGGTCATCTTGCCTCGGTAAGCTCCTCCCTCTTGAGACAGTGTCAGGGCAGCGTTGCCATACTCACGTCCACCATCGGCCCCTCACCGTTTTCGCCGCATATTAACGTGGCTACCGTACGGCACTGGTTTAGATCTGTCAAGCATTTTCCCTCTATTTCCGTACTACTTCGCGTGTTGGCGCCGGGCGCACCAGTGGGGGTATCAGGAGGGGGGGATCTGACCGCTGAAATCGCTCATGGTAATCACCCGGGAATCGCACAACACGACGTCGCGATCCACGAAAAGATTTTCGAGGACGTCGTGTACGGTCGCGCATTGGTATTTGATCTGCGTTTCGCTGGCGAAATTTTGAGGCTTCGTATTTCACCGCTCAGCGTCGTTCTCGAACCAGAAATTTCGGATTATGAACGATCTCACGTCTGCGCGCGCGGGGGGTCGGACCAATGTTAACGGTGACACGGGTTTTGATCCCGCGCCACCGTCCGAGCTCGGCCACGTGCTTCGTGAGGTTTCACTACGGGTGATGTTTGTGAGGCAGACCCACGGTAGTAGTGCTCGAATCCTCTTGTGCCGTGTGGACATCAAAGATGCGTTTCGACAGGTTTTGGTTGACCCGGCAGGTGCGCCGGTTTTCGGTTAGGTGTTCGGCGATCGCGTCGTCGTGGATTTACGCTTGCAATTTGGGTGGCGTAATAGCCCGGGGTTTTGGGGGTTGATGGCATCCGCGCTCGAGCATGCTCACACCCACTCTACGTTTCAAGGCGCAGATGTTTCCCAACAAGGGGCTGCTGCCGTCGCGCACGTCGGAATTTCCCCGCCGCGGGGGGTTCCAGCTGTCTCTATCCCGGGTGATTGTGGGCCTGTTTCTGGCTCTGGTGGCAACGTCGGGAACTACTTTTTTGTGAGGTATTACGTAGACGATGGCATTTTCGTCGAGTTGCAATGGTGGCCGGACAGTCGCCGTTGTTTGCACGCTATCCAGTCGCTGGCATCGGACCATTTTCGCTTGTTGGGCGAACATGGTGTCTCTGATCCGCCCCTCCTGTCCGCCAGAAAAACCACTGACTGGGATACGAAACTGGAGGTGTTGGGTGGGATCATTGACACGGAGGCGCTTGCGGTTACGCTGCCGTCCCATAAGCGCCTCAAGCTGCAAAATCTCCTTGCGGAGTGGCCCTCGTCTCGTACATCTGCTTGAGCGAGGCAGGTGTCGCAGCTCGTTGGCTTCCTTATACATGGCTCCTTTGTGCATCCGAGGCGGTTCTTCGTGAACCGTTTGTTGGCTTCGGTGGGTATGCCGCGCATATCTGCCGAAGCCGATTTTGGTTTTCGTACGGCCAACCCCGGGCGGCGCCTTGTCCTGGAACCTGAGTTTCAAGGGGACCTCGAGTTTTGGCGGTGGTTTGTTGAGGAGGGATTGGACGCGCGCGGAGGAACCTTGTCGGCTCCGATGTATCATTTGCTTGAGCGCCCCTCCTAACGTACTCTGTTTTCGGATGCATCCAAAACCGCTGTCGGGGGTTTCTGCCTTGAAACTGGGGTATACTGGAGATACGATCTTGACGCCGGGGAACGATATCGCTTTTGTGGGTCGAGCAAGTCAGTTGCAGGCGAGAACGATATATCGATTAACCTCGAACTGCTAGGTATGGTCGTCTCCACGTGGATCCTCGTATTTCCGTGTGCTGAGCGCCCGGCCGCGTTGGGGGACTGCGTGTTGTTGCGTGGCGACAACGAAGCAGCCGTAAAGTGGGTGCGGCGGTGTCGAGGTGGGAAGGAGCCGAGATCGGGCGCGCTGATGCGCCTCCTTGGTATGCTCGAATTGTCTTCTGGTTGGCACTTTGACGCGAAACACGTACGGGGTATTTTTAACGTTGCCGCCGACGGTATCTCACGCTGGGATCGCGCTTCCGTCCTCGTTAATCTGCGTGCTGTTCGACCGGAAATTCCGTGGCAGGAGCAGGATCTGGGGGCCGCGGGCATATCCCTATGTACTTCGGTGTTGGCCTCGAGCACATGCGACACGCCATTGCGGCCTCGTCTGAACGCACTTATCAGGGACATTTTGGCGCATGGGTAGAATTTCGGGTACGTTGTGGCCTGCCAGTGTTTCTCGATCGGTGCCGAGATGGCATGGCTAGCGTTTGGCATGTGTTCAAGTACGTCGCGTACGCCTTTTCGACCAAGAAATTGCGGTCGGCAACTATTGAGAGCCATTTGTCAGCGATCAAGTTCTTCCACCGTATTTCGAGGGGTTTTGAGATCGACACCACTCATCCCGTGATTGCTAACGCTCTTTAAGGCGCCGCTCGTTTGCATGCCGACGTTGGCAACCAGGCAACCGTGCGGTGGCCCGTTTCGTGGGATATGCTGCTCGCGGGCGAGAAGCTGATCCCCACGTGGCGTGCCGGGGGTCGTGTTTTGTGGCCTGCCCTGTGCGCTTCGTTCTGTCTCTTGACTCGCGCGTCAGAAATGTTTGCGGAAACCCGGTTACGAGTTCACGAGACTAATTGTTTGCGGCGTGCTGATGTTGCCTTCTTTCGCGGAAATATTCAGCTTATTGTTGAGCAGTGGTCAACCGCGGATCGTCTTGAGGTTCGGTTTCGCGGGTCGAAGCGTGACCAACTGCGGCAAGGGGCGGTTGTCACGCGTGTGCGAAAGGGTCCGTCGATGCGCGTGGGGGAAGGTGGCGGCGTCGTCGATCTAATGATCGAATTGATGTCTTGTTACTTGTTTCTTCCCTCTTCGGCCCCCTTGGTTGCGTTTGGCGTTGGTAATGGCAGATGGTCCATGTGGACACAACATCAAGCGACGGCAGCTTTGCGGAAAGTGGTTGCGTTAACGGGTATGCGTACGGAGGAGTACGCCTTGCACTCCCTGAAGATTGGAGGCGCAACGCACTTGTCGGCGGGGGGTGCAACACCGGCGGTGTTGCAGCGTGAGGGCCGATGGGCGTCCGATGCTTATAAGACGTGTGTCCGTAGTCACGGAAAGGACGCCAGATGGGTAGCAAGCGTTATGGCCCAGGAAGGAATTAGTGGTGGGGTCCAGCCGGGGCAGGGCACAGAGTGGGGGCGAGTTAACCCACCCTTAGATCTGACTAGTTCGGCAAAAGCGGAATTACAAAGAAGTGTGTTATCCCGTGTGCACTCTACGACTCGCGAGTAGGGGGGCGCGGGGGAGTGGGGAGTGAGACTACATTCGTAATACGGGTCAACTACCAGTTTGTGCTGGAAGCTGGCGTCGAGAGTTCGATGTCGCCAGTTGGGTTGGGAGTTGACTCGTGTGTACGGATGTTAGCGTGGGGTTACCGGCGGGGCAGCCCCGGGGTATCCCCAACTCCAACCCCCCTCTCCGGGTGGGGGGTTGCGCATTGATATAATACAACTTCGAAAGCAAAGCGCAAAGCAGAATATTTTCGAAGTATGAGAAAATATGGGTTTTGTACGTACGTAAGAAGTTTGACCAATCAGATCAATGCGGTAATTCATAGTCGTATGAGCGATAGCATTGGCTACACCTGGCCCGGCTGTGTAGGCGACGACCTCACGCGGAGCGCCTAGGGGAGCACAGTCAGAGCTACAGATCCAAGGTGTGATACAGACTAGTTTAAGTTCCCACCCACTCGCCCGTGCTTTTGAGGGATTCAGTGGACGGGGAGTTAATCGGTCGCAGTAAGGTTGCGCGTATTTGTTACTGTTTTGGTACACGTACCCGTTTTCGCTGAAGATGCGACGGGATTTCGTAGATTGCGCAGGTTTGCGATGGGAGCTAGCCGCATCAGTGTTATAGCGTGGTGCAAGGGGTGTTCGTTGTTGTGTTTGTTTTTCAGCATGTGTAATATCTGAGGATCCCTCCGTGCGGTAGGGTTACGTATGACTGTTTTACGCAGATATTATGTTGACAGCTAACAGCGAAGGTTGTGGCGGTGAATCGGCTCGGATTTAGCGCGCAATCTGAAATTGTGGGAGAGGGGAATTATCCGTATATTGGCAAGTAAGTGCATTTTTTTAATGTACATGGTGTGTGCATGCGTATATATATTACACGCGTGTGTACGTTTTTATATGCTGCATGTTATAGGTGGTTGCCTCGTATGTCTTCTTCGAGTTGCCAACGATTGTTCGTCGTTGGCTGTTGGCTGGCGTCGAGAGTTCGATGTTGCCAGTTGGGTTGGGAGTTGACTCGTGTATACGGATGTTAGCGTGGGGTTGCCGGCGGTGCAGCCCCGGGGTATTCCCATCTCCAACCTCGCTCTCCGGGCGGGGGGTTGCGCATAAATATAATACAAATTGGAAAAGCAAAGTGCAAAGTTGGTCTTATTCCTACTACTATTATTGAAAAACTTTGAGCGATTATTTCTGGCAATTATTTTTGTAGTTTTGAGGCTCCAGAAATAACTGCATCAGAAATAAGGGTGCCATTATGGCATCTGATTTTTGAAAATGGTTTTATTTTGAATTGATAGGGCTTGTTTTGCCGTTTGCCTTCATTTTTGAAATCTGGCACGTACACTGTCGCCGGCGACGTGAGGTCACCACCGCCTCTGCTGCTGTCTCTGCTGCTGTCTCTGCTGCTGTGCTGCTGCTGTGGTGCAGGTGTGTATGGACAGTGGAGCACGAGAGAGTGTGTAGTGTTGGTGGTAAGATACGACAGCTGATCTTCTTGGTGGTGACTGATTGTTGAGGATCTGATGTGTGTGAACGATATTCAGAGCTGAAGACGGTAGGGGTTTCCACATATCCTGCTTCTGGATTCTGGTATGAGGATTCGGGGATGAAGTTAAGATCGCTTGTTTTCTTGTGTTCGGAGTCAATGACAATAATTTCTCTCTCCTTTCCTATTAATAGCACCTGAATGGTGCTGACCAGACCCCCTCAGGCCAAGGGGGGATACTTTCTGGTCAGTAGACCTTGCATAGCGTAGGCGTGTCTAGAATTATCGATAATTCTGGTGAACACACTGAAGTTAGTCAAGGACTTTTCGGTAAGGATCGACACAGCAGCTACGGGTAGCTGCGAATTGCGCCGCGTTTCGGTGACATAAGATTGAGAGAAGAACCGAGACGTCTATAGCTGAACGAGGGATCGCCGCTGGATACGTCCCAACGTCGCTCCCAGCGTGAAGGAGCGGCAGCAGCAGAAGGCGGGGGTTCGCAGGGCCCCACGTCTGCTGATGGTGAGGTTCGCATCGGGTTGAATGACCTCATATTGGGAAATGGTCCCGGCGCTCCACAGTATAGACGGGTATTTTCACAGGCAGCGTCGCTCCGCTTCTATGCCCAATACGCTGTGTACGAGCGGGCGATGGAACTCAGCAACAACGCACAGTCTATCTCGCGCCCTGTGCTGTCGGTTGCTCAGCTGCTGCGTCAGTCCATCCGTTCGTGCCTGTCGCGGACTTATTTCGATGGGACTGGATTACAGGAAGACGAATTACGCGAGGCGCTTGCGAAGCATGCAGAATGTTGGACCGACGATTCTGTCGACCCATCTATTGCGGCGACTGAGGTGTGTCGTCGGGTGACCATGGGGTCCGAAGCTACTTCTGTTGATCGGATTGGCGCCGTCCATAGCCGCCTTGAACAGTACTTTGAAACCCTAGTGCTGAACTCGTTTTCCGTGACACGCTGGGTGCTTAGAAAAGAGGTCCTGCAGTCGTCATTATTAAAACGCTGGTGGCTGGGTTGAATCCCCCCGAGTTCAAACTTAAGGTTGAGCATCAGCTCGAAATGAGAGGGGCCTGCAAGGACAAACCAAAGAAAGATTTTGATCTTGTGCGGGAGGTGGCCGTCGCATGGCGCACGGTGGAGATGGCTGATAAGCAGCGGCACCAAACACGTACTGGTCGGGTAATTTCGCGCGGGCAGGCGCTCGCGAAGCCGTTTCCCGGCGTATCGGCCGGTGGCGCGGCCGAAAAGGCCTCTATCGCGGTGGCTACCTGTTTCTAATGCCGTAAGCCCGGCCATCTCGCTCGTAACTGCCCTCCGCACACCTTTCCTTCAAATGCCTCCTCGCCGCCCGCGGGAGTGCGGGGAAACGGGGGTAATCGGTCGTCCATGGGGCGTGGACGACCGCCGCCGCCGGCGCCGCAGCAGCGGCCACAGCAGCAGCGGCAGGGCACCGCAGCAACGACAACCACAGCACTCGCAGCAGCAGCAGCAGCGTTTCTCGGCGCATCAACCAGGCTCGACGCCCTTTTCTGGAACGGGGAAGGGTCACGGGGGGGCATCTTCGACTGCTTTCCATCAGCGCCACGTTGGCGGCCGTGCGGTTTTCTCTGGTCAACACCGAGCCCGCACGCGCGCAATTTTTGCCCCCGCACCCACTCCCGTCTTCCGCTAATGCCCCGGCGTCGGTAAATGCGCCGGTGGCTGACGGGCCTGGGGAATCGGGGCCGTACGTACCAGCGTTCCGCGGCGTGCTTCCCGGTATTATGTCTTGTTTTAGTGCCGAAGGCGTGGCCGTCGACGAGCGCGAAAAATGGTGTCAAGCCAGCTTGTCGGTGCCCGGGGCAGTTGTTATGGCGGCGGTTGATGCTGTTGCCATACTCGACTCGGGCTCTGGTACCACGACCATGTCTGCTGGGATTTCGAACAAGTTGCAAGCGGCATTTCCTGATGTGCAAGTTGTGGGGGCATGGCGCACCCGGGGAAGCTCAAGGTGGCGGATGGTCGTGTGCTCGTGGTCCAGGAGAGAACGTGCCCGGTGCGGATTGCTCTGCACACAAGCTGGGGTTTGGTCACCATGGATCCGTTTTCCTTTGCAGTCATGCCGGGCGACGACGATGTTGTCATTCTCGGAAACCCAACTTTGAAGCTGTTGGGTATCGATGTCTATGGCGCGCACGCGGGAACGTGCCGCCCTCACCGGTGTTGACACCGCAGCGTACCGGCAATGCCGCCGCATCATTGTTAGTGTCGACGCTTTGCAGCAGCAGCAGTGCGGGACGTCGGAGGAGCCGGATAGAGCCGTGGAGCGCTTGGTGGCGCGGGGGCCGGACATCGACATGGGCCCGGAGGAGAAATTACGGGCTAGGTCTGAGGCTCTGGAGGAGGCCGTTCTGGCGTCGGTGGCTGCTGGGTTGGATGAGTCGCATGTGGAGCGTTTTCGTGACGTCATTGAGAGGCGCTGGAATGCATTTCGGTGTGGGTTACGCAGGGGCGACCCGCCCGCGCGTGTTGAGCCCCTGCGCGTTACCCTTAAGCCGGGCGCTCGGCCGGTCAAGGCTCGGCCGCGGGTCTACAACCCCGTCAAGACCGCCTGGTTGGCAGCATGCATGGCCTCGTTGGCGGCTCTGGGGCTTGTGTTCCTCAATATTCAGGCGGTGTGGGCCAGTGCAGCTACGACTACGCCGAAAAAAGGGGGGTTTTACTTGGTGAACGATTTCCGGGCTGCAAACCAGCGCGTCGAGAAGGTGCTGTTGATTGTCCTCGTGAACATGACGGTTATGATCCATCTTATATAATGGAGTTCCGTATGTTGGTAAGGGATTCATGTATAAGGTGTACGGGGACACTTTGGCCGGATGTTTCCCGGCATGATTTGCCATGAGCTGTCACTCATAGTTTTGCTCCATATGAGACCGAGTCAGGCTCGACGGCTGGATAATATAAGAAAGAGTTCCGTGTCACCGTCTTGAGTCATCATCACGCCTTCCCGCGCCAGCAACGGGTACACCTTTAGAGATCTATCGACACACTAGTGTGAAAGCCGGTTGATTTTTATTGGTAAGCGCAGCCAAGGCCAGCCTAGAGAGGTGGGAAAGAGCCATGTCAGGTCCGGGGGATTCTGGCATTAGTGTAGATTACACTATATAAGAGAGGAAGTAAAGCTACTCGAGATCCAGGTAGCGTTGCAGAAGCGGGAGAGAGAGGTCGGACTCGCTGAGGCAGCACTGCGAGCGTCATGTGCTGAAGAGGTGTATGGCCTGACTACGTTTTGGTCCTGGCGGGTGTCGATAATGCATGACGCACTACGACTTCTCCGCGAGGAGCACGAGCTTCAAGCTGCTGTGATGCGGAAAATGGACGAAAGAGTGGTTTTGTTAGAGAATGAGAGAGCGAGAGATGAGAGAGAGCGGGAAAGATGAGAGACAGAGAGAAGAGAGAGAGAGAGGGGAGAGTAAAAACATTTCGCCCCAGCAGCAACTGCGCGGTCCTAGCAAAGCCAAACATGAGCCGAAGCTGGTAGATCTGCATGGCGCTGGTGGCAACGGCGCTGGAGAGCAGCTGTTGTTGCAGAGGCAGCAGCTGCCTCAGTCGCCCCGCTTGCAGGGAGAGCAGCAGTCAGAGGATTGCTGCACCTGCAACAAAAAAGAGATGCCACCCCAATAACCGCAGCAGCAAGGTGCGCGGTACTTGGGGCGAAGGCGCTGCGGGGCAGCAGCAACAACAGGCCCAGCAGCTCCATCGGCAAGAGAGGCAGCAGCAGTCAGGGGATTGCTGCACCTGGCTCGACGATGAAGCGCAGCCACGTCGTCAGCATGACCAGCAGCAGAGGCTGTAACCGCAGGAAGATTGTGGAGTTTTAAGCGACGACGATGTGCAGTGGCCCCAGCAGCAACAGCAGCGTAGACTAAGGCATGGGGCCGAAAGTCCGCTTCGCGCTGGAAGCAGAGGGGACAACGAGAGTGTTACAGCACCGGCAGGTGCGGGAGGAGAGGAGGTGGAGAATGCGAGAGCGGGGCTGAACACATGCTGGCGGAAAAACTCTTTGTCTGGACTGCTTAAACACGCGCACGTCCGCAGATGGTTGTGGTCGATGGGGGGAACGTGGACCCCGAGGAACCGAGAGAGGGAGAGAGCGATGTCAGGCACTGGTGGAAGGGTCTGCACCATCGGTTGGGGGTCGGAGCATGCACGCAAAAGGAGGACATGCCCAAAGCGAGAGCGTGTGAAGGAGAAAAGAACAACGGGCCATCAGCAAGGGCTTAGGCCCGCTCCAGGAACGTTTTGACTTTTGTTGCTTTTCCTTGCTGCTGATTATTTCCGTTTTTCGATCAATTTTATGTTGATTTGAGAATGGCGAACCCCTCCGCGACTATGATTGATTGAGAGCGAGGGGTGTTTTGATATCTGAGAGAGAAGGTATGACCGACTAACATATTCGTAGCTCCACTCACTGAGGCTATCCTTGTAGGCGTATTCTTGTAAGAGTATGGAAAGTGTTTGCTTGGTGTTTAACTTGTCGGGTACTCGTGCTGAGCATTAGTTCGAGTAGAGCCCGAGACGTGTGTTGTGTGAGGGAAAGTCAAATGCTGAAAGAATGCACACACAGCAGTGCATGTTGTATCATACCATGTCATCGGTACATAGTACAGCAGTACGAAAATTGCGTGAATCAATTACCTGCAAAAATAAGGGTAGGGTTGAGGTACGGTTTCGCGTGTATGCCGAGCAATGCTGAAAATTCAAGCACGTCCCTTGAAGACTATGCATGATGAGCAGTACAGGAGTGATCAGCTTGTCAGCTGTGTTGCTAATAGTGCCCTTTGAGCGACTTTGCTTGGTTTATGGTGCTGCTGACTCACTGCTGAACATGGTGCCGAATGATGTGCCTACTGGCAAATTGCAGGTTGTCGGTATATTGAACCGTCGTCGAAATGCCGACAATTGTGTGCGTTATTTGCTAAATTATTTTTCATCTTCGATTAAATTCGCGTGCAAAGCATTTTTGTACTTGCATCGGAATTCTAAGGCCATTTCTTATACAGTCAGATTCCGCCAGTCGAAAACGGCCCTTTTCGACTGGACTTTTTTTCGACTGGAATCATCTGGTCCTTGTTGTTGTTGTTGTTGTTGTTGTTGTTGTTGTTCTCACATTAACTCGCATAATCAAGTCCGTGGTCACAGGATAGGCTCCAGTCACTCTGGAGCTGAGGAATACCCCAGGGAAAAACACAACCAACCCAAGGTGGTACACGCATATATCTCAGCTGACGCAACTCATGCCTCCACCAGAAACATATAAAAGTGAATTCGGGAGTCAGTCTACGATGTGCCATGTCCATGCCGGTGCATACGTCTCATTACTCACGCCTGGAGAAACCAACTATTCCGATTGCCACCCAAGGAAGACTACCACGTATATATTACACGTAGTATCTATAACTACGCATACGCACGACAGGCGTAAGTCAATTGGAGAAAGGGAACAGAGAAACATAGAAGAAAAGATAAAGGAAAGGAAAGGAAAGAGAAGAGAAGAAAGCGAAACAAAACGAAAAAGGCAAGAAAAGAGAAGAAAAAGACAGGAAAAACAAGAAAAGACAAGACAAGAAGAGGAGGCACGGCAAGGAAAAAAGAAAAGAAGAAAGAAAAAAGAAAAAAAAGGGAAAAAAATGTCATACTAGCAGACCCTAGGAACTGGCTAAGGATGGCATTGGGCTAACAGAGGGTATCACGTCCATCATCAATGGCACCTGGGAGAGAACGCAACATGGCGAAGAAGTCAGGGCGGTCTTATGCTATCTTGTGACGGCCATTAGAAGGCCCACAACTTTCAGTACGATGATGGCCAAACCCAGACTTCAGTCTCTTGAGCATGACGCTCCCCCTTCCCCCCGTCCCCCCTTCCTCCCTTTCCTCCTCTCCCCTCCCCCCTCCCCCCCTCCCCCCTCCCCCCCTCCCCCCTCCCCCCTCCCCCCCTCCTCCCTCCCCCCCTCCCCCCTCCCCCCCTACCCCCTCCCCCCCTACCCCCTCCCCCCCTCCCCCCCTCCCCCAGTCCCAATCCCCCCCCCCCCCCCCTTCCCCCTCCCCCCGGCCGCTTAGAGATACCAACGGTGGATGGCGCTGCCGCAGCCTTTGCGCGTCGCTCTGCAGCTTTGCGCCTCTCCGTTTCATGCCAATTCCGCATGAACAACTCGGCTCCCTTCTTTACTCTTCGAAACCATCTGCCAGCCTTCTGAGCAGCCTTTTGCCATCCTTCGAATTTCATTCCAAAAACCGACATATCCTCCTTCAGATGCACCAGCCAGTCTTTCTCTTGCCCCCCTGAGTAGCCCTTACCCCCAACAAATTCCCTAAACATCACCCTCTGTGGCAGACGCTCCTTCCCCATACGTGCCACGAGTCCCGCTAACACAATCCTCCTTTTACGCACTGTCGCCTCAGCGCTCTCGGAATCTGTCTGGGCAAGCGCGTCGGCGTACGATAGGGTGTGGTCGTCGCGCTTCCGTTTCCACCATCCAAGGCATCGGAGGAGCATGCAGCGGTGAACCCGTCGTAGCCTGTCATAGTCAAGCTTCTTCGGGCTCCACGTCATTCAACCGTACAGCAGTGTCTCGACCACCTCAGCTTTCAGCAACCGCACCTTCAACCGTAAACGCACACCCGGGCGATCATAGATTTCCATCTTGTACCGCTGGAAGCACGCCCAGGCCCTCTGAAGACGCCGCGTTATTTCAATGCTAAGGTCTCTGTCTGCGGTGATAGCCCCGCCCAAGTATACATACTCGATTGTTTGTTTGTATACCTGGCCGGCTGCATTGATCGTGAAGGACACTTACCCCCGCTTTTGGTTTCCAGGCACATTACCTCTGTTTTTGCCTCGGATACTGTAAGCCCGAACGACGAGCACGCAGTCACGATCACCGTCATCATCCTCTCCAGCCCTTTTGATGACCGCGACACGAGGCCCGCATCATCCGCGTACAGCATACCCCACAATCTCTGCACCCCCTCCCCCTCCTTCTCCCTCCGCCCGTCGACTTTGCCTGTGCGTGAATTGCCCTTCTTCTCGCCTTCCTCCTTTCGCTGGAGCTGCACCATGTTGTCCGTGATGGCTGCATCAGCGAGGAAGAGTTTCTCGGCCACACGCAGTACCGCCGTGAAAAACATGTTCAACAGCAGTGGCGCGAGCATGCATCCTTGCCTGAGACCTGGCCCACGTCGAACTTATCCGAGCACTCTCCATCATCCAGCCGCACGCATGCTTGCATACCGTCATGGAATTGGCGGATGACGGCGAGCATTCTCGGTGGCACGCCAGAACGAGCAAGGACACCCCACAAAAGGCTTCGGTCGACGGAGTCGTATGCTTTGGTGAGGTCGATAAAGCACATGTACAACGAGGTGTCCTTCTTCCGCGCCAGTTCCTGCAGTCGTCGTACTACGAACATCATGTCAACCGTCGAGCGTTGGGGTCTGAACCCACACTGTTCCTCCGGCAGGATGTTCTCGCGTTCGCAGTAGTCATTCAGGCGACCCGCGATGACTTTGAGGAGTACTTTGCCGGCGTGAGCCACGAGGGAGATGCCACGATAATTTCCACACTCAGTCCGATCTTTCTTTTTGTGAAGCACCTTAATCGTTGCATCTTTCCATTGTTGCGGTACGCCACCTCCCCTCCACACAGCGACGATGATATCGTGGAACTTTCCGAGGGTGCTTTCTCCGCCGGCCAAAACCTTTAAGAGCTCGGCCGGGAGACCATCGGGCCCTACCATATTGTTGTTGTTGTTGTTGTTGTTTTCTCACATTAACTCTTGTCAAAAATCTAGAGTCCGTGGTCACACAAAGGTGCAGGAGCCCTAGGAAGATCCGAAAAACCAAGTGAAATCAAAATTCGTCCGGGAAATACAACTACGCTTTCCCGCCTAAAAACGCACGATACGGAAAAAGGCGCACAAGTGAAAAGGTCCAATGTGCAAACTGAACTCACATGGCCGCGGGTATCCACTCAACTACAGCACAGAGTTCCCCCGTCCCCACAATTAACCAACTCGCGGCTACAAACTACAGCGGTTGGGCTGCCTGCACCGTACGAACCGCACGGTGATCGTGAGTATAGACGAACGCGCCTGCTGTCTGGAGTGCTGTCAGAGTGACGATCCGCGGGCATGCAGTGAAACAACAGCAATGGAACGAAAAACAACAGTACAGATATCAATGCTCGCCCTTCCTTCCCGAGTTATTTGACAGGTTGCAGCGCAGCTACGACGCCCGTGCCTGAAAATTGAAAATTGCGGCGGGTCGTTCCCCGTGAGGGTATAGACTACAACTCTTCTACAAACTCTACAAAAATCAATGACGTAAGTATCATGTTGTACTACTGCCTCGTAAAAATAACCCTAAAGAAGAAGAAGAAAAAAAAAAACGATTGCTGCTCCCATGATGATGTGCGTGCCGGTCGTGGGTCTCCGTGTGCCATCCTCCTGCTGTGGTTCTTCGTGGCCGCCTCATCCCCTTAGCTCACTCGGCCAGCTCCTTCGCACTTGCTCTCGTTCACACTCAGTTCCAGTCGGTTCCCCTTCTCCCCCGTCCAAAAAGAAACAAAAAGCTCCGCGCAGTTTGCGGTGCTGATCTGAAAAACAAAAATTCTCGTTCAGGGAGATTTCAATCCGTCTCTTCCCCGCCCGTCGACGGCCAGTCGCTCCTCCTTCGTCGTCGAATCCAGCCTCCTGCCGGCGCAGTTCCCTCCACGCAAACCGAAACTGCGCCGTAGCGTGGCTCGTGGTGGCGCCTGCCTCCGCGCACGAGCATCCCGAATAAGCATTGCTGCTCCGCCGCTGCTGCCTAAAAAGACGCGCGAATCGTAGGTGACCATGCCTAACGCACCACGTACGACCCAACTCTACTGCCACGCCTAAGCCTCGCGGCCACACGCAGCAGGAAGAAGGTATCACTCCTTGAGGGTGAGTCCGGCCTTACACCCGCCAGAAAGACCCCCCCCCTCTCGCTACAAGCCTGCTAGGGCATGCTTCGCAGCATGCCTTACCCCCCTCTCGCTACAAGCCTGCTAGGGCATGCTTCGCAGCATGCCTTACCGAGGCGGCAAGGGGGAACGAAGCAGATCACATCATATTATCGTGAGGCGAGTCGATCTTATAGTTTTTATGCTCTTCCTAGAGGCGGTTGGTGTGAGGGAGTACTGCTGTACAGCAGTCGAAATCGGTTGGCAGCTCTGTGCTTCGCGCTTTCTCCGCGAGCAACGGCTCGACGAACCCTCGTCCCAGCGAGTTGGTGGCTTTGGGCTTGGCCGAAAGCCGCCAAAGCTACGTTCGTGGAGTTGCACTCAGCCGAGAGCCGCCAAAGCTACAGCAGGCGCAGCCGTTGTTGGCAGCATGGGATCGATACCGCGCGCTGCTGCCGTCGTGTGATACACGCTGCTGGCGAGCGGAACTAGGATTGCGCCACGCTGACTTGCTGCGAAAAGCAACAGCAGTGATGGCCACGCCAGCGTCAGCGCCTTGTATAATACTGCAGTGTGGTACCTGGTATGGGTGTGTGGTCGTGTGGTCGTGTGGGTGTGTGTTTGGTGGTGGGATGGACGATGCGATCGGTTAAAAAAACACTTGAAGAACTTTTTTGACTGAGTTTTTCGACTGGCGGATCCAGTCGAAAAAGCCGAGCTTTTCAACTGGATCCGCCAGTCGGAATTCTCAGTCGAAAAAAGTTAAATCGAATAAGCCATTTTTCGACTGTATAAGAAAGCTCGATATGGGCTTCAGTCGAAAAAGGCCGTTTTCGACTGACAAATCCGACTGTATATGAAATGGCCTAAGGGTAGTTTTGTCCCGTCAAGGTAGTTTTGGACGACAGGAATGGGTGTAGAAGTCCTTGACAGCTGTCCGTCTAGGGGCAAGAGTGCCGTCAACTGATGTACCCGGCATGTCTTTGACGTGTGACGTTCCCCATATGTAGCGTAGAAACAGCATGCAGTACTACAGTACATCCCGTGCTGTCCGCACGTCTGTTGGCAGTTATCGATGCAAGAGGATACGAGTCAAGGGCGCACAAAAAAAAAATCCCGGACACCTAACTTAACCCCCCCCCCCCCCCCCCCCCCCCCGGGTCCGACACCGAAAAAAATGTTTTTTTTCCCTGAGTTTGGTTGAATGTTGAGACCGTTTAACGCCGTCTTGTGGCTTTTTGGTCAGCAAGAAAGCACCATGGAGCACGATCGACGGGGGTTCGGGCTTTTGCAAGGTTTTGTTGCCGTACACAAGCGTGTACTGCTGTGTCAAGTCCTGTTCTAATCTTGCTTTTGTCCAACTTGGTTTCTCGAAAAGGCCTCATGCATGTTGTATCAAACTTGGATTAAATGGACGCCACAGACAGACAGTACATACAACACGGTGGTAGTGAAGCAGATTATCTTGCTTGCTATTATTTGTCGTTGCTCCCCCGCCTCCCCTCCAAGCTTTCCCCCCCTCCCCCTTTTTGCCCAAACGGCCAAGATCGGCCGTTGATGAAAATATGAAAAAAAAATGGCCGATTTCGGCCGTGCAACAATTATAATATTCGCTGCAATCATAGACGGACACCTTCAGGTGTTTGCAATGATAATGGTGGTTTCCGCCGGGAAGATCCTGGTTGAAGCAGCCGCAAATTATGCCACATTTGACCATTGCGCCGCTACAACTCTTACGCGTCAGTCCCCATCCGCTCCACTCAGACAACTTGACTTAGAGCTTGAACCGAGAGGTTTTGGGCGTTGGCACCGCCGAGTAGACACGAGCGTACACCCTTGTGCAACCTTGTGTACCCAGAACTTGGCAGAACTGGTCGGAACGAGGAAGCTCGTCGGTGAAATTATGAAATTATAGTCGATCTTGTCTCGCCGCGTTTTTGGCGGTTTCAGAAGGACATCTCGCCGCATTTTTTTTTAGCTTGTGTTGGCTTGTGCAAGCTTGTTTACTGGCCCGGTTCGATCTCGTGGTGTCGGCGGCGTCTCGCGGACGATGTACTACGCCCGTACAGTAGTGTCACCAAGTGTCACTGACCTCACACCTACGTTGCCGAGGGTTCGCCTCTTGTTCGACTAAACCCATTATCCGCAGTGGCACCCAGTCAGTGCCTAGTCTATGGCCAAGTCACTTTGTTTTATATGGGAATTAGTGTTGCATGGTTCTTTATATAGGAATTAGAGTTGCATAGTTTTTTACATAAGATTTAGTGTGCTGGGAGACCCCCCCCTTCCCCCCCCCCCCCCTCCCCGCCGACCGAATGCAAAAACTGGAGTTACGTAGGTGTCCGGGATTTTTTTTTTGTGCGCCCAGTACGAATGATATGCCAGCTCGATCGATTGTACGTTGACTTGTCTGCGAGTACAAGATAGCATAAGACCGCCTTGACTTCTTCGCCATGTTGCTTTTTTTCCCAGGTGCCATTGATGATGGACGTGATACCCTCTGTTAGCCCAATGCCACCCTTAGCCAGTTCCTAGGGTCTGCTAGTATGACATTTTTCTTTCTTTTCTTCTTCTTTTTTCTTGTTTCTCTTCTTTTTTCCTTGCCTCTTGCTTCCTCTTCTTGTCTTAGTCTTGTCTTTTCTTGCTTTTCTTGTCTTTTTCTTCTCTTTTCTTGCCTTTTTCGTTTTGTTTCGTTTTCTTATCTATATCTTCTCTTTCCTTTCCTTTCCTTTCCTTTCCTTTATTATCTTCTTTTCTTTTCTTTGTTTCTTTTCTCCAATTGGCTTACGCCTGTCGTGCGCATGCGTAGTGTAGATACTATTAATACGTGTAATATAGGCTATACGTGGTAGTCTTCCTTGGGTGGCAATCTAAATAGTTGGTTTCTCCAGGCGTGAGTAATGAGACGTATGCACCGGCATATAGTTGGTTTCTCCAGGCGTGAGTAATGAGACGTATGCACCGGCATGGACCTGGCACGTCGTAGACTGACCCCCGAATTCACTTTTTTATGTTTCTGGTGGAGGCATGAATTGCGTCAGCTGTGATATAATATGCGTGTACCACCTTGGTTTGTGTGTGTGTTTTTCCCTGGGGTATTCCTCAGCTCCAGAGTGACTGGAGCCTGTCCTGTGACCACGGACTTCATTATGCGAGTTAATGTGAGAACAACAACAACAATATGACACGCCCAGATACTGCCTGCGTTGCGGATCATTGCACAACAGTGGAGTACCCCCCCAGTGTAGCATTGCGATACTGCCATTGCTGAAGATATTCATGTAGGTATAACGGGTATGAGTATAGAGGGCTCTTGGTGAGCGATCTGAAAACAGGGCAACTGAGCATGTATGTGCCAGGGATTCTTGATGAAAAGAGAAGTTCAACCTATCTATGCCGATCTAATCGCGCGATTGCGCGATCCATCCGCTGCTTGTGTGGAGTCAATCTTGCGCCAGGAACGGCTGCTTCATTCAGGAGGATAGGCTAGAGTGCCCGAGCTGCGGCGATGCCATGAGACCGGAAGGAGGCTGCCGCAGCGGAGGGACCACCAGCAGTAGTGTTTGGGGCATTGGGTTTGAAATGGATGGGGTATGATGCTGGGTGATTGTGATTTCGTTGTTTGAACTTTGATGATGAGCCTGCTTGAGATGGACTTGATTGTTTTTCTTGTTTTTGTTATAGGATGAGGCTTGTTTATTGTTGGTATGACAAATCTCGGCCAATGGCAAAGCGCACGAGATGGAACAGACCATGAGCTGCGCAGAGGCGCGTTCGGTCTAGTTCGAGTATTTGTGACTTGAGTATGGTCCCGCTGATACGTTGGTTATGCGTTGTCTGATCGCGCGGACTTACCCCATGCTTACTTGAAGTATGTATAGCACCGACGTTATGCATACTCGTCAGGAATAACGAGGCACTATTGTTTGATTTCGCGAGTTGATTATTATGTCTGTTTAAGTCGGTACCGTATTGAACAATGCCGTTTTAATCTGGCAGAGAACATTAAGATGGCGATGTTTTCGCGGTATGTATGTGTGGATTTTATTGTCCCAAAGTTTGGTACGACGTACATTGCGGTTTTCGAGGATAACGAGGGGGCGAAGAACCTGGCACAAAACCCAGTGTGCACGTCGAACTTGAAGCACATCAACGTGCGACTCCCCTTTTTTGCGGGAGCTTATTTTTCTGGGGGGGCGATATTTGGTTCTTTGAGTTGGAGATTTTGAGCAGTGCAACATCTCGCCGCTACGTGTGCTACACATTTCGTCGTGCACGGAGGAGGGGGGGATACTTTTCGCCGTGCAGAGTGCAGAGTACGATTAAATCGAGTTTCTGCGGTTGTTTGCGTTTTCGTATAATAATGCGGAGTTTGTTTTCCCTGGCTCAGATTGTAGGCCCCGTACTGAGTACTAGTATATCGAGGAAATCGGGAATAATCGGAGTTTATTTGAGTCAATTTTCGAGAATTGCACCGTTTTTACCTGGTCATTTCCGAGAATAAAACTATTGTCGTTTTCACCTGGCAATGATTTTCGAGAGTAGTTGATGTTTGCAGCATGAGGCTGTTGTTACTTGGTTTGAGACTTGGAGGAATTATTGAATTGAGGATTGGAATTTTTGTTTCAAGTTTGTTGGGGTTTTGAGTTTGTTGGAGTTCTGAGTTTGATATAAGTTCATGACGATGTATCAACCCTGCGATGTCGTGCCTTGTCATGCACAAAGCAGGGGGGATATTCGTGTGTTCGTCATGTATAGTGAGGAGGGGGGATGTTGGTTGTCTTCATGAACATGACGGTTATGATCCATCTTATATAATGGAGTTCCATATGTTGGTAAGGAATTAATGTGTAGACTAAGGTGTAAGGGGACATTTTGGCCGGATGTTTCCCGGCATGATTTGCCATGAGTTGTCACTCACTCGTAGTTTTGCTCCATATGAGACCGAGTCAGGCTCGACGGCTGGATAATATAAGAAAGAGTTGTGTGTCACCGTCTCGAGTCATCATCACGCTTTCCCGCGCCAGCTACGTGTACACCTTTAGAGATCTATCAACAGGTGCCGGGGGTGATGCCGAATCAGGAAGCAAGCATGGCCAAGCTGAGTGAGGCTAAGTTTTACGGCAGCTTTGACCTTTTGCAAGGTTGCTAGCAATGCCCCCTGGGACCGGAAGCGCAAGAGATTTTTACGATCGCTACGCCGGGCGGTTTGTATACGCCTACGCGCGTACCGCAAGGAATTTTGAACGCCACCTCCTACTTTCAAGCGACGCTGACACGCGTGCTGGAGGGGCTGAATCGCATGATTTGGGTGGACGATGTGATTTATTGGGATTTGGACGAGAAGACTGACTTGTTCAATACGTTGGAGCTAATCCTGGAGCGCTTGAAAGATGTCGGATTGTACGCTGCGGCTTACAGGTGCACCTTCTTCGAGACTAACATCACTTGGTGCGGGAAGGTGTACTCGCAGGGGCAAGTCAAGCACGATCCTCAGCGGTTGACGGGCTTGGCCACCATGAGGCGGCCCGAGACTGCGGTCGAGTTGATGCAGTTCTTGCAGGCTGTTCATTGGCTGCGTACGTCTTTGCCGCACATGGCAGAGGTTGTTTATCCTCTTCGTGTTTTCCTGAAGGAGCATCTGGCGGGTGCCAAGCGTCGCACCAAACGTGTGGCATCTAACCGGGTGGTCTCAGCCGGGGACTGGACCTCGGGGTTGATCGGGGCCTGGGAGGCGGCACAAGATTTTGTCGCTCACGCTGTGGCTTTGTCTCACCCGAAACCGGGATGGGCGGTGTTCATGTTTCCGGATGCCTCCGATGAGCATTGGGGGAGTTTTCGCACGCAGGTGCCCCAGGAAGAGCTCGACCGCGGCGTTTCAGTCGAGGACATGACTCACGAGCCTCTTGGATTCCTGAGTGGGACCTTCAAAGGGTCACAGCAGCGCTGGGCGCCGGTGGACAAGGAAGGATCCGCCGTGGTGAGTACTTTCAAGCGGTTGGAGTACCTTTTGTGGAACGGCGTGCATATTTATACTCACCACCGGAATTTGGCGTACATTTTTGATCCGGAGGCGTGCTTGTCGTCTGTTGCGAAGACGACGGCGCAGCGTTTGGACCAGTGGAAGGCGGTATTAGGGCAATACGACTATACCATTGTGCACATTGCCGGAGATCGTAACTGCTAGGGGATTTGCTCTCGCGGTGGGTGACTGTCCCTTCGGTGAGTGTTCGCGCTATCGCAGTGTATGCTGCTAGCGCGCCCGATGAAACTCTTCGGTCCAAGCAGGTGATCCAGGACGCGCAGCAAGCGTTGCGGGCAAACCTGGGCACGCTCGCATCGGGGGCCACGTCGTTCATGGCGAACGTTGGTCAAGTGAGCTTGGATGCCGAGGGGCTTTTTCGGTTCCCGATTAATGGGCGCGCGGTGTTGTGGACTCCAGAAGGAGCTAAGCAGCTTCAGGTACGGTTAATGATTTGTGCTCACATGAAGGAGGCTGGCCATCGGGGTGCCGTGGCTACTCTGCACCGGCTGTCGGAATACTGCTGTTGGTTTTGCATGGAGGAACACGTAGCCGAGTTTGTCAAGCAGAGTCTCCATTGCATGGATTCCAAAGCAGGGGAGAAAGTGCCACGTTCGCTTGGGGAGACGGTGCATGGCACCAGGCCGGGCGAAGTGGTCAATTTCGACTATCTCCATGTTGGAGCGAGCGGGCCGTTAGGAGACGATGGCCTGGATGAAGACAGGGGGTACCGATACATCATCGTCATGATAGACGATATGAGCAATTGGGTTTGGCTTGAGCCCACGGAAGCATGCACTGCCCGGTTGACAGCGCAGCATTTCCTGACCTGGTGTAAGATTATTGGGGTTCCGGAGGAGGTGTGGGTGAGTGTCACTGCTTCCCATTTTAAGAATCAAATAATGGCTGCGTTAGAGAAGTCTCTTTGTGTTGACCGGAGGTTTCAGTTGCGAATTCGCCTTGGTCTAATGGTACATGCGAACGGATGATGCGCGAGGTGGTGCGTACTTTGAAGGCCATGATTCATGAAGGGCGGCGGACCGCCCAGGATTGGTTAGAGTTTGTACCGGTGGTTCAGTGGGCCTTGAACACTGCGTTTCGCGAAAGGTACGGCTCTACCCCGTATCATGTCATGATCGGTAGAGCGCCTCGCGTAGCGTTGTCCATGTTGGCGTCGTCGACCGGACAGGGTTGGCAGGTGGATGTGGTGGACGAGAAGACTCTTCGGGCGAAGGTGCAGAGCGTGGTTGCGGCGCAGAATCAGCTGCACAAGGAGGTCTTGGATAAGGTGCAGGCGAATCGTGGTAAGCGGCGTGTGGCCGCGAGTCGGGGAAGTTTGCCGATTTTTTTTGCTGGTGATTATGTCTTGGTAGCTCGGGTGCGGCGTAGTGGCTCGACGCCAAAATTGCTGATGACGTGGGCTGGGCCGTGGCGTGTGCTGGTCGCCCAACGATCGCATGTGTATGACGTGGAGATATTGTGTCTGGGGAAGTCCGAGACGTTCATGTTGCTCGGATGCGTTTTCATGCGGATTCTGCTCTTGAGATCACTGCCGAGTTAAAAAAGGTTTTTCAACATGCTTTCGCGCAAGGAGAGTTTGAGATGGCAGCAATCGTGGATTTAAAATTTGGCGATTGTGGAGGAAGGATCTGGCTTTGAGGTGGAAGTAGAGTGGGCTGGATTTGACACTGAAGAGAAGCCGTGGGAGGACCTAGGGAAGATATGGGGCGCGGCTCCTCAATTTGTGAAGTCGGAATAATTGCGTAAGTTAAGATTGAAACGGGGAGTGAGGACGAAGCTGAAGCGGCAATGTGGTACTACGCTGCAATTTCTCTGCGGTTTTCGCATGATTGTGAGCGAAAATCGCCCGGGAATGTTCTTGCGGTATTTTTTGCTGAGTGCATGATGAGTCTGTGGTATAATTGTGGATGAAAGCGGATGATACTATTAATATTCGTGTAGTCGTAAAGGGTTTTTACGATGTTTATCTTTGGTTGGCGGATTTTTAGTTGGGTTTCCGTTTGGCTTGCCACTATAGACTTTACAAGCACGTTTTTTGGAGTTTGCGTGTGAAAACATATATATTCGAATTAATGTACCTCGTAGTATTTATTTGTTGGTGATGCAAGGGGATTCGCGGGCGGCCTGGACGGCCGCCGGTCGCAGCCTTGCGTGACGCCGGAAAAGTTAGCAGAATTGATTGTGACGAAGGACGGAGGTCAGACGTAATGCCAAGAGTTTAAACGTAATGCCAAGAAGAGTTGAGAGGGCTGTACATGCGGAAGAATTGATGCCAAGAGTTATGGTATGATATGGTAATGTACGAAAATTGAATCGAGTACGAAGCCGGAAATGGAGCGATGCACAGACAGAACTAGCAACAATCTGGGCGCAGGAAACGGAGGGACATATTGGCCGCCTGCTCTCACCCACGGCATGAAGAGGGTGACAACTGCTGTGTATTAGCAACGAACATTGTGGTGCACGAAACAGTAAGCACGAACAAACGTAATCCAGAAAACGTAAGTAACCTTACAGCGGGGTTGACTGTAGATCGAACGAAGAGGTTTTAAGACACCTACATGTTGTTGTTGTTGTTGTTGTTGTTGTTGCTGCTGCTAATGTTGTTGTTGCTGCTGCTAATGTTGTTGTTGTTGTTGCTGTTGTTGTTGTTGTTGTTGTTTGTCTCACATTAACTCTTGCCAAATCTAGAGTCTGTGGTCACACAAAGGTGCTGGAGCCCTAGGAAGATAAAAAAAAACTACAGAAATCAAAATTCGTCCGGGAAATATTACGCTTTCCCGCCTAAAACGCACGATACGAAGAGGCGCACAACAAGTGAAAAGGTCCAACGTGCAAACTGAACTCCATGGCCGCGGGTATCCACTCAACTAAAGCATTGTTGTTGTTGTTCTCACATTAACTCGCATAATCAAGTCCGTGGTCACAAGACAGGCTCCAGTCACTCTGGAGCTGAGGAATACCCCAGGGAAAACACACACACAACCCAAGGTGGTACACGCATATATTACAGCTGACGCAATTCATGCCTCCACCAGAAACATATAAAAGTGAAATCGGGAGTCAGTCTACGATGTGCCATGTCCATGCCGGTGCACATGTCTCATTACTCACGCCTGGAGAAACCAACTATTCCGATTGCCACCCAAGGAAGACTACCACGTATTATATATTACACGTGGTATCTATCACTACGCATACGCACGACAGGCGTAAGTCAATGGAGAAAGGAAACAAAGAAAAGAAGATAAAGGAAAGGAAAGAAAAGAGAAGAAAACGAAACGCTTTATCAAACTATCAATCGACTTCTGACTTCTTACCACAACAGCACCCAGAGACTAATAATAACGTCACTGAGAGTTGTTGGGACTTTTTACTACAGCACCCAGAGACTAAATAGTCACTTGGAATTTAGCCGACGCGAGCACCGCGGCAGCCAGTCTTGCCGACGGCCCCAGCGGTACGTGAGAAATAGGACGCCCACGCGTACGCTGGAGGAGTAGAAGAAAGCGAGCCGGGAGTTGGGTGTTGGGACTTACCTCAGGGGTTGCTGGCGAAGTGTTTCTGGTACATACAGCAGCAGCTCTGCAATACTTCGTGACTCCGCGTCAACTGCTGTACCCGATCGACTTTCTTGTCCTGCTGGGAGTAACATCAGTATCAATCCGGTAAGAACAGAGACGTGTCAATTTGTAAATGTTGGTTGTTGTCTCATCACATTTAACTCTTGTCAAGCATTTACAAGAGTCCGTTGACACACAAAGAAAGGAGGTGCTGGAGCCCTAGAAAGACCGGAAAAACCAAATGAAATAAAAATTCGTTCGGAAAATGCTACGCCTTCCCGCCTAAAAACGCACGGTACGAAGAAGGTGCACGCGTGAAATGATCCAAATGTGCAAACTGAACTCGCATGGGCGCGGGTATCCACTCAACTACGTTATAGAATTGCCCCGTTCCCACAACTAACCAATTCGCAGCTAGCTACAAATTACAGCGGTTGGGCTGCCTGCACCGTACGAACCGCACGGTAATCGTGAGCACAGACGAACGCGCCTGCTGTCTGGAGTGCTGTCAGAGTGACGACCCGCGGGCATGCAGTGAAACAAAGTGCAATCGAACCAAAAACCACGATACAAATATCAATGATCGCTCCGTCTTCCCGGGTTATCTGACAGGTTGCAGCGCAGCTACTACGCCCGTGCCTGAAAATTGAAAATTGCGGGGGGTCGTTCCCCATGAAGGGTATACAACTCTCCCAACTCTACAAAAAAAATCAGTGACGTAACAACATGTTGTACTACTACTACTGTCTCGTGAATAAACCCTGAGAAAAGACGATCGCTGCTCTCGTGATAATGGTGTGCGTGCGGGTCGTGGGTTTACGTATGCCATCCTCCTGCTGTGGTTCTCCATGGCCGCCTCATCCCCTTGGCTCACTCGGCCCGCTCATTCGCACTTGCTCTCGTTGACGCTCAAATCCAATCGGTTCCCCTTCTCCCTCGTCCCAAAAAACAAAATGCCCCTCGCAGCTGGCGGTGCTGATCTGAAAAACATATCTATTAGATCACTACTACTGTCGTCATACTCCCGATGTATACCAAAACCCGCCACTATTATAATTTCTATCATAGTGAAAAAAAGTACCAACAACCCTGACCAAGCCATCCATCCGCAGACCATCCACTATACATATATATGGTAGAGCAATACAGTGGGAACTACTGAAATACATCTATAGATCTCTCTATATAGTCTAGAATATATAAAATCTTTCTTTGGTTTTTCAGGTATTTGATCAGGCCCTAGGAGTTTTTTTTCGTCTCGGCCGAAGTATGCGATTCGCGGAACTAGAATTCTCGGTCGAATAGCTTCGTTCGAGCGCCGGCTTTGGGGGGCGGCTTCAAAGCCCCTCGCCCTGCCGTGTCCGTTCCGCACATCGACGTGAACGCGGACGGATGCCGAGCGAGACAAGCGAGAAGTCGCAAAAATACCGCATGTCGAGGAGGAATTCCGGAGATTTTGGTTAAAACTGAATGTCTGCAGCGCCTGGATGATTTACAAAATTGGCATCATTTCCAAACGGTACTTGACAGTGTTTGGAATTTTGCGATGACATACTATACAACTTATTATTGTTTGGTCGCAGATTGTGCACCAGGCGTTTAATTGCACGTACAGTACGTGCGAGGTTTCCAGGTTTGCACGTAAGCTCAGTACTGCCCCTGCCGACCTCGAGAGCAGACCTCGAGCCCCCCAAAGGGTTGGGTTAGGGTTAGGGTTAGGTCTTGGGGTCGGGTTGGTCTAGGCTAACCGTCGTTTTGTGCGGACCTGCACATGTGGAGCCACCGTACATAAATCGCTACTGAGCTTACGTGCAAATCTAAAAAACCTTGCACTTATTTACGTGCAAATCTGAAAAACCTTGCACGTATGTGCAATTTCACGGGAGCCCCAGATTGTGAGACAGGGTAAACCAAACAATCGCAATCAGTCAAGACATGAAGCAAGTAAAATGCTAGCGTATACCGGGTACGAGAACACAACAAAACAGACCAGAGACCAATAAAAGAGACCAGAGACCAGCGACCACTTTGTGCCGTCTAAAACTGAATATGGCGTGTTCTCCACACTCGAGTCATCAAGGGCCGAAGACTCGATCGAGACGAGACGAAGCAAGGTTTTTTGCCCTGTCCCGTCCGAGACCCAGAGGAGCGTAGGGCTTCCAGCTGCCAGAGGTGTGAGACGAGGCATGCACGGCTTGGGCTAGAAAACGTTGCCTGCAACAACTGCCCGCCACACACAGTATAAACGCGCGGAAGCCGCGATGGGTCGTGCTTTGAGTTTTGCTTTACGTGGTAACTGCTGTTAAGGGTAGCTTGGGGATAGAAACAATCGAAATGCGATCGATGACGAGGAACGAACGCAGGCAAGGGGGTTTACACAACAACAGAGGGATAATAACTGACTGCTGTGCTCCAGCTAGCTACTACTGTGGTGTGTCTTTCAACTGAAACCAAGCAACAGACACATCTTGCCCGGGCTCGAGAGCAGGGACGCCGGTCTGTCAAAGAGCTAATCCAGCTGTAGCGGTCGTTCGTAATTCATGGTGCTGCGCTGGAGGCTTCATACGTGCAGCGGTTGGTTGTGAGTGTGCTGTTGGGCAGTCATGTGCTGTGTGTGTGCTGGCCATGTGGCTGCAGGTGGGTCTCTCCCAGGCACGAACAACAAGTAAACCGCATCTTTCCTCCAAACAAAATCACAAAATATCGCGAAGGTGGGAATTCCCAGGTGACCTACGCGATATTTTGGTATGTATGTGCGGATCACGTCACACAGGCGAAAAATTCCCAACAGCCGGGGGTCGTCTAAAACTCCAGACGCACATAATTCGGCTTTAAAATTACACGACCAACATCGCGATATTCCGAGTTGCGCCACGCAAAGGTCGTAGTAGTCGACAGTGTCCACGGAAAAAACCAGTGGGTGGCATGCATTCGCGCCGTATCGCATCGTACGCGTTTGGTGTTTCCTTTTCCCGAGGAGACTCTCTGGAGGATGGCGTGCTTTGTTGTTGCTGTGGTCCCTGACTCCGTTGCTGCAATCGTTTGCCGGCCACGTGAAAGCGGTCGTGTTGGTACGCAGCTGACAAAAATATGTTTGTGTTGCTTCGTACTTGACGTGCTCCTTGCTGCTGATTGCTGGTTGATCATCTCTTCTACCAGGGGCGATTTTTGTTTTTTGGCACACTTCTACTTTCCAGCTTTTGGACATACAAGCCGTGATCACAGGTGCCGTCCTTCCCCCCCCCCCCCCCCGGTTATTGCCTTCATTTTGTTTTAGCGCATATGTGGTTTCAGAACCCACTGATCGTCGATTTTTCATTGAGTGTTATTGCTAACTCACGCTCTCGCGCTTTCCGCAAGTCAATTAGTGCACAAGAAAAAGCCCCACGAAAATTTATACGTCGCATACTAACTCGGGGGGATTCGAACTGCAGAAATTGACCTATACCAGGCTCGAGGATAACCTGATACGCCACCGGGGCGGTGAGTGATGTATGGCCGATCGCCCCGGTGGGCTAGTGGGGTTACACTATTAATACTATGACTAGCGTTAGTCCTTGAGTTAAATAACCACTGCGTGGTGAGCTTCGTTGAATATATTTATTTGCAAAAATAAAGGAGAAGAAAAGGATCAACTAACTACCGTAACTGCTGAAATTGCCAAGCAGCGTGGGTAGGTACAAGTCGACAAGAAAATAATGCTGAATTATATTCGCGATAAAAACTAGGGCATGTACCGTAATGGGGATGGGGGAGGAGAGAAGTCTGCTTTATGACCCCGGATCTGAGTTGTACTACTGGGAGGGCGAGAGTAGTGCGAGCATCACAATAAATGGGATGGTCCCGACAAAGAAAAGAAGTAAAGTAAGTGCATTACTGCTGCTGCTGTAATAATACGATACCCAAGCAAGTTGCACCGGTCGACTCGATCTGGACCGACTGCTGTATATTATGCAATTGGCCCATGTACAACTTCTCTCATCACAGGCCAGTGTTAGATGATGGTGACTTCATTGAACTTGCTGAACTTCTTAGTGAGTCGTGGTTTCCTCTATCCACGAACCCCGGCCGAGCCGATCGAGAGCAGGGACGTCGGTCTGTCAAAGAAAGGCCGAATCCAGCTGTCGCGGTCGTTCGTAATTCATGGTGCTGCGCTGGAGGCTTCCTACGTGCAGCGGTTGGTTGTGTGTGTGCTGTTGGGCAGTCATGTGCTGTGTGCGTGCTGGCCATGTGGCTGCAGGTGGGTCTCTCCCAGGCACGAACAACAAGTAAACCGCATCTTTCCTAAAAAAAAAATCACAAAATATCGCGAAGGTGGGAATTCCCAGGTGACCTACGCGATATTTTGGTTTGTATGTGCGGATCACGTTGCACAGGCGAAAAATTCCCAACAGCCTGGGATCGTCTAAAACTCCAGACGCACATAATTCGGCTTTACACGACCAGCATCGCGATATTCCGAGTTGCGCCACACAGAGGTCGCAGTAGTAGTCGACAGTGTCCACGAAAAAAACCAGTGGGTGGCATGCATTCGTCCGTATGTATGAAGATGTGCCGTTTAACATTGATATTGGATAGAAGTATCAAGTTGTTTTGGGGCCTACCTTCCAGAGTCGGGGGCTATTATTATTAGTGATAATGGTACGATTCTATACCAGTCTAGGGTTATTTTCTAAAAAATAATTCAAGGACGTCAGCCGTGAGTTCGACGGATTTCAGGTCAATACTCATCTTTGCAAGCTGCGTTGTTGGTACTTGTAATATACTAAATGGGTGAGTTTTTATTAGGAGGGGTCCTATTTCTTGTTCACTAAATATAATGGTAAGTGTTCTGTTGGTATTTTTTCTTTATTAGGTTGGGAATTTTGAGCTATTAATAGATCTAACATCACATCTATTTAAGTAATTTATTACTGTGGTTCCCCTATAACACTTCTCTATCATATGTATGGTAGGCGGTTTATTTTGTTTTTTCTCCCCCCCGGCTAGAGGAAGGAGTACGAATACATTATATCACTAGTTATCTCATGTGTTACTCTTGATACAGCATTCATTCGGGAATGACAGTCGGCTACTCCTCTGAAATATATTATAAAAAATGAAAATACACTCCACCAGCTGGAAAGCTGTGAGATCGAAGATTTCGTCGAAACTCATCTTTGCAAGCTGTGTGTGATACTCCGATCGCGCGTATTACGAGTTGTGTGTCCTCATTATTAAGGATATAGGTCGGCGACTCCCCTTACAACTAGAGTGTAGCTATCAGGGTCAACAGGGCGATGTTTTAGTCAGTCTGTGCGCGGAAACTAATAATAAAATTAGCAGCGCAAATCATTATGGTATTTGCCCCCACCACATCACCTCCTTTGCAATTGGTTTTGGGCATCAATCAACGAACTGGGTCCAACGCATGCCCGTAGAAGTAAGTGTCTTAGGTGGAGTGAGGAGCGGTAGTAAAAATCAAGTGCGCTGCTCGATAACGTGTTCCTGACCGTCGGTATATTGAACAATCTTCGGGCCACGTCTCCTCTGTATCAGGTGTGTGAGGAATTTCTTTGTCGTTTTCAAGCAAGCGGTTGCGTTGGCATATATATGCAGGAAAGAAACACCACTCAGCGATAATCTACTACACGTTAGGGCATGTTTTCATGAGCACCAATGACAAGAGCACCAGACATGGATGCGACATCTACATACAGGACCACAACATCTTCGACGACAGTGGGGAGAAAACAACACGTACGTATAATTGTACACTACATAATAATAATAATGTGAAAAAGAAGTACACACAGATATGTTAACACTGCGGTAGACCCTATTATTACGCAGGGTATTTCGTGCCTCCATCCGTTTACATGATTGATTGCCTGACAACCTCTACCATACCAAAGTAAAGTCACCCTCGCGTTCAATAGTGGTGACATCGCATACCCACCTCGCCTGCTGTATTTGTAAGATGTATCTCTGTCTTAGAATTGGTGACCTCAGAGCCCCACATCGGCACCGTAAAAATCGTGGGCATGAAATCGTACGTTTGAGATCATAACAATTTGAAAAGGAAGCACAGGCAGAGATATGTTAAAATTGCGGTAAACCACACTACCAACCTATTACGAAGGGTATTTCGTGCCTCCGTCCGTTTACATGATTGCCTGACAACCTCTACCATACCAAACGCAGTAGCATATACCTAAAGAAGTAAAGTCACCCTCGCGTTCAATAGTGGTGACATCGCATGCCCACGTGAGACAACCTCTACCAAACGCAGTAGCACATGCCTGACGAAGCAAAGTCACCCTCGCGTTCAATAGTGGTGACATCGCATGCCCACCTCGCCTGCTGTATTTGTAAGATGTATCTCTGTCTTAGAATTGGCGACCTCAGAGCCCCACATCGGCGCCGTAAAAATTGTGGGCGTAAAATCGTACATTTTAGACAATAATAATTGAAAAGGAAGCACAGGCAGAGATATGTTAAAATTGCGGTAAACCACACTACCAACCCATTACGTAGGGTATTTCGTACATACCGTCTGCATGATCGCCTCCCAACCTATCTATGCCCAAGCGAAGTATGACTAACGAGGTAACGTAATTGAGCGCGTATACACCAAGCGTTCCTTTCAAAACACTGACGATTCGCATTTCTCCCTCCTCTCGTGCTCAATGGCGGTGACATTGCATGACCACACCACCTCGCCTGTTGTTTTTCGTATCTCTTTCTTATAATTAGCGATGTCAGAAAATAATGGTAACTACATGATGGCGGTGACATTGCATGATCACATCACATCGCCTGTTGTATTTGGCAATACGTATCTCTTTCTTATAATGAGCGATGTCAGAAAATAATGTACAAATATTCTATCTTCCGATCAATGTACAATAACAAATTATTATGAAGATTAAACACGTTGTTTACTACACCTAAACACTGGGTTGCATACTGCATCTAACACTAAACCTTCTAGAAAGTAAATATTACCAGGCAGATGATATGAAGGGGTGTAATCTTGCTACAACCGTCAGATTTGCCCCCTTTGAGGATTTATAGTTTCCGCGCACATGTTGAAATGTCCCGCCCCCCCCCCCCCCCCCCCCTCCCCCGATCCCTCTTGTTCAAACGCCCCACTCCTTCCCCCCCCCTCACCCCTTTTTTTCTTTTTTTCTTTGTTTTTTTGTTCAGCCCAATGTGTTCAAACGCCTCACTTACAATCGGAATCGGCCAGAGTAATAAACACCTTTACGCAGTTGATATCACGTCGTTATCTTTCTAACCATCCATGTCGTAGTATTCAATCTTCCCTCCCCCCCTCAACCCCCCCCTCCAACGCCCCCTCCTTTCCCACCACCCGCACAATCGCCTAGATCTAGCACCACGCGTACAACAAGCCCCTACATATCTTTAATGTCACAGCCCGAGTGTATTTGAATATTATATGTGACCTAAACTTCTTAAAAACCCTCCCCCCCCCCGCCCCCCCCCCGCCCCCCCCCCCGCCCCCCCCCTTTTTTTTCTTTTTTTCTCGCTCTCCCTTGCTCAAACGCCCCACCAAATATCGAAATCTGCCAGAGTAATAAACACTTCCACGTACTGGATATCACCTCATTATGTTTCGAGAGCCATCCATGCCGCTGCTTCCCCCCCCCCACGCCCCCAACGCCCCCTCCTTCCCCACCACCCGCACCATCGTCTAGACCTAGCACCACACGTATAGCAAACCCCTACATTTATGACACCTAAACCCTTCCCTCCCTCCTCCCCCCCCCCCCCCCCCCCCCTTCCCCACTCCCCCCCCCCCCACCGCACCCCACCCCCACCCCCTCGAACACTCCGCCCTCTCTCTACTCACTGGTTGTACGACTTACAGGATACAGATGATAAACTGGTGAATTATTTCCAAAACCGTCACATTTATCCCCTTAATTAAAATAATGCATAGTTTCCGCGCACAAATTGAGCTGCCCCCCCCCCCATGATAAACTGATGCTTTTGTTTTGTTTTGTTTCGTTTTGTTTTGTTTTGTTTTGTTTCGGTTTTGTTTTTGTTTTTGTTCTTGTTTTTGTTTGTTTGTTTGTTTGTTTGTTTATCCAAAAACCGTCAGATTTATCCCCTTCGAGGATTTATAGTTCCCACGCACAAGCTGTCCCGCCCGTCCCCCTCCCCCCCCCCCCCAACCCGCGCCCTATTGATAATAACCAGGCCCCCACGTACTTCAAAACTCCGCCCTCACCTCACCGGTTATTCGACTTAGAGGATTCACTCGATAAGCGGATGCATTTCCTTCCACAGCTAGCTGTCAGATTGTGTCCCCCTCAGAAACGGGTTTTATAGTTTCAGCGCACAGACTGACTAACATCACCCTGTTGACCCTGATAGCTACACTGTAGTTGCAAGGGGAGTCGCCGACCTATATCCTTAATGAGGACACATAACCCATAATACGCGCGATCGGAGTATCACACACAGCTTGCAAAGATGAGTTTCGACAAAATATTCGATCTCACAGCTGGAGGAGATTATTGTCATTTTTTATAATAATAATGATAATAAAAGCTCTGCGGGACACGAACCCACGGTTCCAAATTGATACGCTGTCACTCTAACATTTTATAAATATCTATACTCAGTATATACTTTTTTCAGGACGTCGTCAGGTGTGAGTTCGACGAATTTCGGGTCAGTACTCAAATTTTGAAGCTGCTTGCTGGTACTTGTACTTTATTATTATGTGGGTGAAAAAAAATGAATGGGAGGGGTCCTATTCTTTTATACACACATGTTTTTCTCCACTACAATGATTGGTGTTAGTATTTTTACTTTAGGCGGGACATTTTGAAGTAATCTAACATCATATATATATCTATTTTATAAATTTATTTCCGCTGTTTCCACTATAATATTGCTCTACCATATGTATGGTGGATGGTCTGCGGATGGATGGCTTGGTCAGGGTTGTTAAAAATATATACATTAGTTTTTCCATGTATTTTTTCGAACGCACACTGGTGGTGAGGGTCCTTCCAACGCACACTGTGTCGGGCCCGGGGGGGGGGGTTCGGCGCCCCCCCCCGACACTGCTACTAGCATCCAAGCACCGTTCGGCTGCCCTGCCAACCCAGCACATACATCAACACCAACACACACTACACTGCTAGTACCATCCAAGCACCGTGCGGCTGCCATCCAAGCACAGTTCGGCTGCCCTGCCAACCCAGTGCCGGTGGTGCATTTCGGGACACACACACCAACACCAAGACACACTACACTGCTAGTAGTAGCATCCAAGCACCGTTCGGCTGCCCTGCCAACCCAGCGCTGGTGGTGCATGCGCTGGAACGTTTGCGCATCTGCTGTCCGATCCTGCTCGTGCGGGACAACCAACACAACACACAGCAAAACATTTCACTTCGTTGTGCCCTGGGCTGCGGACAAAAACAACCCTTCCCAAAAAACCCTCCTCGTCCTTACAAACCCTTAAAATTCAAACGGCTGCGCTTCAAATCAAACGGCGCTACGAACCACACCCTGGCACGCAAACAACGAGCAGCGCACACCGCACACCCTCTTTTTCTATCCCTTCTCGGGTACACCGCGCTCTTCGGCGTTACGGTGGAACGTTTGCGCCTCTGCTGTTCGATCCTGCCCTTGCGGTCTGCCGTGTCTGCGTGCAATCAAACGGCCGCGCTTCAAATCAAACGGCGCTACGAACTACACCCTGGCACGAACACCCTCGCAGCGCACACCGCACACCCTCTATTTATATCCCTCGTCGGATACACTGCGCTCCTCGGCGTTGCGCTGGAACTTGCGCCTCTGCTGTTCGATCCTGCCCTGTGTGGTCTGCCGTGTCTGCGTACGGCGGCGACTGCGTCCTTCAGTTCGGCTGCTGCATACTTTCTCTCGCTGGTTCCTGTCGCAGCTCATCTCCGCCGCGTGCTGTGGGTGTCTGCTATGAGCCTCTTCGCTCGTTCTAGGCTCCTCCTTCCCTGCGGCTGCGTGTTCTTCGCCCTCTTCAAACCTTACGGCGTACCACCTCCTCGTGCTGCGGCAGAATCTTTGCACACACCGTGCAGCGGAACGTCCCTACAGCAGAGCGGTATCTTGACGACTGGGGACACCAACTCTTCCGATACACATTCACAGGGCTCTCTCTGTGTGGTACATACATGGGTAGCGCAGCAGTACTCCTGTGTGTTTGCGTGTGTAGGATACCCGTACGTGTTCGAACCTGCCATATTACCTCACCTTCCTCCAGCGCTCCTGCGGTACAAATCCCTTTCATCACATGTGAATGCGTACGTCTTCGAACCTGCCATACTACCTCACCTTCCTCCAGCGCTCCTGCGGTACAAATCCCTTCCATCGCATGTGAATGCAGGTGTGTACACGGCACTGCTTAATATACGCTGCGCGCTCAGCATGGTCACAGCAGTGTGTGTATGTACAGCGGTGTGCACACAGCTCTCGCTGTGTGTAGCACATAGTCTACATGTGTAGCGCAGCAGTACTCCTGTGTGTTCGCGTATGTAGGATGCGCGCACGTGTTCGAACCTGCCATACTACCTCACCTTCCTCCAGCGTTCCTGCGGTGGTACTAATCCCTTCCATCACCCGTGTATGCGGGTGTGTACAGCGGTGTGCACACAGCTATCGCTGTTTGTGTGTAGCACATACATGACATGTGTAGCGCAGCAGTACTCCTGTGTGTTTGCGTGTGTTGTAGGATACGCGTACGTGTTCGAACCTGCCATACTACCTCACCCTCCTCCAGCGTTCCTGCGGTACAAATCCCTTCCATCACCTGTGTATGCATCATCTCCCATGTATGTAGTCTAGACTATGGGTCTCCAGCTACGGCTGTGCGTCCTGTAACAAGTGTTCGTGTCTTTCAGCACGTTACATCCTACACCTGCGTACAACGTAACCCATGCGCCCATTGTCATCACACCATGCGGCCTTCCTCGCCAAATTCTGCTGTTCCCTTTACAGGGGACTAAGTACGAGCATCCTATCGGTGACATTCTCCGCCTCAAAGCGAAAGTCGCCGGCTAAACATTCCGCCACTCCCGACGATCGCCAAGTGCCTTCTCGCGCAGTCAAGTGTGACAAAACATTCAGCCACTCCCGACGATCGCCAAGTGCCTTCTCGCGCAATCCAGTGTGAAAAATCATTCAGCCACTCCCGACGATCGCCAAGTGCCTTCTCGCGCAGTCCAGTGTGACAAAACATTCCGCCACTCCAGAAGATCGCCAAGTGACTTCTCGCGCAGTCAAATGTGATAAAACATTCCGCCACTCCCGACGATCGTCAGGTGCCTTCTCGCGCAGCGAGCCACCAGTCAAGTGTGACAAAACACTTCTCCACTTAACACCAAAAAGCACTTGACTAAACATGTATTTTTGGTACTCTGACTTGTGGTTAAGTACGTAAGTAAGTTTTCTTTACCTGGGGGTGGTTTATACGAAGTATTACTGTTATTGTATTTTATTTTTCACCTTGAGTGGCGGGTTTCGGTATATATATATATCGGGAGTATGAAGACAGTAGTAGCGGTCTAATGGATATCATGTTAAAGTTCCAGCTTAATGAAAAATAAAAAATAAAAAATAACAATTAAAAATAAAAAAGATGATAAATAAACATAAATAAATAAATAGATAAAATAAATATACTGTCACCAGAACATGTTACATGTAAAAGTCCCACCCTAAAAAGCAAAGACAAGAAACAAACAAAAACGAAGACAAAACAAAAACAAAACAAATAGAAAGAAACCGAAACAAAAACGAAAAAACAAAACAAAACTAAGCAGCGGGAGTCGGTAAGCCTCGAACCCACATTATTATTTTGTTTGCCTTGCGTGAGGCTCGATTACCCCTCTTTTCCCGTTTAGCGTTCCTTTTCTCTGGTGTAAGTTCTCTACGTTGAAATTACCAATTGGATCGAGGGCATTCTATATCCCCTTTATTAGGGCTCCACTCTAAGTGAGTTTTTCGTACATGGTGCAAGGAAGCCCGGAGGACCCATCGTGTATCTCACGCCGAGTTGGAGAGCTGTTTTGTGACTATGGTACGATCAAATACTGAACTGTCATACATACGGATTCTTTTGTTTGCCTTGTGTCATGTCTGCATAATTCGTTTTTTATTTCTGTATATCACCAGTGTAAGTTCCGCGTACATTGAAGTAGCTAGTTGAATTGAGGGCATGCTGCAGTGTTGTCTTTAGTTCTTCTCTGTGAGTGAATTCTTCGTATATTTTGGAAACAAACATGGAGGACCTATCATAGTAAGTTTTTTGTCTACTGTGGGAGTAAAAACCGAGGGAGTTTCCAAGGCACAATCGACGGCGCCTTCCTTTTCCCTTCCGTAAATTAAACATTTTCAACCATTCCGTCCGATACCTTTTTTGTTGATGCCATGTCCTCTGTCCTTTCGCCTTGAAGCCTCGAAGCGAAGCAGGTTCTCAATTCTCCTTTCGTCATTTCTGGCCAATTTTTACTTGGCGGCGGTTTTAATAACAATGTGTTTCGCCTATGCATGCTTCCTTTGTTTATTGTTTTCCTTCCATCAAAGTTAACCTTCAGCACCTCATGTTCGTATTAAGCTCTTGGCATTACTTTAAACTTCAATAATGTCGAATCGAACAGCTACAACTTTTTTCCTTTCAAATTTTCCTCGTCCAAGTGCTGCCCTGCCCTACCCGAAGCCGCCGGCGCCCATGCGGAGCCCTTGTAAATTTGAATAAATACATCATCAGGTTACTTCAAAATTCCCCATCTAAAGTAAAAATACTAACACCAATCATTGTAGTGGAGAAAAACATTTGTTTATAAAAGAATAGGACCCCTCCCATTAACGCACCACGTATGACCCAACTCTACCGCCACGCCTAAGCCTCGCGGCCACACGCAGCAGCAAGACGGTATCACTCCTTGAGGGTGAGTCCGGCTTTACACCCGCCAGAAAGACCCCCCCAACTCTCTACAAGCCTGCTAGGGCATGCCTCGCAGCATGCCTTACCGAGGCAGCAAGGGGAACGGAGGAGTTGGGTTATTATTAGACCTACTATTATGGAAAATTTTCGAGTGATTACAAGGGCTCCGCATGGGTGTAGGGCAGGGCAGCACTTCGAATTGTTCGATTCAATACTTGACAGAGTAAAAAACGTACCACACAAAATCATAGTCTGCGCGTACACTATGCAAGGAAATGCCAAGAGTTCGATAGATACTAACAATCATGACAAAGTACAGTCGTCCCCGCTTTAAAGACACTCTTCTTAAGTCAAATCCCCGCTTTAAGGACACCAAAAATACCAGAAGCATGGTGCCCCGCAGATGCGAAAAATATGGGGGGGTCCATTTTTCCACCATACGGGCCCCCAAAAAATTGCTGTATCACACCTGTAGGCTGCACCGAAAGCGGTCTGCTGCCGCTGCTGCTGCTGCTGCTGCTGCGTGTGGGTATGGAAATACTCCTCCCATATGTTGGCGGTTCGTCTGCTGCGGGCTTGAAGCCATGTGGCGAACCAACGTGCAAAATCAAGTCTAGTCATGCCGCGAGTGTTGACGGATAGCTTGTTGGTCGAGAGCGCCTCAGACCGCACTGAAGACGAAGTGCGGAGCGCAGTGAACACGAGGCTTAGTGTAGAGGACGATTAAGAGGTCTTGAGGGTAGAAGTAGAACTCGAGTTCGAAGAGGTAACGGAGAATATTTCAAAAGTACACGTCAAAGACGACGTAAGTACACGTCGAAGACGGCGTGTCCAGTGAAGAGGAAGGCGATGGTGGTAGGCAAGAGTCGTGCATGAAATCGACGATTTCAGAGGCCGAGGTCCGCTCTCTTCTCGAGGATGTCCGCTCCTATTTTATAAAAATACAAGGGCTTGGGGCAAGGACGCCCTTCCAGGATATCAGAGATCCCGGACTGAGCCGTGCGTTTCCATACGTCAAACTTGAGCCCATTAAATTTGCCGTTGAGAGCTCTAACGAGCTTGTCTACCGCATCACCTGCTTTCGTGGACTCTCCCATAGTTATGCTGATGCTGATGCTGATGCTGATGCTGATGCTGATGCTGATCGCTGATGCTGATCGCTGATGCTGATGCTGATGCTGATGCTGATGCTGATGCTGATGCTGATGCTGATGCTGATGCTGATCGCTGATGCTGATGCTGATGCTGATGCTGATGCTGTAGCCCGCTTAATGAAGGTATCTCTCAAACTTCCCGGTAAGATGCGACAAACTTCAATGAGATGTCGCTTGGTGCCGATCAATATTTATATCGAAAGTCGAAGGCTCATAACCTGTGAATAGCCTGTGAACACAACGGTTGTGTGGAGGCTCTGTCTTCTATGCGAAGGGATGCAGAGGTGGCACCGAAGTGTCTGTTAAGATCACTTGTGATAAGAAAGAAAGAGCGATAGTTTGGAAAGGGCGCTTGAGGCCAAAGAGAGAAGAAAAAGAAGAAGAAAGGAAAGAAGGGAGAGAAGGGAGAGAAGGGAGAGTGATCATGGTGGGTTGCGTTGCCACTTTATCATCACGGAACAATGCCCGTAGTCCGGTAAAATACCGGGACAACGGGACAACCTTAACATACTCAAATCTACGTTTACATCTAGGTTCCACCGAAGATTCAACGTAAGATTCAACGTAAGATTCAGCAGCACATCTTACTCATGCCAATAGACTGCGCATTAACTTAGATTTGAATCCAAAGTTCATACTCTCAACAGATTCATACACAAAGTAGGGGCCACCCGGGCATGATAGGGTCACATGCCGGGATCGGAATTCATCCACACATGATATCTCCCCGCACGGTGTGGAAATCCCAACCCCACCTACCTGTCGACTTTCCGATTGGCCATGGTTCGCATGTTGAGCCAGCTCCACCTCGGGAGGATATAGGGTCCCATCCCTGGTCCAGAGGTCGTTCCATATCTCTAAAACTTCCATCAACCAGGGAAGAAAGTGGAGATTTCTCGGGTCGACACCACCCTGCACGGTGAGAAAACTCCAATGCCGTTAGCTAGTCGCTGATGGGTTCGAGCTCCACAGCGCCGTCCTAGGCGGACAGAGGCCCATCAATGGGGGGCATTTCCGTCGCACACGGGGAAGATAGGGTCCCATCCCCGATTCATGAATCCCCCGAACCTCTACAGCTCCAAAAACGCGGGAACAAGATCGATGACCTCCCGTGTCGGCACCACTCCCTACGACGTGGAACTCCAACCATATTCGCTTACCGATGCTTGGCTGGGGCTCGGACATAAGGGCAATACCACCATGGGAGAATATAGAGTCCTGTGCCCGTTTCAGAAATCCTGACAAACCGGGGACGATAACCGATTTCTCCCGTGGGTCGACACAGCCCCGCACGACGGTGCGACAATCATCTATTATTCACATTGGCTTATCGTTGAGTGGCTGTGAAGCTCGTAGAGCCAGGGACACCCGCGGAGGAGATAGACCAGCAAACGGGCGGGGGGCGTTTCGACGCACCCGAGGAGGATAGGGCCCCATTGTCGTTCCAGAAATCCTTCCATACCCCATCAACGCCAACAAACGGGAGACGAAAACCGACTTCTCCCGGGTCGATACCACACCGCACGGTGTGGAAGCCTTAGCTAGCTGAGGTTCGTCTACACGCCAGCACCACAGAACAGGGTCCAACCCCGGTTCAGAAATCCTTCAAAGTATCTACAGGGGACAGGCCGGGTCGACATACACACGCACCCGTATACAACGGCAGCTTGCGCTGCCGGGGTTGTAACGAGGACCAATGATAGGGACAGCTTACGCTATACCTACAATGGGACTCGAAGGGTGCGCCAGCTAGCGTTGGGCTGCGAAAGCAACTGAGTTAAATCGACACACGACGCGTATGGAAATACGCGGAAGTGTGGTGAGCTAAAGCTTTATTTTTCCCCATCCGCCGGAGGATAAACAAAAAAAAAAATAATAAATTTACAACTAGAAAAAAATGGGGCAATTCGCACTACTGCTGAGATTTTATTCGTATACCCCCAACCCCGCGGTACGCGCACATTTCATTTGACTCCCTGCATCGATACCACCCCGCACAGTGTAACTCAACCTTCGATTGATCCGCTCTGATGGGGTTCGTGGATAGAGGAAACCACCGCTCACTAAGAAGCTCAGCAAGTGCAATTACTATCATCTCATACTGGTGTGTGATTAGAGAAGTTGTATATGGACCAATTGCATAATACTCCGTATACAGCAGTGGGTCCGGATCGAGTCGATCGGTGCAACTTGCTTGGGTATCGCATTATAACAGCATTGCTGCAGCAGCAGCAATAAAGCCACTTGACTTCACTTCTTTTGTTTTCAAATCCTATTTATTATGTTCGCACTACTCTCGCCCTCCCAGTAGAATAACTCCGATCCGGGGTCATAGAGCGCGGGCTCCCCTCCCCCATCCCCACTACGGTACATGTCTTAATTTTTACCGCGAGAAGAATTCACCAATTTTCTTCCCTCGTCGATTCGCGTCGAGTTGTACCTACCCACGCTGCTAGGCGATATCAGCAGCAAGCAGTTAGTTGATCCTTTTTTTCCCATTTATTGCTGCCAATAAATAAAGCCAAAGCTCACAACGGTGGGAATTTAACTCAAGGACCAACGCTAGTAATGATAGTAGTATTCAAGTGTAACCCCACTATTAATAGACCACCGGGGCGAACGGCTCAATACAACTCACCCTGCCCCGGTGGCGTATCAGGTTATTATACTCGAGCCTGGTGTAGGTCAGTTTCGTGAGTTCGAATCCCCCCAAAGTGCGTACTCGTATCAATTCGTGGGACTTTTTCTTGTTGTGCACTAATTGACTTTTTTTGCGGAAAGCACGAGACTGTAAGTTAGCAACACTCGACGAAAAATCGACGACCAGCGGGTGCTGAACCCTATGCGCCAAAAAGAATGAAGATAATAACCGGGGTGGGGAAGGGAAGGACGACACCTGTGACCACGGCTTGTATGTCCAGAAGAAGCTGAAAAGTAGAAGTGTGCCAAAAAACACAAAATCCTCATTGTCCTGGAGATGATCAATCAGCAATCAGCAGCAAGGAGAACGTCAAGTACAAAGCAACATTTTTTTTTGCCGGTGACGCACCAACATGACCGTTGCACTTGACCGGCAAACGACCACAGCTGCCACGGAGTCAGGGACCACAGCAACAACCAAGCACGCCATCCACGCCACCTTCATTTCGCCAAAGAGCCTTCTTGGGGAAAATAACTACCAAACGATGCGATACCGGGACAAATTGCCAAAGAGCCTTCTTGGGGAAAATAACTACCAAACGATGCGATATCGGGACGAATGCATGCCACTGGTTCCTTCCGTGGATACCGTCTACTTACGACCTACCTCCGCGTGGCACATCTTAGCAACAACAACAGGAGGAACGATTTTCCCCCTTGTTTCTTGCGTCAAAAAGTTATTTCCTCCTGTTATTTGGTACACTCTCCTCCCATGCCATATATAATAAGTCACGGACAAAAAGCGTGTTGTGTGTAAGACAGCATCGCGGTGTGTGCTCTTTTCACTAGTAGTACCTATATTGCTTGCACGTACGTGTGCAAACTCTATGTCGATTTGGCCGAACTTGTACAATACCACCCTCGAGGCCCCGGGGACGCAGCCACTCGCAATGCTGCTGTGTGGATTTTTCTGGTGCAGTAATCGTAATCACTACTACCTCCTCCTCGTTTAGTCATGCGTGCGCTTGCCACTTCTATATCCATGTACGTACGTGTCCCTACGCGAATTCAATAACGAAATGCACTATGATACCTACCGCGGTACCATGAGGGTTATTGTTCCTGTAAATATCATTATTTGTTTTGGGACAAATATATATTATATGGCGCCAATTTGGAAACAATGTCCTGCTAAGTTATATTGTTAAGGACTTAGTGGGGTATTAGTCCGTTTGACCACTTGCAACTGATTAACCAATAGCTTACCCAAACTAAGCCTTATAACACTCTCCCCCCTTGAAACGGCGGGATACCAGGTCGGCCGAATATACGGGCGGACCTGTCAATTATCCAAGCCGTTTCATTTCCTGGGTATACCGGGGAGAGTATTTTTCAAGTTCGCCATGGGAAAATCTGAAAAAGTTTATTATGGTGGATGTGGGGATCGAACCCACGACCCCAAAACCCATGGTCTGTCGACGACGCCATTTGTCAAGGTTATTAGTGGGGTATTAGTCCGTTTGACCACTTGCAACTGAGTAACCAATAGCTTACCCAAACTAAGCCTTATAACAATATTATAAAAATAAAAATACGTTCCAGCTGTGAGATCGAATATTTTGTCGAAACTCATATTTGCAAGCTGTGTGTGATACTCCGATCGCGCGTATTACGGGTTGTGTGTCCTCATTAAGGGTATAGGTCGGCGACTCCCCTTGCAACTACAGTGTAGCTATCAGGGTCAACAGGGTGATGTTAGTCAGTCTGTGCGCGGAAACTATAAAACCCGTTTCTGAGGGGGACAAATTCTGACAGCTGTGGAGGGAAATGTTTCCGTTTATCAAGTGAATCCTGTAAGTCGAATAACCGGTGAGGGGAAGGCGGAGTTTTGAAGGACGTGAGGGCCTGGTTTTGATCAAAAGCGAGCGGGGTTGGAGGGGGGGGGAAGGGGGGGGGGTGGGGGGGCGGACGGGCGGGCAATTTTTTGTGCGTAGAAGCCATAAATCCTTTAAGGGGATAAATCTGACGGTTTTGGGAAAAAAAAAAAAAATGCACCAGTTTATCATAGGGGGGGGGGGGTTGGGGCGGGGGTGGGGCGGGTGGGGCAGCTCAATCTGTGCGTGGAAACTATACATTATTTCGAGGGGATAAATGTGACGGTTTTGGAAAGAATGCATCAGTTCATCATGTATATCCTGGGGTAGGTCGTACAATCAGTGAGTAGAGAGAGGGCGGAGTGTTCGAGGGGATGGGGGTGGGATGGGGTGGGGAGGTGGGGGCGGGGGGGGGGGGGGGGGGGTAGTAGGGGGGGAAGGGAAGAGCTTTAGGTGGCATAGATGTAAGGGTTTGTTATACGTGTGGTGCTAGGTCTAGGCGGTGGTGCGGGTGGTGGGGAAGAAGGGGGCGTTCGGGGCGGGGTGGGGGGGGGAAGCAGCGGCATGGATGGCTCTAGAAAGATAATGAGGTGATATCCAGTGCGTGAAGTATTATTACTCTGGTGGATTTCGATATTGGGTGGGGCGTTTGAGCAAGGGAGAGCGAGAAGGGGGGGGGGGTGGGGGGGAAGATTTTTCAGGAGGTTTAGGTCACAAATAATATTCAATTACACTGCGGCTGTGAGATCAAATATATGTAGGGGCTTGTTATACGCGTGGTGCTAGGTCTAGGCGATCGTGCGGGTGGTTGGAAAAGAGGGGCCGTTGGAGGGGGGGGTTGAGGGGGGTGGGGGGAAAGAATGAAAACTACGTCATGGATGATCAGAAAGATAATGACGTGATATCAACTGCGTAAAGGTGTTTATTACTCTGGCCGATTTCGATTGTGAGTGGGGCGTTTGGACAAACTAGGCGGAAAAAAAAGAAAAAGATTGTTGGTGCTTTCCCGACATCTACTGTTTCTGACGGTATCTATTGATGGATAGCGTTTCCAGCCGATTGTGGTTTACAACGCCCATTGGCAAACACGTTTTCAGGGCTACTGCTGTTGTTGTAGCTGCAATGTCCTATTTCGTTTCTGTTGTCCAGGATTTACCGACCAAATACAAAACCCACCCCATGATGCTAGCCGCCTATTGCCTAAACGTCAAATAAAATATATTGCTGCCTCACTGAATTTTTAAACATGTCCAACGATGGTCATTGGCCGCCACATTAGATTAAGAAGCATGTTCATCGATGGCCGTTGCCAACCACAATAATTGGTTGTTAAGCATGTCCCCACCGAACATCGATTGCCATTGCTGTACTCAATAGAGTGTAAAGGGGGTCCATTGCTGGCCGTTGCCAACCACACCACACAATGGACTGTGGGGGTTGTCTATCGATAGCCATGGTGCACCATAAGCGATTGTACACACCATCCATGCACAGACACTATCCACGAAGAAGATTGTGCAAATATCCATCGATGGGCTCTGTAGGCCACCATTGATTGGGGAAGGTAACGATCGATAGACATTGACGATGACAGTAGACCCGCCCACAATGGATATGCTGTTTGTCGTGCGCCAGCATAAAGAACTCGGACGAGATAGGAAAATCCCCTTTTGCACATGTGCGTTATCGACGTGGTGAAAGCTGATGACTGCCGACTGAGAGCTACCATGGGAAGTTCGCACGCTTCAGCGTATCAGCCAAGGTGCCTGTAGCTATCCGCCGGTTCCACAATGGCGTGTGCGCCCGGACGATGGCGGGCATTTAGAATGGTTGGTGCTACGCACGGGCTTCGGAAGAGTTGCGTGCTATCGCCGTTGTTCCACAGCATGTTCTTCGCCGTTGCGTTACACGTTGTCCTCGTTTGCTTCAGCCAAGATGAAGGTATCGTGCAAAACCTAGTCCACCGCGATGACGATGGGGCTGGCAGAGTCGAAAACCTGTTGGTATGCGCGCGGAGGGCCGAGTGGGGCACGCTTTTCGCCAACGATGCAGGCGTTGTCTCGAAGTCGGCCCAGGGGCTTGTATCGCCTTTGTCGAAGTAAAACGTTAGAACAACATTTTTTTTCTCAGGGCTTCAACACGACTGTGGGCAACGGCAGGGCTAGTGGGAATCCGTAGATCTAACCCTAACCCCAACCGGATAGTCTTGAAATGGGTACACCTCTGCCGCAGTGAAATCGCCCGAGGCTACGGTAGGGAAAGGTACCTCTTTATTCATCCCCAGGCTTGGGTCACTCGCAAGAGTGACTCCGTATCTCACTGAAAAAAGGACGCTAGGCGGGGGGGGGGTTGGCCCAGCGTAACATACCATTCTGTTGTGGATTCGTATCATAAAGTTTAACCGTACAGCACGAACGGAGAGTACCGCAAACGAAGAGGGGGATCACTCGCGCGAGTGACCGAGAGCCACTTCAAACAAGGCCTCCAAAACGTGATCCCCCTACCGCACGTGCGCTTAATGTGCTGGTCTCTTGTTGGTTACGACACAGGCTACGGAAGAGGTAGACCAATTTGTTCCTGAGGCTCTTAACATTTTATTCTTTTTTTCCTTTTCTAGTCTAATCATTTCCTTTACTCTCCAGCTCAAGTCGTAAGAAGTTTTACCGTCAGCGACGTTCTAGACAAGACGCGGTCATAGGCGTCTTCCCCCTTCTTCCCGCTGGAACATATCTTCATTTGTCATGTTGCATTAGGCATAGCGTTCAGCATCTCCATTTTTTCCGCTTGCTATGCTCACCGATTTTCATCGAATGTTCTGCTAACTCACGCCCTCACGGTTTCCGTTCGTCAATTGGTCTACGCAAGAAAAATCCACACGAGCACGAGTACGCTCACGGGAGGATTCGAACCCCACATGGTTTGCTACGGTAGGGTCGATATTCACCTACTACTCCACGGAGGGGGTGTCTGCAAGTATGTCTTTCGAGTGTGAGCTCTGTTAGTCTCCCAAAAACTGAGCTGAAAAGCGACAATTATTTGCGAAACAAGCGACCATCTAATGGCCAGGGTATGCATCGAACGAATTGCCGAACAAGAAAAAATATTCCGACGATTTTTGTTGGGTTCAGCAGAGAGCTCTCCGTCATTCAAAAAACATGTTTTGTGGCCAAAACGTTCTCCGAAACGTATGACAGTGCGTACCTCAATGTAGCAGTGACCCCAGGAAAAGAGCGTTCTTGATATAAGAGCGTTGAAGTCGGCGTGTCTCGCCTATACTAAACGCTTTACATTTCTCACCACAAACAAGAGCAAGGCATAGTTACGAGCGCTTGTTTCAGTTAGTCACAGGGCACCCGCTCATGAATCGGGGTCCCTAGTGTATCCCTTTCGCAGCGCGGACGCATGATACGCACGGGAAAGGTGCACGGACTTGTATCTGATATGAGAGGCGCTTCTATCTCGAGGCGCTGTGTATCTCACCCACACCCTGAGCTTGGGAAGTATTATTATGTGCAAAACCTTACTATAAATAAATGCCATCGTCTAGGTGTGCAAACAACAACAGCTTCCACAAAACTTACGTTCCGACGCTATTATTGGGATAAAAATCTCCGTCACCATGAAGAGAAACTCTACTAGCCGAGGCGTGCTCCCTGTAGAGTAGCACGCCTTTGTTACGCGTCTTGCTCGACCAGAGATCTGATCGCACACAGGGGAAAACGCACGCAATTGCCCCCCGTGTATCGGTAAAATAATCCTCCTGGGAGCGGGAACCACTTCCCCACACTAGTTCCTTATGCTGTACCCACAAAAAAATCGAGGGTGGCGATTCTGAAGTTTTAACGCTTGCCGCGATAAATATTGTCTACCAGCCGTTGCGCTGGCTCCAGGGTCAAGGCTACGTACGGGCCCCGGGACCAAGGCTACGGTAGGGGGGGTACCCCCTTTTTCACTGGTGTGTTTGAGCCACTCGCACGAGTAGCTCTGTACCCTACGGATGGATGAAGATGGTTTAGGCACTTGGTTTGGCGCAGCTTAGATCACCTTTGCATTCATTGCGGATTGATTTCGTCAATGAAAAACATAAAGAAAACGTAAGATTGCATAGGAACAAAGGGGTTACTCGCGCGAGTGACCCCTAGCCACTGAAATAAAAGGCCCAAAAGGGGACCCCCCTACCGTAGCCTGGGTCGGGGGTACCCCACTTTGCACTGCAGGGCTTGCGGCACTCGCACGAGAGACTCTACCTCACGGACAAAAAATGCTTGAGGTAGTTATTTTCGCGAAGCGCAGCTTACGTTCCATTCATTGTTGTGGACTCACATCGTGGAAGTGAAACAGACAAGAAGAGCTCAAGAAGACCGGAAACGAACACGACGGTCGCTCGCGCGGGTGACCCCGAGCCACTGCAAAGCAAAGGGCCTCAAAACAACATTAATAACACCCATATAATGTCCTGGTTCTTTTGGGGAGTCTGAAGGTGCGAACCGGTGCATAAAAGTCGGCGGCCTAGATTAAACGTAGATCCCAAAGCATCCCATTCCAACGATGTCGGGTAGTGTGGTCTACAGTATATATAACAGTTTCTTCAAAAATAGTTCACGAGCAAGTCTGTCAGAAATTTGTTGCGACAAACATGTTACATCTACTCGTACAGCAGCCCGAGTCTGTAAGCACCGTAATTGCTTTCCCAAGTTAACGCTGAGCGTTATTATTTTGTCCCGAAAAAATCGTGGGTGGGGCTTGACAATGAGTGATACACCCAGCCATACACGCTACACGCACCGATTATCGCCAGGTTGTGTGCTAGACTGGGACCATGAGACTACTTGCGGTCAAGACGGTGTTCTGTTGCTGGACTTTCTACAACTTCGCAGAAGCAGCGGCGAGAACGCATCCATCCCGCTCGGTGAGTTTCATTCGTTTGTCAGTAGCAAACATGCCACGCGATCTATATCTTGCACGTCAGCAGCGGACATGCCACGCGATGCATCTCCAGGTACCCTCGTAACACCTAATACAACACCCCCCCCTGAGACGAATTACCGAGCCGATTTCTTTCCAATTTGAGGGGGGCGCAAACAACGGAAATGGCGGCTCTGGGAAGATCGACATCATCGAGATATTTCCATCGACGCGTCGCTCGTCGTATGTATGCACTCTCCGCTGCCGCTTTGTCGAGAAATCGGCCCCGAAATTTGACTTTATAATCCGCCGGCCTCTCGCGCGAGCCTCGACTCTTATGTAATCGTAAGTCGTAAGCGCTGGTGCAATGTTGGTTTCGTGACAAGCGCCGACATGGTAAATTGGCAAGGAGTACTTTCGCTCAATCAAATGTTTAACTAAGGTACAGGTCACTTTGCGCTAGGGGCCTAAACTCGGTGTTGTAGCAGAAAATGAAGTGACAGTCCTTCGGCTCCTTAACCCGAACTCCTTGTTTTGCAGTACGTTTTATCTTCGAAACATTCTTGCTTTGCAATTTGTGTTATCTTTGATCTTAGAGCTGGCGTGTGTGTTTATTTTTAATGTGTTTTTCAGCATACCTAGGCCATTGGTTTGTTCGTCTGGTTCCCTTCTCAGTATACTCAAAGCGCCGAATACGTTATTAACAGTGGAGGTCCTGCAGCCCTCTCGTGAGGGGCCCCAGAAATTCATCGGTGCAACTCCAGCGTAGCATGTATGTGTCTGCAGTACAGTATATAATCGTTTTATACCTCGACCGGTCTATACCATTGTCGTTGTCCACCGGGTTCCTCTTCCAGTCAGTGTTGGACAGAAACCATTTTTTTTTGTGATATAGACTATAGACTAGTCTATGCGTACAGCTGATAGATGAGGAGATCCTTGACCACAGGTGCACACCACCAGCGGGTGCCATGCGTGTCACTACATGCAGTACGGCTAGAGACGCACCCTACTGAAGAGGTGCACTAATCATTTTCTGAGGGTCTTCACTCCCGGAGCTTTACACCTCACTCGCCGATAAACTAATTTGGAAAAAAAAATGAAAGTTCATCCCGGCGAACAATCCCACGGCCTCGGAATGAACACAAAAACTAAATTTCAAAAGCGAAAATAGTAACATTCTAACGGATTTTGGATAAGGAGCCCTCGTCATCTCAGAAATATTTAGTTAAACAGTTATACCCATACCGCAGCACGCGTCTAAGTTTCATGGCGCAACGTTTTGTTGCTGCCGTGATAGTAGTAGTGTTGTTGCTATTGTCCTGAAAATGGACGTGCCTAGATATTGTTGTCAAACAATAATAGTGCGCCAACCTCGTATACTAGGCGTTGTGTTATGGGAATCACATTGCTGACGAGGTGTTCCCATTTTTGTTTCTGGCTCTTGGGTTGTTATTGCTTCGTGTCACGTAGCTGCCTTCCCTTTGTAAGTGTGTTGTAGATTGAATTTGTCGGTCCATGACGTTGATGATGTATCAGTCCTTGAGCTACCCTTGTATGTGTTCTCCGCACATTTTTCCACCGTTTCAGGACGAATCGGGAGGTCGGCTCTTGACCCCAAGCATCAAGTCAGACGCCCACTGGATAGAAGGCAACGAGCGCGTGGATGTCAGACACGGCGTTCTCTTTCAGGTAGGAGTCATCTGGACGAAGTCAACGGTACTACGGCGTACGGCCCTTTTCACTCTATTCAGCGTAGCAAACAAGTCGGACGTTTGTGCTGCGCCAGAGGTAGCACTCTTTGGCTAAGGCATGAAATGAATTGGATGAGCTGCTCCACCCTAAATCGTCAGCAAGTCGTTTTTGTTTTTGCAATGTTAGTACTCAGGGTGGTGGTTATATACCTAGACCATGGGGTTTGTCTAATCGGGTTGCACCTTCTTCTTTTCAAAGACTTTGTTTTTGGGTGAGATATTGAGTTTTGAACTGAGGAGCCTCATAAACCAAATGGTGCACGTCTACCGTGGCATGCGCCCTCGATGGGCGCAACATCGCCTCAAAACTAAATATTGGCAAAGGACTGGGGTAGCCAGTTGCACTAGCGCTGGTGAGTCACTGGCATAGTATGCGCAAACGCTTGAAACTCACCAGGTAACACGACACTGTTGTCACCCGACGGGGTAACTCTCTCGTGCAATAGAATACCCTAAATGCCCCACCCCCCCATCCACCGCTGCCTTAGACCCCTGCTGTGGTGCACCAAGGCCGTACCGGAGGTTTAAAAGCCTTAAGCTGCGAGGCAACGAATGCGCTGAACAGCATAGCAGCGGGAGAATAGAAGCACGTCCAGTTACCTGAAGCACTACTCGTGAGACCCGTAATGTAACGATCAAATTGTGACGACTAAGAATACATGGTTAAAATTGGAACGGCCACCGCCAAGGTGGTCGGTGAGCCTCTTGCGACTATTTTGGCGGGAGTTTCGATGCCCTCCAGGGCACGTTAGAACACCAGGAGAGCATGACTCGGGATACGTTACGAGAAGGTCGAAACTGCGACAGATATCCATTTTTGAGCCAACCTAAAAAGTGTTTCGTGACCATCAGATGTAATGTTTGAGTTCGATTCGTCGTCGTCACTGGTGTTGCGCGGTGGGCGGCCCCGACTTTCATCATTTGACGTCTATGGTAGAATTGTCCTAACCCTGTAAGCTTGTGTTATCGGACCCAGGTGTCTACCGTAGTTAGACATGAGCTAAACGTTTAGCCTGCTTCAGGATGTGGACGATGGTTTGATGTGTATCTGGGTTTGGAATGAAATCTCGGTCGATTGACTTTAATTTAGCGTATCGGTTCAATTCGAGGCGCGTGTAGCGAACGGGTTGACTTGGACAGCGTTTACGTGTCGATCGTTTCGCCGTCGTCATCTCGTGCGTCGCGCTATCCAAGCACTTGATTTTTTTTGTGACGCTTTGTCTAATTGAGGCCAATTCTTACTGTGACTACACTCTGATTTTCCTCAATCGTACATGGTGCATCGAAGATCACTAATACGGTATGGGGGTATCCCCATTTTTGTTTTACCCATAGCCACAGGAGTCAAGTACAACTTTGTTGGCGCCGCTAAAACGAATACCTCCTACGTATTCGACGGTGATGCGTATCGAGACCCGAAACGCAGAAAGGCACTGGCACTCGCATAGTAGGTGGATCTAAGCCACTGAAGATAGAATCCTTGGAAGTGAATTCGTGGAACATATTGAAAATACGTACTGGGTGCCCAAATGTTGGAGGTGTCTATTTAAGGAGTAGGAACGGTGCTCCGTAGGAACGGTGCTTCGTCTCGAAAGAGGTGCGCGGTCAACGGTCAAAATACTAAGGAAAGCGACAAATGCGTACCCACCCCGCTCCCCCTGCCGAAGCCTTTGTTCAAGGAGGGCTCCTGAGCAATGTCACGAACGACGTTAACACTTTGTGGGAAAATGTGATTTTTGTATTGACACCAACCAAGCGATCGCCACATCCAATTTATTTATCTTTACGTCAAATATGCCAAATATACAACCGTGAAGCACCAACATCACGCGAAACCGCGGGTTCCGTGTATGTCGAAGATGCCCTTTTTATGCCTCGACTTCATCGTGTGCCTGATTCCGTCCCATTGCTTGGGTACCACACCAGAGCAACGGCTGTCCTCAGGCCATCACCTCCGCGCAGGCCCAAGATATCACAGATAACTCGGCCTTCACGGGCAACACGATACGTCTTGCATCACAAACCAAAGGTGGGGTTACCACACCAAGGTGATGGCGGGGGGGGGGGGGGCTCATTTTATGTAGGTCAAGTGCTCCCGTGGCTCAGTGGCGCACTCAAAACGGATTCAAACTGTTTGATTGGCGCAGTTTAATAGTCAATTCGATGGAGTCGGTGCATGCCGTGAAAGCGAAAAGCACACAGGCAGGTAGATACGCGCGCACGTAGGTAGCTTTGAGAGTCGCCCAAAAACATAACATCCTTAAACGTGACCTATCTACCACACTAAATTGTATATAGGGTACTGTAATCCGTTCGTCACCGGCTACCGTAATCGCCGCACTTGACTATAGATAAAGCCGAAGTGGCCAGGACTACGGTACAAGTCCGCCTCATTTTCTCTGACATCCCTCTCTTAGGGAGCATACCCCGCCCGGAACACGATTTCAAAAAACGAAAACGATTCTCCGCCCGATCGATGAGTAATGGCATGGACTAGGTGCATGCCCAGTAGTTCGGGAAACGGAAATTAGGTTACGAAGATGTCGGCGTGGAGTTACCTCGGTTAATGCGCTGGCCACTAAGAAAGTAGCTGCCCTCAAAGTGCTAGTGCAACCGCAGCACGTGTCACCTCGACACCAAAGTTTGGTCTGACATGGGGTGAGACATGTATAGTAAGTGATGGCGCGTGCTATGATAAAGACAGCACTTTTTACACTACATGTTTCTGGCTGGCCAGGCTCCTCAACTAACAAACTAGCTCGTACGTTTGAAATTCTGTACTGTACCGCTGTGGTTGTATCATTGGGCATTTTACCGTACCATGGTTGGATACATTTTGTCAGGGAGTCCAACTGTCATCATTGGCGTTTCTTGTGAGCTCTTGAGATCTTGAGATATAAACGGGAAGGTCCATGGCCGATGGCATGTCACTTCCCCGCGTGATAACGAAAACGAACTATTGCATTGTGGACAAACGCACTCTGGGCCCACGAGGGGAAGTCCTCGAAGCTGATACCACCGGGCCCGCGGTCGCGCGAGTCGGCACAATTCAATTGAATTGGGTAAGTTCTGCTTACTGCCCAAAACGTGACCAGTTTGCTTTTCGGAGGCCGGAAAGCACAGTTTTGCGTGTTGGTGTGGAACACCAGCCGAAAGCAATGGGAGACCCTACAGCAGCAAGATGGAATGGTAGATTTGGCGACCCAAATGGTTGTGGCTGATGAGTTATTTGATGGCAAGCCCTGGGTCGACCTCTCCGAGGAGGAGCTATTGCAAGGGCTCAAAAGGTTTGCTGGCGTTGATATACAGCAGACGAGTGATGAGGAATTTTGCCGCCGGATATTCCGTGTGCTGAAGATGGATGCGAGCGTGCCGGCAGATAGCAGGGTGTTTATGCAAAAACGTGCCTTGCGGAACTACCTTGCTGACAGCGGGCTCACGGAGGTGGCGAGGCCCGACGGTCGGCAGTACACGCTAAAGCATGGCAAGGTGCTGGTTGAGGCAATAGCGGCGGGAATCGAGCCACTCGAGCTCCGCCGCAAGGTGGAAAAAAATATGCGTTTCGATCTCTTAACGCATGACCCTGGCGCGTTGTTCAGCATAATTGCCAAGCAGCGACGGGATCAAGCCGTAATTGAGGCCAACGATGCTGTACGCCGGCAAACAGCAAAGTGGCGTGGCGCTAGGTCGGTGGCTGCTGCGGGGACCAAGCCGCAGGGAAGTACTGCTGACGGGCACGACTCACACGAGAGTGCCAAGGCTGCTGGTGTGAAAGCAGAGCGGAACCGTCGGTACGACAACAAGGAGTGCTTTGTGTGTGGCAAGCAAGGTCACAAGCAGTGGGACTGCCCCCAAAGCCAGCAGGGTAAGGCGGGAAATGGCGTCCATGGCCAAAGCCACGGGCAGACCCCCACACAGCAGCAGCAGTCCATAAACGGTCCAGCTCAGCATACCCGGAGCAAGACAACCGGGATGGCCCCTGCGTCTGCCACTCCTAGAGCTAGTGCGTACAACACCGCCTCAAAGGCGGTGGTTACGGAGACTGAACCTGCTGTGCGCCTAAACCATCTAGATGGAATGACGACGACTACGTGTACATTCGCGTGCCACGGGAAAGGATGACGCCAGTGGATTATGGGCTCACCGAGATGGTGCAGCACCAGGTGTCTCAGAGCGCTGGGCCACAGAATGCAGCGCCAGTTCTTCACTCCGTTCCGGTGCAGCTGCCGGCACCCGCGTCGCAGTAGTCATGTGGTGATACCAGCACAATTTCATACGCGCGTGTCTTGGTCTTACAGCCGGGTGGAAGTAGTGATACGAGCGTGGATACGGTGGAGACCGAACTGCACTTGGAGGCCCTGACGCAGCATGTCGTAGGGCGTCTCGCGGTTCCCGGTGCTTCCGGGGCTGCTGAGGCTAGGGTGTTGATGGATTCTGGTTCAGGCATTACAGCTATATCGGAGGAACTGGTAGAGGCCCTGCAGGGGCAGCCGGGCATGACACAAACCGCGTTAACGCAGGCGTGTGTTGGGCATGCGCGTGTGGTGACGTCGTTGGGCCAGGAGTGTGATATTGAGACGCAATCGTGCCCGCTTCACTTAACGATCGAAACACCATGGGGACCAGTCCGATTTACTATGCCGTTTATCGTGCTCCCTGTGGGGAGCGATGTGGTTATCATCGGGCAGAAGAAGTTGAGGGAGAAACTCGGCATCAACGTCATGGTGCAGCTCAAGCCCTCTGTACTGAAGGCACAAGGGCGTCAAGATGGTGCTGGGGTGGAGCTTGCAGCTCATTCTGTGGGCGAGCCCAACGATGGTGATGTGCTGCGAGCGGCGATGGCTGTCACAGCGTTCGTGCCGGGCGGTGACGCGCCAGGCGACGTGGACGATAAGGTCGCGCTGACGCTGCCGTTTCAACGACCCATAATATTCCAGGATTCCGAGTTGGAAATGCGGGCTCGTGTGGGCGTGTTGGAGACGGCTGTCGATAACGCTGTTGACCATGGCTCCCCACCGGAATGTGCCAAGATGCTGCGCGATATCGTTTTTCACACGCACCTTGACGCGTTATGTCGGGCGGTGCCATGGACCCACCTGCACGCAAGAAGCCTGGGGCGGTCCGGTTTCATGCAGGGGCAAGGGTGGTGCGGGCGAAGCCCCCACCTGAACGTAATCGCCTGCGGGGGAGTGCCGCAGAGTCGTGCCCAGACTGCCGCTCGGTAGTGACGACGAGTTTGTCGTCAAGGTGGCCTGGGAAGGGCCGGAGAAGGCGGAGAGCATCTGGGAGCCGGTGTTGCGCGTGTTTGATGGCGCGACGGCCGTGCTGCGAAAAGAGATGAAGGCGCTGCGGCTATAGATGGATCAGAAGCGGGGACCCGTACAGCGGTATGGACTGCGTTTTGATCATATTGTGGTTTGGGGGAGATCCCGAATTTTGAACTGCTGATTTTCGGTTTGATAGAAATGTTGAATTTCGAGTTTTTTTTTCTGACTTGGAATTGCTGCGCCGGGCGCTGATAGCACCTGACGCAGCCACAGCTGGCGGTTCATCGCCGAGGCTGTGTGTGGACAGAGCATGTCCGTGGTTGATTCTTCCGTTTTACAGGTGTGGCCATTGTGCTGGAATACACATGCCTTATGTGGTCTGGGCTTCGGCAAGTTGCATGCGCAATGGGAGGTGTGACGCGTGGTGCGTGGTTTGCTTGAAGATGCATTCGTGATGACGCGGCTGCTGAACAATCGTTGTTCACGGTCAGTAAACGTGGTAAAACTTAGGTCGTGGTGAAACTGACCGGGGTGTGTTGGACTTGACCATTGCCCGACGTACGGACAGCTATATTTATCAAAGCTACTCGGTCTGAGCGAACTTGTGGTTGGTAGCTCGAGATGGGCTTTCGGAGGGTGCTGTACCGCTGTGGTCGTATCATTTGGCATTTTACCGTACAATGGTTGGATATGTTTCGTCAGGGAGTTCAATCGTCATTGTCGGCGTTTCTTGTGAGCTCTTGAGATCTTGAGATACGAACGGGAAGGTCCATGGCCGATGGCATGTCACTTCCCCGTGTGATAACGAACGAACTATTGCATTGTGGACAAACGCACTCCGAGCCTACGAGGGGAAGTCCTCAGAGCTGATACCACCGGGCCCGCGGTCGCGCGAGTCGATACAGTACCCACTATGATTCGTTTAGTGCCTGAGTCATGGGATTGCTGATCGGGTCACGTTTTCATCTTCTTAAACGAAGTTCATTGATCAGACATTACAGCTCGCCAGCCAGGAGCCTGAACAATTCGTGGGTACCCCCCCACCCGAGAACACCAACATAAGGCCCAACGTGTACGCCCAAAGTCTTATATCCCAGCCACTTTGGGGAAAATTTGGGTTTGGCTCAGAATATTCCTTGTTTGTTGACGAAGTACGGCCAACTATGTTGCAGATGATGCCGTCGCGCGTGGATACGTGGGAGCAACAGCATCTGCGACCGCCCCGAGGATCAAACGTTCTCGCGAATCCTCGTCAATGGATGCGGACGCCTTGTTGCCGCCTGAACAATTACCTGAATTCGTTTCCGCAGGACAATCGATGCCGGACGTTCAAGAAATCAAGGCAAATGCTTGGGTATGTATTACTAACGAGGTACAGTGCATGTGATGTCGGCAGCTTGATAAAAGGCCGTCACCTCATAACGTTTCGGTGTGCCCCCTTTGACTTGTCGCAGGGCGCACTGGTAACCATTTCGAGGATCTGTCGCAGTTCTTCTCCATGGCATACTGCTGCAGGTCCAGTTTGGTGAGCGTCAGCGGGAGAAAATCTAACCCGGCCAGTTGGATGTATTCTGTGGACTGTCGTCGGATCTTGTAGTTTTTGGTGGTCTAATTGAAACCGTCTACCATACCTCACACGTTTGGCTTGGTCAACGACTCTCGAGAGGGGTGTCATGTATTCCCTCTGTTGTTCCTACCTTCGTCTACTTGCACAAGCGGACGAGGAGCTGCGTTTATCGAACAAATGGCGCCCCTTCAGCCATGTGCTCCCCGAAGTACAGGCCGCAGCTATCGGCTTTGAAATGTTGTTCCTGTTGTATCTATAGAAAGGAGGTCCAGCGGGCAGCCTGCTTGTCGCTAATCGCCCTTGAGGTACTGACACAGACAGCGACCAGAGGGCGGAAAAATGTATCGTGCGCGGTACACACGCTCCCGAGGCGTCCCGGGTGCTTACCCTCTGGGAACTTGAGCAAATTTTTCGCGGACACTCTAGACGCTCTGTTTTTAATATGCGGTATGAATCTGCAATGGAGCTCGGTAAGCTATGCTGTGACAATAGCTCGCGTAATGTCGTTTTTTCTGTGAGCTACGACGGAGTCACTCGAAAGAGTAGCTCACCGCTGTAGTGAAGATGGGGGGAGCCCCGCTACCGAGGCCTCGGTTCGTGCAACGATAACCGTGGAGGTTTTGGGTCAAACCCCTTCTGACCGACGGGACTCTCCAGCTGAGGAGGTAGCCAGGACGAGGGTGACCCCTAGCCCATGGCGATTCGTCCAAAGCGTATGGTATATTACTTTACGGTTGTCTTATAGTCAACATTTTGAAGAGGTGTGTTGTAGGGCTCCTCCAATGGGGGGTCTCAGAAACATCTTATACTTGAACACGTCGTGGGAGTTTAGAACATGAGTATGTATCCCTTTTCTAGCACTCTGAAATAGTTTGTCTCTCCCCACTCAACAAATCCAACTGCATACACCGTCCGCATTAACCCTGAGATCCTGAGGAAGCTGTGACAGTACAACAACGCATCAACATCAACCCTAACGTCCCCACCAATGCCAGTTTGTACTGCCTGAGACAGACCGCACAATGCCGTCCGAGGACGGGGGGATCTGGAAGTCGGCACACCCCTGGTACGATTTCTCAGACGCAAAGATGGACTTACTGCCAGAGTTCGGCAACCTCTCCGATCGTCCGGACGTGTGCCCCCCCAATCGAGTCGCGTCAGGAATGGACTCCTATAACCTCGTCGGTGAGATATATTTTACGTGCTAAACCGCAGCCTATGGTGCAGGGCACTAAAGCGACGGCGGGGGCTTCACTTATTTCTGTCATAGCTGCAGCCGTATGACCATAGTCTCTCGTATCTCTACAACGCCGATACGGGGCGCGTCGCGTTTTCACCAACCAGGCATCGGTATGGGAGTCATTTAACGTTTTTTTGCTGTAGCGGCTCCGGGCCCTTTGCGCGAGTGAATTCTCTCTTCTTATTTTGGATCGTTTGTTTGCCTCGCAGTTCGCAAGTCAGCGCCCTAAATTGTAACGCGCGTGTCTTTGAGTGATACCGCCCTCCGATCGACACATCATAACCATAAAAGACACAAGGCCCCAACTGGAATTAGTTCCCATTAATACAAGGCATTCATTATTTTCGGTCGTCGAAGCAGATTATATACTGACCCGTTTATTGGCCATGGAGACACCGAGAAGTGGAGGTGCGGTTACCCCCCTCCTTTGTACCGTAGCACGTGCCACGGGTGCACCATCTTTTTCGTAGTTTATATGCTTCAAAGTATATATACCCGGTGCATGTACATGTAAAATATTATCTTCGTTTCTTTTTATGCTCGCTGCTCTCCGGCGACCGAGGGTGTTTCCTCGCACTTTCGGCTGCGGGGCAAGCAACGCTGCCATGGGTACATGATGAAGCATACCTGGACCTCGGCCGAGCTCCGTGGCGGTGCTCGGCGCATTTAACGTCGCTGAGCTGGCTCTATTTGTCAAGATATTGCTCTCCGACTCTGTTATTTTTTGTCTTGTTTGTAGTAAAATGCCCCGCTACCCTCGTACATTTTGTAATCTCCCAGTCTCGAATCTCTGTTTTTGTCACACCCTCTCAGCAACTGCAGCAGTAGAAGCAGCAATAGCCGCGGCAGTAGCCGCGGCACAACAGCAGCGGTTGGAACAATATACAGCAGCAGCAGTACACTTCTTCTGTCGAGTGCCATATCTGTCGCGGCCGCGAGGGTGGGATGTATCATGCGCCAAAATGGGCCCTGTTCTCTCGCTTGGTATGCCGTGTCGGCCGGGAATACAAGTAACAATACAATAATCATATCCAACGGTCAACGCCCCCTATGTATTTGACCAGCAAGAAACTGTGAACAGATCTGCAACGTTTGGTTGGCTTCCTCGAGCACCTTGATGGCTGCCTGGAACCATCTGCGCCTGGTGAACGCGCGACGTGGGCCGGGTCTCCTCGACCTCCAGGGGTCGGGGCTGCCGGTTTCGTCGCGACTTGGCCGGCATTGGCCGAGAGAGGGTGGCTGGGGATTGGGCGCTTGGTGCCTCCATGAAAACATAAAATATCTCGGTTTGCTGCTCGAGGAGATCGGAATTGGACATGAATATAATAACCGCTTAGAACACAAGACGCCTATCGATCGTTGTGTATATTACCGTGCACAAGGATAGTTTGCTCTTGCCCCAGGAACGAGAACGGTATATAAGGGCCGTGTGGAGTGCGTGCGTGTGCGCGTGTGCATGCGTGTGTGGTGTAGATGTATGTGTGTGTCTGTTGTGGTGAGTATACGACATGATGATGAGCCGTCCGTTACAAGCCGTGCGATCGCCCATCGTCCGCCCGCTCGCTCAGTCGATCGTTCCATTGTGTGTAATATAAGTGTGTGAGATACGTCTTCTAGTTTTTCGTTTCACGAATTGCATGTTATTTACCTGCGTTTCCTATGACCCCCTCTTCGCCATGCGACGCCCCCGGGATTTCACGTTACACACACCCTGAAGGGGAATCTCGTATCGTTCATTGAATGGGGAGGTGTCTGCCTTCCGCCCGTTGGGAACTTTCTATCGCTTAAAAAGAAACCGATAGATGTGCTCCCCTACTACTGTACCTCAGGTGGGGGAAGCTTGAAGGGCGGCAGTTGGCATAGCGTAGGCTAGGCAGCAGGGCGTGTGGTGCCAAGAACGAACAGTCTAGCGGCCTCAGCCGAAGATGGAGGAGAAGAAGTCGGACCCGCCCAAATAACGCGTGCTATGATGGAGGAATCTCTTTCCGGCAAATGCGTTATTATGATTGACGGGGGTCCTTAACCCCAAATCGTCGGAAACAGGCCATTTTGTTTTTGCAATATGAATATTTCAATACCTAGGCCATGGGTTTGGTCATCGGCTTGAACTCTCGATGTACTCAAAATACAGTTGTCTGAGGTTTTGGCGCTCCCCAAGTGAGGAGGCCTCCGAAACGAAATGGTACACCTTTGCCGTGGCATGTGCAACTATGATGGTGCTCGCCCTTATAGCATCGGGTTGATCATCAGGTATTGGAAGGTTTGAGGTTAAACCCTACGCGTGCATACTATAGATTTGTTCCGTTCTCGATGTCGAGGCGCCATGCACAGGATCATACATTTCCTTCATTAGCTCGCCACAAACAATTGGTGCATCAACGTCCGAGCTTGTTTTTTTGTCGGAACAAGCTCATACAGACCGGTCGTGGGTTAGAAATTGAGGGGATGGTTATGTCGTGCTGTTTCGACTTAAACTTTAATGCGCGTTTTCCTCATACTCGTTGCACACGCTAACCACTCAAGTGTTGTCGTTCTCCATCCAAACGCATTTCACTTGCCTTGGATGCATGCTGCAGACTAGTTCACGTAAAAACCTCAAAGTTCCCCACCCACGAATGCCGCTCGCAGTGTCCGTTTAGAGAGTCAATGTTTAGCATCCTATTGACCCCCATTACCATTTAGTGTAAAAGGGTGACATGGCCAGGTTTTCTTTTGAACTGCCTCGGGCGGTCTCTAGATGCGAAACTCGTATCGACCAACGACGGGCCTTCCATTTTTTCAACAATATTGAGGTATTTTCCAAGCGGGGTTGAAAACAAATCTGCGCCGCATTTTGCACGATCCGCTTGGACGTATTTCAAGGCATGTCTGTGGAAAATTTGATACAAGAAGGCAACGATCTGACGCGCCAATGTTCAACATTAAGCAGAATCTAGGAAACAACTGCACCCTACACTAAAACCAAGTATTTTGAAGGAAACAACGTAATCTATCTCATGTTTACGCATAAACGTCTAAACGACCACGCCGTTTTAGAGATAGACCCTGATACTTTGTGCACGGGTTCTACATGCCCATCCCGAGGTCTGACCTCCGAGGGTGTTGCCGTCTATTTTTCGCCGACAGTATTTGGGCTAAGGTGGTCCACGTTTTCAGACAAATATTACCTGACGTTAACCCGGCAAAACAATAAACAGTCCCCCCCCGCCCCACCCCTCGCGACAGGCGAGGCATTCGCAAGGGCACGTCCAAGACGTTCGCAAAATTTCATCGTCTGAATCGAAAAAACGACGTGGGGGATACATTTGGGGTCTTTCACGTCAACCAGCCTGTACCGTATATAGAGATTCACCCTTTTTTCTGACGCCCTCACTTACTTGATGATATCTTTACGTCTCCCAGAAAACGTGCTATTGGGGAAAATAAGGCGTTACACAAAGCACAATATCATGGCATTCGTATTCAACGAAAACTACATCTGCAACAGATGAACCAAATTCACACGACTTTTCGTAAAGGGGCGTCGTCGTTCTAAAAACGTTTTTAGCCGAAATATTCTACCTCTGTCACACATAGCGTGCGCCCTTGTTGTCCTCGTTTGCTCTTCGTAGCCAGCTGCATTGTGCAATAGACACATAACTACTTGCTCCCGTGTTCCCCTTGAATCTTCCTCTTCTACCAAGGGGTCCACCCGCATCTCCTCGAATGCCTCAACCACGTCTTCGTCAGGGGTTGCGAGGCCCACTACTTGGGTTCTGTGGTGAACTCAACGAGCTTCTGCCATTCCACCACAGATCGGATGGAAACCCTTAGCACCGAGAACATTAGCGCGGAAGACGCCGGTACTGGCAGTAGCCAAAGCGCCGGATCTCTGGTAATCCACATTCGATCGGGTGACATTTTCAACCCTCAATGGGAAGGCGACCGACGCCCGACATTTGGCCAGGTAGGTTCGAGTATGCTAGTGCATGCGGACCAAACAGGTGCGCTGATCCTCAGGCTACCATAGCCGGCGCACGTGCCCGGATGATGCGTAAGCACCCGGGGCGTTACCGGGAGTGCGGACTCTACGCCAAAGAGGCACTCGGTATTGGGGCATATTGTTTAGAAAAAAATACCCAAATAATTTGCGGAGCATTGGCCACGCCATACATTGACACGCGCTATTGATTTTGCCCTGGCTCCTGTGTGAAGACGGTGCGAATGCGTGCATGATAATTGCTCAATTAAATGATAGAAAAAACAACATCCATGGCGAAAGCCCACCCAGGGGGAAGTCGGGGAAAAGGATTATCATGGTCATGGCCGATCAAACATGGCTCGAGAGTTGTTGTGTTGGATTGCAGCAAGTTCGTCCCCCACCCGTTTTGTTTCCAGCTAGGGTAGCAAGTACTGCGTGTGATGATCCAGGTACATATTTGCAGGTCATCGAGATGATAATCCACGTAACAGCCTAACAGTAGTAGTTTACCTAAGAATATGCATGGATGCGACCCATTTCCCTTTCTTTGCGTGGTATAATGTGCTAAGTCTGCCCAGAAGTGGTCCTCCTATCGTGGCTCGTATGTCATTTTTCGTAGCATGTCTCGAGGTTTTTTGTCACAACATATCTTGACGCGCGTGGTTCTCTCTTGATGTGAAAAGTACTTACTGTTGACCTCCATACCCCTTTCCCTCTGGCATCCCCCCGGCGACTTTTCTCTTGTGCGGCGAAGCCTCCCCTGCAGTTTTTCTTGGACGTGATTGGAAGCAGGGCCTGGTCCGACGTGTCCATCTTATCATTTTGGAAAGAAAAGAAGGAGATGAATCCGACGTACGGGGTTCTTAAGCTGCTCAACGACGCCGGACTATTGGGGCAAAACGTCGCCTTACACCATGTAAGGCTCTCTCTCTCTTCAGTATGAACCGAGTCGTATTCCAGCAGGTGCATGATAACATACAGAGGCCCCCCCCGTGACTTCTGAGGCCCCTGTCTACCTTAGTCTAACAACCAAACTGGGAAGACTGGGAATGCGACCCGAAGAACAATTTCACGTCCTAGGCGTACAAGGAACGAGAAAAGTATTCCAAAAACGTTGAACATATTGTACATGTGCCTTTATAAAAGTCTGGCCGCTTTCACTCATGTGCGTACAAACGCTGCCTGACGTGTAGCCCTTTGATTTGGTTTTGTCTTGACCACGTTGCACCCAGGACCGGGATCTTCTGGACGACTTGAAGGCCCTGCTATGCGCGGACGCACTCGCTGTGGCCCGTTCCAGCCTGCACTTTCTCACATTTGCTCACACGACAGCATCGACGTTTTATTTGCCGGGCAGCTGCGGACCTGGGACATACTTACGACGAGCCCGGAAACGCAACGATGGGCTACCAAAACGAAGTCCAGATAACGCGACGCTCCTAGTAATCGAGAAGCCATGGGCGGAGGTGGGTGAAGTTGAAATGGTATAATACCACGATCGATGTATTTAGCGCGGAGTTCAGATTGAGGTGGGTGATGGCGACACAACATGCAGCACGACCGATGCATTCGGAGAGAAGCTGATATTTCGTTTCAAATGGAATGAGTAAATGTATCAGCGGTCTGGTCCAACCTTGATGGCATGTCGGCACGTGCGGATGTGAACAAGTGCACGTCCTACGCAGTGTAACCAAGCGTACGGCTATAGTATGAGAGGCACATCTCAACCGCTGTATAGTACAGTAGTCCACGCTGCCCGAGTAGCTCAGTGGTTGCGGTGCATATCTAGTGAAGGCACAAAGTGAGCGCGCTTTTGTTAGATGCACACAATGCCTACTAGCGTTCACCGCCGATAGTACAGCTCTGTGGAGCTATGGAGCATCATTTATAAACCAGGTATGAATTCAGCGTCGAATAGCGTTCCCGTCAACCTTGGTCGGTGTCCGACGCGCAATCGGTTTTGTCATAACGTGCGGGGCGGTTGCCGTGCGCCGCAGATATACGCCCTTTTCAAGAAGCGCTTGGGTGTGAAAGACAGACTGTAGTTATGGCAACACACTATGCACAGCAGTCGACGCCCTGGTGCTCACACCCTGGTGCTCACGGCATAGCTCCAAGTAACGAACGCTGCCGTTGAGGTGCACTTTGTATTTTTCGGATGTTTTCATTCGAGCAGCTCCATGAGTATCATCCAAACACATCCAAACATGGACTTTGAACAATGCTGTAGACTATAGAAGTACGTTCAATCATGGCGAACCATCCCATCGCCTAGGAATACGTAGAAACAGCTGTGCCAACATCAAAAGTGGGACTCACCCGGTCATTGGTATTTCGTCAGTTGAACTTGGTGGAGGAGCCCCGTGTCGGAGAGCAAAACAACACGCCAAAATTATCGTAGCACGCTTCAATAAAATCACCTACAATATTTATGTGGTACGGGTGACCAAAGGTGCGGTAGCGAGGTCACTGTGGACCAAGGCTACGGTAGGGGGGATCCCTTTTTGGGCCTTGAATTTCAGTGGCTAGGGGCCACTCGAGCGAGTAACCCCTTTGTTATTTTGCTATCTTACGTTTTCTTCATGTTTTGTACTGACGAAATCAATCCGCGATGCAAAGGTAATCTAAGCTGCTCCAAAACAACTGTTTAAACCATATTCATCCGTGAGGTACAGAGCCACTCGTGCGAGTGGCTCAAACGCACTAGTGAAGACGGGGGTACCCTCCCTACCGTAGCCTTGGTCTGTGGTTTCGGGCGGGGTTGCAGTGGCTCACGGTCACTCACGCGAGTGACACCCCCGTCTTCGGCCTTGAGATTTCGTGCTATTATAATGCTAACATGCTACTATTATACTGCTATTAAACTGTGATTTTCTTTAAACTACGTTGCGTGGCTGCTCGGCACGAGGAATGATGCTATAAAAAAATAACACGCTTGCTTAAGTTCCGTAGGGTTCGTGGATTCCGGGTAACGTAATGGGGGTCTTACAGAATTTACAGAAGTTTCGGGTACGGACATGGAAGTGTTACAGAACTTCCAGAATTTCCGGGTATTGTGGCACAGGCAGACAGACGCACAAAAGTTCCGGCCAGGTACAAAACATGCTGAACCCTTACCCCGGGTGTTGTGGCACGGGTCTTACAGAACTAACAGAAGTTCCGGGTACGGGTGTGAAAGTCTTACAGAAGTTCCAGAAGTTCCGGGTACGGGTATTGAAGTCTCACAAAAACACCCAGAACTTCCGGGTTTTGCGGCACGGGCGTACAGAACTTCCGACCAAGCCTACGGTAGGGGGGGTACCCCCATTTTCACTGGTGTGTTTGAGCTACTCACACGAGTGGCTCTGTACCCCACGGATGAAGATGGTTTAGGAACTTGTTTCGGCGCAGCTTAGATCACCTTTGCATTGCGGATTAATTTCGTCAATGTAAAAAATGAAGAATACGTAAGATCGCATAGGAACAAAGGGGTTACTCGCACGAGTGACCCCTGGCCACTGAAATAAAAGGCCCAAAAGGGGACCCCCCTACCGTAGCCTGGGTCTTCCATATGTTCCGGGCAGGTATAAACATGTCGTACCCGTACCCTGGGTCTTTGTGGCAGCAGCGTGCAGAACTTACAGAAGTTCCGGTTACGAGTATGAGTGTCCTACAGAAGTTACAGAAGTTCTTTGAAGGGTAATACCCGGGTATGGTTTCGTGTATACCCTAAAGACAGAACGAAAATTGAAAGTTCGTGTGCGGATATGAACGTCGTATATAACTCGCAGACGTTCCGGGCACGGGTAGGTTTGTAGAGAACTAGCAGAAGTCCCGGGTACGGGTAGTTCCCGGGTAAATACCCCTTCAGAAGGGGCGAAAAACTACAAATTGACTGTAAACAAAAAACATAATTGTCAACGCATTTCCAAGTACTCCTGCAGTTGGCATACTAGATACACTGGTGCACTCATAGGAAACAATAACACATACTGGCAACATATGCGTACCATTGTAGCCCATTTTCATTGTTCGTGCTTTCGTTCACAAACCCCGTGTGTGTTGATGCTGCGTTCCACAAATTTCATACTATGAACCTTTCCAACTTCCCAAGAAACAACTTCCGCGGTTACAGGTTTTCCTCCCAAATTATCGTACTGTTGCTCAAGAACAAAACTTTGCATTTAAACTAATACTACTATGGAACCTGGTCTCTCACGGGATCCCGGTGTCGAAATGGAGAGGGCGGTCCCGGAGATCTGGTGCTCGTCGTGGAGCGGAAATCGAAGCGGAGAGGGCGTCGCGGTGCTGAGGTCCCTTGACGATCGTCTTCACAGCGGACGCACGCTGAAACCTTTCTTTCTTAGATGTAGCAAGGAGATGCTAAGGCTAGAGTGACGGTGGGCCTATGCCCTCTCGTTATGCGGCGGGATCATCCTTCGGTGGCTGACCTTCCAGGAACGGGTCAACGCCGTCTATGACAGGTGACACCGTTCGCGACCCGGAATCGTGTATTGCCTGGCCGGTGACGTGTCCTCTCGCGCATACGTGTACGAGATCTACGATAGGTATCTGCGACCCTGTCTTTCACATCACCCCCCTTTGTATTCGCTGCAAGCCCATCTTAGCTAGGGATGGTATTGTAGCGGTCATCGGGAGGATGACAATTTTAGGAAACGGGGTGTCGATTTATCGGATCGAGACACAGTAGCTGTTAAATGCGTGCATCTACTCCTTATAACTGACGTGTTTAGTAAACACGAGTGTGAAACACCGGTCCAGCGAAGATGCTTACATTTTCGAGCTAGCATACTGACAGCATATACTGGAGTTGTATAGGGTTTCCAAATATTATCTCAACGCACATATTCCGTGTGGACACACGTACTGGTGCGCCCCTCGTGGTTGCCGTTTTGGGAACCACGGGCAGCGAAATTGTTTAGTGATTTCTCTTTTGTGGGCGGGTCCGCCTAGATATTTCCACTCGGAGTCAGCTCAGTTGGTCTAGCTGCATCAACGTGTGACTTCGTTTTAGGTGGGGTGGAGTCGCGTTGGTCTCATTCCCTTTGTGTGTTTAGTGTTCGAACAAATTGTTTGTGGCTTGACGGTGGTGTTGCTGTTTTGTTCCGTTTGGAACGGAGTGTCGGGCACGGGCACGAAGTGTCACGCTTCTTACAGCCTCCCCCCGTTGGGTACAACAATTTTCTTCACGTCTCCTTACCCCCGGCTATTCCCACCGGAATGCCGGGTAGAGTGCCCGTCAGACCATGGTAGACACGAGTGTGTACTGAAATGTCTGCTGGTGCTACTCTGATCACCGTTGTGGACCCTTGTGCCTACAGCTGAGTCAACTGTGTTTCCCAACTTGTTCGCTATTCGGTTACGCCGCGGAGCATCTGAGAACCTATTTGCGCTGTTACAGTTCGTGCTCGTCCCCGCCTACTGTACGCTTCCGTTTCCCGATAGGTGGGAGAGGGGGGGAAGAGGGTGGGGTTATCGCGAGTTGCAAACCCTTTTGGGCTCGGTATGCGGCGATCAATTCGTGATATTAGGGTATTTCGTGCGCTCGATACTCGAGGTCGGATTAAGGGCCGTATCCTCGAAGTCTTAGGCGGTACTTGTAGTTGTGGGGGCTTGGTCTGCCAGGTCCCCGTTTATGATCTACTACCCTGTCTACGAAGTAGGACTCAATTTTGGGTTGAGCCGCGTCTGATTGGTCCAACTCGGGTAGGGGACTGGGCTCCCCTAAAACCAATTCTGCCACCTTCTCAAATTGAGGTGCGGATGGTGTTTCCCGTAGGTGGTAGGGCTTTGTGTGAGCAAGGTGGACTGACACCTCTCGGGTGTCGTTCGTGACTCGTATTCTATACACCACTGGTGATAATTTTGGGCAAACTACATACAGTCCTCGCCACGGTAATAGTAGTTTTGGGTTGGGTCCATCCGAGTCCTGGTAAGGTCTGTACACGATTACTTCCTGTCCAGGTTTGAAGACCGGGTACGGTTGAAGCTTGCTATTCTGTTCTGCCTGTTTGTCCGCACGCTCAGTTAAGTTTCGGCGTGCGAGCTCTAAAGCGATTTGCAAATTGTCCCGTGGGTTTTTTGCGAATTCCTCGGTGTCTGCTGTTCTTCCTACATGAGGAATACCGAGGATTATATCGACTGGGAGTCGGGGTTGTCGTCCGAACATTAAGAAGCATGGTGTCTCATGCATCGCTGCACTAAAACTAGCTTTGTGCGCTAGCTGTACAAACGGTGAGAGAGTGGCCCAATTGCTTTGATCAATTGCACTGTGCATTGCTAGCATGCTGCGCATCGTTGAGTGCACCCGTTCGGACACTGAATTACCCTGCGGCCGGTACGGCGTTGTGCGGGTCTTTTTGTATCCGAGTATTTGTTGCAGCTGGTATATCACCTTATTCTCGAATTCGGGGCCTTGATCACTATGCAAGGTTTCTGGTGGGCCGAAAATGCTGATTATTCTCTCGATTATGGCATTGGCTACTGTTTCGGCCGTTTTATTACGTACCGGCAACAGTACCGCAAACCTCGTCAGGTGGGGTCCATCATGGAGAGAAGTTTTTACATTGGATCCCTGCGGCTGAAGTTGATACCGATTTGTACTCTACTAAGTCAACCAATATTCGTTGAAATGGCCGCTCGACAGGTAAATGGCCTGTCGGGAGTTTGGGTTTGTTGTGTGCTGTTTTTCGTCGTTGACACGCTTGGCATTTTTCGCACCACTCTCGTACGTCGCGGCTGATGGCGGGCCACCAATATTTCTGGCGGATTTTTTTCATAAGTCGGGCGAGATGCGAAGTGTCCTCCGGATAAAACGTGATGGTGGTAGGCGTGCAGAATGAATCCAACAAGGGCCTCTGGTACTACGAGTTGATCGCGGAAGCTGCTTCGTTTTCGAAGATATCCCAGAAGGTACGATTTAAATCACAGCCCGTCCTGCACTGAATTGTAAGACATGGTTGTTTTCGTTTCTTTCTCGGGTAATGGTGCGTCTGCGTGCTGTATGTAATCGATGTACCGTCCGTACTCTACTGTTTGTGCTGAGCGGAGTTTTTCTTGGTGGACGGACATGAAAACATTTGTGGCGCTCACGAATACTGGTTTCACACTAAAGAGGTCTCTATCGCTGCGTACTGGTTCTAGGTTAGCCAATTTGTCGGCGGAGATCTGATATGGTCGGGGAACACGGGCTGTTTGTAGCTTGGGGTCATCTGGTACATTGCGGCAAATGGGAGCGACGGACGGCACAGCTACTTCTTGCTGGTGCTCGAACGCAAACATTCATGAAAGCCTGTCCGGTACGCGTAGTTTACCTCGCTTGTGTTGGACGGTGAAGTCAAAAGACTGCAAAGCTATTGCCCAGCGTGTTAACATGTTCGATGTATCTTGCATTGAGTATAGGTATCGCAGGGCCGCGTGATCTGTCACACACACAAAATGTCGTCCCCATATATAAGGTCTCTAGTGCTGGATGGCCAAGCCCACAGCATAACATTCTTTGAGCGTAGCAGAGTATTGGCGCTGGCTGTCGTTGAAGCGTTGACTAAAGTATGCAATTATCACGAGGTCATCGCCTTTCTGCTGGGCAAGGAATGCACCTGCGCCTGCTTCTGAGGCGTCAACGTGTATCGCAAAGTGTTTAGAAAAATCAGGAAATTGAAGTACGGGCTCCTGAGTGAGCAATTGTTTCACTGTTGTGTACGCCTGATCGTGTTCTGGTCTCCAACGTTTAGCGACTTTTTTGGCGGCCTCTTTCTTCGTGAGGGCTACCAGGGGTGCTATGATACCGGCTAAGTAAGGTATAAAGTTGCGTACAAAGTTAACCCTTCCTAGCACTGACCGCAACTCCGTTTTAGGCGTCGGCAAGTCAACTATAGCTTTGACGCGATCCTCACCGATCCGAATACCGTCGGCTGTCAGTATGTGTCCCAAGTATTTAACTTCTCGGGGGCCAAACTGTACTTTCGATGGTTTGAGGGTGAGGCCGGCTGCTTGCAAGACTTTGAACATATTTTCTAGCAGCTGTAAGTGGCCTGTCCAGGTAGGTGAACAGCATGTACAGTCGTCCATATAAACCAAGAGCCCACTTTTGGGACCAAAATGTGCTAAAGCTAGTGACATAATTCGCGAGAACAGAAACAGCGCGTTAGCTATACCGAAGGGTAGGCGTTTAAAAACCCACTTCCCGTTCTGTGTCACAAAAGCAGTTTTATCTTGTTCGCTCTCTGCTACTGGTATTTGGTGGTAAGCATTTTGTAGGTCGCACAAGGTTATGTAACGTGCTCCTCCGACCGTGTCAAGGGGGCTTTCTAAGTTAGGCATAGGCCACGACTCTTTTATCAGACTTTTATCTATGGTCGACCTGCAATCTACGCAGAACCGTGGAGTGCCGTCTGATTTTGCGACAGTAGTTACTGCGGAACCCCAGGGACTAGGGCGCTGTTCAATTATTCCATCTTGTTCCATCTGCTTCACGCACTTGTCGATAGTCTCCTGTACGCGTGGGTTTGCACGGTACGGGGTTCTATTTACCGGCCGTGTTCCTGGGTCAAGAGGAAACGTTGCTTCGGCTAGGGTACATTTACCCAGCTCTTGAGGCGACAAGGAAAAAACGCTGCGATATTTCGTGCATAGAGTCAGCACTAGTTCGCATTCGGCAGGTGTAAACGTGGTTTTATCAAATGCTCGAGTAAGTGCTGCACGAAGTTCGTTACGCGTGGATTCCGTTGGCTTGCTGTCTGGTTGAATTGCACTGGCCGTTTTGTTCAGGGCTACCGATACGGGCGCAACGTGACCTAGTAAGGTGTTGCGTTTCAAGTGTACGTATTGATGGGACGGGTTCGCGATCTGGACTACTGGTGTTTTATCAGCGGCCGACCAGTGACTCACTGTACGAGCAACTATCATATTTTGAAAAGCTTCAGGTACGGCGGACGTTTGGACGTCCTCGAACGTGACGATGAGTGGTTCATTGAGTGCAGCAGTGGTCTCTGCGGGTGCTGTCGTTGACTCTACTTGTACTGCCATCTCACTCTGGGGGAGGATGCAACATTTGTGTCGCCATAAGACTGGTACCGACTCTACAGCAGTGTTAACTGTGACCACGGAGCACGGAGCTGTCGCAGTGTTCTCGGGGCGTGCTGTAAAGTCTACTCTACGATGAGATGCTTTGATCGTCACTTGAGAGGTTTTGAATGACCATTGCTCTGTACTCCAGTCGACGACACCTCCGAAGGCGCCCATGATGGTGTTATCGAGTATCATAATGTCTTGCCCTAAAGAAGGCAATACGAGCGCTTCGACTGGTAGGGCAATATCTCTTAGTGTAAGTTGAAAGCGAACATATCCTAAAAATTTGAGAGGCGACCCATCAGCGCTGCTGAGGTTGATCGCTCCCGGGGGCACTGCGAAAATTTGAGTGTCTTTCATTGTGGGATTTATCTGTACAGAGTGAACAGATATGCATGGTACATCGGTCGCGGTGTCAATCGTGACATTGTGCGCCGGATAATCATTAACTCTGGCGTTTACTCGTACGCACTTTGGCGTAGAGTTGAGAGCTGTGCGATATCTGGGATACCCACTCATGGCAGACGCGTGGAAAGCATCAAAGTGCGTTTCCCGGTTAGCGTTGCATGATAATAAAGCTTGATGTTCAATTTCCTCGTTTAGTTTGCGGGTCGCAGCAGAAACATACAACGCTTGTGGTACCATGGAAGTTGAAAACGTATAATTCTGACGCTGACTACTCTTCTTGACTCTGCTTGCTGTTTCTATGGCTTGTCCCACTCCACGCGGTACTGCTAGAACACTCGGAACCTGCTGCTTATTTTCCAAGTCTGTTACAGTATTCGACTGCTTGTCTGCATGTACGTGTTTCGCATGGGTACTCGCCAGAGGGGTGATGCTCTTTGTTCGGCCACACTTATCCCTCCTCTTACTACTAGGTCTACCGGCACTTGCCACGGCTACGCTAGCTGATGGCGCTATCGTTTCTACCGCGGGTTTGGTGATCCTAGTATGCCTACTCCCCCAACCGGTTTGAGGCAACCGGCGCGGGCCCCCTCACGGTTTTTTTGTGACTACTATGCCGTCGCGCTCGTGCGCTCTGGCCAGCCTGCAGTCTGGGGGTGAATGCGAGTTGCGGTGGCGGCACAGCGGGTAGTCGCATCTTTTACCGGTCGCTACCTTGGATTTCTTACTTCTCCCCCCGTCGCCACTCGGCGACCTGCCCCGCTTGTCGGATGGGCCATATGTTGCTGGCTCGAACGTCACGCTCTTGCCCCGGCCTCGCACCGCCGTCAGTTTGGACACAATGGCTTTTTCGATGTTGGCCATCGATGTGATTAACTGTCGGTCGGGTCAGAGGATGTGCCAGTGACGGCCGATGCATACGTGGTCGGGGAGGGAGTGGGGGTCGCGCGTAAGGCGTTGGTCTAATGGTTTTTGGCACGGGTACGTGAGGGTTGGTACGTTATGGAGGGGTCTTCACGAATAATGTTCAGACGTACGTCGGGAACTAGACCGGCTTCGAAAGATGCCATGAGCGATGTTTCCCATGCATGTTTGTATGGCGAGATGTTGACGGGGGCGGTTCGTTTGGCTTCGGCTAGGAGGCGCGCGTATGCTTGAGTTACACGCAGCCCGTAAGAGTCGACGGATTCACTACTGCCTTTTCTTTAGGATAGAGACGGTGCGAGCGAGGAGGACGATGCGGTTCACGGGGCTAAACAGGTTTGTAAAAGCATGCACCCACTCGCTCCAGTTGCGTGGTGCTCTGACTTCTACCTCCTCAGTGTTCAGTTGTGCTAGCTTTTTGTCTGTGCGCCACTCTAACGTCTCACACTGTATTTGGTTCATGGTACTAGCTGCTCCGCCGGTCACTAAGTATGCAAGGTATCTCACAGCGTGGTGGTCGATAACCGCCGTCAGGGGCGTGCAAGCGGATGTGAGCGTGGAAGAGCGCCATGACTTCGGGCACATCTTCAGTGGGTAAACCGTGCAACCTGAGCGCAAGGGGCACATCCGATTTTTTCATCGAAAGTTTTGCTTGTTCGTTGTGGTTGTGGTGTGCGCTCGGGGGTGCTACAGCAGAGGTTGTACGTGCTGTCGGAGGTGCTTCTACAGCAGAGGTGTTACGTGCTGTCAGGGGGTCTGTGGGAAGTGCTTCTACAGCAGAGGTGGTACGCGCTGTCAGGGGGGCTGGTTGAGAGTGGTCAGGGGGAGAGGTACAGCTGCTATCAGAGCTACTCGACTGCTGTTGGATGGGCGTGGCAGGTGTCATAGGGATCTGCACGCGTTCAAAAACAACGTCGAGGTTTTGCTGCGGCTGTGGTGCTCCTCTCACCTCTTCCATCTGCTTGTCGGAAGGCCCACTCGCGGGCTTCCGGCTGCCAGGCAGCACCAGCTCCAAGACCCACGCTGAAGGCGTGGTGCCGTCGAGCATGCACTTCCGCAGGCAGGCCGCCGTCTCGACGCGGACCGGCTCAATAGCTGGGAGAGTGCTCGGCGCGGTGAGAATGTCCTCCGCCAGGCTCGAGCCTTCCCCAACGGCTCCCGCAGATGGTCCAGGCATCGTGGTGGCAGCGATGGCAGGTGCCGTATTCAGCGCTCCAGCATCATCTGCAGCGTTCTCCTCCTCTTCGTCGGACTCGGCCGGTCCGCCCTGGTCGGTAGGTGCGATTGCCGCAAAGGAGTTCCCCGACGGTGCAGGAGTCGGTTGCTCGCGAGAGGTCGATGCCTTGCGGGCCTTCGCGCGGCTCTTCTTGGAGCGAGCTCCTGAGCGTGGCATTTTTTCTTTTTTTCCGACGGCGGTGTCTTCATATAGAATTTTATATACAGGTTTTGTTCATCCGACGGTGGTCACCACTATGGAACCTGGCCTCTCACGGGGTCCCGGTGTCGAAGTGGCGAGGGCGGTCCCGGAGGTCTGGTGCTCGTCGTGGAGCGGAAGTCGAAGCGGAGAGGGCGTCGCAGAGCTGAAATCGAAGCGGAGAGGGCGTCGCGGTGCTGCGGTCCCTTGACGATCGTCTTCACAGCGGACGCACGCTGAAACCTTTCTTTCTTAGATGTAGCAAGGAGACGCTAAAGCTAGAGTGACGGTGGGCTTATGCCCTCTCGTCATGCGGCGGGATCATCCTTCGGTGGCTGACCTTCCGGGAACGGGTCAACGCCGTCTATGACGGGTGACACCGTTCGCGACCCGGGATCGTGTATTGCCTGACCGGTGACGTGTCCTCTCGCGCATACGTGTACGAGATTTACGATAGGTATCTACGACCCTGTCTTCCACACTACTGCATATTGAATACCAGGTATACCTATAGCACTAGTACAAGTATGGCAAGCCCGAAATCCTTCCAACCGAGAACAAAAACAAATAAAAGATATATCAATGCCGATCACAGCAACTACTATAACAATTACAATTATAAAAGAAACTTACTTGGAGCATTATTTACTATAAGAGTTAGTTGCATATTTACAATAATACTTGCAGTCATATAATGAAAATACTTACGAGCATATGATACTACTATACTAATTGCAATTGTATTACGAGTATTGCCCACCGACTTCCAACTTGTTGATAGATCTCTAAAGGTGTACGCGTAGCTGGCGTGGGAAGGCGTGATGATGACTCCAGACGGTGACACAGAACTCTTATATTATCCAGCCGTCGAGTGACAGCTCGTGGCGATTCATGCAAGGAAGCAATCGGCGAAATAAACCTCCCATTCCTCCCGCTGACTGTCCCCTTATATCATATACATAAATCCCTTATCAATATGTGGAACTCCCTCATCATATAAAATGGATCCTAACTGCCGTGTTCATAAGAACAATCAACATCCCCCCTTCTTATTATACACGGCAAGCATACTGATATCCCCCCTGCTCTGAGTATGACAAGGCACGACATCTCAGAGTTGATATATCGCAATATCGTCATCGACGCAAATCAACCTCAGACCAAAATTCGAAAACCAAAAACGCAATATGAAAACTTAACTCGTCCATTGAAAAAAAATCAAAGCTCTCAAATCCTCCGAGATTCAAGCAAAATAATAACAGCCTTGCACTGGAAACATCAAACTTTCTTGAAAATAATTACTAGGAAAAACAGTAACATCCTCGAAATTAGCCACAGAAAACGGCCTTTTTCTTCGGATGTATGGCTCAAATAAACTCTCTAATTATCCCCGATTTCCTCGAGATACTATAACTCAGTACGGGGCCTACAAGCTGAACCAGGAAAAACAAACTCCGCATTATTATACGAAAATACAAACAACCGCAGAAATTAGATTTAATCGTACTCTGCACACTGCACGGCGAAAAGCATCCCCCCTCCTCCGTGCACGACGAAATGTGTAGCACACGTAGCGGCGGGATGTTGCACTGTGCTCAAAAACTCAAATTTTGAATAACCAAACAGCTCTTGGACAAACTGACAATTAAAATCAGTACTCTGAAATCAAGATATAATTATCCTCAACCCGAAAAACACATCAAATGTTCATCAGAAAATCCCGGTGATAGCAAAAAGTCATATAGTCGAGCGGCTTTGTCAAGACGTCTGCATGCTGATCATCTGACTCGACATGAGTAATAACAAACTCCCCCTTAAAAATAAGCTCCCGCAAAAAATGGTGTCGTACGTCAATGTGCTTCGAGTTCGACGTGCACACTGGGTTTTGTGCTAGGTTCTTCGCCCCCTCGTTATCCTCGAAAACCGTAATGCACGTACCAAACCCCGGAAAAATAAAATTCCACACATACCGTAAGAACATCGTCTCCTTAATGGTGTTTGCCAGTGCTACATACTCGGCCTCAGTGGTCGAAAGTGTGACGCATTTCTGGGTTCTCGAAAACCAGCAAACACATGCGCCCGCACACATTATAGCTCCACCTGAAACTGACCTCCTGTCTGCGGCTTTGCTGGCGTAGTCAGCATCTGCAAACGCTACCAGCTCAAGCCCACTCCCCTTCTGAAACGTAATACCAAAATCACTTGTAGAAAAGACATGCTCTAAAATACCAATTGCTGTCCTCCAGTGTACTTCCCTAGGCTGGTTCGCGTACCTTGCTACCGCCCTCACCGCGTTTGCAATATCCGGTCGTGTTTGATTCGCCAGCCACATCAAACATCCTACCAACTCGCGAAAAGGCCAATCACCCACAGGTTCATTCTTGTCGAACTCCTCGAGTTTCAGACCAGTCGAAAGTGGGGTATTCCTCCCAGAACTAACGTCAAACCTCGCCGCGGTGTTTTCAGCGAAAGCTTGTTGCGAAATCGTCAAAGTACCAATATCCAAATTCCTCGAAAAACGACAACCAGCATACCACCGCAACTCGCCCAGATTGTTGATCGGAACAAGACAGTTAAGGTCTTCACAAAACTGGTCGCATCTAGCCTTAAGCCCTACTGCAAAAATATCATCCACATGCACTACTGTTACTATGGAAACAGAGACCGACTCGACCAATCGCAAGACACACGCATCAGCTAGGCTCTGCTCAAATCCAAGACTCTTCATGTGGGTGATAAGATGGCTATGCCACGACCTCGACGCTTGTTTCAAGCCGTAGAGACTGCGATTTAACCTGACTATCTTACCGGACATTTCACCACAACCAGGGGGTAGTCGCATAAAAAAATCCTCGTCCAGACTTGACTTAACGAATGCTTGCTCGGCATCAAAATGACACAAATCCAAACCCAACTCACACGCAATAGCACCCAACAAACGAAAACAAGACGCAGCAGGTGTCGGAGCAAAAGTCTCAAAGAAATCAATACCTTCACGCTGCTTAAAACCTCGCGCCACCAGTCTCGCCTTCGCTCGAACCACGTAGCCATGCTCGTTGGACTTCCAGGCAAACACCCATTTCGCCGAGATAACGTTCAGTCCGTCTGGTTGCTACATCTCCCCAAACGTTCCCGCGCTCGCCAGTCCGCGGTACTCCTTTTTCATCGCCTGCCTCCAAACAGCCGAATACTCATCCGCACATGCTTCAGTATACGAGTTTGGCGTTGAAAGCTCGCTCACCGGGCGTGTGGGAAGAGGGGGACTATCATGCGGCGGGGCTTGGTGAAAAAGCACGTGACCTATGCCTTCTCTCGCTGCCACTAACGACAGCAGCCCATGCCCCGCAGCCTCTCTGTTCCGCGCAGTCTCGCCCCTAGTTCTGCCTAGCTGCACATCATCACCATCCGAGCCCGCCTCAGCCTTTCGGTGTCGCACTGTCTCCCCCCTGGTCCTGCCCCGCTGCACACCGTCATCCTCCGGGTCCGGGTTGTAACTACCCCGCTCCCGAGCAGCACGCCTTGAAAGCTGTGGCTGCAGTGGCTGTTGCGGTGGTAACGGCGGTGACGACGGCGGCGGCGGCGGCGGCAGCGGCGACGGCGGCGGCGGTGACAGTGGCGGTGGCAGCGGCGGTGACGATAACGGCGACGGTGACGGCGGCGGCGGTGGCGGCGGCGGCGGCAGCGGCGGTGGTGACGGCGGTTGCGGCGGCAACAGCGAGGACGGTGGCGCTGGCTCGAACCAAGTTCTGGCATCTCCCAGAGGCTCCGGCGTACCCGGGGACGGCGGCGGCGACGGTGGCGGGGGTGAGCTCTTCTCCTCCGGAGGCAATACCCCCACCAACGATTTCCTCGGGTGTTCCCACGTAACGTCGCGGGAGTATGACGTACGCCCAGACATCAGCAGAATTTTGCAACAATCTGCCGAGTGGTTGTTCCCACCATTTAGGTAGAAACAAGCCTCCGCCTTAGGCTCCGACTTTAGGGTCCTCCTTACGTGGTGAAAACCCGGCTTCAGGAACGGGAGGAGCCGCGCAAATGGCGGTCTCCCGTGGAACTTCCGGTATGGCGAGTGCATGTCCGGCTTGTCCCTGACCCTTGCCGTCATGTTGATTACGTCGCTGGCGTACTTACACGCCTCAGCTCATAGAGGCTGCGTCGGCGGCATCTTCGCGTCGCCAAACAAACGGGGAGCCTCCAAGCGGGACGCCATAGCAAGCTCGAGCGTCATGGCTATTCGACGCTCAACCACACCGTCGTGCTTCGGGGAGTTGACAGGCGTGTACTCGCGGCGAATCCCACGGTTGTTGAGTAACGCCACGAACTACGGCTTAGTAAATTCCGTGCCGTTGTCTGATCGAATGCATTCGATGATGGACGGGGTACCCCTGGCGTTAATATCAGCCAGAAAACCAGCGAAGGCCATCGGGACGTCAGACTTCCGTTTCAAAAAATACGGCCATCCCATCCGCGAGTAGTCATCGACAATCATCATTAGGTACTCCGCACCGCCGGCAGACCTCGGTTGTTGCCCCGATAGATCCATGGTGGAACGGCACTCCGTCGTCCATGGTACCGCCATCCTCCTCCCCTTCGCCTTGGAACACCCAGAACACGGAACTAACTCCCCAAAAACTTTGATTCCCATCTGCCGTGCCGATTCTCGGAGGGTATCAGCGTGGGAATGTGCAAGGGAAACATGTAGGTCGTTAATGTCAATCCTCCTCATTCTTCCCGGGGCCAACACGGCGGTGGCAATTGGGGTCTCTACTACTCTAGTGGCCTCTACAAAAGACCCAGCGTCCCTACGTAAGAACGACAGAACTCCATCTAACATATGAACTCCTTCGGCATCGAGCGAGACGGAGCATTTCGGCATGACGGCATGGAGCGAGAACAGGTTGAATTGTACACCTGGTACGTAAGCTACGTCCAAGAGTTTGACCTGAACATCTCCTTGCTTGCAGTGCATTATCAGTGGTAACTTCCCAAAACACAGCACCTGCAGCGACCTCATGTCGCCTACTACCAGCGTACTCCTACCAGGAGGGGGGGGTTTACAACCTACCATGCCGGCGGGGTTACCAGTTACATGAAAGGTAGCCCCCGAATCAGCTACCCACTGTTCTCTCCCATTTCCCCCTAAAATACCGCTGTGACCATCCTTGTCTTTTTGTATAATCTGCGCGGTGAGAAGATGTGGGTTGAACGTAGGCGCACAACTACCGTCGTTCTTCTGCTCGTGGGAAGTGTTCGAAAAGGGCTGCGGTGGGGGAGTTACCGATGTGGTGTACCCATCACTACCAGGGAGTGTCTCATGTACCCAGTCACTACCATAGTGCATGGGTTGGGGGTATTGTTGTGCTGTAAGAGGGACCGCCACGTTCATGTGTGCTGGGGAAATCGGGCACTCTGCTACGTAGTGACCTGACTTATGGCATCTGAAACATACCCCCCTCTGACCACGTGGTACTGGGTTCGGTGGGGGACCCGAGCACGTAGGATTTCCCACCGGCGGCAGGGGCATCTGCGGCATAACCCCTGACGGTGGGTCGGTAGGTACCCAACCCATTGCAGAAACCTGTCCCCCCGTCCCAAATGGATTTGGACCAGAGTTGTCCCAACAATTTTGCTTTGGGTAACCGTGCTGCTGCTGCTGCTGCTGCTGCTGCCGCTGCTGCTGCTGCTGCTGCTGCTGCTGCAATAGCTGCTGTTGCCGCTGCTGCTGCTGCTGCCGCTGCTGCTGCTGCTGCTGCTGCTGCTGCTGCTGCTGCTGCCGCTGCTGCTGCTGCTGCTGCTGCTGCCGCTGCTGCTGCTGCTGCTGCTGCTGTTGCTGCTGGTGCTGGAATAGCTGCTGCTGCTGCTGCTGCTTGTACCTTCCCCCTCTCTTGTTCCTCCCTCGACTACCTGAACCTGTGCCTGATCCACCAGCAGGCTGAACAGCGCCGGCGTACAAGGCATGCGGATCTACTCCCACTTTTACTCCCAACGCATTTGTCACCATCTCCTTTTCCAACTTATCGTTCACATATGCATCCCGAATAATCTCGTCAATTTCGGAACGAGGGATGGACGGGCGAGAGAGAATCGATTTGCTTTGGATTGTGTATAATGATGAAAGGCTAGTGACAATGTGTCTGTTTACCTCTTCTACACTTTTACCACAACCAAGCATGGCCAATTCATCGGCCGTCTTATCGACTCTACCGAGGAGCACAAGGGGGTTTTCTCCCTCCTCCGTGTGTATGGCCTCAAATTCTCTCTTCAACCTATGCGTTGCTGCTAGGGTTCTCGGCATGTAATAGTTTTCTAACTCCTGCCATGCGCCACTTGGCGACTTGGCTTGCTGCATGCGGAATTCTGCTATGGCATACCCAGTCATTGAGTCCATCAACAATCCATACACCACACGCGCATCAATGATCTCTTTCGGTGTGTGTCTCCGCTCCAATTCTTCCTGAGACACATTGATGTCACCTACCATCACAGGATTATCGGTTGCCTTGAGGACGTACAGGCAACCAATTGATGACAAAAACGCCTGGAACTTGCTACGCCACATTCCAAAGTGCGCCTCTATGTTATCAAACTTGGGGGGTTTTAAATGAGACCAATTCGGACGAGACAGAGAAATTTGCGACGTGCCTGATTGGGCTGTCAGCCCAGATGTTGGCACAGCAGGAGACGATGTAGAATCCCTCGCTGTGGTTTCTCCGCTCCTCCGCCCCCCGGCCCCCCTAGCGACCTCTGCGTGCAGCGTGTCCCTCTCGGCGCGCAGCTTCTGCTCCTCCATTTTCCGTCGCAGGACCTCGATCTCATGTTTCATCTCTCTTATCTCTCTCTCTGCTCTCTCTCTTTCTGCTCTCTCTCTCTGCTCTCTCTCTCTCTGCTAACACGCTCGCCTCAATGTTTTGACCATCGTGGTCTGACATGTTTGGCTTTTTCCACCTCTATAGGCTGGCCTTGGCTTCGCTTACCAATATAAATCAACCGGCTAACTCACTAGTGTGTTGATAGATCTCTAAAGGTGTACGCGTAGCTGGCGTGGGAAGGCGTGATGATGACTTCAGACGGTGACACAGAACTCTTATATTATCCAGCCGTCGAGTGACAGCTCGTGGCGATTCATGCAAGGAAGCAATCGGCGAAATAAACCTCCCATTCCTCCCGCTGACTGTCTCCTTATATCATATACATAAATCCCTTATCAATATATGGAACTCCCTCATCATATAAAATGGATCCTAACTGCCGTGTTCATAAGAACAATCAACACAACTTTTTTGAGCTCACAAGAAAACAACTAGATGCAAACGCTACTTCAAATCCCCCACCAACAAAACTGTCGGAAAAAACACGCGAATACTATTCTATAGTAGTATAGTTGCAGCAAGAGCAACAGTAGTTTCGCTTAGAGGCGATTAAACACGAACAGGTGCTACTGCTGTGAGCTAATAGCAATTGTTGATTTTGCTGTTGTTCTCACATTAACTCGCATAACCAAGTCCATGGTCACAGGACAGGCTCCAGCCACTCTGGAGCTGAGGAATACCCCAGGGGAAAAACCCAAACAAACCAAAGGTGGTGCACGCATATACCACAGCTGACGCAACCTCCGCCAGAAGCATATAAAAAGTGAAATCGGGAGTCAGCCTACGATGTGCCAGGTCCATACTGGTGCATACGTTTCATTACTCGCGCCTGGAAAAACCGCTATACCGCTTGCCACCCAAGAAAAAATACCACGTACCAGATATATTATTAAAATTAAAATGCACTCCAGCTGTGAGATCGAATATTTTGTCGAAACTCATCTTTGCAAGCAGCTTGTGTGATACTCCGATCGCACGTAGTACGGGTTGTGCGTCTTCATTAAGGATATAAGTCGGCGACTCCCCTTGCAAATACAGTGTAGCTATCAGGGTCAACAGGGTGATGTTAGGCAGTCTGTGCGCGGAAACTATACAACCGGTTTCTGAGGGGTACAAAATCTGACAGCTATAGCTGGAAGGAAATGCATCAGTTTATCAAGTGAATCCTGTAAGTCGAATATCCGGTGAGGGGAGGGCGGAGTTTTTAAGGACGTGGGGGCCTGGTTTTGATCAAAAGGGGGGCGGGAGGGGGAGAGGGGGGGAGGGGGGGAGGAACAGGTGGGGCAGCTCACTTTGTGCGTGGAAACTATAAATTCTTCTTGTGGAGGAGGGGGGGGGGATGTGGCGGGGGGGGTCTTTAGGTCGTATAGATGTAGGGGTTGGCTATACGCGTGGTACTAGGTCTTGTTGATGGTGCGGATGGTGGAGAAGGAGGGGGCGTTGGGGGCGGGGAGGGGGGGGGGGGAATTGCAGCAACGGCATGGACGGCTCTAAAACGATAACGAGATATACATATTACACGTTGTACCTATCACTACGCATACGCACGTCAGATGCAAGTCAATTGGAAACAAGCAACGAAGAAAAGATAAGAAGAGAAAGGAATGGACAGGAAAGGAAAGAAAAGGAAGAAAAAAAAAAGCGAACAAGAAAAGGAAAGACAAGAAAAGACAAGAAAAGACAAGAAAAGCAAGAAAAGACGAGACAAGAAGAGGAAGCCAGGAAAGGAAAAGAGAAAAAACGCCATACTAGCAGACCCTAGGAACTGAGTAAAGACAGCGTTAGGCTCATAGAGGGTATCAAATGCATCAATGGCACTAGGGAGAAAACGCAACAAGGCGAAGAAAACAGGGCGGCCTTACGCGAATTTGTGACAACTATTGGAAAGCACAAATTTCAAGGCGATGATGGCCAGACCCAGACTTTAGTCTCTTGGGCAGGACGCCCCCCCTCACCCCTTTCCCCTTCCCCCCCCTCCCCCCTCCCCCCCTCCCCCCTCCCCCCGGCCGCTTAGAAATGCCGACGGTGGATGACGCTGCCGCGGCCTTTGCGCGTCGCTCTGCAGCTTTGCGTATCGCCGTCCCATGTCATTTCCGCACGAACAACTCGGCTTCATCCTCTACTCGTCGAAACCATCTGCCCGCCTTCTGAGCAGCCTTTCGCCACCCTTCGAATTTCATTCCAAAGACCGACATATTCTCCTTCAGATGAGCCAGCCAGTCCTTCCCTTGCCCTCCTGAGTAGCCCTTACCCCCAACAATCTCCCCAAACATCACCCTCTGTGGCAGACGATCCTCCCCAATACGTGCTACGAATCCCGCAACCTTTATCATCCGTTTATGCACTATCGCCTCTATGCTCTCGAAAGCTGTCGTGGCAAGCTCATCGGGTGTGATCCTGGCGCCTTCGTTTCCGACACCCGAGACATCGGAGGAGCATGGGGTGGTGAACCCGTCGTAGCCTGTCATAGTCAGGCTTGTTCGGGCTGCACGTCATGCAACCGTAGAGTAGTGTCTCGACCACCTCGGCTTTCAGCAACCGCACCTTCAACCGTAAGCGCATACCCGGGTGATCATATACTTCCATCTTGTACCGCTGGAAGCACGCCCAGGCCCTCTGAAGACGCGGAGGTATTTCAATGGTGAGGTGTCTGTCTACAGTGACAGCCCCGCCCGGGTACAGAACCTCGATTGTTTGTTTGTATTCCTGGTCGGCTGCATTGATTGTGAACGACACCTTCCCCCCGCCTTTGGTTTGCAGGCACATGATCTCTGTTTTCTCTTTGGAGATCGTAAACCCGAACGCCGAGCATGTAGTCACGATTACCATCATCATCCTCTCCAGCCCTTCCGATGATCGCCATACGATGCCCGCATCGTTAGCGTACAGCAAACCCCGCAATCTCTGCACCTCCTCCCCCTCCTTCCCCCTCCGCCGGTCGATTTTGCCTGTGCGTGAAGTGCCCTTCTTCTCGCCTTTCTCTTTCTTTCGTTGAAGTTGCATCATGTTGTCCGTGATGGCTGCATCAGCGAGGAAGCGTTTCTCGGCCACACGCAGTACCGCCGTGAAAAATATGTTCAACAGCAGTGGCGCGAGCACGCATCCTTGCCTGAGACCTTGCCCCACGTCGAACTTATCCGAGCGCTCTCCATCATCCAACCGCACGCATGCTTGCATGCCGTCGTGGAATTCGCGGATGACGGCGAGCATTCTCCGTGGCACGCCAAAACGAGCAAGGACATCCCACAGAAGGGTTCGGTCGACGGAGTCATATGCTTTGGTAAGGTCGATAAAGCACAAGAACAAGGGGGTGTCATTCTTCCGCGCCAGTTCCTGCAGTCGTCGTACGAAGAACATCATGTCAACCGTCGAGCGTTGGGGTCTGAACCCACACTGTTTCTCCGGCAGAATGTTCTCGCGTTCGCAATAGTCACTCAGGCGACCCGTGATGACTTTGAGGAGTACTTAGCCGGCGTGAGCCACGAGGGAGATGCCACGATAATTGCCACACTCAGGCCGATCTTCCTTCCTGTAAAGCACCTTAATCGTTGTATATTTCCATTGTTGTGACACGCCACCTCCCCTCCACCGAGCGACGATGATATCGCGGAACGTTCCGAGGGTGTTCAATTATCTTTCGTCGGCCAAAACCTTCAAGAGCTCGGTCGGGAGACCGCCGGGCCCTACCGCCTTTTGGTTTGCCAACACACGGATCGCCCCCGCTACTTCGTACCTTGACGGGACGTCGTCCACTGGTCTGCATGGGGGCCACTGCTTAATCTCGTCCACAATGCTCGGGTCAAGGGTCGGCGGCTTGATGTTAAGCAGTTTGTGGAACCACCTCACCCACCGCTCGCGGATGAGGGCACTATCCCGCAGCAATCGACCTTCCTCGTCCTTGATGTACTGCGAGTTAAACGTCCTCTTTCTTTCCACATCCATCCGCTTTAGGTGTTTGTAGAAGCCAAAACGACCACCTTCTCGGAGACGCCCTTCGAGTTGGCTAACGTAATCTTGGAAGAACCTCCGTACAGCTTCCGCCCGCGTGTGTTTCAGCTGTTTAGAGGTCGTCTTCAAGGCTCGCCGTAGACCACGATGTTTTGGAGCAGAACGGACCCGTTTCCTCGCATCTTCCCTATCCTGCCATCGGGCATTCAAGCTGCTCGGTCGCACACCAGCCCCTTGGTATTTGTTTGCGCCGAATAGGGGGCGCTATATCGGCCGCGTTCGACAGTAGCGTCTCGGTTAGTACTGAGACCATGATATCAACGCTTCCGGTATTAGTGCCGGGTATCGGGGAGGCGAGCTTGGCTGCCATCGCATATATGATAAACTAACGTGCGCGTGAGACCAGATGCCAATTCCCTCCCTTCCGTTCACTACCCAGACCAGGGCAGGGTTGAAAAAAGGCAAAACTAAATCGCAGTCCAACAAAGTCCGCAAAACATACCGGCGGGCTGATATTTCTCGACGAATTTTCAACACGCGATATTTTTCAAACGCTTTTTACACTTGGTTTTGGTATACCCCCCTTATATGGGTTTTAAAAATGGATGGCGAGCTGTCGATATTCTATTGTCATATATTTTAGTACGCCCTTGCCCAGATCCGTCTGATGTGTGTTCGATAACAAGTTTGCAATTTGACATACACATACCTGTTCGTTCCAAAACAGGAGTTCTTGCTCGCCTCGAGGCTCCGCTGGATGTTCCCTTTCGCTTGTTTTAGATTTTCAGCCTTCACAGCGCTAGCCACTCCGCGCAGTCTGTGTTTGCTCTTGTGGTGGGTGTTCACGTTGCCGTGGTCGCCCTTTCAAGGGAACCGTCGTTTTTTTTTCGCGGCGCGCGGGGTTCGCCATGCAAAAATACTTGCACTTGTGATCCTCCTCCGCTAATGGGACGACGTACACTCCTAGCGAGCACATAAACGACCGCTCGCGGGAACCCTCTCTCCCGTAGCCGTCCGGCACCTTGAAGTCATCGACGGCTTGGACGATGTCCGCGGGCAAAACGCACCCCTCTCCTTTAATGTCGAACACGAGCGCTAGCGTAATTCCAAACCACGGCTTTATGTCATCCACCTCGATTGTTGTTCTCATATTAATTGGCATAATCAAGTCCGTGGTCACAGGACAGGCTCCAGTCGATCTGGAGCTGAGAAAAAAACACCCCAGGGGAAAAAATAAAATAAACCAAAGGTGGTACACGCAAATATCACAGCTGATGCAATTCATACCTCCGCGCAAAACATATACAAAATGAAGTCAGGAGTCATTCTACGATGTGCCAGGTCCATACGGGTGCATGAGTCTCACTACTCGCGCCTGGTAAAACCGACTATAACCGCTTGCCATCCAAGAAAGACTACCACGTGTAAATTATACGTAGTACCTATCACTACGCAAACGCGCGTCAGACCCAAGTCAATTGGCAAAAAGAAATAACGAAAAGATAAGAAGACGAAGGAAAGGAAAGGAAAGAAAGAAAAGGAACCGAACATGGAAAGGAAGGGAAAGCAAAGAGAAGACAAGAAAAGCAAAAAAGACAAGACAAGAAGAGGAATCAATGAAAGGAAAAGAGAATAAAACGTCATACTAGCAGGCCCTACGAACTGACTAAAGACGGCGTTGGGCTCATAAGAGGGTATCAAGTGTATCAATGGCTTTGGGGAGAGAACGCAACAAGGCGAAGAAGTCGGGGCGGCATTACGCTAACTTGTGACGGCCATTGGAAGACCCATAAAATTTCAAAACGATGATAGCCAGACCCAGACTTCAGTCTCTTGGGCAGGAGGTCTCCCCTCCCCCCCTTCCCCATTCTCTCCCCTCCCCCCCCCCCCCCTCCGCCCTCGCCCCTACCCCCTACCCCCCTACCCCCCTCCCCCCTCCCCCCCTCCTCCCCTACCCCCTCCCCCCCTCCTCCCCTCCTCCCTCCCCCCTCCCCCTCTCCCCTCCTCCCCCCTCGCCCCCTTCCCCCTCCCCCCTTCCCCCCTCCTCCCCCCCCCCGCCCCTCCCCCCCTCCCCCTTCCTGTCCTCCCCCGTCCTCCCCTCCACCCTCCCCCCCTCACCCCCCTCCCGCTCCCCCCTCCCCCCTTCCCCCTGCCCCCCTCCCCCCTCCCCCCCTCCCCCCTCACCCCCCCCCCTCTCCCTCCTCCCCCATCCCCCATCCCCCCCTCCCCCCTCCCCCACTCTCCCCTCCCATCCCCCCCCCCTCCTCCCTCCCCCCCTCCCACCTCCCCCCCTCCCCCCTCCCACCCTCCCCCCTCCTCGCCTCCACCCCTCCACCCCTCCTCCCCTCCCCCCTCCCCCCTCCCCCTCTCCTCCCCCCGCCCGCCCCTCCCCCCCTCCCCCTTCCTGCCCTCCCCCGTCCTTCCCTCCACCCTCCCCCCCTCCCCCACTTCCCCCTCCCCCCCCTCCCCCCTCTCCCCGGCCGCTTAGAGATGCCGACGGTGGATGGCGCTGCCGCGACCTTTGCGCGTCGCTCTGCAGCTTTGTGTCTCTCCGTCTCATGCCAATTCCGCATGAAACTCAGGTCCCTCCTCTACTCGTCGAAACCATCTGCCCGCCTTCTGAGCAGCCTTTCGCCACTCTTCGAATATCAGTCCAAAGACCGACATATCCTCCTTTAGATGAGCCAGCCAGTCCTTCTCTTGCCTCCCAGAGTAGCCCTTACCCCCAACAAGCTCCCCAAACATCACCCTCTGTGACAAACGCTCCTCCCCCATACATGCTACGAATCCCGCGAACATCCTAACCCTAACCCCAACCCACCTCGATTACCTCGGGCTGGCTCCCGGCTGCTGGTGGAAGAGACGAACTGCCGCCACCTGTCTGACGGAGGGGGGGTAGATAAACTGCCGCCTACCATGTCAGGCGGGGATCCTTGCGGATCCGCCGCATCCATATTCCCTCTCCGCGGGTGCACATATGCTACAAGTATTGACGGATGTGCGTGTTTGTGTTCTTTGGTTTTGTGTCTGAGCTGCGGGTTATTGTGAACGAGTGGGCGTGTTGTTGTGCATGCGTATTTGTGGGGGGGGGGGTTGGTTCTGTGTAAGTTCGTGTCGGGGGTGTGGCGTCAGCATGACGGAAAATACGTGACGTCAGAATGCTCAACACGAGACACGCAGTCAGAACGCGCTCGACCCTAATTTGCGAAATTTACTATTTGTACTGGCCACTCCGGGTATTGTTACAAACGGATACCGGTACCCGGGGTATGGTACCACAGTCTTGCAGAACTCACAGAACTTCCGGGTAAGGGTACGGGGTTCTTACAGAACATCCAGAAGTTCTGGGCACGGGTACGGAAGTCTTACAGAGCTTCCAGAAGTTTCAGATATTGTGGCACGGGCCTGCAGAACTCACAGAAGTTCCGAGCGGGTATAAGATGCTGTACCCGTACCCCGGGTATAGTGGGCACGGGCGTACAGAACTCCCAGATTTTTCGGGTACGGGTATGAAGGCCGTACAGAACTTCGAGGTGTTCCGGGTACGGGTATAAATGTCCTACAGAACTTACAGAAGATCTTTGTAGGGTAATACCCGGGTAAATACCCCGGGTATGGTTTGTGAGTACCCTACAGAACACAACCTTGGAAAATACCTTCATGTATTTCCTTGGTTGCAAAGGGCTATTGAACGACGATATCGAGGGGGCAGGGGGTACCGTATATCAGGAGATACGGCCGGGAGCTCGTTTCAAAACACCGGCGATTTCGCTGAAGAAAGTTGGGGGGGCTTCCGTTGAACGATTTTATTATACTGCAATTAAACTGCTATTATACTGCTATTGTACTGCTACGATATTATACTGCTGTTATGCTGCTCTTATACTGCTCTTATACCGCTATTATACTGATATTACACTGCTATTATACCGCCATTAAACTGATATTACAAGGGCTCCGCATGGTTGCCGGCATACGCCGGCACCCATGCTTCGGGTAGGGCAGGGCAGCACTTCGAATTGTTCGATTCCATACTTGGTGGAGTAAAAAATGTCACCACACACAATCACAGTCTGCGCGTACAGTATGTACGATATTGCCAAGAGTTCGACATAGACCAACAATCATAACAATGTACTACTCTTAATAGCTACCGTTTTGTATGTGAATCCGATTCCGAGCTTCATTAATCAGATTTCGATCGGATAAATCCGAGCACACGCCGATTGACCCTTGAGTCTGGCGATGAAACGTGTCGAGCGCGTTTATTATGATAGTTTTACTCAATCGAGCATCCGGGGCCAGCAGAGTGACTGACCATGTCCGCTGCGTGTGATTAGAGGAGTTGTACGTGGACCAATCGCATAATAAAACAGTAGTAGTAGTCAGTCCAGATCGAGTCGATCGGTGCAACTTGCTTGGGTATCGTATTATTACAGCAGCAGCAATACGCTTCACTTCTTTTAATTTTTCCCATCCCATTTATTGTGATGCTCGCACTATTCTTGCCCTCCCAATGCAGTAGTATAACTTACATATAGCGGGCTCCCCTTCCCCCTCCTCACAACGGTACCTGCCCTGATTTTGATCGCGGAAAGAATTCGACATTTTTTTCCCTCGTCGATTCGCGTCGATTTGTACCTACCCACGCTGCTATTAATAATAGGCGATTTCAGCAGTTAGTTGATCCTTTTTTCCCCATTTATTTCTGCAAATAAATAAAGCCAACAGAGCTTACAACAGTGGTTATTCAACTCAAGGACCAACGCTAGTATTACTAGTAGTAATATTCGAGTGTAACCCCACCACTAGACCACCGGGGCGACCGGCTTTATATCACTCACTGCTCCGGTGGCGTATCAGGTTATATCCTCGAGCCTGGTATAGGTCAGCTTCGTGAGTTCGAATCACCCCAAGTGCGTACTCGTCTAATTTTTCGTGTTGTACACTAATTGACTTGCGGAAAGCACAAGAGCGTGAGTTAGCAACACTCGATGAAAAATCGACGATCAGTGGGTGCTGAACCCTATGCGCCAAAAAAATTTAAGGCAATAACCGGGGGGGGGGAGAGGGAAGGACGACACTTGTGACCACGGCTTGTATGTCCAGAAGCTGGAAAATAGAAGTGCGTCAAAAAAAAAAAAAAAACACTATTATAGAAGAGATGATCAATCAGCAATCAGCAGCAATAAAGAGCACGTCCAGCACGAAGCAACACAAACTTATTTGTCAGCTACGTACCAACACACCACCGCTCGCACTTGACCGGCAAACGACCACAGCAACGGAGTAACGGAGCCAGGGACGACAGAAACAACAAAGCACGCCATCCTACTGTCTACCTACCACCACCTTCGTTATCAATGGTAGGGTTGATTCAGGAGGATCAAACTAACGACACGTAACACTACCCCCTGCTGTCACTTGACGTCAGTAACACTCACAGTGAGTGGGTTATTTACGCAGAAAAACAACCAAATATATTTTCCAATTCGTTAATTAATTATCACCGACTTCGCAAGAGCGATCTCCGGAGCTATCCTCTCTCCACGTACTACAGTTTGCAGTACTCAGACGACACTAACAACTATCATAACCATTCATAACGTCTCCAGCGAGCGCACGCTCCTGAATAGATAGGGCAAGCGCTTTGAGGCGGCCATGAAAAATAGCATTGTCGGGGAGTAATTTAGATGCCAATTCGGAAATGTTGTCCATTATTTATTCGTTCAAGCTCTACATGTGCCAAGATCCAAGAATAGCTCGGGCGTATACCGCCCAAAATACCAGAAATAAACCGCACATCTCGCTCGTGTCGCTCAGCGTCTATCCGCGTTCTTGTCGAGGTGCGGAACGGATACGGCAGGGCGAGGGGCGTTTGAGCCGCCCCCCGCAGACGGCGCTCGAACGAAGCTATTTGACCGAGAATTCCAGTTCCGAGAATCGCATACTAAGGCCGAGACGAAAAAAAACCCTGCCCGAATCTCCGGAAAGAAGAATGATCATACCAGGTACACATTTATACTGCTATTGTACTGCTATTATACTGCTAGTACGTATACTGCTACTATGCTGCAATTATACTGCTATTGTACTACGTCTGCGATATAAAGCACAATGAAACGGTAAGCGACGCTGAGCCAAACCCTCTGACCAATGCTACTTTGGTATGGAGGGTACCTCTGTTTTCACTGCAGGAGGCACTTTCACGTTCTTCTGACGAAAGACTCTGCACCTCACGGACGCAGAAAGGCTTTATAGGATGTCTTAGACGCATGGATGGCAAATCACCATTCCATTTGAGGTTCATATCGCTAAATTAAAACAGCACGGAATATAAAGACTGAGGAGAAACAACGGGGGGTCACTCGCGCGAGTGATGCCGACCTACAGCAAAATATCAGAAAAATATTACCCCAATAGTGACCCACCCCCCTGCGGTAGCCTGGGTCACCTCTCAAAGTAGCTTGTCCCCGTAAGGTACAGAGTCAGTGGTGCGAGTTGTGTGGTACATACCGTACCCTGTACTGAAGATGAGGGTACCCCCACCGTAGGCTAGCCTTCGTCGGATGTCTATGTGGGTCTGGTGACATGGTTGAGCCGACTTTCCAGTCCAAGGAAACTGTGTGGTCACATTCGACGACCCCAAATATATCGGGAGAAACGTTTGTGAAAGTTAAAGGTTTAGGGTATCATCGTCAATGCTTTACATAATGTTGGCGAACAGACGCTTGCTACGATAAGAGTAGCAGTTTCAGGGCACACCTTTTCTGGCCGACGGGGATCTTCAGACGTGAGGAACTACCCAAGGTCGGGTAATATCGTTTACGTTTCCACCTAAGCCATGCATGGGAATGTTGAGAATTTTCAGTTTTTTTTTGCCGATTTTCTCACAGTCAATGTTTCGTTGAGTTAGACTGACCGCCGTCGATGAGGGGCTTCAGAAACAACCGAGTGCGCCTTTATCGTGTCATGCATTAATAAAACACAAAATAAATTAGCAGTGTGAAAGAGCCACACGGTTGTCAGCAGACACGAAGTCCAGTCGCTTGGCTAGGTACAAATTTTGCCGCACAGTTCGTATTTCTTCAATGTATACGCTAAATACGTCAGATGCTGTGCCGCTTTTGTTCCTCCAACTAGTTAGCGCGAACTCAGATTTCCGCGACATCCTCCCGTGGTATCTGGCACCAAACTACGACATCAGACGTTGCCCTCCAGCCGAGCAGGGTTCAGCATCCCCTGAAGGCGAATTCCATCCGCACTTGTGTGCAGAAATGTCGATGCTCCATGGGTGGTAGTGGTGCGTTTCATTTTTTTCTAACTGAGGTTCCTGACTTGAGGAGCTGTCTACCCTCATCCTAAACACATCTTTTGAACACAACAGCGACGTTGAGGAAAAAACAAACGTATATAGTCTATCGCAATAACTCCATATTGAGAAGTAACGTTGCCTAGGTGTCGAACAAACGTTTGCCTGATGAGATTTGAACGATATTGCACGCATGCTACCTTAGGGATGTAGCACAGTTAGGGTTATTAGGGAAAAATACGAGACCAAGGCTACGGTAGGGGGATCCCTTTTTGGGCCTTGAATTTCAGTGGCTAGGGGCCACTCGAGCGAGTAACCCCTTTGTTCTTTTGCTATCTTACGTTTTCTTCATGTTTATACTGACGAAATCAATCCGCGATGCAAAGGTAGTCTAAGCTGCTCCAAAACAACTGTTTAAACCATATTCATCCGTGAGGTACAGAGCCACTCGTGCGAGTGGCTCAAACGCACTAGTGAAGACGGGGGTACCCCCCCTACCGTAGCCTTGGTCACGATACACTCTGAATGACGTGGCTCCTTAATTAACCCAGTTCCGTTCGAATGTCGTTATTCTCTTGCAGCATGCTTTTTGTATGCCTAGTATAATAAGATGAAGGGGGCTGGTACAGACACAGGCTACCCTTTGCAGGTTTCTCTACCAGGCAGGTTCTACATTGGTCACCCGCTTGTACTGGATAAGCTCTTTGTATTAGTTCCACACGCGCCACGGACGAACTGAATAGCGTTCAATTCCGCGAGGCAAAATCATCATCCCCTTTTTTTCCTATACGCACATGCCTTCAAAACTCTTTTGTATCCAGCCGTATCCCACGTCTTACGCCTTGTTAGGCTCCCAGTGGAATACCATACCACTACTTGTAGGCCATACGGGATTGCTCATCGGGGTTACAGCTATCTGTATATACAAATCACTCTGTGGGTGGGGACTTGAAGGTTCTCATGTGACGCGAAACCTAAAACGTCAAAGGTTTACACCTCTATGGTGGGATGTATGTGCCATTGGGCATAGCTCAGCCGAAGAGCCGTGTCGATCACGAGGATTTTTCGCTAAACCCGCCACCGCATTAGAAAATCGTTTCGGCTGGCGATTGAACTGAAATTTTTTCAAGAATAATTATCCCTTGCATGTGCTGGTCCGTATACTTACTATGGCCACTCGCGTCCCCCCCCTTTCCGACCGCGTCGTACGCCCCCGACCTTTGCTTGTGAAATACCAGGTGTACGGAATAGACTGGGGGAACGCCCAACCATCTTACACGCCGTACGAAAGCTGGTCAGATTCGAACAAGCAGCTGTTGGAGATGGTGACATTTGATGGCATCAAAGGGCTAAAGCGCTGTGCCATCACTGATTGATTGATCACCATCCTGGTATCTAGACAATGGCTTCGACCCTCGTCGTGTCCAGGATGCCGGCACCTTCAGCATATAGCTGTACAACATATCTTCGTGTTTTTTTTAGCAGAAACATACATATTAGGCTATTAGTGTCTGTTTGAAAAACGCATACAAAACTACCTGTCCGCGCGGATCCTTGGGGCTTTACTCCCTCCGATCGGCTGAGAACCAATTTTCGGCCCGAAAATCGGCTTACAATAAAATGTTGAACAGCGGCGCAGCCGCGTTTGCCGCCCATTCTTGGTTCGTTTTGGGTTTGGGTCGGGGTCAGAGTTGAGGGTTAGGGCGAGAAGGGTTGGATCTACGCCCGTATCTTGGCCCCTTCAGGACGTGGTTCCTAGTCCGCAAGCGCAAGCAGCACACTCCCCCCAAACGAGGGGCGACCAGGTAGTAAGGTCAGCTCTTTGAAAGCCTCACGGTGGGCGTGACCGGGCCAGCGCGCATACAGAGGCAACAGGAAGCCGGGAACGACGTGCCCAGTCCATCAATGGCCGTGTAAAACAACGTGATGAACGTTGTTGTAGTAGTTTCTTGAATTTGGTTCTGCGAGACAGACAGCACTTCTTGCAGCTTACATATTTGTGATTGACGAGGTCCCTTATCTGAAATTCGTCGGAACTGCTTTCTTCTTTCGCAATGTGACTGTTCATCGTGATGACCTTTCTTCGTGTTTCTCTGATTTGTTTATCAGTGAGGTTCACGTAAGATGTTAACCTCCTCAAGTGAGAAGCCTCAGAAATGGATGGGCGCACCTCTGCCGTAGCATGTGTCCCCGTGAAGAAGGCCATTTTATCTCTCAGTGTTCCGTGTATTTGAGGCCATTTGTATTTGCCTTTATTTCCACATCGTTATAAAGTTCTTCCCTGTATAAACCTGCTGTGACCACGTCGATCGTTCGCCGCTGTGCATTCGTTCGTTGATAACGCGTGCTACGACAATGGTAGATTGTTTTTGGCTCAAATCGTTCTGGATGACGGGTCATTCCATAGTAACAGTAGTTCATGTGGACTATTGGTAACAGTAGTTCATGTGGACGATATCTTCGCAGTAGGTCGGAAGGCTAGATGCGATCAATTTTGCGAAGACTTGAACCGCTTATTTCCGATTAACAACCTAGGCGAGCTAAGGTGGTATGCTGGCTGCCGGTATTCTAGAGATCGGGATGCTGGCACTTTGACGATCTCGCAGCAAGCTTTCGCTGAAAACACAGCTTTGAAGTTCGGCGTTATTTCGGGTAGGAGAAACCCGCTTGAAAAGGGCCTTACACTCGAAGAGTTCAATGCGACTTACCCGAGGGCGGCTGGCCTTTCCGCGAACTGGTAGGGTGCTTGATGTGTCTCGCCAATCAGACACGTCCGGATATAGCCAGGTACACCAACTCACCCAGGGAGATCCACTGGAAGACAGCGGTTAATATAGAGTATGTTTTTTTTCACGAGTAATTTTGGCATTACTCTTCAGAGAGGCAGTAGACTGGAGCTGGTTGCGTATGCGGATGCAGACTACGCCAGCAAGGCCACTGATAGGAGGTCGGTTTCCGGTGGGGCTTCATCCCTGCGTAATCAGTCTAAGGTTTTCTCAACTAGCCCCGTAGTGAGATCCAGCTGAGCCAAATCGCGTAGTTTTTATCCTGGAAGGAGGGGTCACGCCCACCTGTTACCGATTTTGCGGGGTAGGATTCGCTTGATTTGATACGGAGTATATTATAAGCTGGAAGTATGAGATTTTTGGGGCTTGGGGACGGCAACGGGTTTTGGTAAACTACCCGGGGTCATCCCTGCGTAAGCAGTCTATGGTTTTCTCAACTAGCCCCGTAATGAGACCCAGCTGACCCAAATCGCTTAGTTTTCATTCTGGAAGGAGGGGTCACGCCCACCTGTTACCGCTTGAGCGGAGTAGGATTCGCTTGATTTGACACGGAGTTTTTTATTGTTTTCTCGCACTTTTACTTTTCAGCTTCTGGACAAGCCGTGGTCACAGGTGTCGTCCCTTCCCCCCCCGGTTCTTGCCTTCAATTTTTATCACGCTCAGGGTTCAGCAATCCCACTGCTCGTCGATTCTTCATCGAGTGTTGCTAACTCACGCTCTCGCGCTTTCCGCAAGTCAATTTGTGCACAAGAAGAAGTCCCAACGAATTTATACGAGCATGCACTCGGCGGGGCTCGAATTCACGAAACTGACCTATACCAGGCTCGAGGATAGCCATATACGCCACCGGGGCGACCGGTAAATATATAATATATATGGAGTATATTATGAGCTGGAAGTATGAGATCTGTGGGACTTGGGGACGGCAACAGTTTTTGGTAAACTACCCGGGGTCATTCCTGCGTATTCAGTCTATGGTTTTCTCAACTAGCCCCGTAATGAGACCCAGCTGAGCCAATCATTTAGTTTTTATCCTTCAAGGAGGGCTCACGCCCACCTGTTACCGCTTGTGCGGGGTAGGATTCGCTTGACCCCTTAAGATGATTATGGCTCGTTAAGTAGGAAAAAGGTCTCAACTCGACGAGTCCGATACGTGTGAACCCGAGGGCGACTAACTTTTCGCGAGCTGATTTGAATTATTTCCTCGCGGATTATTCTGCATAAATATGTTAGCTGGATTTTGGTGCTTCTAAGAGTGCATGGTATTGAGCGAGGCAAGTGAATGTACCCAGCCGGGAGGCGTTCGTCTAATTCGAAAGTTAGTTTTGAGACTGCTGTCCGATCACACTTGTTGGCATCCCTATTCTATGGAGCTGACAACTGTTTTATAAGGAAGGCTGGGTGCTGACTATAAGGCCGATGTTTGAGTTTTTGGATTTTTGGAATTTGCATTTCAGCTTTGAGTTTTCGGTCTATGGATTTCGGATTTGAGGAGTTGTTTTTGGACTTAGAATTTTACGACTTAGATCTTAGGTTCGTGAAGATTGATGTTGGATACTGTCTCTGAATTATATCTCTAGATTTATGTAGTGTTTTTCAAGGACTACGGCCCGTATTTTCCATTGAACCGTTTTACCCTGATGATATGACGATATAGCATCGTACCGTATCATTCACGAAGCAGGGAGGCTGTTGATTGTATGCTTCGATGTGATGCGGATATGATGAGGGTTGAGTATTTCAGGGGTTTCCAGTTATATGTTGGCCACATGATAGCGGGATATCGGGATGGTGGCAATACTCCGCCTATTTAGCCGCCTTTTCTTCCTGGCGAGCACCCTCCACGCTGTGCGTTGGCTAGGAGCAACTCAATACACATTTGTACGTCTTTTACTTGTCTTCATACCGGTGACTCCACTACCCCACTTCACTACCTCACTATTGTCAGCTCAACGGGCAAGCCCTCTACGCTTCGTAGGGATCAACAAACAGGTCTCTTTAATCCCAAAACGTCGAGATTTGACTTTTTTTTGCTGCAGTATAGTTCGCTGTGCACCTAGGTCATGCATGGGATTGTTAATCGGGGAGTACGTTTAGCTTATCGTTTGTATTTCGAATTGCTATGTCATTATCGTTTTCAGGGTCGTGGGGGTGTACTCAGCGTGTGAATGGCCGTAGTCGTATGACCATTGACCCTCGCACCCTTACTATGCCGGCACGGAGCACGTCGGGTTTTTCACCAACCAGGCAGGCGTGGGATAGAGATACTTCTCCCCTTTGGCCAGATACAGCCATATTAGCCTCCTGCAATCTCCTATGTGTCTTGCCCGCTCATACACCGCCTCTCTCTCCCAAAATGATACAAGTCTGGTTCCTAACTGTTACCGCCTACAGTCGTCTCGGGCGATCAAGCCTCCGAATGGTACCGTACCACTCGACTCCGCCAACTTCGAGGTAGTCTGAGGCTACGGTGGCCGTGCACTAGTTATAGTATTTTCCCCGGGCTGTACGTTCCCCCAGTTGTCCATCATTCTCTATGCTTGCCATGACTATCTTACGTGACACTCTTATCGAACGGTTTACTATATTGTGCGTATATACCATGTACGCGTTGGGCCCCCACCACCCTTCTCTCTGAATCATTCGATCCGGTATACCTCCTCCGACTGCGAGCGTTGTCGCTTCCGCGAATCGCAATGAGAGCAACGGGTGCGCTTATCGCGATTTTGACCAGACTTCGCCACTTACACCATAGCTGCTCAAGAGCACGACCTTCACCCACCGCTCTTACAGACTTGATAGAACACACAAGGATAGGGGGACGTGGTCAAAAAGACCAAAGGATTACGGCACCGACTTCACCATACGGGCAACGGCACCACCGTCGGTCCTAACGGACGACCTCGAACCTTGATCCTTGTTCCATATCCGCACGCGTACCATTACAAACTGTACCTAGTCGCCCTTGTATTCCTCGGAACGGGCGTCTATTAGCAGCGTCTCGGACCGTTGCCGTGGCGTGCATTCCGACTGTGTGTCGATCGCGTAAAACAGGCGCGGCTCCACTCCGTGTCACGTCATGCACGGAGTGCGCCACCCCCGAGTCGGTGGAAAAATTCTCGTCCGACGTTGCCATCATGCCATAACTCGGAAATTAACCAAGCCACCACACCTTCACCTCCAGACCCCAACTGGGGATGACGTGTCCCTCCCAAGTATAAACAAACCGAGCAAAACCAGCAGACGAACACGGCAGGGAGTTCCCGTCGTCACGGCCGTCACGTGGGACCATAGACGCGCGCACCCACACGTCCACACAACCCCCCCCCCCAAACAATAAAATGCTACGGTAGGGGCGCGCACTTCATTTTCTCCCGAAGCTCCTCCCATGAGAAGCTGGAATCTGACCCAAACCCAAACCTGAGCACTTCAAAGAAAAAAAGTGCATCCCGATGAACAATGCCATGCCATCACCTACAGTAGGTACGCCACCGATTGTATTATAAAATTAAAATGCCATTTCGACACTATGGCGAGCTGTCGATATAGAAGAGGAGGAGTCGTAGGAGGTTTTGAAGGGCTGCTCGGAAAATACGCACAGGTGCAACGGCTAAGTCGAGAGCAGGAGAACTCGTCGTGGGTACGTACAACGTTCGAACACTTGCTTTCAAGGGCACGAACGGCATAGGCCACGCCGAGGTGATACGGAAGACATGCGAGGACGCTGGCTGTGACATCGTAAGATTGCAGGAGGTGAGGCGAGATGGACAAGTGCTTTCACGGCGGCGGGGTATGTTGTGTTTTGCTCAGGAGCAGACGGAGGGAAGCACGAAAAGAAGGGGAACCAAGGGGTAGGCTTAGCTGTTAGAGAGTCTATCGTGGCAGGGATGGATAAGGGCGACGTCGCGGTTGAGTGCATCAGTGCTAGATTGATGAAGGTTCGCATCCAACACAAAGGAAAACCTAACGGTGTGTCGTTTGCTATAGGCTATGCTCCCGCTCTCGACACCAGCGAAAAATGTTACTTTTGGAGCTCTGACGAGGTAGTTGGTCAAGGGGGTACCCAGTAGTGACCACCTCGGTGTCCTGATGGACGCAAATGCTCGTACAGGCATGAGAGGGATCGAGTGGACCGACAGCAAGGTATTGGGTGCATACGGACGTGACAAGCTGAACGACAACGGAGAGCAACTATTGACTCACGCAACTGATAACAAACTCGCCCTCATCAACACGTACTATGATACACCTGCTCGTGGTATATCGTACACGTTTCAGAGCCCTAACGGAGGAAAGGCCCAGCACAGGTTTGACGACATACTGACACGGAAAGTGGATAGACGGTTGGTACGTAACGTTACTGTGCGAACTCCACCCAGGGAGAACCCTGAGTCGGAACATAACCTCTGTTGTTCAGATCAACACCGCAAGCTGCGTGGAGCATTTTTTTTTTTTTGGGACGGGGGAGAAGAGGAACCGATTGGAATTTAGTGTCAACGAGAGAAAGTGCGAAGGAGCGGGCGGAGTAAGCTAAGGCACACGGAGACCCACGACCCCCACGCACACCATCATCACGAGAGCAGCGGGCGTTTTTTTTTCAGAGTTCTTTTACGAGACAGTAGTACAACATGTTACGTCACTGATTCTTGTAGAGTTTGTGGAAAAGTTGTACTTCCAAGTATACCCTTCGTGGGAAACGACCCCCGCAATTTTCAAGTTTCATGAACGGGCGTCGTAGCTACGCTGCAACCTGTAAAATAACTCGGGAAGGCGAGGCGATCATTGAAATTTCTATTGTGGGTTTTGGTTCGATTTCTCTTGTTTCACTGCATGCCCGCGGGTCGTCACTCTGGCAGCACTCCAGACAGCAGGCACGTTCGTCTGTGCTCACGATCACCGTGCGGTTCGTACGGTGCAGATAGCCCAACCGCTGTAGTTTGTAGCCGCGAGTTGGTTAGTTGTGGGAACGGGGGAACTCTATGTTGTGTAGTTGAGTTGTTGTTGTTGTTCTCACATTAACTCGCATAATCAAGTCCGTGGTCACAGGACAGGCTTCAGTCACTCTGGAGCTGAGGAATACTCCAGGGAAAACACAAACAACCCAAGGTGGTACACGCATATAGCACAGCTGACACAATTCATGCCTCCACCAGAAACATATAAAAGTGAAATCAGGAGTCAGTCTACGATGTGTCAGGTCCATACCGGTGCATACGTCTCATTACTCACGCCTGGAGAAACCAACTATACCGATTGCCACCCAGGAAAGACTAATATGTATATATTACACGTAGTATCTATCACTACGCATACGCACGACAGGCGTAAGTCAATTAAAAAAAAAGAAACAAAGAAATCAAAAGAAGAGAAAGGAACGGGAATAAAAGAGAAAAAAGCGAAACAAAACGAAAAAGAAAAGAAAAAAGAAAAAAGCGAAACAAAACGAAAAATGAAAAAAAGACAAGAAAAAGACAAGAAAAGCAAGAAAAGACAAGACAAGGATAGGAAGCGAAGAAAAGCAAAACAAAATAAATAAATAAATAAATAAAAAGTCGTACTAGCAGGCCCTAAAAACTGGCTAAAGACGGCGTTGGGCTCATGGAGAGTATCAAGTGCATCATCAATGGCACTGGAAAGAGAACGCAACATGGCGAAGAAGTCAGGGCGGTCTTATGCTAACTTGTGACGGCCATCAAAAGGCCCACAACTTTCAATACGATGATGGTCAAACCCAGACTTCAGTCTCTTGGGCATGATCCCCCCCCCCCCCTTCCCCCCTTGCCCCATCCCCCCTCCCCCCTCCCCCCCTCCCCCACTCCCCCCCTCCCCCCCTCCCCCCCTCCCCCCCTCCCCCCCCGCCCCCCCCCCCTTCCCCCTTCCCCCGGCCGCTCAGAGATGCCGACGGTGGATAGCGCTGCCGCGACCTTTGCGCGTCGCTCTGCAGCTTTGTGTCTCTCCGTCTCATGCCAATTCCGCATGAGAAACTCGGATTCCGCCTCTACTCGACGAAACCGTCTGCCAGCCTTCTGAGCAGCCTTTCGCCACCCTTCGAATATCATTCCAAAGACCGACATATCCTCCTTCAGATGCACCAGCCAGTCTTTCTCTTGCCCCCCTGAGTAGTCCTTACACCCAACAAACTCCCCAAACATCAACCTCTGTGGCAGACGATCCTCCCCCATACGTGCTACGAATCCCGTACACAATATTCTCCGTTCGCGCACTATCGCCTCTATGCTCTCGAAAGCTGTCGTGGCAAGCGCGTCGGCGTACGATAGGGTGTGGTCGTTGCGCTTCCGTTTCCGCCATCCAAGGCATCGGAGGAGCATGGAGCGGTGAACCTGTCGCAGCCTGTCATAGTCAGGCTTGTTCGGGTTCCACGTCATGCAACCGTATATCAGTGTCTCGACCACCTCGGCTCTCAGCAACCGCACCTTCAACCGTAAGCGCACACCGAGCCGATCATAGATTTCCATCTTGTACCGCTGGAAGCACGCCCAGGCCCTCTGAAGACGCCGAGTTATTTCAATGCTAAGGTCTCTGTCTGCGGTGGTAGCCCCGCCCAAGTACACAAACTCAATTGTTTGTTTGTATACCTGGCCGACTGCATTGATTGTGAACGACACCTCCCCCCCGCCTTTAGTTTGCAGGCACATGATCTCTGATTTTGCCTCGGATACTGTAAGCCCGAACGACAAGCTCGCAGTCACGATCACCGTCATCATTTTCTCCAGCTCTTCGGATGATCGCGATACGATGTCCGCATCATCCGGTACAGCATACCCCACGATCTCTGCACCTCCTCCCCCTCCTTCCCCCTCCGTCCGTCGCTTTTGCCTGTGCGTGAAGTGCCCTTCTTCTCGCCTTCCTCCTTTCGCTGGAGCTGCACCATGTTGTCCGTGATGGCTGCATCAGCGAGGAAGCGTTTTTCGGCCACACGCAGTACCGCCGTGAGCCACGAAGGAGATGCCACCATAATTGCCACACTCAGTCCGATCTTTCTTCTTGTGAAGCACCTTAATCGTTGCATCTTTCCATTGTTGCGGTACGTCACCCCCCCTCCACACAGCGACGATGATATCGCGGAACGTTCCGAGGGTGTTCAATTATCTTTCGTCGGACGAAACCTTCAAGAGCTCGGCCGGAGACCATCGGGCCCTACCGCCTTTCGGTTCGCCAACGCACGGATCGCCTCCTCATCTTCGTACCTAGACGGGACATCTTCCAGTGGTCTGCATGGGGGCCACTGCTTAAGCTCGTCCACAATGCTCGGGTCAAGGGTCGGCGACTTAGTGTTAAGCAGTTTGTGGAACCACCTCACCCACCGTTCGCGGATGAGGGCATTATCCCGCGCAGCAATCAACCTTCCTCGTCTTTGATGTACTGCGAGTTAAACGTCCTCTTTCTTTCCACATCCATCCGCTTTAGGTGTTTGTAGAAGTCAAATTGATTGCCTTCTCGGATACGCACTTCGAGTTGGCTAACGTATTCTTCGAAGAACCCCTGTGCAGCTTCCGCCCGCGCGCGTTTCATCCGTTTGGTGGTCGCCTTCAAGGCTCGCCGTAGACCACGATCGTTTGGAGCAGAACGGACCCGTTTTCTCGCGTCTTCTCTATCCTGCCATCGTGCGTTCAACTCCGCTTTCGTCTGCTCGGTCGCACACCAGCCCCGCGGTACTTGTTTGCGCCGACTAGGAGACGCTATGTCGGCCGCGTTCGACAGTAGCGTCTGGGTTAGTACTGAGGTCATGTCATCAACGCTTCCGGTATTAGTACCGGCTATCGTGGAGGTAAGCTTGGCTGCTATCGTTTCTTGGAAATTCATCCGGAGATGCGGGTCCGCCATTAATCTTGGTAGATCAATAGCTCGCCGGTTTTTGATGACTCTCTTTGGACGATTAGGTGCGATGCGGCCTGAAAGGCGAATATTTCCGATTACGAGGTTGTGGTCCGACTCAGCGTTCCCCCGGGGTGGGGTCCGCACAATGACATTACGCACCAATCGTTTATCCACTTGCCGTGTCAGTATGTAGTCAAGCCTGTACTGGGCCTTTCCTCGGTTAGGACTCTGAAACGTGTACGATATACCACGAGCAGGGGAAGCATAGTACGTGTTGATGAGGGCGAGTTTGTTATCAGTTGCGTGAGTCAATAGTTGCTCTCCGTTGTCGTTCAGTTCGTCACGTCCGTATGCACCCAATACCTTGTTGCCGGTCCACTCGATCCCTCTCATGCCTGTACGAGCATTTGCGTCCATCAGGACACCGAGGTGGTCGCTACTGGGTACCCCCTTGACCAACTACCTCGTCAGAGCTCCAAAAGTAACATTTTTCGCTGGTGTCGAGAGCGGGAGCATAGCCTATAGCAAACGACACACCGTTAGGTTTTCCTTTGTGTTGGATGCGAACCTTCATCAATCTAGCACTGATGCACTCAACCGCGACGTCGCCCTTATCCATCCCTGCCACGATAGACTCTCTAACAGCTAAGCCTACCACTTGGTTCCCCTTCTTTTCGTGCTTCCCTCCGTCTGCTCCTGAGCAAAACACAACATACCCCGCCGCCGTGAAATCACTTTGTCCATCTCGCCTCACCTCCTGCAATCCTATGATATCACAACCTGCGTCTTCGCAAGTGTTCAGTATCACCTCGGCGTGGCCTATGCCGATCGTGCCCTTGAAAGCAAGTGTTCGAACGTTGTACATACCCATCACGAATTCCCCTGCTCTCGACCTAGCCGTTGCATCTGTGCAAATTTTGTGAGCAGCCCTTCGAATCCCCCTGCGTCTCCTCCTCTTCTTCCGAGCCTCCGATTTCCTCCATTCCACCCTCCGTTTTTCCCAGACAGAGTATTCTCCCCTCTCCGTTTCCCTTCGCCCAACCTGGTTCTTGCCTGAGTGCCAAATGAAGGGGCAGCAGTCCCGACACGCCACGTCCATCTCCTTCCCGACTTTGGTGCTTACTCACATGGGTTCGATCCTCTCTTCTCTGTTCGATACGCGCCCCACGCTTTCCGCGGCGGTGATGCGATACTGCGTCCGCAGGCAAGGCTGCTGCGTTAAAAAATTCCGCGAGTAACTTTTTTGTCTTGTCGCTGGCTGTCACTGCCGGCCCGGCCATACCCGAGCGCTAGTTCAGCGCACGAGTGAGGTCGACGCAACACACCCCCTCAGGGGCTCTGGCACGTTTTGGGGAAGCCTCAGGCCCGAGTACCACCCCGGCCGGGGAGCAGCCGAGGGCCAATATGAGTGGATACCCGCGGCCATGTGGGTTCGGTTTGCACATTGGATATTTTCACTTGTGCGCCTTCTTCGTAAAATGCGCTTTAGGCCGGAAAACGTAGTATTTCCCGGACAACTTTTGATTTCATTTGGTTTTTCGGGTCTTCCTAGGGCTCCAGCACCTTTGCGTGACCACGGACAACAACACCAACACCAACAACAACAACAGCAACAACAACAACAACAGCAACAACAACAACAGCAACAACAACAACAACAGCAACAACATAGCCTCGTATTGGGAAGCATTCGCCTTTTGGGCCGCATCGCACCTAATCGCCCAAGGAGGGTCATCAAAAACCGGCGAGCTATTGATCTACCAAGATTAATGGCGGACCCGCATCTCCGGATGAATTTCCAAGAAACGATAGCAGCCAAGCTCACCTCCACGATAGCCGGTACTAATACCGGAAGCGTTGATGACATGACCTCAGTACTAATCCAGACGCTACTGTCGAACGCGGCCGACATAGCGCCCTCTAGTCAGCGCAAACAAGTGCCGAGGGGCTGGTGTGCGACCGAGCAGACGAAAGCGGAGTTGAACGCACGATGGCAGGATAGAGAAGACGCGAGAAAACGGGTCCGTTCTGCTCCAAACGATCGTGGTCTACGGCGAGCCTTGAAGGCGACCACCAAACGGATGAAACGCACGCGGGCGGAAGCTGTACGGAGGTTCTTCGAAGAATACGTTAGCCAACTCGAAGTGCGTATCCGAGAAGGCAATCAATTTGACTTCTACAAACACCTAAAGCGGATGGATGTGGAAAGAAAGAGGACGTTTAGCTCGCAGTACATCAAAGACGAGGAAGGTTGATTGCTGCGCGGGATAATGCCCTCATCCGCGAGCGGTAAGCGGTGGGTGAGGTGGTTCCACAAACTGCTTAACACCAAGTCACCGACCCTTGACCCGAGCATTGTGGACGAGCTTAAGCAGTGGCCCCCACGCAGACCACTGAAAGATGTCCCGTCTAGGTACGAAGATGAGGAGGCGATCCGTGCGTTGGCGAACCGAAAGGCGGTAGGGCCCGATGGTCTCCGGCCGAGCTCTTGAAGGTTTTGTCCGACGAAAGATAATTGAACACCCTCGGAACGTTCCGCGATATCATCGTCGCTGTTTGGAGGGGGGGTGACGTACCGCAACAATGGAAAGATGCAACGATTAAGGTGCTTCACAAGAAGAAAGATCGGACTGAGTGTGGCAATTATGGTGGCATCTCCTTCGTGGCTCACGCCGGCTAAGTACTCCTCAAAGTCATCGCGGGTCGCCTGAGTGACTATTGCGAACGCGAGAACATTCTGCCGGAGGAACAGTGTGGGTTCAGCCCCCAACGCTCGACGGTTGACATGATGTTTGTCGTACGACGACTGCAGGAACTGGCGCGGAAGGACACCCCCTTGTTCTTGTGATTTATCGACCTTACCAAAGTATATGACTCCGTCGACCGAACCCTTGTGTGGGATGTCCTCGCTCGTTTTGGCGTGCCACCGAGAATGCTCGCCGTCATCCGTCAATTCCACGACGGCATGCGATCATGCATGCGGTTGGACGATGGAAAGTGTTCGGATGAGTTCGGCGTGGGGCAAGGTCTCAGACAAGGATGCATGCTCGCGCTGCTGCTATTGAACATGTTTTTCACGGCGGTACTGCGTGTGGCCGAGAAACGCTTCCTCGCTGATGCAGCCATCATGGACAACATGGTGCAGCTCCAACGAAGGGTACATCATGCACAGGCAAAGGCGACGGACGGAAGGGTAACGGGGAGGAGGAAGGGCAGAGATCGTGGGGTATGCTGTACGCTGACGATGCGGACATCGTATCGCGATCATCAGAAGAGCTGGAGAGAATGAGTATGGTGATTGTGACCGCGTGCTCATCGTTCGGGCTTACAGTATCCGAGGCAAAATCAGAGATCATGTGCCTGCAAACCGAAGGCGGGGGGGAGGTGTCGTTCACAATCAATGCAGTCGGCCAGGTATACAAACAAACAATTGAGTTTGTGTACTTGGGCGGAGCTACCACCGCAGACAGAGACCTTAGCATTGAAATAACTCGGCGTCTTCAGAGGGCCCGGGCGTGCTTCCAGCGGTACAAGATGGAAATCTATGATCGCCCGGGTGTGCGCTTACGGTTGAAGGTGCGGTTGCTGAGAGCCGAGGTGGTCGAGACACTGATATACGGTTGCATGACGTGGAGCCCGAACAAGCCTGACTATGACAGGCTGCGACGGGTTCACCGTTCCATGCTCTTCCGATGCCTTGGATGGCGGAAACGGAAGCGCGACCACCACCACACCCTATCGTACGCCGACGCGCTTGCCACGACAGCTTTCGAGATAATAGAGGCGATAGTGCGCGAACGGAGGATATTGTGTACGGGATTCGTAGCACGTATGGGGGAGGATCGTCTGCCACAGAGGGTGATGTTTGGGGAGTTTGTTGGGGGTAAGGGCTAATCAGGGGGGCAAGAGAAAGACTGGCTGGTGCATCTGAAGGAGGATATGTCGGTTTTTGCAATGAAATTCGAAGGATGGCGAAAGGCTGCTCAAAAGGCCGGCAGGTGGTTTCGACGAGTAGAGGAGGGATCCGAGTTTCTCATGCGTAATTGGCATGAAACGGAGAGACGCAAAGCTGCAGAGCGACGCGCAAAGGCCGCGGCAGCGCCATCCACCGTCGGCATCTCTAAGCGGCCGGGGGGAGAGGGGAGTGAGGGAGGGGGGAGAGGGAGAGGGGGGAGAGGGAGAGGGGGGAGTGGGGGAGGGGGGAGTGGGGGGGGGGGGCGGGGGGAGGGGGTGGGGTGGGAGGGGAGGGGGGCGTCCTGGCCAATAGACTGAAGTCTGGGTCTGGTCATCACCGTCTTGAAAATTGTGGGCCTTTTGATGGCCGTCACAATTTAGCGTAAGGCCGCCCTGACTTCTTCGCCTTGTCGCGTTCTCTCTCCAGCGCCATTGATGTACTTGATACCCTCTATGAGACCAATGCCGTCTTCAGTCGGTTCCTAGGGTCTTCTAGTATGACGTTTTTTCTGTTTTCCTTTCCTTGCTTCCTCTTTTAGTCTTGTCTTTTCTTGCTTTCCTTGTCTTTTTTTTCTTTCCTTCCCTTTTTCGCTTCCTTTTTTCTTTTCTTCTCTTCCTTTCCTTCCTTTCTCTTTTTCTCTTTTTTTTTTTTATGTCCAATTGACTTGCATCTGGCGTACGTATGCGTAGCGATAGATACTGCGCGCAATATATACGTGGTATAGTCTCTTTGGTGGAAACCGTTATGTTCGGTTTTTCCAGGTGCGACGAGTAGTGAGACGTATGCACCAGTATAGACCTGGCTCATCGTAGGTTGACTCCCGATTTCACTTGTAGACTATATGTTTATGGTGGAGACATGAATTTCTTTTTCGTGGAGGGCAATGATCATGGGCTGAAGGGTGTCAGCGATCACGTAGATGTCGATAGCGCTGGAGAAGATCTGGATGGCGATGAAAAAGGTGGAGGCGATGATGTCGTTGAAGATTCAGGTGGGTCTTCCTGCTGCTCGCATTGCTGGCTATCCAGAGATTTTTCCAAATCAAGGTCCCGAGGGACGAGGGTACACGTGCTCTAGGGGTAGAAGTGGCTGGAGACGCATTGGCATGACGTGGACAAGCTCAAGGGCAGCCATATACATGTATATACTTAACATCTTGTGGAGCGTACGATTATTCTGTTTTCGCCCAAACGAAATATCTACTGGTAAAATATCTGACTTTAGCTACACCAGCCCAAAACCACACTTTCATCTACAAGTGAAACCTCACGAACGGGTCGTGGAGGAGCCAGACCCCCACGCCTCCACAAATTTATGCCTCCCTTCGAGCTTGTCCACTTCTCACCGCTTCACCTTCAATCAGCCTCTCCTCCATGTCGTGCGCGTGTGCCTACGTCTTTTCGAGCTTGCTTGTTGTTGAAGGGCGCTTGTTTCGCCATCGATAAGGGACGCTTGCCACGCTGGGGGAAGCACATTTAGACGAATTCAGAACCATGTTACGGTACAATTGCACCCTTTTTTCTCTCTCTCTCTTTTGGCTCCTAAATTCAGGACATTTATTCCCCACTCACAAAACTGATTTTGAGAAAAACGAAATAAAGTGCAACCCGATGGACACTCCTATGTTATAATAGGTATTTAAAAAAAGAAAAGCGAGAAAAAAAAACAACGAACTCCCGACGAGTTTGGGTTAATAAGGAGCGCACTACCAAAAAAAAATGGTATATCTTAGTACCTCTGTAGACTAGTACTGAGGAATTGCCAACAAAAAAATATCGTTGGAATCCCATACGTGTTTTGCAACACTCTTCGTTGCCAGGTATGATGATGTACCTACCTACAGCAGGTCGTGAGAGTTTTGTCGGTTGTTCTCTATGAATCATTTTTTCGGTGAAAAGCACGGAGACTCTCAATTTTTACGAGCCTCGGAAAAATGTTGGTGATTAGAACAAGGCTACGGCAGGTGGGGGGGATGTTACGACGGTGTTACGACGATGTTATGGTATACCCACATTTCCACTACAACTGTGCTTGAGCTACTCGCACGCGTGGCTCTCTACCTTACGGACAAAAATACCTCAGGCGGGGTTTTCGACCCAGCGTAGCTTACCATTCCAGTGTGGATTCATATCGCAAAACTAACACAGCACGAAAGTGCAAGAACGCAAAGGAACACGGGGGTCAGTCGCGCTAGTGACTCCGAGCCACCGAAAAAAACAAAAATGAGCCCCCTCCCATAGCTCTTCTTTCGGTCACGATGGTGGTTATCAAGTTATTAATAGATCATATTGTGCGGGGTGGAGATAACTCCGCGCAAGGGGGATGATGGAATGATCGCATCACGTAGTGTGAATATGGTAAGGCACCCACGAGGCAGTTCCATAGTAAAATGCACATTGCTGTCTCTGGAGTGGCCACACCAGAAAACAAAGTGACTCATTGGCGCGGTCACCCACAAGCAAGAGAATAGGCACAAGGTGCCGAAGTCCGTCTTACGAGCGGTTCTTGGAAGGATGCAGCTCACCCTTCATGCGACTCGCCGAACATTTCACGTCGCATCGCGCTTGGTGCAAGCACTGTCTGTCTGGTTGGCGAAACCCGACGCGCTCCTTCCCGGCATAGAAGGGATGCGGGGGTCCATGGTCATACGACTACGGCCATGCACAAACTGAGTACCCCCCCCCCCCCCCGCCCCCCCCTGTAGCCTTACCGTAGCCTATGTCGTTACCCCTACCGCAGCACGCGTGACGCACAGCATTAAAGACCGCCTTCATCTTCGAAGACATCATCGCCGTCACCTTCGTTTTAGCCATCCAGACCTTCACCATCGTCGTCGTCATCCACACGACTGCCGACGTCCTCCAGTCCATCACCACCACCCCTCACGACAAGGGCCATAATCCCGTAACAGCGACACGAGTGGAGGAATGCGGGGGGAGAGCGGGTGGTGTGACCCCCCCCCGCGCGCCGCGCTTTTCCGCTGTTGTCGTTGCGACGGCATCATCAGGGCCTTCCTCGTGGGGAACGATGGCGATGGTCTGGAGGACGTCAGCGATCACGTACATGGCGATGGTGCTGGAGAAGATCTGGACGGCGATGAAAAAGGTGGAGGCGACGATAATGTTGAAGAGGGAGGTGGTCATATTCATCGTGCTGATCGTGTTGCTGGCGAAGCAAGTGATTTCAAGGTTAGGTCTCGAGAGACGAGGGTGTACGTGCCGAGGCGGAGGAAAGGCTGGAGGTGGAGAGGCAAGAAGTGAGCGCACTGGAATGCAGTCGCAAGTGTGTGCATATCTAGTGGAGAGTATGGTTGAGCTCATTTTCCCCTCATAAAAAGCCTACACAACGTTTCCGTGGGACAATCGCCGCCGAACCTACTAGAGGCCAAGGTTCTGCAGAAGTTTGGGTGTCATGAGGACGACAGGAACCCCGAAGAAAGGATGCTTAACAAGAGTCAAATAAACTTCGGCTTTAGAGAAGGGCAAAGGGGCAACAAGTATGGGTGTGATATCATGCCGCGGCAAAGAGGCCTCATTGATCCTTAACCATATACGAGTTAAGGCGTCGGCGTACTGTTACAGCAGTAAACTGAAACAGACCCATGGCTTAATTAGATAGGTACACAAAACATTCACCCTGCAAGGCAAGAAGGGCATTCCGGCGGTTTTGGGTGAAGCAGTCCCGTAATTCAGAAAATGATTTTGCCAAAAAATGGTATACCTTAATACATCTATCGGGGTACGCCTCCGCCGGGGGGGGGGGGGGGGGGGGGGGTTACGTGACGCCCTCCCCCTTGCGTTCCCCAGCTGGTATCGCTGTATTTTCGTAAAAACCCTTTTCGTGGGGGGCAATAACATTGGACAGGAGGACGTCGGCGATCCAGTAGATGGCGATGGCGCTGGAGAGTATCTAGACGGCGATGAAGAAGGTGGAGAGCTATTCTGTCGTTGGGGATGAAGGTGGTCTTCCTGCAGCTCTGAGTCGCTGGCGAACTGAGTGTACTTCAAAGTCAAGTCCCGAGAGACGAGGGCAGACGCGTTCTAGGTGAAGAAGAGGCTGGAGGTGGAGCGCCAAGAGATGAACAAGCTCAAAAACAGGCGTCAAGCTTATTTCTCCCATGTAATGTTCTAGCAGTACTTTTGTTTAACGGCTACATGAATGAAACTACACCGCCTCCCACTAAAAACAATCGTGTACGGGTGATGGGGCAAGCCACCACCCCGCCACAAGAGAAGACTCTCGTTGAGTTTGTCCATTTCTTGCTGCTCCGTCGCCAGTCTCTTCTCCACCTCGCATGCGTGTGCCCTGGCCTCTGCGAACTTGCCCTTGCAAGACATTTGGTTCGCCACTGATACGACCAGCATGAAGGCCACCTCCACGTTCTCCGATATTACCGCGCCCACCAGTCTCATCGCTATGCAGATCCTCTCAAGCGTCGTTGTCCTTCATTTGATCGCCGACACCCTCCATTTCGTTGTCACCGGCCCCCCTCGAAGGAGGTCCTAATGTGTGGAGGAGCGGGGGGGGGAGGGTGATGTACGCCCCCCCCCCCCCCCTCCCTTCACCCTCTGGTTTGGTTGTGACGACATTACGACTTGTTTCGTGGTTGACATTTGCGCTGGGCTAGAAGACGTCGGCGGTCTAGTGCGTGGTGATTGCACTGGAGAAGATCTGGGTGGCGAGAAAGAAGGTGGACGTGAAAACATCGTTGGACATGGAAATGGTCTTCCTACTGCTCATATCGCTGGCGAACCAAGTGTAAACCGAGGTCAGGTCCCGGGAGGCGAGGACACACGCGTGGGAGGTGGAGAAGAGGTCGGAGGCGGAGCGGGGAGAAGTAGGCGAGCTCAAGCGCAGCCCTACAGCACCGCCATGGCAATTCAATGGCAGCCACATGTTTTTGTTCGTGGTAGCGAGGTGGAAGTTGCCATTAGGTCTGCCATGAAACTGTCATTTCAAATCGTTCCATGATCGTTTATGGCATCACACATCTGCCATGACAGTCTCATTAAGACGCATGAAGGCGCATCAGAGTCGCATGAATTGCCATGAAAATCGATGGAACATGAAAGTTCCATGGGAGTGCCACGTAAAATTTATGAAAGCCCCACGGCAGTCTAATGATAGTTCCATGACTTTTTATGAAAATCCATGACATGTTATGCCAAGGAGGCTTCTATGATGGGTGCCCACAAAACGTTAAAAAGAGTACACTACCCCATCACCACCTTCATCTTCAAATTCGTCGTCGCCTCCACCTTCTTCATCCCCATCCGTATCTTCACCAACGCCAACGCTACCCACTTGATCGCCGGCGCCCTCCACTCCAATCGACACCGTCCCCCTGGAAAAGAGCAACAAGGTCGTATGAACGACATGAGTGAAGGAGCGCGGGGGAGGAGGTGATATGCTCCCCCTCCCCCCGCGCTCCTCCGCTAGTAGTGTCGCTGTGACGATATTAAGGCCCTTTACGCGGGGGGCGATGTTGATTGGTTGGAGAACGTCGACGATCAAGTGAATGGCCGTGGGGCTGGAGGAGACTTTGATGACGATGGATAAGTTGGAGGCGATGATGTCGTTGGGGATGGACAGTTTCTTTTTGCTGATGGTGTTGCGGGCGCACTCGTCGAAGTGTCTACTACGGCCAGGTCCCGAGGGGCGAGGACAAAGTGTCGTGAGAAGGAGAGAAGAGATTGAAGCTGGTTGCGGCACGAACGCGGACAAACGCTTCCATGGCAACCTCACCGGCATTCATCGCAACTCGTGGAGCTTCCTAAGACCTTAGCACCTCCTGATACCCCAGTACGCCTCATGAAATCTTTGTTGATACTTACCGATATGTCGTGACACCTCATGAAACCTCATGGATATATCATGGCACCCCATTGCACCCCATGGCATGTTGTAGCACCTCGATAGACCACGTTAACCTCAATAAAATCTTGTCAAATTTCATGGTACTTCGTGAAGAATCCATGGCACCTCGTGAAACTTCCCAATCATTTCATAGGACTTGAAGTCAGTCTTATGTTATGCTCATCCATGTGCATGCCCGTAGCAGTCCCATGTCAACGCCACGGCAGTCCCCTGGAACATTGTACGCGGGAGCGCTCGGAGACTTGTTCTGAGGTCTCTCCCATGAAAAGTTCATAGCAGTCGGTTTGTGCACGTTTTATGGCATCACACATCAGATATAAAAGATGCCATGCAAACCCATGACGGCGCACGAAGGTGAAAGAAGGCGCATAAAGTCGACTGCAGTCGCGTGAGGTGCCATGAAAACCCGAGAAACGTACCATAAAACCCCACGAGAGTACCATGACAGTCCACCCGTTGGACTAGACATGAGGTTTCATGAAGTGCCACGAAGCGCCATGGGAGCTTCCATGGACATTCACAAAAAAAAGGGACATAATGCACGACGAGCAGTATAAATACATAAATACCACCTTTACCGCTTCTGGAATAATCTCCACTTTCTTCATTGCCTTCCAATTTTTCTCCAGCACCAACGCTAACCACGTGGTCGCCGACGTCCTCCACTCTGTTGTCATCGCCCCCCATGAAATGGACCGTAATGTCGTATCAAGGCCACGAGTGTAGAAGCGCGCGCGCGGGGGGGGTGATATGACTCCCCCCCCTCCTCCCCGCGGCTCTCCGCTGGTGTCGTTGTGACGATGTTCAGGCCCTTTTTCGCGGGGGACGATGTTGTTGATGGACTGGAGGACGTCGGCGATCAAGTAAATGGCGATGGTGCTGGAGAAAAATCTGGATGGCGATGAAGAAAGTGAAGACGATATTGTCGTTGGCAAGATGATGGTGGTCTTCGTGCTGCGCGTGTCGCTGGCGAACCGAGTTTACTTCAAGGTCAAGTGCGGAGGGACGAGGACGTGCGCGCGAGAGATGGAGAAGAGGCTGGCGGCGGAGCGGTGATATTGGACAAGCGCAAGGACACACCCTTGGTATTCTACTGGCAGCCCCACGACACTGCCCTGGCATTGGCAGTGCCATGATGATAATCTCGTGGCAGTCCTCATGGCAGTTCCCATGGCGGTCCCCATGGCTATCCTTATCGAAGCTTTCTGAATGTTGCCGTGGGGGTCCCCATGGATGGACGTCTGTGGCTTCACACATCTGCCACGAAGGCACATGAAGGCGTATGAAGTCGAACAAAGTTGCATCGTGAGGGGTCATGAAATTCCATGAACGTCCCATGGATTTCTCATGAAAGTGCCATGACGGTCGGTCCCCCCATGAAAGGGACACGAAGTAGTGCTATTTTGGCTTCCATGGGCGTTCAGCAATGCAAAATCATGCACAACACGCGAAGACCACCTTCATCTTCAACTATTCATCACCGCCAATACCCTCTTCATCCTCATCCAAATATTCTCCATCTTGACTGCTTTCGACTCGATTGCCAGCATCCTCCAGCACATGGCCATCGCCTCCCACGATAATGGCTTAGATGTTGTCGCAGCGGCGCCAGCGGAGCACCGCGGGGGGGGTGGTGGATGATCTACCCCCCCCCCCCCCCCGCGCGCGCCTCCCCGCTCCTCCGCTGTGGTCGTTGTGATGACGTCAAGGATGTTGCTGTGGGGGCGATGGCCATGGGATGGAGGACGTCGGCGATCAAGTTAATGGCGACGGTGCTGGAGCACATCCGGACGGCGATGAATAAGGTGGAGGTGATGATGTCGTTCAAGACGAACATTGTCATCCTGCCGCTCGTGCCCGATGGCGAGTCAAGTGCACTTCAAGGTCGGCATCGGAGCGGCGGCCGGGGGGCCTACGCGTGCGGGTTGGAGAAGAGGCTGCTAAGGGGTGGTGATATTTTTTTATGGCGGTCTTCATGTCAGCCTTTCGAACGGTCTTTCATGTCAGCCTTATGAAAGTTGCCACGAGGGCTGCCGCAAAAAAATCGCGGCAGTCGGCTACATGGACGTTTGTTGTATCACACATTTGCCATGAAAGTACCATGAAGGCGCATGAAGTCGCACGAGGCGCCTCGTAAGCCCTTTAAAGTGTCATACATGCAAAGATGAGTGCCGGGACCCTAAATTTATCGAACTCACAGCTAACGTGTGTTTATGATCATTTTTAAAAATACATTGCCAACTACTCCGTATGTTTTTTTATTGGTGGCATTATCCAGACGTGTTTGTGCTCCATCCAGCCTGAGATGAGTGCAGTTCACGTTTTCAGGACGCGCACATACCTAGAAAATAACGACCAATTATTTTGGACGGTTACATGCAGCGCTAACGATATGCGTCGGCGTTCTATTCCCCAACGTACTACTGCTGAATAATTCAGACTGGATGATCACTTGGAACTCACCAAAACTAGCTGACAAGTGGCGTGAGCGCGCAGCAGCACGATTAGAACAACAAGGCTGCGTCGTCCGTGTCGTACGATTCCTCGCAGAGCAATTCGGACACCATATTTATCACGCTCCAACCAATCAGTGGTCGACGGTGCACTGGTCATTTCTTTCAGGGTTTTTCACGGATCGGGTCGCCACTCACTCGCGGGTCGGGACGACCCGACCCTACCCGCGAGCCGTGAAAACCTGCTGACCCGACCGCTTCTGGCCCGTGTGATTTCGATTTGTATCTATCCCCTGACTCGACACGCGGGATCTTGGCAACCTCCAGACTCGTTCCGCGGATCGGATCATGACCCGATCCGCGGATCGAATCATGACCCGTGAAAACCACTGATGCTTTCTACCCGTCGCTTCTCCCCAATGGAGTTAAAAGCCCCTTGAAAACGGACACAAATGCGTTTGTGGGGACAAACTGCTTGGTTGGGAACAAACGTAATTGCAGCGCAAAAATTAAACTTGTCTGCTTTTCCCTACGAGGCTGGGGATATCAATTTCAGCAACACCAACGAACGATGTGCGTTACCAGTTAATGTGCAAGCCAAGGTGCAAGTGAGCGCAAAACTAGTATCGATTGATCTGGCGATGCATGACAGTTGTTGCCGTACAGTAAAATGTCGTATACGCTAGTACATAATAGGAGGAAATTAAGGCAAACGAACAAGGAATACTTGACGAAATAACTCAACAGGGCAAGGACTCACGTTGAATTGCTGCTCCCCGCACAACTGTCAGCAAGCAGTATGCAATACACACGACTCGTAACTCACACGTATGTGTAAACACGTAGTCTATATATTATAAAAAATGAAAATACATTCCAGCTGTGAGATCGAAGATTTTGTCGAAACTCATCTTCGCAAGCTGTGTGTGATACTCCGATCGCGCGTATTACGGGCTGTGTGTCCTCATTAAGGGTATAGGTCGGCCACTCCCCTTACAACTACAGTGTAGGTATCAGGGTCAACAGGGTGATGTTAGTCAGTCTGTGCGCGGAAACTATAAAACCCGTTTCTGAGGGGGACAAAATCAGACGGCTGTGTGTGGAAGGAAATGCATCCGTTTATCAAGAGTGAATTATGTAAGTCGAATAACCGGTGAGGGGAGGGCGGAGTTTTGAAGGACGTGGGGGGCTGGTTTTGATCAAAAGGGCCGTGGTTGGAGGGGGGGGGGAAGGGGGGGGGGTGTATATATATAATACTTGTTTTACGTTGTTTTTTTTCGTTGCTTTAAAATCAACAAAAACACAAAAAAAAAAAAAAATAACCCATAAATCAGTGCGGTGCTTCCTGTCATGCCATTATTGCCTTTTCATAGCCCTAACCGACAACCCTTCTTTGTTCGATATAGGGGCTACTACGGGTACAGCACACAGGCTTCGTTCGTTGTTTTTTTTCTTTTTTCTTGGTGTATCCTCCAGCGGATGGGGAAAAATAAAGCTTAAGCTCACCACACTTCCACGTGTTTTCATACACGTCATGCGTCGACGTAAATCAATTGCCTTCGCAATCCAGCTGGTTTTCTGGCGTGTCCTTCGCTTCCCGCGATAGCGATAGTAGCGATAGCGCGAGCTGTCCCTACCGGCAATCCCCGTTACTACCCCGGCGGCGCTAGTTGCCGTTGCTGTTGTACACGGATTCGTGAATATGTCGACCCAACTTGATCCCTGGGGATCAAGCGCGGTGCAGATAGCCACCCGCAAACGCATCCCTCCGGGTAGTGTGGGACATGCGCAAGCTCACCCACTAACAAAAACCCCGGCCATGAAAAAACAGCCCTCCGCCGGACTTGGTCCAATTACGGTCCACCCTACCCATTCGGGCGTTGGTCCTTTATTCATTGAACGTTTCATCCTGTCTTCCATTAATTCACTTCATTAATAGCGCTTTTCGACGGAGCGTGGCCGCCTCCCCCTCCTCCTACCGCAAGAAAACAAGAAAACAAGCGAGCAAGTTCAGGTACGCACGGGAAAAAAACGGAAACGCTTACTAGATAAAAAGCTGTATGAGCAGACGGACGGAGAGGAACCACACCATACACCTCTCTCTAAAAGAATCGGCTGACTGGCGAAAACAAGACAAGACAAACTGGAGACGGAAATTATAATTTACAACAACAACCCGCCCCCCCCCCCCGCCCCCCCCACACCTAAAAAAAATATGAGAACGTCGACGACTCACCGCGCGAGGTTCTTCCCCGCCTCACCCCCCCCCCACCTCTATCCCTCGCCCTCAACGACCGGGCGAATGCAAGGAGAGCCCAACAAGCAAAACAAACATATCGCTGGTGATGTACGCAGATACCAGTATATACGCACCACGTATCGGTCATTCGCATACATAGCACGCTCCCCACCACCACTAGCAAGGCAGCAAACACACATGCAGAGACCTGCAACTGCCACTCGAGCGGGCCCGCGGGCGGGGGAAGGGAAGCAAAGGGGCGCAAGCTGTACCACAGTAGGTCACACGAAGACGGCCGAACGCCAAGCCGGGAGAAATACCCCAATAAACGCGGAGGGCCGGGTAGGGCAAGGTAGGGTAGGGTAGGGTAGGGTATGGCACGATATCGTAAGGTAGGGTACGTAACGGCAAGGTAGGGCAGGTCCCCAATATCCTCCCGTCACCAACCCCTAGCCAACGGCATCGGTACGCGACTGCACCGTGCTCGGCATTCTTCAAACCAACACTGAACCAGTCAAAGCGTAACATTTACGTTGCGATGGGATTTCGGTGTAAAACAAAGAATGCAATGCCTCCTCCCCCCTCTCCTTTCCTTCCAGGCCTGTTGTTTTCCATAGACCTTTGAGGGCATCAGGGAAATGTCACCCAATCGCGTACTCTCAACATATCCCCCAAACGCTCGAAAAGTCGTCCCCAACGACCTCCAAACGGAAACATTGACGCAAAAATAAGCGTTTTATCACCCAACAGGAAGCATTCTTGTTCTTGATCTTGTTCTTATCTTACCGCGACACAAATCCTTCGACAGAATCTACAACAACACGCGCCGCCAAAATAAATTTCGAGCAGGGCAGGTCCCAGTCCGTGCACCGTACGAACCATCCGTCACTACCGTACTCCTCCCCCCTACCACCTCGAGCGCGCCTGATGCAGCGATTGAAGGGGCCATTCAGCACATCAACAGGCCCGGTCAACACACACGAACGCTACAAACAACACTTAGGATAGACCGCTTTCCCTACCGGCCAGCAAAAAAAAACACCAACAATGGGGGAGATTTGACAACCCCCCCCCCCCCCCCCGTCCCGCCTTCCACCTAAAAAAGTAGAACTCCTGCAGCTGTCAAAGGGGAACATAAGTCACATTCCCGACTCTTACCACAGCCCGCTCTGACACCCCCACCTCTGGCCTCGGCACAAGTTGTGATCAAGCGCAGTCATTCTCTACACCAATCCCTCTTCCTCCAGACTCTTCTTACTGCCCCCCCCCACCCCCCCCCCTCCCCGACCCCCCCCCCCCCCCTTGGCGCAAAAACTCCAGTACGATTGGAACATCACCCCCACCGCGACTACTTCCAAACCACTTATGTACTTAGTATATACTCATAATAGCAGCGTACCCGCGGAAAAAACGCTGCATTATCTCAGGCTCCTCGCGCGGCGAAGGAAAAAACGCAACAAACTCAGCTGCAACCGCAGCAGCAGCAGCAGCAGCAACAGCACCGTCCCGACCGAACCAAAACAAGCCAAGCTTTCTCAAGCCAAGGAAAGCCAAGCCAAGCCAGTTCGAGCCAGACCAAACCAACACCAACCTTCCCCCCCCCCCCCCCCACCCCTACGCGCGTCCACACCGACGTACTTTTTTTTTTTCACGACGATTTACTAAACCATTTTATGTTGTTTTTTTTTGTTCACGCCAAGAAAGCAGTAGACTTGAGCGTCTTGAACTGTTTGCGTGGGTCCACAGCGGGCTCTCCCCGTGTGCTGCGTCCGCTGCGGTCAACAGACGAAGGGGCATTCCTCTGGCTGCGCCCCTCGAGGCCGCTCGTAGACAGCCCCCCCCTCACGCCGCCTCCAGCATTCGAGGGCTGAGAGGAAACAAAAATAATACATGGGAGGAAAGGAGAGGCAACATGGAGAATGTAAACAAAAGGAAATGGCGGAATTGCACGGAAACAGGAGGGCGGGGAACACACTCGAAACAGGGGAAGGGGGGCAGGTGGCTTGTTCTTGTGGCAAAAAAGTACATAATAGCAAGAACGCGTTGTTGCAGCGTATCGGTGCTGCTGCAGCTGAATATGGTACTACTTTTGCTACTGCTACTACTGTGACGGCTACTACCGCATCTACTGCAGCTGCTGTTAATACCAGTACTACCACTATTACCAACAACAACAACAACAACAACCACCGAACGCCCTCTTCTTCCTCCACCTTCCTCCCTTTCCTTCCCCTCCGAACCCCCCCCCCCCGCCCCATCCGCCTCCCCCCCCCACCACCCCCCTCTTGCTCACCCTGAGAACGCTCGGGTTCCTGTTGAAGCCGCCCCTTTGCGCAACAGAAGCCTGCCTGATCGCCGACAAGGCGCGAAGATTAGACGCCTGCCGTACGGCTGAAACCTGTCTCATCATAGCCGGACTCCCTCTCCCCACCATGCCCGACTTTTCCCGCGTCATCGACTGCTGCCGCCCCATCATCGACTTCTGGTACGGCAGCTGCCCGCGAGCAATCTCGCTGGAGGGAGGCAGGGGTGGGGGTGGGGGTTGGGGTTGGGTGTGGGTTGAGGTGAGGGTGGGGGTGGGTTGGGGTGGGTTAGGGTGGGATGGGGCGGCGTTAGGCATACATCTATTTTGCTCTTGGTCCCCCTCCAAAAAAAAAACTAGACGGGTGTTGCTAGACAAGGAGCATAACAAAAAGTTTTGTAGATCTTCTGCAAATGTAGCGCCAGGTGAGGGGATCGTCGATATGAGAAAAGATGGGACAATACGGAAACGATATTGGGAGGGAGGGGGGGGGGGGCAGGAAATAAACTTGAGCAACACAAAAACCAAGAACCACACCAAACCAAACAACACGATACATAACAAAAAAGAACGTACCGTTTGCTGGCGTCCTTAAGCTTGCTGATCTTCCTGAGCATGACGGCCTCGTTGACACGGCGGGTCTTGACGCGCTCGTACTCCTCCGTGAACTGCATCATGCACACAGCCGGGCGGGTGACACGCGTTGCGATGACGAGACTTCGAAAAAAACTTTGGGGCATACACCAGGTACGACACAACAACTACACCGACACAGCTGGGGTACACACCACTTGGAAATCTTCATTTTTTTTTTTCGCACAACAACTACTGCTGTTTTCTAACACTTAAGTCATGCATGATTAAGCATTGTTTTTTACAACGTCATCTTATGTTAGGTTCTGACTCAAGAAAACATACTCTTTCAAAAACGAGCGACCGATGCACTACACAGCTTGTAAAGATGAGTATCGACCCTAAATTCGTCGAACTCAAAGCTGACGTTGTTAGAACCATTTTTATAAAATATGAAGTTCAACAGCAATTGCCCCGCCATGTCGGAGACAATCAAACTACGCGAAAATAGAGCAGGACCGATCACGCGCTACAAGAGCATCGCATTGGGAAAAGGGACACACGCCCCCCCCCCTTCTACCCCCCTCCCCCCGCCCAAACGCCCTCTTAATCCATGCAGAGCCCCACAACCCCTCCCCACACTAATTCCAAGTGAAAAAAAGTTCCCCAAAACGGGGTTCCAGTGGTAAGGGAGTTAAGGCAGCTCCTTGGCGGGTCTCCTTCAACTATCATAGCGGTTTCGTTTATTTTTTTTTGTTTTGTCGTGCGTACGGCGCCATGACGATCAATCAATCGTAACTCCGACCGAGGCAGTACAAGGCACCACCACCACCACCTCCTACTCACCGCCCCCTCCTCAACATCCCAGTCACTGTCACTGTCGCTATCGCTCTCCTCCGGTCCGACCGCTATCAGCTTGCGCCTATCGTTCAGGATATCGTTGAAGTCCGCCACGCCGCCGCGGAATTTCTGAGATTCTTTGTTGCGAGACATGCCTCGGCCCGCCGCGCTCGGCATGCCCCTCAAGCTCCCACGGCCGCCGCCCCTCAAGCTCGATCGACCACCAGAAACAAGTCCACGCCTGCTGCCTCTCTTGGTCGACTTGCCGGAGGCGTCCAGGTCCCTCTTCGCCTTGGCTTCTCGTCTGCAAGACAAGTCAATCCAGTCAAAGGTCAGTCGGGTACAACTAGGTACACCAACTCGAACTCAGGTAATACGTCAATCAAGCCATTCAAGTCAGTCAACCTAGCTAGTCGTGTCAGCTAATTCAGTCGATGTCTGTGATGACTCAGGCGCGTCAGTCCCGTCAGTCAAGCCAGTCAAGCAAATTCAGTTAGGTGTAATAAGTCGGGTGCGTCAGTCAAGCCAGTCCCGTCAGTAATGACTCAGTCCAGTCAGTCAAGCCAGTCAAGCCAGACAAGCAAAGCCAGTCAAGTCAATTATTTGAGTTGGGTACGCCAATCAAGGAAGCCAAGTCAGTCAATCCAGTCAAGTTAGTTGAATCAGTCAAACCAGTTATGACAACGCTACGTCAGTCAGGGCAGTGAAGACAGTCAAGCCACTCAAGCCAGTCAGGCCTATCAAATTAGTCAAGCCAGTCGGTCATAAATTGGTATTGGCATGTTGGTCAAGTCAGTCAAGCCTGTGAAGCCAGCAAGCCAGACATGTCGAGTAAGTCACGTCAGTCAAGTCAGTCACGTCAGTCAATTAACCTCTGTGGGGCCCAAAAACGCCATGCACTCAACATGTGAGGCAGTGTGCGGCCTTATTAACTCGTTAGAGTGAGCGCGCATCAGCATGGGGAGTATATCGCTGCGCGCGTGTCGTAAAACTCATCGATTGTAACCCGGAACGTAAACCAACCAACCCTCAAGTCGGCAACCGGCCTTGTTTGTTGTGGGTTCGACCCTGTAATTGCCAAATTTCGTCGATTTTCCCTCTTTTAAGCCCCAGAGGGAAAAAAGTCAGGTAAACGTCAGGAACGTCAGTCAAGTCAGTCAAGCCCGTCAACCAATTCAGTCAATTTAGTCAAGTTTTAAGTCAGCTACGTTGGTCAAGTCAGTCAACCGCGCTACGAGTAGTCAAGTCAGTTGATTTAAGTCAAGTCAGTAATGAATAACAAAATACGTCAGTAAAATAAGTCAAGCCAGTCAGGCTAGTCAAGTCATTTTATCCAGTCAAGTCAAGTTATAACCAACAACGTGCGTCAGTCGAGTCAGTCAAGGCCGTCACGCCAGCGAAGTTAAGTCAAATCGAGCACAGCACGGCCCAGCCCAGCACACCCAACCATCAACCCATCAATCCAACAAACACACCGCTTGACCTAGACAAACAAAACGACAGCAGCAAAAAAAAGGAAACCCACCTCTTCTTCTCTTGAGCTTCTCTCTTCTTGCGCCGCTCATCAGCCTTGGCAGCGAGCTCGTTTTCCCTCACCGCCACCGCCACCATGTCCAGCAGAGACTGCAAAAGGTACACGGCACAAGAAGGACCGACGAACACTCCCGTTACGCAACACACCTCATCCGCCACCAAATAAGAAACTTCACGGAACGTGGTAGTTATCAATAATTGTACAATACAGCAGTGGTCCCTCCATAGACTACTGTAGTGCCGGTATGTGCACTATGGAGGGAAATACCCGCACTACAGCAGCAACCGGCACTACCCCGCGTACTGCCACTACTTGTAGTTGCCATCTGTGCCAGCCGACTTCACAGGCACTATAGCGGGCAACCGGCACTACTCGACCTGCACTACTCGACCTGCACTACTCAACCCGCATTATAGAGGAATTACTACTGTACCACTACACTGCACGGCACTATATCGGGCAATCGGCACCAGTCAACCGGCACTAGTCAACCGGCACTAGTCAACCGGCACTAGTCAACCGGCACTAGTCAACCGGCACCACTCAACCCGCGATATATTGGGATTATTACTGTACCAGGTACTACTGTATTGTGAAAACACAAGCAGTATTCCAACGACAACTAATTACGAGCGAACGCTTGCTTCTAGTTTACACCGGGTCATAAACACAAGGACCCCCACCAACATCACCGCAGCCGGATTCTACACGTCCGTTGCCAGCCGGCCGAGACGCGCACAGAAGTTCACGGTGGTTGACAGTTACAAAGTAGCGTCACTGTAACGTCAGTACGCAATACCGGGTATGTTGCTATTTACACCGACAAATCATACCTCGTACCAATTTACCACCCTGGGATGAACTACGTACCTGGTAACATCATATAATACTGGCTACAAATCCCTCTTTGGTCGATCTCACAGCCGAAGCGTATCTTTCCTTTTGATAAATATTAATAGTAGCTACCATTACTATTTGATAACATGTTGTTGATGTTCACCTTGGCAGCGTCCATAGGAGTCACATATACATAAAAATACCTTGAAACAATAGTGCCACGCGTGGTACGAGAGAGGTAGCGCTTTTTGTCCAAACCCTTCTTCAGAATCACGCTGCCCCTTACCGTAAATTCGTCGGAATTTCACACTTTTTTCGCAAAATGTGTTTTTGAATACCTATCATAACATGGGATTGGAGATCAGATTGCATTTTTCATTTTTCTCAGCATCAATTTCGGGGTGGGCAACAGAGCTCCTGAAACTAGAGAGCCTGATAAAACATCGGTGCACCTCTAGCGTAGCATGGGTCGTTGCATCTGTAGAAAACGAGCGGCCGGTGTATCACGCAGCTTGCAAAATATGAACATCGACCCATAAAGATATCGAACTCGCAGCTGATGTATTTGATTTTGATTTGATTTTTTTTCTTAATAGCGGCATCTTAACATGGCTGTCTTATAACCCCCATTGAGGATTCACAGAGAGAAAAAAAAAAAGCCGTAAAAAAGCTGACAATTGTAGCATCGACCACCCGTAGCAGCCCGGGACGCCACGGTAGGGCATGTGTTCAAACTGCAATCTAAGGAGCTGTGGGATAAACATGCAGCATTGGTGATGTTCGTTACTACTGCAAGCTAAGCTCTTCCTAGACGCGTATCATCCTCACAGATCGTCTTGCTTTTGGTTCGCTATATCCCCCAAGGGTCCGAAAAAAGTTCGTCGGAAAATCTTACCGACACCAGCGAAAAGAATTCGCCGCTGGGGACCTTAGACGGGTCCTCTCCAAACCTCTTCGCCGCCGCGTCGTAGCTCCCCTGCACCTTGATGTAGTTCGCGTCCAGCTCTTCCATCCGGTCCTTTTATGCCACAACCAAGGAAAAAAGCCGAAAAAAAAACGAGCGAAAAAAATAATGAAATGAAAGCAACGGAGTGACACAACGTCACGACACGAGAGGCATTAGCGCGTGTTACTACGAGTGGAAACAGCAGCAAAAACAGCAGCAGCAGCAGCAGCAGCAGCAGCAGCAGCAGCAGTAGCGGCAGCAGCGGCAGCAGCAGCAGCAGCAGCGGCAGCAGCAGCAGCAGCAGCGGGGCGCGCGTGAAGCAAGCGGGTCCGAACCGCACAATCGCATTCACGCCATCACACAATCGCAATCGCCTTTACACTCACACTTGCGAAATGACAATTCATAAAAAAAAAATAGGTCGCGCAACATCGCGAAAATAAAATAAAATGCAAAAACCAAAACCATCGCAAAATTTCAAAATCGCAACCAACGTAAAAAAAAAAAAAAAAAGTCGCAAAACCTTGTATCACAACATCGAAAAGTTGTAAAATCAAATGATGGCAAAGTTGATAAATCGCAAACCATATGTTCACAAAATCACAAATCGGAAAATTGCACGTGTCATACCTTGGCACCATCGAGGAACGGCTCCACTACATCCGCGAATTTGTCACCCTCCAGCTTCGTGACGCCCCCCTTGGCCATCTTCAGCTGGGCCTGCATCAGTGTGAAGCCCTTCGACAGCTGGGTTACCTGCGTGCAGTAAACATTTAAGGCAACAAGTCAATAAACGATCAACCATCGTGGGGGACAGAGCGGGGGGCGGGGAGGGGCGTGAGGGAAGGGGGGGGGGTAAGTGAAGCCCTTCGACAGCTGGGTCAACTGTGTGCAGTGCCGATTTTGCGGCAAGGCAAACAGCGACGATCAATCACCGCGGGGTGGGGGTGGGAGGAGGGAGAAAAGATAAGCGGGTCGGCATGTCGTCAAAGACAATCAACAAATCAATCAACCACTCAATCAAGCAAACAATCGATCAGTCAATCAACAATAAACAAACAAATCAACCTACAGATCCTCCAACCAACCAATCAACTAACCAACCCACCGACCCATCAACCAATCGCTCCCTCGCCCGCCAACACCGTCGAACTCCCCACAAGTGCAAAGCCGCGGCTAATTCGCCTCCCGAACTCCCCACATGTGCAAAGTCGCGGCTAATTCGCCTCCCTGCGAGCGCACCTGCTGCTTCAGGTCGCTGAGACTCCACTGCGAGGCCTCTGGTGCGTGCACAAGGTCCATGTCGAGCAGCAGCATGTCCGGCTCAGTTTCTTTGGCCCAGCTCATGAGCACGTGCAGTAGGGTCTTCTTCTTATCCATGGTCCTGAAAATTATCAAAAATAATTATTAAATACTCCGAAGTAACAGCCAAGATAAAATCAGTCGTCACAAGTCGGTCGGTTCAGTCATCCGGTCGCATGCTATGTTTCGGCGGCAGCAGCAGCAGTAGCAACGACGCGACGATCGCACAGCGCGCTCTACGACAGGACAAAGCCGATTCAAGTCAGTTAGACCGTAAGTCATGCAAGCAGTCCTACCCGCCTCCGATCATTAGTCTTAAGACTACGGGTATCATGAAACGAGTACACCCCTCCTCCCCTCCCTTCCCCCGTACTCCCCTAATCGTTCACTCATCCATCCACCCAACCTTCCACACGACACATTAGTTTTCTCATACATATAAACCTAAACACATACGCGGCTCTTTCTCTCTATCCCCCTCCCGTCTCACTTGACGGTGTCCAGCTTAAAGACAGCGACATGTCTAGGCATGTTTATTAACCTTCGGCAAACATACATACACACATTAACATGCATGAACGCCTCCCCCCCCCCAAGCCCCCCTCCCCCTGCATGGTATGCGTACTCCCCCTTCCCTCCCCCCCCCCCCTTCCCCTCCCTCACTTGACGGTGTCCAGCTTAAGCAACGAGGCAAGCTTAATAGCCTTCGCCTCCCCATTCCTTGTTCCCTCATTAAGGTAGTTGCCCATCGCCAGCACCACCTCAATCAGCCGCTTCAACCGCTTAGAGTCCACCACCTCACTCACAGCCTCGTTCACGAGGGCTAGCTTTTCACTTAGGAAAGATGCGTCGTTACCAAATCCGCTCATGAACAGAGCACAGTCTAGCCGAGCTTGGTAGCGAGGGATGCGGGCGGTCAAGACCATGAACAGAGAAACCTTGGGGGGAGGCGGGGGGGAAGGGAGGGAGGGATGGGGGCGGGGGGGGGGGGGGGGGTGAGGGCGGAAAGAAAAAGGCCCAACCTAGCTGGCACATCGACACCGACACCAACTAACAACAACACCGTCACCATCACCACCAGCAACACCAACACTGCTACCACCACCACTACCTCCACCGCCACCACCATCGCCACCGCCACCACCATCGCCACCGCCACCACCACCACGGCAACCCCGAAACCCACCCACAACAACACCAACATCAACACTACTACAACATTACATCACTACTAAAAAAGATGGTAGCACCATCACCACCGGAACGCCAACACCACTACCAACACCTAACCGAGGGGGAGGAGGGAAGGCGCGTGTGACCACGGTTTGTCCAGAACGTTGCTGAGGGTAAACGAGTTGAGCTGGAGAGTAAAGCGATGATTTACAATGAAAATGAGGCGTCATCTAAATACTCAAATACCCAAACCAAAACACCGACACCCGATGCAAAATTACACAACCACTACTTGCTATAAAAATACCCGTATCATACAGTATAGCTATCGCTAAGAACTCAGGGCAGCAGGAAAACTATATGTAACAACTATCGTCAGTTTGTGTGTGTTGGTGGATGCGTGACACTGCTCCGCGGTCGAAATCAACTCCGGGATCGAGGAAAAAAAGGCTGCAGGCATCTCGAACGGAGACCCTACTCGTTTAGCGCCGTGTAAATTAGAAGCCCGCATTCGCTCGTAAAATATGTCACACACAGGACAGATCACCGATCCCCACCTGATGACCTGGGTATTTCAGGGAAGATCTGTACTCCGGCTCAAGTTACCGGGTGGGAGCCGTACGATCTGCATGATCTATCAGGTATTTTTATAGGGTTGGTTCTGCAATATCTCATGTACAAATCCTGCACAATATATCATAACGACAGGCACATACAGGATCTACTGTAGATGATATGTATGATCTATGCGATCTGTATGATCTAGATGATCTGCATGATCTAGATGATCTACGTGGTATCTATTATATATTATAAAAGATGAAAATACACTCCAGCTGTAAGATCGAAGATTCTGTCGAAACTCATCTTTGCAAGCTGTGTGACCTATACGATCGACATGATCTAAATCATGATCTGTCCAAGGTGTGCAATTGTTGTCAACAACCGTCAACTTGAGTGCGTTCGTGGACGTGTGGCGTTGGTTGCTCCACGGTCGAAATCAACTGTTTGATCAAGCCGCCAAAAAGGCTTCCGTGTTCTCATTAGCTCACCTCGTCAAGCTTGCTGAGTTCGCCGTCATAGGCCTTGAGTTTCGGCAGATCCTCCATGCTGGGAGAGATGCCGCGGAGCGCGATGAGCTTATCCATGTCGAACTTCTCAAGGTCCATCGCTACCAGCGCGTCTCTCAAGTCTTCCGGTTTGGTCCTGAGGGCAGGTTTAGTTCGCATTTTAGTACACCGTTCAATAAAGGGGGCAATACATTAAAGGCTGCTTCAAGTAAAAAAACTCAAAATTCTCTCCCCCACGAATGCCGCTAGCAATATCTAGTCGAAAAGTGAATATTTGGTATTACAGTCACCCCCATGATCGGTGGAAGAGGATGACATGGCCAAAATAAAAAATTACCGGCCTCGGGCTGTCTCTAGGAGCGAAACTCGTATCGACCCATGATAGGCCTCCTTCAACTTTTTAAAAATATTGAAGTTTTTTCCCAGCAGGGGCAGAAAAAAAAGTTGCGCCGCATTTTGCACGATTCGGTTGGACGCACTCCAAGGCAGGTCTGCAGAAATTTTTGTCGCGCAAAAAATCGAAGATCTGACCTGCCTGTGTTCAACATTAGGCATACTCGAGCCAAGAAACTGGATCCTACACTAAAACCAAATCATTTGAAGGAAACCACGTATCGTATTAATGTTTTTCGCATCAAGTCCAAATGTCCACGCCGTTCTTGAGAGATATACCCTGAAATTTTGCATAAGTGGTCTTCATGCCCATCCCGAGGCCTGACCCGCGGGAGGGGGGCTTGTTTATTCAATTATTTTTGACGAAAAGTTGGGCTAAGATGGGTCCACATTGTCCGAAAAATCTTAGCTGACCAAAATTAGGGAAAACAAAAACATTTAAAAAAAAAAAACATCGGGCGAGGTCTTCGCAAGGGCACATAGAAGACGTGTGCAAAATTTCACGGTCTGACTCGAAAAAACGGCGTGGAAATTCGCCAAGGAATAAAATCGGGTTTTTTAACGTGAACCAGCCTGTATGAATTAATTGGAGGGCATCAAATAATTACACAGACAGTATTGTTGTATTTCAGGAAGACGAGGCAATAAAAGTATTATACACACTATTAACACTGAATTATGCGATTCGGTATTCGGCACCTGGTACTGGTACTACATTTTATAAAATTAGCCCAACAACGTCAGCTGTGAGGTCGACGAGTGTAGGGTCGATACCTTTACATAATACAGTATACAAACATATATTATTAGGCAGCTTTGGCATCGTGGAAATAGGGACACGATTATTATTTGGTGTACCTAGAACAAGCTTCATCTTCAGGATGTGGTAGGCTCGAAGTCCGGGGGATGTCGCAAATTGAAAAGGGGGGGAGGGCTCTTGAAAATCAAAGACAAATAATTAGCCACCGCGCAAGTAACCAGGTAAGTAACACAGACCCGCCGTATTGTATCTCAGTCTATTGCCATGAGCTACGCACTGCTGCGTGTTCGTAGCCCGCGTTGAACCCTCACGGGTGATAAAGCTGGCGGTCTACGGGCACAATTATTGGTGTCGGGCCTCGTTCTCCAACTTCGGCGCCCATGAGGCTGCGTCGATACAACAGCGGTAGGCAGCGACTGCTCCCCACCGAACTTCTCCTGCTCCCGGCCTTCTCGGCTGGCATTCAACAGGGCAGCCATCGTCCCAAGCTGCTCAGAAAGACATCCTACGCTGAGAGCCACTTGGGAGGGTGGACGCTCCAGTGCAAACCGGCCGAGACGGCGAGAGGCAGTAGAAATCCATTGGGGAGCGGTCGCTATCTACCGTTGTTGCTTGCACCAACGCAGCCTCATGGGTGGCGAAGTTGCAGAACGAAGCCCGGCTCCGATAATTGTGCCCGTAGATCGCTAAGCTGCGTCGGTCTTTCGCCACCCGTGAGGTTGCGTCGGCTTTTCGACGCTCCTCAACGTCTACTGAGCATGTGGGCACTGTCGGAAGGCAAATGGCATCAAAACTGTGGCATAGATTAGTACCATCCAAATGTTGTGCTGCTGAACAACGTAAATACGGAGCACTGACTGCCTGTAACAGTGGCAAAGCAAGCGCGTGCCAAATTCCGAAAGACGGGAGCACCAATTGAGACAACACCCGCAACAAAAAACAAGAGCTATAGCCACAACCTCAACACCAACAACGACCGCAGCAGCAGCAGCAGCAGCAGCAGCAGCGAACAACAACAACAACAACAACAACAACAACAACAACAACAACAACAACACCGAGGTCAGGAGCAAAAATACTGACAAAGACAGCTTTCGTTGTCGCTAGGAACTCGTGCAGCAAATCGTTCGGAACTGATGTCAACGTTCGTGATTTGATGGTCGGCGGGCGCTTCAAGGCGTCCCTGATATATTGGGCACGGCCAACATCACTATCGACCTTAAGTAAGCTAGCGTCCGCTCATAAAAATAAATGTCGGCATCCTCGCAGCCCCCGCGAAGTTGCACGTACGTGCCAGGCTATTCGAATTTGCACGAAAATTCAATAGCGATTCATGTGTGGCGGCTCCCTATATGCAGATCCGAGCAAAACGGCGGTTGAGGTGCCCAGACCAACCCGACTCCAGACCTGACCCTAACCCTAACCCCAACCCTAACCCAACCCTTTGGGGGCAGGAGGTCTGCTCTCGAGGTCGGCAAGGGCAGTATGATATTACGTGCAAATCTGAAAACCTTGCACGTACGTGCAAATAAACGCCTGGTCGCATCCTCGTCGTCTCGCGTGACTCGGTTGCCGGGTGACCCCAGCCCTCCCGTTCTGCCGTGGGGCGGACTCCGGCTGGCGCCACGTCAGCTCCGGCGACACCCACGCTGGCCCCGCCGACACTCACGGTGCCGTGGCAGCCAGGCTTGGCCACCGCCACTCTTCTGCCCCCTACACTACCGTGCTCTTGGATTTGCCTTGGGTGCTCAAAAAGGCCACTCTTCTGTCCCCAACACCACAGTTTTTTTTTTTTTTTTTTTTATCCTCCGGCGGATGGGGAAAATAAAACTTTAGCTCACCACACCACAGGGTTCTTGGATTTGCCTTGCATGGCCCAAAGGCTACTGTTCTGCCTCTTACACTACAGGATTCTTGTATTGCCTTGCACGCCCAACGTCAGCGTAAGAGCGAAGAGGGCATGCGGGCCGTCTCGGGTATGTGTCACACCCCGAGACGGCTCGTATCCCCGCTCCCCTCCCAGGTTGCCTTCCGACAAGCAAGGCTAATCCAACAACCCTGAAGCAGGGCGCAAAACAGTTGCCGTAGCCCCGTGTGGCTTCGGTAGGTCATCATGAGTGTCGGCGCAGCCGGTGCGGGCAAACGACGCATGCCTCGTACGGTATGGGGGTGCACTTGGAATTCCGGGGGGAAACTCGCTGGAAGAGCTCTATACCCCACCCAGAAAACGAGTTTGGAAAAAATCAAGTGCAACCCCATGAACGAACCCATGGCCGACTGTAGGTATGATTTGATTCGAAGCGGTATTGCAACACTACAGTCAGTACTCCCATGGTTGAGGAGCATCACCCGTCATGAACGATTTGGCCGAGAAGCGCGACGTATCCCGATCCCATTTACAGAGGAACCTAGCGATCAGGACCAAACCCGGTTAAAAAGAAAACAGAAATACATATTGGTAGGATTTTCGGGATATCGTGGATCCTGACTACTGTGGTCCTCTGTAATAGCACGCGTTGCTGGCGAAGCCGCCAAGGCACCAGCCGGAGTCCGCGGAGTCTGGCCAACGGCAGGAGCAGGGGTAGCACGCCCCGACAACCCCAACGGTCGAGTCACACGAGACGACCACATATATCAACATGCCGCAGTATCCCCAATACTATATTTTATTAACCCTCTGTTCTTTCGCTTTGGATCCGTTGAAGTCGCGAAGTCTCAGATGTGCGACTCTGTCAACCCAAGATGCCGATTGACGCGCGCTCTTTGCCCTCGACGGACGGCCGACAAGATACTCCACACTAAAATAAGTATATCATGTCTAACCAAACTAGGCTTGTCAACTGACATTTTTTCTTCAAACCAGTGAACGTGGACAAAAACGCTTGGTACCACAAACCAGGTAGGTACCATCGCTCGGTATATTTAAGCCACTGCGGGTTTTACTCAAAAACGTCTCCAAGAACGTACATCACCGCGATGGAAACCTTCTTCCCTCACGCGCCAGAAACAACAGCCACACATTCCTGCATATAGTCGTGGTCCCTCATTAGTGCGGTCCCATGCCAGAAAACAATACCCGCGCTCAAGTGGGATCCTCAACTATCCCCGGATAGTGTCAATAGTGTGGTAATAAGTAGAACGAGTCAGCGTCAAGGTGATTTTCACCGCACTAACGCGTGTCAAATGGTATATTGTACAGCTCTAAAAAAAACGTCACACTACGCCTACAGTACACAGTAGGGGTCCCCCACTGAGGCGGTGGTGTGCCAAAGCAATATGACTGCCTTATAGGGGGAAGCCGCCTTATTCATCCCAGGTCACGAGTGCCATTCCCCAGTTGCGCCAATCGTCTTTGACCGCCTTATATGGGGATGCCGCCTTACTAGCCCTTACTCAGACCGCCTTATTCGGGGACCCCTACAGAATCTTCATTCCGACAAACTTCCCAGAAGGTCGGGTTTATTAGGGCTAGGTTTGGTCTTGAATTATTGGGGTGGGGAGTGCTACAAGGCTTACTTTGGGTAAGCTATTGGTTAACCTTTTGCAAGTGTTTAAACGGACTAGAACCCCACAAATTCCTTAACAAATGGCGTCGTCGACAGGACCATGTTTTTTTTGGGTCATTAGCATTAGTGGTATAGAAGTAAAGTATCATGAAAGGACAGCTGTAGCTGTTTTACGTACAGTATACGGACATACTGGTATTTGTCAACCATGTTGTCTACGCTGGCCCAAGTCGTACTCTGGAACAGACCAGATAAAAAAACGCACCGGAACCGCTTGAAGACGATGCCATTGTTGCGGAGCGTCTTCCCGTCTAGCAGCTCCACCTTTTGAGCCTCTTTTTTCTTCTTCGCCGCTGCCGCCGCCGCCGCCGCGTCCCCCCCCGCCCCGTCCTTAGCATCGCCCTTCGCGTCCGGCTTCTTCTCCTTCGGCTTTTCAGCGAACGCCTCCGATAGGAGCGCCGTTGGGAGATCCTGTAGGCAGGCAGGCAGGCAGGCACCAAAACCAACAGGAGCAGCCGGAACATCACAGAAGCAGCAGCAGCAACAACCGCAGCAACAACTTTTAGAGCGTGTGGAAAACAATCCTCCCCCCGCCCCCTCCAACACAGAATAACACCTTACCACGCCACTCCCAAAGAAGGAAAAGGTTACGTGTGCTCACAATAAAAGTTAGATAGTATGCACGGTGAGACAACGGTTGACCGAAAACACTCGCGAAAAATTACACATGGACACAAAAAAACAACACAAACACCGCCACCAACACCAATGCTAACACCATCACAACCAACATCAACACCAACATCAGTACCGCCACCAACACCAATGCTAACACCACCACAACCAACATCAACACCAACATCAACACCGCCACCAACACCGCCAACGCCAATACCAACACTACCACCAACAATTCCAACACGACCACGATAATCACCAACACCAACAGCGCACTGGTTACACACGACAAAATAAAAACTCACTACCGAGCTGGGGTCGATATCATTGAACACCGTCTCCTCCAGCTTCGCTGGCGCAATCTTATCCCAGTGCACCGGTCTCCTCTTCGGCCCCTTCGGCCGCACCGGCATCGGTGGCGGCGCCGGGCCCCGCGGCATCATCCCCGTCAGAGGGGGCGGCGCCCTCGGCAGGCCCCCCGCCCCCGGCATAGGGGGAGGCAAAGGCAAGCCTCCAGGGAGCGGGGGTGCCCTCGGCATGCCCCCAGGAAGCGGTGGTGCCGTCGGCATGCCCGGGAGAGGGGGTGCCTTCGGCATGCCAGGGAGCGGGGGTGCCGCTGGCATACCCGGAAGGGGGGGGGCATCGGAGGGGCCGCCACACCCGGCAGGGGGGGCGCCACAGGCATGCCGGGGAGCGGGGGAGGCATCGGAGGAGGCATGGGCGGCGGAACGCCTCCTCCAACAGGCATACCGGGAAGCGGAGGGGGCATCGGCGGAGGCACAGGTGCACCGCGACCGACCGGCAACCCGCCGGGTGGGGGTGGGGGCGCGGGGATCGCAGCAGCAGCAGGCAAGCCTCCACCGGGGAGTGGGGGGGCGGCAGGGATTGCGCCGGACTTAATAGCGGGGGGGGGGGACGGGGGGGGGACGGCACCGGGCACTGCCCCGTTGTTGCCAGGGCGGGGGGGGAGGGGCGGTGGCGGACCGGATGAAGACGAAGACGAGACACGGCGCGCTACCGACGCGCTGAGGCCATCATCGTCGTCGTCGTCGTCGTCGCTCTCCATGAACTGTGCCTCCAAGGCCGAGGCGGTCACTTCCCTGGACGTGTGAGCGTCGCATGAGCGTGATACGAGACGGGGGGGAACGGGAGAGTGTCACAACGAAGGGGGTGGGAAGGGTGGGAGGAGGGGGGGGAGAGGGAGGGAGGGACATGAGAGGCGGTAGAAAGGACGGAAGAGGGAGAAATGCAATACCTAACAACGACAACAACAACAACAACCGCCACAAAAACAACAGCAACACCATAAACAACAAATCAGCACCAACAGCACCAACTCAACACCAACACCCAGCACTACACTAACCCCAACACAGCCATAGCAACATCAGCAACAATAACAACAGCACCAAACCAACAACACTAACACTAACACCAACGCCCACCAACACCAACTCCAACGCCAACACTAAAACAACAATACAAGCACCAGCACCAGCACCAACACCAACACCAGCGCCAACAACAACCACAACAACCACAACAACCACAACAACCACAACCACAACCACAATCACAATCACAACCACAACAACAACAACAACAACAACAACAACAACAACAACAACAACACTGCCACCATCGCCACCACCCCTTCCCTCCCCGCCCCCACCACCACTACCACCATCACCACCACCAGGAACATGATCACACCGCTGCATCAACCAAAAACATTCGCACATACGATCCACCACCAACGCGTACCTGATCTTTTTCCAGTGCTTTTCACTGCTATGCGCGACGACCATTCTCTCCATGTTACCCGCGATAATCTCCACCACGCTCCGCATCTCCTCCTTATCCGCCAGCTTGTCGATCACCGACCGCATCGACGCGACAGCGGGGGGGTCGGCCAAGAACTCCCGCTCCTCCACCCTATCCATACCACTCCCCCCATCATCCGCCATGCCCGTCGCAACAGCGTCCTTCCTGTCCTCATTCATCACCGTGTCGAATAGATCCAGCTGGAACGGGCCGGAAAAACAACCAAGCGCACGCCCGCAAAAACGAATTTATTCGTAAAGCAGTCTTTGAAAAACTTTGTTTTTAGTCAGGACTGGAGCCTGACTTTGAAGTACGATACTTTCAGACTTGAGCCCGATTTCGAACTAAAGGCAAGGATATCTTGGGGCGTTCTTCAGACCAGCCCCGAAGATGAACAGTAGCCCATTTACTACTGCAAAACACAATCTATAGCGTGAGAGGAAATCCCACCTGTGCCGCCAGATCGTTCGTCTCGGAGACCACAGCGCCGTCCATCACAATCGTGGACAGGCTGCTGTCGCTGCCGAAGCTGCTGTTGCGTCCGTCCCATCCGTCCTCCGTCATCTCCTCGTCGTCGCTGTGGACGTCCTGTCGCCGCCAAAGCCAACCCCCGCCCCCACGCAAGCAAACACCCGCGCCCGAGAAGGGAGGCCGAAACGAAACAGAACGAAATCGAGCAGGGAAAAAATAATAGGATCGACTTGAGGCCTACACGTCAAAAATAAAAAGCTACTATAAATAATAGAGGCATCATAGCCCCAACATTGGAGTCAAAATAATTCGCTTGAAGGAGGCATAGGTGTCAATCGGCGATGGCCTTCTTCCTTGCTTTGCACGTTGTGTGGTCGTGGGTGAGCGCACGAGAAAACTAGATACCCAAAAAAAACAGGAAGAATAGCACTCACACTCAACTCACGTCCACACCAACACCCCCACCACCACCCCAACCACTACTCACCATCAAAACAAAGTTTAAAGCATCATCAATAACACAGTACCTGGTATGCCGATACCAACACCGACACCAGCACAGCTACCGACGACAATCCCACACCAAGACCAACATCAACACCAACACTGTCACCAACACCAAACACCAACGACAACACCAAACACCAGCGCCAACACCAAACACCAACGCCAACACCAAACACTTAACACTAAACACAAACACCAATTGCGACACCAGCACCAACACCAACATCTACATCTACACCAAGACCAACACCAAACATAATCAACACCAACGTCATCACAATACACACCAACACCAATCAACGCTAGCACCCACACAAACGCACATACAACTCCGGCACCAATACCACCAACAACACACACAAACACAAGCCCGACATACACCCGGCCCCAACACCAACACCAACACCACCAACACCACTACTACCACCACACACCACCACCAACATCAACGCTATCAACACCAACACCAACACCAACTCGGACATCAACCGCAAACATCAACACCAACACCAACACCACCAACACCACTACTACCACCACACACCACCACCAACATCAACGCTATCACGACACACAAACCAACAATCAACGCCCGCACCTACACATACGCAAATACAACTCCCCCACCAATACCACCAATAATACCGACACCAACTCGGACATCAACAGCAAACACGAACACAAACACAAACACCACAAGAACCACAAACACCACAAGAACCACAAACACCACAAAAACCACGAACACCACCAACACCATCACCACCATCACCACCACCAACACCACCACCACCAACGATGACAACAACAACACGAACGTCAACACCCGCACCAAACAATACCACCAACCCGACACCAACACCAACTCCCAAGACGACGCCAACATCTGCACAAACATCGAAAAACATCCCATATCTGTAGTCTACACAGTAAACCGTTCTCTCTACCCAACATCAGCGCACCCATTTTCCATCCTGATTCTTCATCCTAGCGTGATACCACTCTATTAACAGGTGTAAATGTGAACAAAAGGAACGTCGATGTAGTAATATGAACACCCAACTGTTCTTGCAGTTCCTCCATGAGTGGTGCAAACCACGTATTATACGGGGGGAAAACACCCACAAAAAACAAAGCCGACTGACCTTGGACAAGCCGTAGTAATCCCTGATACGCTGCACTGCTTCGATAATCCCGGCCGAGATCATCTCCGTCCGAAGCATCACGCGCTCCTCGAACTCATAAGCGCTTGACAGAATCGTGTTGAAGAACACAATCAAATCCGTCACCAATGCCACGCCCGAGCTATCGGCGTCACCAAACGCCTCCACAAGCAGTCCAAACCTTAGGTCCTCGTCCTTGTCCATCTGCGCGAGTATCGAGCGGAGAATGGGCGGGGGGACAATCTCGGGATGAGGAAAAAACTTGCCTTATCTCCTATTTACATCGACGCTCTGGCAGTACCAGCGGCGAAGAAATCCCTTCCAGCCACTACCTACAAGGCTCCCAACGGCGATACAAACCCAACTCGCGAAGTGTGCACTCACTTACAGGTAAAAACAAATAGGCACGGACCACGGCGTTTGCGACCGGAAAAACCGCATCGCAACCCCCTCCCCCCCCCCGTGCCCGGCGCACGCGATGTCTGCTTGGCCGGTGAAAACTCGACGTGCTCCATCCTGGCATTGTAAGGATGCGATATCTATTGCCAAACGAGTGCACCCATGCATGACATGAGTACACCTCCCGCGCGCCCTCAACGCCCCCCTGGCGCTTGGTAATGCCACTGCAATCGCCACCGCCTCCTCCACCTCGCCCCTCACGTTAACATGGTCGAAGGCATCGTAACATCCGCGTCGCAACCCCGCACGCCTCCCCCCGCACGCCCCCCCCATGCTCGGTTACTCCACTGCTCATCCCCACCCCCGCCCCTCCCCAAAACAAAACGCCCCCCCTCATCTCCACCTCGCCTCTCACCTTGACATGGTCCAAGGCGTTTGTGACGGTTTCAAAGCCACCCGGTCCGCTCTCTGCAACGATTGTCAGCAGCTTCAGCAGGCTGCACTGCACGTAGGTACTGCTAGAGTCGATTGTGCTTCCCTGGGGGACGTTTCCACAGGGGCAGGGCGTGATGCAATGGAGTAGGATGAGATGGGATGAGACGGGATGGGACGGGATGTATATAGGTATTATAACCCCCCCCCTTCCCTCCGCTAAGTCTCATCTACCGCACCGACGAGTGGCTAAAAATCTGTATCCAGGGGGGGGTCAAGTGGCACTGCCGCTCCGCTTCTGCTTCACCCCGATCGGGCGCTCCAGCCAAATATGCCGGTTGATGGCACTCTTGACCCTTGACGGACAGCCGGCAAGGAACTGTACCCATACTACAACTACGGTGTTGAGTCTGCAAAGACCGCCACTCGGCAACACTAGACCGTTAACCGACATATTTGCTCCAAGTGGGGGGGGGGCTCTTCCTTACCGCAAGGATAGGAAGCAGGTTGGAGCTGGCCTCGAGGGTCAAGAGCCCGTGCGGTTTGTTCAGCAGGACCATCACGCAGCGCACCAGCTCCTCCTCCAGTTTGACCTCCTCCTCCGGCACCTGAGCAGCGCGCACACATGAAACGTACACGCGAGCGGAGCACACACGGAACGACATGAAATGGTGTTTCATATTTTTCTTTCTGGAACAACGTCGGCTGCGCCCGATCTATCGGGGGGGGAACTGCCAAACACCTCTATACTTGCAAAATTATTACACGTTCACCCGATATACTGGTACCGAGCATATATGTAAAAAATGAAAAATACACTTCAGCTGTGAGATCGACCAAAAAGGTTTTTGATCAAAACTCAGCTTTGCAAGCTGCGTGTGATACTTCGATCGCGCAGCTTTGCAAGCTGCGTGTGATACTTCGATCGCGCGTGTTACAGGGTGTGTGCACCGTCGTGAAGGATACAGGTCGGGGACTCCCCTGCTAATGCCAGAGTCAACACGACTAAGACGTTCAACCTTGTTCTGCGCACGGAAAACTGTATAACCCGCATTGAGAGGGACAAAATCAGACATACGTGGAATTCAGTATGCATGAAGCAACAACTGTTTTAGTGTAAGTTAACTTTTGGAGTGGGCTACTTGGGTCTCAGGTATATAACAATATATTGGAATCTCTAACCTCAACAAATCGAAGGTCTAACTTATCATACAACGAAAAGAAGCATGACATCATCCGCCGACGTGGAGGTCAGCATAGATCATTCAAGCATTCCCTGCCGCTCGTAATAGCCTCTCAACTTCTGTTTCTAACCTCGTGGTCGTTGTCGTCGTCACCATCGTTGTCTAGGTAGTCTTCACGGCTCTGAGACAACTCAGCCATAGCCTTTTGCCGTAGCAGCACCAGCACAGCACCAACACCACCAACAGCAGCAACGGTAGTAGCAACAGTAGCAGAAGCAGCGACAACAGCAGCAGCAGCATAAGCAGCGACAACAGCAGCAGCAGCAGAAGCAGCAGCAACAGTAGGAGCACCGGCGGCGACAGAAACAACAGAAACAGCAGCAGCAACAACGGCGGCAACAACAGCAGGTTAACAAATTGCGCAAGAAAACGACCACAACTACCACCGTGTACAGCAGCAGTAGCAGCAACATCAACAGCAGCAACATAGCAGCAGGGAGACATGCATCGATACCGGCAGCACCCTGATGAAATGAACCGCGCGGACAGAGGTAAGCAGTAGGCAAGGTCGGAGGGCCCTCTCGCCCACCCTCCCCAATCGAAACCTCGTACCAGGCACCTCGCAACGAAGAAGCGGGGGTCTCCAACAGAACGTAAAAGAGGACTGAGGAGGGCTGCTTTTATTTAATTCAACCGAAATCGTTTAAAATAACGAAGGCCGGGCGCCTCCGCGGAACTATTCCGGCAGCAAAAAACACAAAACCCATTCCTGCAAGCTGGCAAGAAAGACGCACTGAGCCAACCGGCCACGCTTGACGGCAAGTCCTTCAAAGCAAAGCGTCCGAAACGCTAACACTGACACCAACACCACAATCCTCACCACCACCACCGACAAACGCAATGCCGATAACAATACGTAACAACACCACCAACACCAACACCAACATCGCAAGCACCAACACCACTACGAACACTAGCACCACCAGCGCCACCACCGCTACCGTCACCGACCACCGCTACCGTCACCATTACCATCACCACCATCATCACCACCACCACCGCCAACACCACTAGGTGCCACCGACGGCCGTTACTTGCGTCCGAGGAGAGCCACACTCAACCGCTATCCCCGTCAACGCCATCCACCACCATCGCACATGCCCCGACCGCGTGCAAACTGTGCAACGCGGCAGTGGCGTTGGCGTCGGCGGCAGCATCGACCACTCAGCCGGTCAAACTCACAACTGACGTATTCAAAATCATGTTAAGTAAATGTAGCTCTCGCTCGGGCCTCGCGTTGGTGGACGTTAGAAACTGTCGTCAACTGTGTGCGTAGGCGCGAGGCATAAAAGTTTTTACGATGCAAGCAGTATTCACGCAACGATTCATATTTATGTAATGTCCTGTTTGGGAGATTCTGGTGGTCGGCCGGGACACGGAGACTAGGGTACACGAGGCTAGAAAAGAGACCCGAATTTTTAAGCGCAGTCGTAACCAAGAAACTCGCTTCATTTGTAGTAAGGCGACCTACCTTGCCGATGCCAACCATGCCCCCATTCTCCCTGAAAGAAGCCACAAAGTCCTCATCAGCCTTTTTGAGAGCCCTGTGAAGGGCCTTGACCTGCTCCAGCTCAGGCCACTCGTCCACAGTCAAGAGGGCGAGGGCATGCTCCTTTGCCGTGAGCTCCTGTGAGGAGAGGGGAGAACGGAGAGAGGTACTAGGCATTTACTTGGGGAATAAAGAGGGTGAAAATACATTGCATATACTGCTGATACGTTGCTGATGTTGAGGGTGCTAGTGCTGTACGTAGTCGAAAGTCATGTTGCCTAGACCCAAGCACATTTCGTATGCCCCCTCACCCTTCCCCGCCTTCGCCCCAGCAACACTGACCTCTCTCTTATCTCCCTCTCGCCCTTTTTTCTATAATTCCAACCACCCAAAAACCACGCACACCTCGCATATTCCCTCCCCCTCCGCCTCCCCGGCAACACCTCCTAAACTCCCAAGCTACCCAAGACCGAAACACATTTCGTAACCCGGCCCCCCCTGCCTACATTAAGGTGCCGAAGTCCGTCTTACGAGCGGTTCTTAGAAGGATGCAGTTCACCCTTCATGCGACTCGCCGAACACCTCACGGCGCTTCGCGCTTGGTGCAAGCAATGTCTGCCTGGTTGGTGAAAACCGGACGTGCTCCGTCCCGGCATAGCAGGGATGCGAGGGTCTATGGTCATACGACTACGGTCATGAACAAACTGAGTACACCCTCCTCCCCTGCCTCCACTAGGTACATAGCGAGAAAACGATCACTGCGCTAGGAGGTAGATGGTGGCCACAAAAAGGCGAAACACAAAGGGGATGATATGACATACAGACCTACATTGCTAAGGAATTAATTCAAGTGTATATGAGAAAAACGTACAAGTGTATATAGAAAAAACGCACTGAGCTCCAAAAACACTAGAGGTGTCCCTATTAGCAGAAGGAACGGCGCTATATTTCCAAAGGGGTGCGTGGTCAACTATCAAATCAGTAAGGCAAGCAACAAATGAGTCCGCCCCCAGCCCCCCCCAGCCCTAGCAGCACCTTCCAAACTCCCCAAGCACCCAACACCCAAACACCCTTTGTATATCTGGTTGAAAACCCGAAGTGCTCAGTCCCGGGATTGTAGGGATGCGAATGTCTATGATCTAACACTTGGGCCGTACACGATAACGAGTACACCCCCCCCCCCCCCACGCCCCAACCTCCTCTTCCTCCAACCCCCACCGCCTCCTTCTCTACCCACCTTCTTCTCCGGCTCAACAACCGGATCTTCATAGATGGTATTGGAGGCGCCCGGAGGCGCCGAACCCCTGCGGGTCGGCGCTGGTGCGGTCAGGGAAAACTTGGGGTTAGAAGTCCCGTTACGGTCCAGGTCGTGAAGAAGGTTTCGCTTGGTAGAGTTGGGGAGACGTTTCAGCATCTTGCGAAGGTCTTCATCGAGCTTCGCATCCGCCTTCGAGGGGGAAGAAAAGGCGCCGGAGCATCACGAGCAGACAATGAACAAGGCGGCGGAGGAAAAAATGATAGGACGGAAGGACGGAATAGAAAAGGCGTCAATTACGGGGTGCAAGGAAAGAGGGAAGGAGGGGCAAGACAGTCAACTACGAGGTACCAGGCGAAAAACCCGGACTATCAACATGACACCCGCCATCCGCCTTTTCTGGTCTGGTGCTGCGCCGCAATGAACCTAATACGCCTCCGGCGGCCCCTCCGGAAACGCCTCCTGCGCCCCCCCCCCCAGAACGGGCGGGTCTTTTTTTGGCTCGCATCGTTCGTCTGACTTCCCGAGCGACTATTAAGTAGTCGATTCCTGTCCGTAAGTTGGCTGGCTTCGCCACCCACTTCATGACTACTTGGTACCAAGTGTTCACTGGTCGTCAAGTCCAGCCAACCCACAGCAGCTCCGGCTTTGGCCCACTGCCCATAACCAAACTGCTCACAGGCCCACAGGTACAGAAGTACCAGACAGCATCAAATAGACTAAAGTAAAACCTCGTTTGGCGATGGGCTGGTCGGTGTTACTTGCCGGGTGACTTGGGTTACTTGGGCGGTGGCTACGTATTATTTAATTTCGTACGAAACATTTCAAACGCTGTTCAAAAGCTTTCTCCCCTTTTCAACCTGCGACATCCCCGGGATTTCAGAGATAACCACACCCAGAAGGGGCAGCTTGTAGAAAAATACGAAAACATGTGAGATTGTGAGATACCCGGTACCCTGAAACTTACCGTACATCTCATGTACCAGGTACCAGGTATCCATACATGAATGCCAACGACCTGCTTCTCTTCTTTTATGATGGTGAAAGACAGACGCACAACGTCGGCCTCTTGCACGTTCTGGTGTTTCGGTATAAGATGTGATATCATCTGACCACATTTACATGATCACCAAACGCAGTAGAATCAGTACCACACGTTCCGTGCGGAACCCGGGCAGGCTGGATCTCGTCGTGTATCGTACCCTAAACAGCACTTTTAATGCGAGGCTAACACCAAGACAACACTATACCACGTACACTGCCACTAATTTTTAATTTGCGCCAGCTGGTATACCGCTGTTGTCGTACTGCTGCCGGTGCCGCTGGCGCTGTACGTACCAATTTTGATACCAAAACGAACACTTGTTGGTGGACCGAGGCAGACGCCCTCGCTGGGGCCGTGATTTTTGCGAGTTCTTACTATTGCGTCTTACGATTTGTGGACTCAGGCAAGTACGCGGCAATATGCCGTATCGCATGCTACGTGCGCGTGTGTGTGGTGTGCGTGCGTACGCATGGTATGCTGCTAAAATATGTCGTACTGCTGCTGTCATCCGGTATTGCTGTTGCTGATACTGCTGCTGCTGGTTGGTGCCGCAATATTTTAGAAAAGCATTTAAAATACGTCAGCTATGTCAAGAGGACATTTTTTCGGGCGATTTTGGTCCATCATTATTCTGCACAGATACTATAACCCGTAAGGACGGGACAAATGCTGAAACTAGTACGCTGTACAAGGTTTCCCTTCGGGATGGGGTTAACTTGATATCCCGGGGGCGTCGCAAGTCGAAAAATGGGGAGCACAGCCTTTCCAATGATACGTATGAGAACCGTTCCTATCGAACTCAAACAATGTCAGGAATCGTGCAAAAAAAAAGAGATACTGCTATTGCTATACTGACTGCTGTATGCTTCGTGTACCTGGTATGTGGCCCGACGAGGTGTGTTTGGTTGTTGCATTGGACGTGAGACTGTTGTCGTGGTTCCTGCTGTGCACCAACCACACGCATACATCGTGACTACTTGAAACGCGGCTCCTGCAGTTGTACTGCTGCTATGCTACTCCTGTATACTGACTTTGCGGTAGCACACATGCCAAGCACATACCTAGTACATGCAGAAACGCACAAACATACACACAGAAGCACCGTCTGTGGCTGTCACAAAGAAGAGCTCACAGCGCGACTGCTGTTGTTGCCGCAAGTACTGAGCCTGGAAGGCCATGTGTAATGCAGTAGCACAGCAGTAGAGCGAAAAAAAACTCTTGACACATGGGATTCTAAGGGCCCTGTGCGGCTCGGCGAAACGACGCAGGCGGCAGAATGGACTTGCTCTGTGGGTCTCGCTAGGTGCGACTACCTCCCAGATGCGGCACGGGGAGCACAACCATTCGATAAATAGTAGCTAGGGGCCAAACTCCCAGGTGGACGGGCGAATGAAGGCAGCTTTGTCACAGTCGAGGTGTGTCGCATGTTCATTGCGAGTTGTGTACAGCAGAAGTCACAGGGCGATGCTCAAGAGACGTGATACTGGTGTTGCTGGTGTTGCTGCTGCTGGCTGTATGAAGCTGCGTCGTAGCAGACAGCTGAAGGGGTAAAAACAATGAGGCTGATGATATTATGCGGCCCAATTATCGGAGAGGGTAAAAATATCTTGATAACGAGCGGGCTATTAAAAAAGAAGCAACGCATTGTGGGGTTTTCCATTCATATCTCCTCGTCTCAGCGGGGCGGAATGCAACCGCGTGAAACAAAGAGCCAGTTCAGCGACGTTGAGCACTCAGAGCACCGCCACAGAACTCGGCCGGTATCCCGACATGCGTCGAAATGTACCGAAGATCGCCCCCCTCGCTTGCCCCGCAGCCAAAATAGCGAGAAAAAACCTTGGCCGCCGAAGAACAGCATGCCAAAATAAAAGTGCATATTTTGCACACACTTGCATTTTCGTGTATTTTTTCCTCAGCGGGCTCGGTTGGCACATACCTGGCCTCTCAAGACCTCCTACGTGAACACCTCCTTCCATTACATGCAGAACGGTGCAGTGTTTCTTTGATTTTTTCCTCAACCTTTTTAGTTGCACGGAGTATCATCGTACTAGGTCCCAGCTGAGCTCAGCTTGGTTCATCAGCTGAGCTCAGTTCAGCAGCGCACCCCAGCGCTAGCTCGGCACCGCAGCGCCGTGCGGTGCCGTGCGGTGCGGTACTGTGCGGTGCTGAGCCGTGCTGCGTGCTTTGCTGTACTTATTCTTACTCTTACTTTTTTCTTCATTCTTTTAAACACGTCAGCTGTGAGTTCGATAAAATTAGGGTCGATACTCATATTTACAAGCTATCTGATACACCGTCTGCTCGTTTTTTTTATAAAAATCGTTTGTATACTTTTGACCTCGCACTTGAACACCGCTTCCTTCCATTACTTGCGGAACGGTTTAGCTTTTCTTTATTTCTTCGTTCAATTTATTTTTAGTTGCATAAAGTATCATCGTACCAGGTCCCAGCTGAGCTCAGCTTGGTTCATCAGCTCAGCTCAGCAGCGCATCGCAGCGCTAGCGCAGAAACGCAGCGCCGTGCGGTGCCGTGCCCTGCCGTGCGGTACTGTGCGGTCCTGTATCGTGCTGTGCCGTGCTGCGTGTCTTGCTGTACTTACTCTTTCGTACAATGCCAGGCATCTTTCAAAGTACCATTTAATTTTTATTTTATTTTTGCACACATCTATTTTCCAGCTTCTGGGCAAGCCGTGGACGCGTGCTACGATAGAGGGTGCACCCACTTTTTTTCTGAGGTTTCTCAATTTGGGAGCTTAACTGTGCTTTCTGTCGAACATACACTACCAGGTATCATGCGAAGTACCAGGTTTCGGTATTGCGTGTGTACAGTTATTTTTTTGTTTCGTCATTTGATTGTCCTCTATCGGTCCTCATGTTCCTCCCCCCCTCGCAAATTACACCGGTGCTGCCGATTAAAAGGCGGCATCGCCAACAAGCACGCAGCATAAAACAGGGCGATCAGCTCTGCGTAAGTAGCTCATGGCATGATCAAATCGGCAGTTGCATCAAATCATGTGCCTCTTTCTGCGCCTTTACACTGCAAACCTATTTCGGGGACGAAACTACTTGGAAATAGAACAGGGAAGGGTTTGGGGGCCCTACATTAAAAAGGATTAACATCTATGTGTAAGGCCACTTTTTACACAGTCGGATTCCGCCAGTCGAAAACGGCCCTTTTCGACTTGACTTTTTTTCGACTGGATTTGCGCGCTACTGCTGTCGTGTGATGCTGCTGGCGGGCGGAGCTAGGAGTGCGCCACGCTGACTTGCGGCGAGAAGCAACAGCAGTGATAGCCAAGGCAAGGCAGCGTCGGCGCTGTTGTATGATACTGCTGTGTGGTACCTGGTATGGGTGTGTGGGCGTGTGGGTGTGTGTTTTGTGGTGAGATGAGCGATGCGATGGGTTAAAAAAACAAGTGTAATTTTTTTACGACTGAGTTTTTCGACTGACAGATCCAGTCGAAAAAGTCGAGTTTTTCGACTGGATCCCCCAGTCGGAAAACTCAGTTGAGAAGGCCCGATTTGGGCTTCAGTCGAAAACGGCCGTTTTCGACTGACAAATCCGACTGTATAAGAAATGGCCTAACATAGTTGTATTCTTCCTTGCGCGAGTGTAGCGCGCGGCGTCAGCCGCGCGGAGCGCATCCCTTGTTGACACATGACATATACCAGGTATCAGGTACCTGACAGCCACCTGGCATTTCGTTAACCCGGTAAAAGTAACGAGAACAAATAATTAAAGGTGAGCCCGGATCAGCCGCGCCTTCGCTGGGGCCGTGGTTTTTGCGAGTTCTTGTGGTCTCACAAGTGCGGGGCAATGCGCAAGCCTGCTGGTACTTTGAAGTATACGAAAAAAATAACACGCCACGTACGTGCCCGGATAACGACGTATCAGAGGTACTACTATGTAGGAGGATGGATCACGGAGACATTCAGACAGGCGAACGAGGGAGAAGCTGACCTCATCCCCTTTCGGGTTGTATTTTCTCTGTTGCTACTGGTTCGATCCTCGCGATTTGTGTTCCTTTTCTTTATGCTGGCTCTTGCTCAAATATGTCACAGGGGACGGCACTTTCGCCGCTTGATGACCGACGGCAATTGTCACCAATTACAATTTACCTGCTGTGACGCCAATGAAAGGTTTTGGTGTCGAACGATCTCTGTTATACACCCTTGACCGCTCGACATTTTCCCTTGACTGACCGCGTCCTGGCGTTTTTGTTGCTGATCGCATCGTATCACAGCTCTCGTGTCATACCACAAACGGACACAAACTGACTAACCAACCAGACACGAGGACCAGCGCAAAACAGTTTCAGATAATTTTCTTCAGTGCAACGGTTGTTGCTTGTTGTTCTCTTGGGTCTGTACAACAGCAGCGTGTACGTAGGGCGCAGAGAAGCGAGGGCACGCATACGCGCACGCCTGAAAAGTGACCGCGCGGTGCTCTGGCCGGTGGCGCGGTACTCGCGCCGCACACCCAACGCAACCGATCCATGAGCTCGTAATCTGTGTTAGGTGGGCTAAAAGGACGAAATGATGCAACAGACGAGGAGCAAAGTGCAACCAGAAACCTGCATTCTTTGTGAAGAGGCAAAAAAGAGAGCGCGTTTTCATGCTTATATATCCAAGGTACGGTATGCAGTTCTAGGTGCGCAAGGGGGGTGATCTCGTGATTTCTTACGCAGAAGTTGGAAACACGCAGCTTCCGAGGAGGTTGCTGTTGTTCGACGAAATAATCTGTGTTCATTTTTGAGATCGCTTTCGACAGCAGCAGCACGAGCACCGCACTGCCTGCTCGCGGTACTCACGCTCGCCCCCCGCACCCGGCGTCCCACCGGCAACTCTATCGAGCACGCTGGGTAGACAGGTGAGGGCGCGAGTTAGCTCGACGGCTCAACCCATCGAGCCAGCGAGGAGCTCGGGTGGGTGTGTGGTGCTTTTTCGAGGAACGATTCTGCATAGCTCTAGACCTCCTGTGACCCTGGACGTGGAAAGTTAAACACAAGCGAGACTTGGGAATCGTGTCGGGTCTGTGTCGGCAGCCGCGTTGGACTTGCCCTGCTAATAGTCTAAAATGCTCTCGCGCGCGAAACGAGGCACTCTCGGGCAGACATAAGCCGGGCACAGATCAACCCGAGTCGCAAAATATTTGTCACCAAGAACAACTGCACCGACAGCTTACCCCTGCATGCGATACATTCCCGCTCAATCCTCGGAGGAATTTATCCAGAAAACCCATGGCTTGCTCCTTTATCCACGCCCCTGCCTCAGCAGCGCGCACGCACGGTGCTTTCCGCCTCCTTCGAAAGGATAAGTTTTGTTGAGTGTTCCTCTCACGAGCTCACAAGCGACAAGAAGGGGTTTTCACACTTTAAAGGCGTTTTTGTAATTTTTACTTTTTACTTTTTGCTTCTTCAGCTGCTCTGTTGCTATTAGCTACGTACCCATATGTACCTCCTCTGCTGTGCTGCTCTCCTATTTGCTCCACAGCAGGGCATATTCAGTTGAGCTTATCAATGGCAAGCACTCGCTTGCACAGTGATCCCTGAATAGGTCTATGGTGTGCCCGATTTCGGCATTTGATCATGTAGGAAGGTGAACGTAAGTAAAAATAAGGTGATCGATGATGAAATTCACCAGTGCGGCAAGAAGTATGTATACTCGCACCTGGTACCGGTATGCAACATGATGACAGATACTGCTCGTCGAAGCCCAATTAGATCAAAGAGAGCAAACAAGTTATGATACGAACTTCACAGCTGTCCAGCGTGTATCCCCTTTTTTCGCTGCCGAGTATGATATGTCACGGATTTTCCGTTTTACAAGCGCTGTCGAGGGCTTTAAGTTCATCATCATCACCAACAACAACTACTACTACTGCTGTAACTGCTGCTCTGTGTGTAACACACATGACATACCGATATGAAAAAAAGAAACACATCATTAATACTGTAATGTGAATTAAGAGAACACATCATAGTATCACACACAGCTTGCAAAGATGAGTTTCGACAAAATCTTCGATCTCACAGCTGGAGGAATGTATTTCAATTTTTGTAATATAATTAAGTGGTTGCACGACTTACAGGGTAGTCTATAGTCTACATGATGAACTGGTGCATTCCTTCCACAGCCAGCCGTCATATTTTTTTTGTACCCTTAGAGGATTTATTTATAGTTTCCACGCACAGATAGATTGAGTTGCCCCGCCCCCCCCCCCCCCCCCCCCCCCCCGCTCCCTCTCGTTCAAACCCAGGCCCCCGTTCGCCCTTACTATAAACTCCGCCCTCCCCTCACCGGTTACGATATCATACGACTTACAAGATACACTTGATAAACTAATGCATTTCCTTCCACAGCTGTCAGATTTTGTCCCCCTCAAAAACGGGTTTATAGTTTCCGCGCACAGACTGACTAACATCACCCTGTTGACCCTGGAGGATAAGCTACTACTACTACTACGCTGTAGTTCCAAGGGGAGTCGCCGATCTATATATCTTGCCGGTCGCCCCGGTGGCGTATCAGGTTATCCTCGAACCTGGTATAGGTCAGTTTCGTGAGTTCGAGCCCCGCCGAGTGCATACAAGTACTCGTATAAATTCGTTGGGACTTTCAGTTGTGCACAGATTGACTTGCGGAAAGCGCGAGAGCGTGAACTACTAGCAACTCTCGATGAAAAATCGACGAGCAGTGGGATTGCTGAACCCTATGCGCGACAAAAATTGAAGGCAAGAACCGGGGGGAAGAGGGGAGACGACACCTGTGACCACGGCTTGTCTAGAGGCTGGAAAATAGAAAAGTGTGGGTGAAAAATATCCTTAATGAAAGGACAAACAATCCGTAATAATAATACGCGCGCGATCGGATTATCACGTATACTTCCACGCCCTGGATATCGCCTCGTTACCGTTTCAGAGCCATCCATGCCGCTGCTGCAATTCCCACACACCCCCGTCCCCAACGCCCCCTCCTTCACCCACCACCCGCACCATCGCCTAGACCTAGCTCCACGCGTATAGCCAACCCCTACATCTATGCGACCTAAAGCCCTCCCCCCCCGCCCCCGGCCCCCCCCGCTACATTCCTCCCCTCCCCCACAAGAAATATTTATAGTTTCAACGCACAAATAGACCTGCCCCACCCGTCCCCTCCCCCCCCCTCCCGCCCCCCTTTTGATCAAAATCAGGCCCCCACGTCCTTAAAAACTCCGCCCTCCCCTCACCGGATATTCGACTTACAGGATTCACTTGATAAACTGATGCATTTCCTTCCACAGCTGTCAGATTTTGTCCCCCTCAGAAACGGGTTTTATAGTTTCCGCGCACAGACTGCCTAACATCACCCTGTTGACCGTGATAGCTACACTGTAGTTGCAAGGGGAGTCGCCGACCTATGCCCTTAATGAGGACACACAACTCGTAATACGCGCGATCGGAGTATCACACACAGCTTGCAAAGATGAGTTTCGACAAAATCTTCGGTCTCACAGCTGGAGTGTATTTTAATTTTTATAATAGTATATTTTTAATTTTTATAATATTATAAAAATTAAAATACGCTCCATCAGCTTTGACCAACACCGCCAAACCAACCGCCTGTATCGTCAGATGCGCATTGGAGCTGCACAACGGGAGCTTTCCCGTACTAACGGCGAACGTTTCTTGGCACCTGGCTACGGCTGCGTGCCGCGTGCTGACTGGTTACGCCACTACAGCACTACAGCACTACAGCACTACAGCACTACAGCACTACAGCACCACGGTGCTCCCCAATGGGGCCCGCTTTTAGTACAAAGCCCATGACGGCTTGTGGTGGCTTGTGAAAATCAGCGCTCGCGCATCCATCGACGGGGAATAGTTGGTACGTTTTCTAGACGGCCCGGGACCGATCAAGCTCCCGCTCTCTCCGACTCATCACACGACTTCGACAGGAGGTGTTCAAGGTTCCTGGTGCAATCAACTCCGTCGGGGTAGATCAGTTGCACGCGGGGTTCAAAGTAACGTAACTGGTAGATGAATCTCGAGGCGCGGACGTCGCTATTACGGGGGACCATAGTAAATAGGACCTACGGTACACACAAAAACCAATATATTTCCCTATTTTGACTAACAATATTTGATCCTATTTACTATGGTCCCCCGTAATAGTTGGCGTTCAGGCCACCACCGCCCTCGAGTATCTTGATCCGGTTTTCCCGGTTTTGAATTTTGCTTCTTCCGGGGACATTCGTTTTTGTTCTGGGTTTTTGATTCAGCTTTCCTGGGGGGATTTTCCTGGTAATCCTTCGCCCGGTTTCGACGTCGCACCCGCAGGGTGGGGCACGATGTCCGTTCCGCGCGCGCGAGTTGGGTTTCGTACCGAGCGCGGTCTGGTACGTTTTTGCGACCGCTTGGGGTTTTGCTCGCGAGTTTTTTTACTCTTCCGCCTTCGACCCCAGCGCTTTCGCATTTTGTCATTGTTTCTATTCTTCTACATAATTACCGTTGTCGATTTTCTCTGGCCCCGTTTCCCTCGCTAATCTGCTGGAAGTGATAGCTCTCGCGCCTGTCGATCCCGCCATTCGCTGGAGTGTTCTGTACCCTTTTTCCCGTCTTCCGTTCTTCGTTTGAGGTTTTCTGCTGTAGCAGTTTCCCTGAGGCTTCGTAGCCTCGCAGGGAAAAGGTGTGGGAGTAGGTTGTGAAGAGCCGCATCTTCGAGTCGTGTTCTACACCGTGGAACCGGTGCTTCCCCGAATCTTGCATATTTCTGCATAAACGGCTCATCAGGGTGGGTTAGTGTTATGGTATTCCCCTGGGAACCTATCAAGGCGTAATATATGGGATACCTATAAAAGGGTTTCACATGCCTTTGAAGGCATGTGCGTATAGGAAAAAGGGGATGGTGTTTTTGCCGGAATTGAACGCTATTCAGTTCGTCTGTAGCGTGTGTGGAACTAAGACAAGAGCTTATCTAATATACAAGTGAACAACGTGAAACCTGCCTGGTAGAGAAACCTGCAAAGGGTGGACTGTGTCCGTCACAGCCCCTTAATCTCATTTTATAACTAATTTTCAAGGACGTCAGCCGTGAGTTCGACGAATTTCAGGTCAATACACATCTTTGCAAGCTGCGTTGTTGGTACTCGTAATATACTATATGGGTGATTTTTTCATTATAACCGGACGGGCAGTGAACGATGTATGGGGATGCTTCACCCCAGGGCATCGCCGTCACCTACATTTTCGCCCATCTACGACGGCCTTGACGTGACTGCGACATCTGTTATCATCTCCTGTGGTTTCACCCCGACCATGACCGAATCTATAGTCTACCCATTTACGTATAGAATTTCATAACATTAGCCCACCCTGAATAACAGTAGATAGATGCAGATCACATGGCGATCAAAACATGTCAACAACACATACATGAAGAAATTGGAATGGGGGAGATGCGGCTATTCGGAACAAGCGAAAATGAGGCTATTGATTCCCCAACATCTCTTAATGAGGCTAAGACGCCTGATGGCAAGAGCTACAACTCTGTGATGGAGCACACAACGGTGGGAGCTCGAGGTCAGGTATGCACCCACGGTCTACCAGTAGCAATTAGCCTCTGAAAACACGAAGGGCGATACGTAGAGCACTCCATAACAGCCGGCCGATTATTTTAGGAAAAACGCCTCACACGAGCGAGCCGCGGGACCGCCCTTGCCGACCTCGAGCCCCCCAGGGTTAGGGGTAGCATTAGGGTTATGGTTGGGGTCGGGTTGGGTTTGAGCCGACGTGCAAGATATAGATTGACTGAAAGGGTCCGCAGTCAGTCGTTGTTTTCACACGGATAATGCAAGTAGGGGTTTCCAGTGTTCATATCGAGTCTTCATCCTAGAGTTATACAAATTAACAATTGTATGGTCATAGACTGCTGTGTCTTATCTTTGTGTGTTGCCTTCACGCGTTTTTTTTCTACCCAACATAATCAGTAGAACACCTGGCGTTCATCCCGTTTCTTCATCCTAGAGAGAACAAAAAAAAAAAACGTAAATCGTAAAGGAACAACAGAGGATAAAGTACTTTAGACTTGACAAAACCAAATAGAGAAAACAATAGAAGGACTCCTGGAACGGGCATAAAACGACAAACATTTTCAGAAAGACAAAACGAGACAAGACGAAACAAATTAACCCTTTCTCTGGCGAATATTGTATCATGTACCGCGTAGGCTGGGGACGACTGTGGTGCATCACTATCAACGCGAAGAAGGAAGGAAAGGAGAGGCAGATAGAGAGAGAACGAAAGAACGAAAGGAGATAAATAAGTCCAAGTTAAAAACAAACTACTCGTACTCGTACCACAGAGGGGAAGCACGAGCAGCGTAGTTTTTCAGCTTTCGGCTACCGAGACGAGCCTGCAGGCTAGCCACACGGTCTGTCACATCCTTTATATTCCCGTCGACAGCGGCCTCCGATTTCATTGTTGCCGCTGTCGCCCCCCCGAGGAAAAATGAAAGTAAAAAGGCAAAACTAGGCCGAACAGCAGCAAAAAAAACGCAAAACTCTCTCAAAATCGAATAACAATTCGGCGGCAGCAAATAGATAGCACATGTTCCATATGTTGGTCACATTGGTGCCTTGCTACTCGATGTGCCAGTTGTTTTCTGCTTTCGTGGACAGCGTTATCAGTACGGCTGTCCCACTCCCCCCTCCCTTCTCCTTAACGCCCTTCTTCTTGGCGTCCTCGTTAGCATGCCGTAACCAGCTATTTTCCACCTAGGGGCCTATGCCACCTCGCCATGAAACCATCCACCGCTTTGACGATCCCCTGGTACCACTTGACGACCTGTTTAACCGCCGTGGGCCATGGCACCGCCTCTACCCCGAACAAGAAAGGGGAGGTTTCTGTCGATCCCTCTTTGACTTGAAATACCGCGATGTCGTCTACCGGGCATCGGGCCCGTGTCTTTACTGGCCGATTCGGTCCCGGGTTCTCCCCAACGGCCATAGTCTCTGATATAACTCGTCCGGTTAGTCGCTCAGGTCTTTCCCGCTGTACAACTCCCGCAAAAAGGAGACGCCGTTTGCGGATAGTAATCTCATCGCTCTCGCATTGTGCAGTCTTGAAGTCCTCGGCATAAGACATGCGGTGGTCGGTGCGTTATCGGCGACAGAAGTTAATGATCCGAAGGAAGAGCTCGCGGTGCGCGCTGTGGAGCAATTTGATCTGTGGAGCACAGCAAACTGCTCCACGCCGAGAGTCCACCTCCAACACCCGTACAGCAGCGTCTCCACCACCTGAGACCTGAGCATGTCCACCTTCAGCATGAACGAAGCAGTCTTCGTATCGTACAGCTCCCGCTTGAACCGATCGAAGCATGCGCGCGCGAGTCGGACTCGTCGTTTGATCTCTGGCATAATGTCGGCGATCTCGTTGTTAAGGTCGCCCAGGTACACAAACTGCACTGTCTGTTTATATCCATGGCCTGCGGCTTCGACGCCGAGCGGCGAGGTAAGGGGTGCCTGGTTCGGTCCACGCAGCAGCATACTTTCCGTCTTCTTCTCCGACACCGTGAGACCCAGCTGCATCGAAGACGTTCACAATGACCGTCATCATTTTCGCAAGGCCTTCCGCTGACTTGGAGAGAGTGCCTGCATCGTTGGCGTAGAGCATAGCCCAGACTGCGCTTCGTGCACGATCTAATCGCTTAGCGTTTTGCCCCACCCCTTCGCCATCCAGGTAAACCAAACCCCTTAAAATATGTGGGTGGGTTCTCACTGAAGCGTACTAGCACGGCGTGTATCGCAGCGGCAAAAAAGACATCGAAAAAAAGCGGCGATAGAAGGCATCCTTGTCGCAACGCTTGGGTGATGTGGAACCATTCCGATTACTACTCACGCTCATCAGCGCGCACGCGAGCTTGCATGCCATCTTGAAGCTGGCGAATAGCCGTTAGCATCTTTTCTCTGGCACGCCACCCTCAGCACTTCTCGGTCGACGGGGTCATATGCTTTCTGGAGGTCGATAAAGCACATGTACAGGGGGGTTTTCCTAGCTTGTCCGAACTCTTGCAGTCGGCGCATGACAAACAACATGCCTCGGGTGTTGATCGTGCCGGGCGAAAACCGCACTAACTGTTCCTCGGGGAGTGTTCCTGCGTCCTCGCAGTGGTTGCTGAGGCGGGATGCGCGATTTTCGCCAGCATTTTTGCCTGCATGGGCGACAAGCGAAATCCACCTGTAGTAGTTGTTTCAATCAGAAGATCACATCAATCAGCATAGACTAGTCTCATATCCAAACGAATTATTGTTTGCGCTACTACCTGACTGGCCATTTTTTAGGCTGAAATGGGGTACCCAACATCCCGCTCACAATTAATTGCGCTTAGCTTATTCAACGCGGGGTGGTATATTCTCTCCGCGGAGCAGCACAGTGGTAAGCAGTGCCGGATACGTAATAAGTAGTCAATCGGCGGGCAAAGGAGGTGGACATGTGATCATGTTCCAAGTGCCCTTCATAATGTCGCCTCCAGTCATTAGAAAAGCGTTCATTCGTACTTGGGTTCTCCCCGCGGACCCAGTCTAAGCGTTGACCCTCCCTCGCCTCGGTTGGTGCTCCGAGACCGTGACCCTGTCACCAACAACCACCACCTGGATGCGGGGGGCGTACCCTCACCCACCTATAGACACGAAGAACACACACCATCGTCCCACTTACCGTCACTTTAGGAGAGTTTCAGGAACAGACCGGAATTACGCAGACGGTTGCACAGTTTTGCCTTTTGCTTGGGACTTCACAGAGGGAAACACGCCGAAAATAAAAAAAAAGACGACCGACCACGTCGCTGGCCGCACGAAGCAGCCCAGAGAGCTGCGGTACAGTAGCGGACGTATATGTGTGATCGAAGTGCGACGGGTGCCTGCTCCGACAGGGGTGGCAATTTTCGGCTAGCAACAAGTCTCAAAGGCAGGGCTCCTTAACGCCTTTACAACAGGAAATCCGTTTGGGGGACACTTTACTTGGAACTAGTGCATGGGGAGGGGTTTTGGAGCTGTAAAAGGGGCTAACCCAACATCGTGGGAATGCCCCAAAATGCTTTCATTCTTGTTTTACACAACATTGTCCGAATGCCCAAAAACGCCACCATTCTTGTTTTGAACGAAAATTCGTGAAGACATAGGCCATGGGATCATTCATCGGGTTTTTTTCAAGGTCAGTTTTCGGGGCGAGGAAACAAGAACTCTAAAGGCGAGGGGAGGCTCGGCCAACCTTTGATCTGATCTCCACCGTAGCAGTTCGTCTAAGCTTAGCAGGGGAAAGTGCGACGCACGCGCTCGGCATGGTTTCCCCTCTTGCCCGTAGTTTTTCCGGGGATGTTGGTGAGTGAACTGCGTCAAAGCTTATACCGCACATTGTCGGACGGCGAACATGATCGCATTTATGTTCGTCACAGCATATATTTTGAGAATTCCGACAGGAATTAATAGGGAGTATCCGGACAAGAGGCGGGGGCGGTGCCGAGCCCGATATATCGGTTGAACACCAGGCCTTAATTAGATTTTGCTCGCTCATGGCAATGAAATCGCGGCGATTTTTCAGCTTGCATATTGGAGGAGCTATTGCATGAGGACTACCCAATGCGCTACTCACAGCTCCACCAAGGGTGGTAGTGTTTAGGCCGGTTAGCCCTGGAAGGAGGATTGGCACGAAACATATTTTAACAGCACCAGCCCATGCCACAGATCAACGAGAACGTATTTTAACAGCACCAGCCCATGCCACAGATCAACGAGAACGTATTTTAACAGCACCAGCCCATGCCACAGATCAACGACAACAATGCCTTTTGACCATCACGAGGCTCCTCAAGTAGATCACTCAACATCGAAAAGAAACACTCAGAACGCGACTGTCAAAATCAGCAGTCAACACGTTACATCAAGCTGCACTACGTCAAACAACAACTTTCACTGCACGGCCAAACACTCACACCCCTCCTCCATTATTCAACCTGTTTCCCGCCTTTTACTACCACCAAAAATCTCGTTTACAACAACACAGGAGAAGCGGCGTACCAGGTATCTGGTACTACTGTTCAGCTGCGGTTTCTCAGCCCAGCGGCAGCGGCTGGTCAAGCCAAGCAGCCAAAATAACCCATCTCTCCGGGACTAGGTACATTTATGTGGCAAGCATCAGCTGGCCAATATAAACTGACCAGCGCACATGACGAGCCACTTGACACACGGGCACCTCACCCACATCGGCTAACACAACATCCGACGACGAGCAACCAGACGGTCACAACAAGACGGTCACTGCCTATATTGCTCTTAGCCACACCAGAGCAATAACGCGAGGCGTACCGAAAGGCAGTTGACATAATCGAACTGACCACCCAGTCATCTCACGACTTTGCAGCCCAGACGCATTGGTACGTTAGGCGTACCACAAAGCAGTTGACATCATGGAACTGACCAACCAATCATCTCGTGACCCTGCAGCCCAGACGCACTGATACGTTAGGCATGTGGCTGATTTTCCTGAGGTTCCCCGTTTGAGGAGGTCGATATTTCGACCAAAAACTTGAAAAATGTTAGAATTGCAACCCGACGAACACGAACAATCCCTTAACCTGCCTGGATATGTCACGGTGGGGGGAAAACAAAGGGCATTCCAACTGTATCGGATACCTCTTCAGTGGAGGAGCCCCTACAGGCATAAATAAGGCGGCCAAAAATTGCTACCCCTATATCGTAGCACCCAGCGAACCGCCCTATTTCCCCACCCCTACCCGTCTAGTAAGCGTGGCCTTGTGTGCGCGGCTCGGTGCACGCGCTTCCTTGGACCACGCGACATGCAAGGATAACCGTACCCTCGGTCACATACACAATAAGCGTTTGCTTGTGCTCGCAAGTCGAGCCGGGCAGCATACACTATCTTGTTTCTTTTAAATCGCGCTCTACTTTTCATCATCTGCGGCCTCCTTCTCCCAGGCGAGGTACTTCGGAGTCTTCTCCACGATCCCATGCTGGATGACCGAGTGGCACATGCTCACAAACGAGTCCTGTTTGCGCGCGAGAGATGACAAAAACAACAACAACAAGAACAACAGAGAGCAGGAACAAGAGGAATATCATTGTTCTTGCGTTCATCGACACGACAAAGAGAGGTGTAGACCCTCTCAGTAGCGAAACGGCACCGACTGGATAGTCTATCTCTCTCGGTACAGGCATATTGCGACGTCGAAGCAGGACAGAGCAGTAGTTCCTAATGGGCGAACGGATTAGAGGGTGGCCCCCGCGACACGCGTCCGCTTCCAGCAAATTTCAGGTCGGCGACCATCGCATGGGCACTATCGATAGATCAACCTGCCATCAAATCTCCCATAAAAACGCCTGCCCTTGGTGGAAATAAAGTGTTCTCTCGTCACGTCGGGGATTAGTGGTAGGTTTCCTAAGGAGTGGCGACAGTGTCATGTTGACGCCTCCCTACAATACACAATATTCCCGGTACGGGCATGTCCTTAACCGGCTTGTGCACTCCTCTTCGCGTAAGAAACCACATGCGCACGCACCCTGCTATACACTCCGACCGGCGACGGCACGCCACCAAATTTCAACATGGCGAGGGGAGGCAGATACCGGTGCGGCGAGTGCCGCGATTGAAACACTGAAATGATCATGGCCAACCAACCAACCAACCAACCAACCAACCAACCTCGTGGCCGATGAATTCCATCCCGAGGAGAGATTTCGCCTTGGAGTTGTCCAACTGGTAGAAATTTCCCAAGCTGCCAGAGATGCCGCGGAGGCTGGGGAGACGAAAATGATGGAGGAAGAGGCGAGATCGTCCACGAAACGGTGATTATTGATTACGGCAGGGCTGTCCTTGCGCGAGGTAGTTGAGGAACCGGTGACGAGAATGTGCGGCCGTGCTTCATGCGTGTGCAGACAGCGGAATGTGTGCGACGTGACAACCCGAAGGCCGCGCATTATGGGAACCGGGGGGCTAGGAGCGAAGCGCAGGGAGAACACGCATGATATCGGCCGATCCATCAGAGGTGACGACGTGCGTCACATGCTCCAACCTCGGTTTCTACGACAAGCGCTCGACGTCGCCATTGCGCTGTGATAGAGACGTTGACACTAAAAACCGGGCACGAACACACCCCAGCAGACGAAAGCAACCGGGAACCTACGAATTACATCGTGAGCCACGCCCCTAGACCCAACTCCAAGCAAAAATTCAAGCCGCGTTCAAAATCAGCGACCTGCCAAGCAAAAGTTCAAGCCGCATTCCAAATCAGCGACCTGTTAAATAGGCAACCTTGAAACGGAATGTGATATATGGAGGCGTACCTGGGCATGAACCACGACAAAAACCGGAGCAAGAAGCTAGGCGCATTTTTGTGCGGGGGTCTGTATCCCAGTGGTTCGAAGACGGGGATTGCCGCCTGCGAAAGGTCGTTCATCCACAAGGCGGAGCTAGAGAGGACCACGCGCTCGCCGGTGGCTTCGGGTTTCTCCTGCAAGCGACAAACCAACGATTGCATTCACTTGTGGGATGGGCGGTTAATAAGTCGGGCATCGAAGCAAAATGTCTGGAACAGCACCTCTTTCTCTCTCTCTTGATAACGCCAACGATTGCATTCGGTTGAGGGATGGCACCTCTCCGTTTACTCTTGATCGCACCTACTGTGGGAGGGAGCGTGAGAGAGATAGACGAACGTGCACACAGTATTGCAAAAAAAAATGTCCAGCCAACCGGACCTAACAGTGCGTGTGCGCAGATTCAATGGTCAGATTCAATGACCCGCTCACCATGGAGCGAACGATCCCTTCGGCGACGTCTCGAACGTCGACGACGTTGAGGCATAGGTACGGCGTAGCCATCATCTTGCGCTCCAGAATCTGGGTGCATATATCGATGCTGGTGCCCGTGTTTTTTGTTAGGCTCGGGCCAATCACCAGGCTTGGGTTGACGACGGCGAGCTCGAGAGACCCCTCGCTCTTCTCATCCTTAATCAAATCCCAAGCCGCCATTTCCGCAAGCGTTTTCGACTTCACGTACGGCTCGCACCTTGTCACGACAACACAAAAAGCGGCGCGATTGGTTCGCGGCTCGGCACCTTTCCGAGACATAATAAGCCACTCCAGGGTTTGCGTATGACCAGAAAAAAACATGTCTGGGCTACCGTCCGGACCAGACCACTGACCGGGAATTCTTATCCTGCCTGCAGAGTACTCAAACTAAAGTAGAGTGGCAGTAAAGGTGTTCTCCGAAATACAGGCAGCTCAAAACTCCGCTAGAAGAGCAAGTATCGGGTTGCAAACGAGGACGTGCACAATTATCAAATACCTTGGTTTAATATTCGCCCCAATCACCTAGACATCCGACGGGCGATATGCAGTAGATTCGTAAGCGTTATATTCCCATCCCAAGCTCACCAAGCGTACCGTAAAACCCTGGGCGGGTGTGGGGCTGGTAGCGTTGGGAAAACCCACCAGGTGACTGGGCAGGTAACCCGGAAAACCAAAAAACGGCGTCAACTGCGGCGGGCGGGGGCGACGTTTTGAGACGGCAAACAAGACCTACCCGCCCTGTGAGAACTGCACAGGTGCTCCATGGGTGCGGTGACAACACAACGTCAAGGCATCGATTCTCACTTTTCGGGTACGCTCCAGCGCTTTTCGGGCTCCATGATGATACCTGTGCACGGCTTGTCCCACCCGGCGTGGATCGACGCCACAGAGGACACAAGAACTGCCTTTTTCACCCCCTGTACGGATAAGCGTGTAGGGCCAGGAAAAGCGTGATGCAAGAGGACAATGCTCGGAATCTCTCACCCTATGCCCACTGCGCGAGGGCGGACGCGCAAGGTTTTCGGGGCGACGTCGAAGTCGAAGTTATGGGTTCCGTGCATCGCCTGTAGGCGTTTTTTTTAGAAGAGCGGTCGGCATGGTCGGCGCAACACGTCTCTGTACCACTAATGTTAACCGCATTTTTCGACGCGTTCGATTCCGGTGCACAGCACGACGCCAGGTGGTCGAAACTCCCGTTATCTTCGTGCGACGGAATGGTCAACGAGCTTGCTTTATGCGAAGAAAGAAGCTAGCGCCGGCTCTAAATAAATGTATTGCACTTGTGCCAGCCGGAAAAATGACGAGGGTCGCTGCGCAGCAAGCGCGGTAAAACGCCGGGCGTGCGAGGAACGAAAAACACAAGCAAAACACGCCCGTGTGTTTTATTGTACCTGGTCTTGTTTTCATCACTTTTACTCTCCAGCTCAACTCCCAGAAGACTTAACCTCGGCAAGTCTTCGGAACAAGCCTTGGTCACAGGGGCTCTCCCCGCTCTCCCCCGGCACATGCCTTGAATTTTATCGCGCAGAGGGTTCAGCTTTCCCACTGCTCGACGTACTTCATCGAATTATGTCAAGCCACGTTGTCGCGAATCCAGCGACGTTTGTATCGTGAAATTACGCTCGCGTCCGGTAATGTTTACGCTCGCGTCCCCTATACTTTTGTACCTCGTTGGCCATGCAGGGCCGGAGGACGTTCAGCGTCCCATCGACCGCAGGCTTGATGAGCGTGTCCGCGTCTTCGTCGGAAACTCCGAAAACGAACGGAGATGCGACGTGGCAGACGTACGTGCAACCGTCAACGGCTGCGGGCCATGACTCCGGCTGAAGGAGATCCGCTTCGACAAGTGTCAATCGCTCTCCCGCATCAATAAGCCCCTGTTCGATCAAGTACGCGCGGGGCGCGGGGGCGGATGAGTGGGGGGGCGGGGGGGCGGGGGGAGGAGGCGGGGGCGCGAGGGAAGGGGAGGGGTGTTCAGCGCGCGAAGCGAACAGAAGGGCTGCTGACTGGCGCGGGGGGAGGGGGTACATGCGTTAAGCTCGAAGCCAACAACATGAGCTGATGAAGGTAGGCGTAGTTGTGTGTATGTGCATCGCTCGGAATGTCGTCGCGCACACTGTTCGAGAAAGTCTGGCTGGATTCCGAGCAAACGTCTCGTGAGGTTTGCAGGGGTGCTCACCTATCGCGCTCGATTCTGACGGTTTACCACACTTAGCTGCATGGAACAAGAGCGGAACGCTATATTAATAGCCATGACTAACAAATAGGCAATCGGGTAAAACAAGTCGGTGTTGGGATTCGCGGTTGACCGTGACCGCTTGCATTTATGGAAAACCACGCGGTCTGCGACGCGCGTGTCTTTTCGCAGTACGAGTACGTATGTAGTTCGTTAAGGATAGCAGTGTAGCAGAACGTGCAGTAAGAAACAGATGTGTTAACTCGTCCCCAAACTTCGCCAACTACAGCAGGCCGGTACCCTATTGTTGTTTTCATAATGTATCAGTCGAGAGGTTACTCGTGCAAAGTTTGTCGAGTATGTTACGTTGATGTTAATGCTACATATATATGATGATCACTTACGATGTAATATTCAATTGTTTTCATTGCTCCCATTACTACTGTAGCTATACAGACGACTGATGTGTTACCAATCTAACACCTAATCATGCATGATAAATACATGTACCAGGTACAAAATTGCAGCTGCTGCTCGGAGAAGGCTCCTCAGCTTTTCTTAGACGTGTTTTTGAGCCGTTGCCGTGCTAGCTAGCGATGAGGATCACCCCTCGGCCAGGAACTCCTTCATCTTGCTCCTACCTCTTGCAATGGTGGCTTCTCGCCTCTCAATCAGCCGACGACATGGCACCTATTCGCGTGGCCGGCTTCGGTTACACAGAACAAGCCATGTCTAGGTGGACAAACTCCCCAAATTTAATTTCGATTTTCGACTAAATTCGACCGAGAAAGTTTTTTTTTACTTTTGTGTGGAATTCGATTTTTCGTTATAATTCTGAGAATGCCTATAATTCTGAGAATGCCTGCTTCAGATAGGGCCCAGATTAACGAGGAACTTGCCAAATCGAATTTCGATTTTTTTTTTTTTTCATAAAAAATGGATTTAATTTGCATCTGATTGGTCAAGAAATGAATCACCAAGCAGGCATTCTCAGAATTATTGCGAAAAATCGAATTCCACACACAAGTAAAAAAAACTTTCTCGGTCGAATTTTGTCGAAAATCGAAATTAAATTTGGGGAGTTTGTCCACCTAGACATGGCTTGTTCTGTGTAACCGAAGCCGGCCACGCGAATAGGTGCCATGTCGTCGGCTGATTGAGAGGCGAGAAGCCACCATTGCAAGAGGTAGGACCACCGGAGCAGCCGCAGCGCGGCCTCCGAAGGTCCTTAGCACAGCGTAGACCGCCTGCGACGCTTCGAAAACAACCGAAACCGCCGCAAACCCAGTTTTTCGTCGCCCTGCACCTAGAAAGTTACACGACCAACTACCACATGATGACTTCGCTCAGAAGTTCGACCGCTATATCCCCGTCGCTGCTGCCTTTGTCGGGCGGCGGGGTGGCGCCAGCCCATCTAAGAGACGCGTAGAGCCATAGCCTCCAAGCCGCTGCCGGCCAAAAGAATCTGCCGCTAGCCGCGGCGCTTCGGGGAGGACGCGAGCCACCGCTCGCCTCGGTCGTTGCCCACGGGTGTTCGTTGACCCTTTTGCGTTTTTTTAATTTTTTTATTTCCTAGAACGCACTGTGCCGTTCCTTGATAAGAACCAAAGTTGAATTTTTCGCGTATTTTCATGAAAAAAAAAAAAAAAAAAAAACGAAATTTGATTTGGCAAGTTCCTCGTTAATTCGTTAATTCGGGCCCTAAATTCGACCGAGAAAGTATTTTTTACTTCTTTGTTGAATTTGATTTTTCGTAATACTTCTGAGAATGCCTGCTTGGCGATTCATTTTTTGACCAATCAGATGCAAATTAATTTCAATTCTAAAAACAAAACGAAATTCGATTTGGCAAGTTCCTCGTTAATTCGGGCCCTAAGGGAAATTTTTGGCAGCAGCAGATGCAGATTTAGCGTACCGTAGAATATGGAGAGTAGGGTGGACTGCGCATTGATACGACACGTCGAGCTCCAATCGAATAAATGTCTCAGAACGAGCCTGCTACTGGCCGACTCCTATGGCCGCCCCTAATAGCATGGGCGTGGGCGTATGGGCGCTTGATGCCAACAAGCGGCTTGGCATTAAAACGGAGGGCGGCACTTCCCGCCAACAGCAGAAAGATATCTCAGGTGCTTTTGGAGCACGCAGGCAGGCACTCCCACAAAGCTATTGCTCATACCTGGTACAGCACTACAGCAGCGTTGCCACAGCAAGCAGTAGCAGGAGGGTTGCAACAACAGCGCGGCGACTACTCGTAGAGGGGCAGCAGGTAGAAGACCGCCGCACCATACGTAAATAGGTTTAGAACTGCTGTTCCCACGCTTTCACACCTCAGACAGATAAAAAATTATTTAGATCATGTACAGATAACCTAGATCATGTACACTACAGCAGTACATCATCCCGTATCTGCCGTTAGAGATGTTGTGCTGGGATCTGTACCTATAGAGTACAGATCCAACCCAGGAAACATGTCCTAGACCATACAGATCGTACGGCGCCCACCGGATGACACGAGCTAGACCATACAGATCTTCGCTGGAAAATCTAGATCATCAAGTAGGGGTCGGTGATCTGTTCCAGGTGTGCATGTTTTTAGAGACAAATGACTTGGAATTATTAGTCTTGGAAAAAAAAGGAAGGTACGATATCTGTCCGTTTCACGGGAAAACGGAGAATTAAGTGACTCGTGGTAGTGAACCAAATCGTTGAAATCGTATTTTTCTCGGAGCCAGCAGCGGGTTGGCAATGCTACCTACGAGCAGCTCCGCAAGGGCCGTGCAACTTCCAAACGACATGCCACTCGCAAAATGACCCGCGCAGGGAGAGTAAGCAACTGCGCAAGACGAGCACCTTCTACGTAGTGGGGACAATGTGTTGTGGCCTGATGTGGCTCGTTGCTCGTTGCTGCTGCCAACAAAATACCCTTTGCCCCCCACACGTGTGGGTGCAGCGCACAACACGAACCTGCAGGTGACCAATCTTGGTTTTGTTAGAGGTCGATCTCACTGTTCCCCTCACGCTATAGCCTCGGTCGAGCAGGGTCTTCACCACGTGGGCCCCGACGTACCCCGACGCTCCGCTCACAAGAACCGTCGTCCCTGCAAGTCCGGCCATCATGCAAACTACTGCTGCTGCTGCTTCTGCTGCTGCTGCTGCTTCTGGGTCTTGCTTGTGATTGTGCGCACGAACCAGCTTCTCAAAAACTTGGAAATGAAAAAAGAAAGGCGCATCTACTGATGTCATTTTCGCACGAACCAATCATATCACAGAAGTATTATTTTCGTCTGCTGATTGGTCAATTTACTTCTTAGTTTGGTGAAACCGCAATTTGCGACATGTCGGGTTCGTCGTACTTCGTACTTTGGCACATCGTCGTATTCATACGTTGTACATCGTCCGTCGACATATCCGCGAGGGTTCGACGAAGATTCGAGTGCTACTGCTGCAGTAGTCGTAGATACTGCTACGGGTACTACTGTTTGTTGATAGGACACAGGATTTCTATCTCAAACACTAAGTCTCTCTTAAACATACTGAGAAACGAGGGTCTCGAAACAGAGTCTGTTGAACGTGCCGAGAAACGAGGGCGTGGGATAGAAGGCGGAGAGGAGGGCAGAGGAGCTGGAGTCATGATGATGAGCAACAGCGCCGGTGGCGGTGGCAATAATGGAGGGACAGCAAGTCGTCACCAGCCTTCCTCTGGGGAAGCGGCGGCGGCCACTCGGTTGCGGAGGCTGCAGCGGCTGTGCTCGAGAACGAACGGCGATGACGGTGGTTGGTGTATCAGATATCTTAGACTCGCTCCTCGTTCATTGGACTCAGTGTTACCTGGTAACTGTTACGGGGTTCGTGATGTATGTTTGTTTAGTCTATGCTTCGTCAACCAAAACTACATCGCCTATGATATACGTACGCATCGAAAACTAAACAAAAAAGTAAACCCGTGCCGGTGCGGTCTTGTTGCTTTTTTGTTGTTCCATACCAGGTATGATGAACAGCAGTCCGTCGGAGTTGGTGTCCTATTACTCGCCTTCTTTTATTGTATATTGCATTTTTTTATTTCCGTCATGGGCCCACGTGTTTGTGTTGGCGTGCTCTCGTACACCCTTTAGACTATACTCCTCTCAGCACTTTTGTCTTCCGTGACCACGTACACGCTTTGTTCTGCCCTCAGCACTTGTCGTGGTCCCCGTATCCCCGCTATGCTCACCTCGTCAGCACTACCAGACGCGTTGGTCTTCGTCGGCGGAATAGATGGAAAGTTCAACCACTACAGCCAGGCTGTACTAAAATTTCTCTTCCTGGGAACGACAGGTGAACGTCTTCTTACGTTGTCATGCCATACCAGAAGGTGTAGCATGTGCTTCACCACTTATTCAAGAAAATAGTTGACGTATAGTCTAGACTAGACTAGTCTAGACTATACACTTTGCATTACAGCAGTAGTGTATATCTAAACCTGACCCCAAATCCTAACCCTAACCCAATCAAACCCAGCTAATCAAGCCCTAAAACAACCAAACCCGGTCAACTACGATCGTAATGTAGGGATGGTTCCCTTCGTCTCGTACACAGCAGTGTGCCTCAACAACTTTTCTTGCACAAGTGGTACAGGTCTACTGCCGTCCCACCGACGGCATATCCTAATTCCCAACTCAATGAACCAACGTGTAGGGCTACTCCTCTTCGTCCCGTACACAGCAGTGTGCAATGACCATAATAGCATCTTATTGGGACTCGTCGGCGTGCCTGAACACCGTGCCGTGATGGAAAAACTTTGTAGAGCACGCCCAGCCCTTTCAAGTTATTTCAACTTGTAAGGGCGCGTAGAGGTGAAGGGTTCCTTTACTATACTGTTTTCAGAGTAGGCTAAGTTTCGCCGCTTCGCTCTGGTCAGCCGCGTTCTGCTCTCTCGTTAGCCCTCAGCCTAAAACGTCATCCTAGGTACCCATATAAGAAGTGGCAAGGTTTACTGGATCCTCCTCATACGTCTGGCCTGCTTGAGATTCCTGCAGTAAATATAGAATCAAAGGTGTGGTTCCAACTTCTGTTCTACAGTTTGGATTCATCTGGTTGGATGTCGATTATTACTTGCCACCCATTGTGTTGCTGGCGTACTGTTCATTTCATGGCACCTCTATTTTCTAACCAGGCGGTTCTAGTTGGGGTTGAACTTCAAGTTGAATGAACTTCAACTCCAAACTCGTCAAGTTCAACTGTTGAGAGGGCTGCAGGATTAAAATGAAACCGTAAAGCTCCGCAACGGTAGAACTGTTTCCTTGGCGTTTGTACCAGCAGCTGCACGGCATTTTGCCACTGCTCGTGTAAACGTATAATCACAACAGTACAGCACACTGTTGAGATACGGCCTCGAAAGGCCTGTAATTATCCGAATTAAGATTATTTTGATGGGTTTCGTATGTTAAGGTTGGCGTTTTAAATTCGGGATAGTCAGGAAATAGGTCGGAGGCACGTGCCTCGGATCTCAGAAGTTATCCAGGGCTCTAGTGGAAAAACACCTAGACTACAGCAACAAGAAACAGGGTATTACAAGAAAGGCCTGCTCATACTTACGGGATTACAAGAAACCCGGGAGTCGTGTACTGTGTTATTGTATCCCCTCTCCCCCGTTGCGGCGTTGTGATTTATACCAAGTCCCCCCTCATTCTTGGCAGGCGTTATCGCCTGTTCCTGTGAATGAGATTTTCCGCCCCGTCTTGTCAGAAGGCGCCATACGACACCCTAAGCAGCCCTCGTGTGAGTGACCAGTGCGCAGCCAGAGGCACCCCCGCATAGCAGTAGTCGGTTCCTAGGACCATCATCCCTATAACCTCGCTACTGGTGGAGCTGGTGTGGAACGCACCTTCTTCCAAATAATAAATTCAGCCTGGTTCAGTGTTCCTGTTTTTTTTTATCCTTCGCTGTAACGAGACAAATCACGAGTACCTGGCCCAGCAGCTGCTGGCCAGCTACTAGCAACAGCATACTGTCTGTTCGCGTATTCTATAAGTCTGCCAGCAACATCCCGTGCTGCATCCACTTGGCATTGCCACTCACGCGACCAACCACACACAGGCATCATCAGTGTCAATTCTTTATCCAATTAATCCGAACCAAAACGCGTGCACGTAATTATTTATCCCAACAAAAGACACATTATTATTGGTCAAGTTCCCGAACTGTAACAATCTCCTCCTTTTTTACTAGGTGCCCTGCACAGCATTAGACCACCTACAGTAGTCCGCCGGGATGCACTACCGGTAACACGTTAAACAAAAATCTAACAAGTACCCAATAGAAGCCTTTGCAACATAAACTTTGTAAACATCCCTTGCGCACGGGCTTCTTCTGTCTCTTTCTTTTTTTTGCCAGTGCGAGCCACCAAAACACTGCGGTTTAGCTTAGCTCCCACCGAAGCACGTCTCCCGAAATCTGTTTTCCCGCCAAAGCAAGCCAAAAAAACACTACTTGACGTCACACAAAACGCTCTTCGCCCCTTCTTCTCGGCCTGTGGATTACTCAGGTCGCGACCTCCGGAATACTGAGATCAATCTGGAAAACGAGGCTCTAGAAGATTGCGTTATTGTCGTCCGACGCCACGATGTTCATGTGCTCTACGGGTAGGTCACGGCGGGTTGTACGTGCAACGCATCATCGTTCTAGCGCCGCCAATGTATGTGCTCCATTAATCGTACACTTCGAGTATACATTGGATTCCTTCAGGTTTATTTTGTGTGCAGGACAGCGTGACCAGCGAACGACATCGTCTCCCTCTACCATAAGAAATAATGAATGTCTTGGAATGGTATGAACTAGTTAATTTTCACCTTCCCCCCCGTAGACATGGAACACTGCTGTTAATTCATGCTGGTGGGAGTGAACGCGAGCTGAAAATAAGGCTCTTGCGCATCTCGGTTTCGATCAAGAATCGGACTTCGAAGTGTTTCCCTCATATAATGAAGAAATTAGTACACCATTTTTACCTCCACGGTACTAATTAATGTAGTCAGCGGGGAAGATGCGCCACGGCTTGAAAATCATGTACGGAGTACATAATATCACACGGCACAAGCATACATCTACGGTTCGTAGCTTATCTCGCCTTCTGTATGATAACCGGTGTCTTGCTGACCATGCCGAGGGGACAGTCAGGCGGCCGAAGCTACGGTCCTGCCGGTGATAGCACGATGGCCGCGGTGTCAGGAGTATGTGCTCCCCGCGGAGGACGGAGATGACAATGACCTCTTCGAACTGCACAAGGTATGATATTCTTGACTACGCCAACAACAATCTTACTACTTCAACACGAATCTAATTAGTTCAACACGAACCTTACTACTTTTCAACACGAATCTTACTACTTCAACACGAATCTTACTACTTCAACACGAATCTTACTACTTCAACACGAATATTTCAGATTCAACACGGATTATACCAGTGATACCGTTTGTTTAGATATCAAGATCAGCATAGTGTGCTGTGGGGTTCTTCTCCCTCCCATTGTGGTGCCCATCGTATGTATGCACGCTTCGACGCGTCGGCGAGCGAAGAGAATTCCGAACCCTTCCCAGGATAAAAGTGAAGACAAGCGCCGCAGGGGGGAAGGGGGGGTGGAGAAACGCCTGCTGTGTGACTCCTTGCCTGACCTACGAAACGGAGAAGCTTGAAAAAGAAACACAAATGCAATAGATGGGGACGGAACGAAAACAGTGTAACACGACTCGGACAGCATACTCTTACGCCATCCCAGATGCCCTGCATTGCTGACAGTGTCGGATTGTTTGGTATCATATAATACCTGGTACCTGGTATGATAAATACTCCGATATGCTCCCACACTATCGATTCCTTTCCGGCTGTTCCGGTAGTTGCCGTTCAGCTCCTGCTGCTGATTACGGCATCCTGAGTTATCGTGTACCAGGTGTTTTACCAACACTACAACTTGACAATTTTCCCTTCGAACGCGTATTTCGTTGGCTGCGCGTGTTGCCATCCGATAATATTTCAGGATATCACAACAGACAGCATTCCACGTCAGACCCGAACTTGGCATTGGCCTCAACTACAGTAATGCCACCAACACCAAAATCAATCCCGTTCGCTTTCCACGTTAAATCGGGAATGGTAGGTTTGAAACGGGAATAGTGTTCGAGCCTTAAATCCCGCGGTGCCTCAGACTACCGCCAATACTACAGCACAGGGCACCAAACATGAAACATATATACTAACCCAGCCTGGGTTTCTTATTTGAGAGAGGCGTGTTCTGCACTAATAACTTCAAGATAATGGCTTCTGGATGTCTTACGACCCTGTGAATATCAGCCTCCCCTTGTTATTGCCCAGTTTCTTGATGCGTGCCATGTATTGTATTAACAATCGAACCAACTCGTTTTACAGGTCTAAGGGGCTCCCGTATTTCGCATTTTCGTGTACATATCGGCCTGCCTTTTTATGTGTAGGTGCTCTGTGCTGCATTAACAATCAAGCCTGTTCCGTTTTCCACGTCTCGCTGTAAATAATAGGTCCGAGCCTTTCGTCGCATGGTGCTGTCCGTGGCTAGTCGAGGGGCGTCGCTCGGTATCCCATTCCCCCGAGGCTGCGACGACTTCAGGGACATCGAAATGTGGCCCCTCGTGCAATCGTTTGCCTTGGAATGCGGCGGTGGACAGGGGATCGATCAAGGCGGAAAATTCCTTTCGATGCAGTACAAAATAATAGGTATAACAAAGCGCAACAAATGCAAAACAAAATAGTGTACGTATACCTGGTACGACCGTAGGCGCGAAAGACACCAGTACGGTCAAAAATAGTTGGCAGGACCGAAATACGTCACGTACCTCGTTAATTCATTAGTAGCGCTACGATAAAAACAACACTGACCTGTAACCGGGACCACTGCAAACAGCAATTAGGAGCAAAATACACCGGGTATCTCGTAGAATCTGTTCTTTGGTGTGTGGCGAGGACAGCGAAGAGTCCAACCACGGCGGAAAAATCAATTCGATGCTACAAGTATACAAAAAAATAGCGTAGGTAGGCACAATAGATACGGGGTATCTTGCGGAGCCATTTGCCCTGGAAGGCGACAGCGAAAGGATCATACATGTTGTACTAGGTATTAAAGGGTGTTGGTTCGTTTGACCAACCTTTTACCAGTGGTCAACGGGACTAATACCCTCCAACACCTCAACACTTAACAAATGGCGTCGTCGGCAGGACATGAACCTGCGCGTGAAATCACGGTGGGTTTTTCGTTCCCATTCCCTAACAGACTAATGCCCTCCAATACGTGTAACGGTCAGCCGAGGAGGCAGATTCCTTTCGGTGCAATACAACATAATAGGCAGGCGCAAAAGAGACACCCGGTATCTCGCTGAGCCCTTTAGAGGCACCAGAGGTAGAAAACACGACATCTCTCTGTGGCCAACCAATGTCACGAGACGGACGTTCTAGGCGGCGCCAGTCACACCTACAGGACCTCCCACACTGAAAACTAGTACGTTAAGCTTAGACCGCCGTCCGCCACAGGCCTAGACGGCGGTCTCCTGGCCTATTTTCCTGTGACCGTGACCGCTTCTCGTTCAGAGTGGCCTCCAGCATATAGCCCCTGCGACTTGGGGCAGGAAAAATTGTTACGTTTGGTGCATGTACCGACTTGGGTTAGCCAATAGGTCCGTTGTGTGTCTGTTCTTCACGATAATGCGCACGACACTGCTGTGTATGTTCGATGTCTGTTGTGCGTATCTTTGTTTTTCCCGGTTACGCTCGCTCGCCTGCTCGTTAGCTATAGTTTGTGCAGTCGTCTTAGTTCGCGCATTTCTACCGCTGGTGATTGCTCGGAACCACATTGAATTGGCGGTGAGGTTCGATTGTTTTTTCGTGCACTAGCTGTCGCACCTTCCTAGAGTTGCCGTTTGCGCGGAAAACACCGGTAGGCGTGTGAGGCTCACGCCTTTTCTCGTGCTTCCTCTGCGCGGCAGATATATCAAGCGGTTTGCTGAGGGTGTTTGGCAGCGTGGACGCTCTGGCAGTGGAGGCGTGCGTTCTTCGGGGTGCAGCCGGCCTTGCGAACCATCTCGCCGCCATGCGCAGGGTCCTGGACAAGGTGCGAAGTTGCGAGAGAGCCGAAAGCTTCGACTAGGCCAAACGTTTCAGACAGATGATTTATACCTACTTGATGATCTAGATATTTCAGGGAAGATTTGTAGGGTCTAGCTCATGTTACCCGTTGGGAGCCGTGCGATCTGTACGATCTAGCACATGCTTCCTGGGTTGGATCGGTACTCTATAGATAACGAGATCCAGCATATCATATCATAACGGCAGATACGGGGTGTGTTACGGATTATCTAGATAATTGTATTTCAGAGTATGTATGGTCTAGATAATTATCTTTCCGAGTATGGATGATCTAGATCATGATCTGTCCGAGTATTGATGATCTAAATCATGATCTACCCGAGCATGTGTGATCTAGATCATGATCTGTCCAAGTATGGGTGATCTAGATCATGATCTGTTCGAGTATAGATGATCTAAATCATGACCTATCCGAGTATGGATGACCTAGATCATGATCTATTCGAGTGTGGATGATCTAGATCATGATCTGCCCGAGTACGAATGGTCTAGATCACGACCTTGCCGAGGTGCGAAACGCTTACATTTGCGTTGAATAAATTGAAATTTTGCTGAGCCGGCATGCTGGTGGGTTGCGAATTAAATTGTAATCATGCCGAGCCGTCGTGCTGGCAATTGGTAGCGGTAGATTCAAATCAAAAGTGCTGAAACTTAAAGCGGAAAAACGGCATAATATCCGGTGTGCCGAGGGATGATTTTTGTTGCCAATGAGATGAGTTCGAATAAACCTCAATCGCCGCGGTGAAATGGTGTTGCTTCGCTTTCAGTACCCGCTCTGCCGCATCACTCCGACTGCGGTGTGAGCGTCATTTTTTGTAGAAACACCGTATAAGTACGGGGAACAAAAACACAGGAGTCGAATCGGGCATACCACCTCGATATCCTAGACACGTCTCTGAGAGAGTGTGGTTCAAAGCCCATAACAAAATAATCAGCCAGCGTTTGCGATACGAGTTCAGCGGTAGACGGGAAACACTATCCAGCTGAATTGTTTTCCAATGCACCCGAAGCGCAGCTCCCACTGTATTCGCCGGCCATGGCGCAGCTTCGCTTGCCTGCCTGATCTTGCCACCGACGGGTCTAATCGCAGCATATATTGTTTCGACCTTGCGCGACTAACGCAAATATTAAGTGAGTAATGGTGAGACACAGATGATCGGTGGTTTGTTTTGCCGTTGTGCCTTGTTCGTTTCGCCCCCTCTCCGCCACACCGGTGGTACACGGCAGGGTTTTGATCGGTGGCTTCCCTTCTTATAGGGTCTGCGCTTCCTTCAATTTATTTTCTTCGCGCTTTCCTGGCTTCATAGCCAGGCCGTTTAGAGGTGTGGGAGTGGGTTCTGAGGAGCCGAATCTTCGACTTATGGTCTAGGTCGTAGAACCGGAGTTTCTCCGAATCTCCCATAATTCTGCATATGCGACTCACCGGGGTGGGCTAGTGTTAAGGTACGGCCTTGAAAAGCCGTTAATTTCCTGATTTAGGTAGGTAACTGGCGGTTTTTGTATGAAAAGATGGAGTTTTATATTCGGGGTAGTCAGAAGACGGAGGCACTCGTACCTCCCGTCCCAGTTGTCATCTTCGATTCTGGTGGAATAATGAAAGCTGCTTCTCTCCCGCTCTGAGCTACGAAGGTGAATGTAACACCGGGGACATGCCCACTTGGTAGACCTGTAGGGACATTCTGTGTGTCACCCTTACTCACTTAACAAATAGCGTCGTCGGCGGAACTAAAAAAAACAAGGTTGCCTGAGTTTTGGGGGCGACGCGCCTAACCGCAATGTGTCTGTTTTCGACGACTTCGCGTGACTCACCTCGGCTTTAAGGCTCGCGATGGCGCCGCGCGGTCAACCGTGAGCGAGGAAGATCTGGTTGCGCCCCTGAAGCTGCTGCATGATTTCGGCGTGATGCAAGACGACGACGCAGGGCAAGCGGATCAGTCAAGCGGGACTTACGACGCAAACAGTCCCATGGAAGCCGCAACACACCCGAAAAACGCGACCGCTAGGAGGGTGTACCCTCGGGTGAGAAATTGAAAGTCTAACGGTCAGGTTGCCAATAAAAAAGAAAAAAATGGCGGAGGCGTGTCACCCCTTTCGAATAGCCCAGACGCCGTTTCTACGTCTGCCGACCGAGATTCATCTAGACGGTTCTCTGAGTTCCCAACCAATACACACAAGTTTTTCTATCTTCATTTCGAGGCATTTTGTACAGAGTGGCTTTCGTCCCTGGCTGACAGACCGTCGCTCGAAGCATTTGCCCTTCGGGTGGATTGGATACAGCAATCGCGACAAACTCTGTGCCGTTTACCGGTCGTGTGTGGAAAGGCACTTTTGATTATCGGCGGTGGAGCAGCGCTGACCAACGGGATTGCAGCCCTTGGGTAAATCCGTTACCCCCCAGGATTAGCAAACAGACGAACCCCGGATTGTGGTCTTGTTGGAGATTTACCGTACGAGTAGCCACCGAGCTAGCAGTCCGCTCTGACTGTTATCTCGGTGGCTACAACGTATATCTTCACAAGGACCTGCTCGATCTCGCGACCGTATACTAAGTGCCCACGTCTCCCCCCGGGATATCGAAATCAGGCTATTGTGAAGACGGTTTCGTATCCAATGCTCGAAGGCTTCCTCCGTTCTGCAAATCCTCAGGTTTTTCTCGGCGCGAGGACTGCGATACTGAGGGATCGAAACGCGCGGTCTTCCGCCAAACACACGGTGAAGAACACCGGGTTTGGAGTCGGCGAAAGACGTCGTCGGCATGCTGAGCACTTTGTTGTCGAAGCGGAAGAGCCTTCCACGGGTGGGTCTGATTCTGGTAGTTCCAGCGGAGGAGGCATGATACGTTGCGGTAGGAGTTGCGGTATTTCGGGCGAAACATTTTTGACCGGTTGAGGACCTCAGGTGAGGAACTACCGGTTAGTCTGATACGTTTTTTTTCTTTTTCGACGCCGTGCTACGATAAAGGTGCACCACTTTTTTTTTTCTAATTCTACTCCTCAATCTGGGAGCTTAAGACCTCTCCCGAAAACTTATTTGGAGAGAAAAAAAAAAATCCGACGATTTTGGGTTCTGAAGCCCCGTCATTTAGAAAAAAGTAGCCAAAAAGTGGCATATACCTCTATCGTAGCACGCGTCTAGCGCATACAAGTGTCGGTCGGATTGCGTGAGCGAATGCCTTCCGAGTCATGTTTCAGGTAAGATGTTTGAGCTTCGTAGCTCCTCGTGGTTGGAGAGGCTCAGAAGTTTTCTTTGAATCTGCGTCACCCCCAGCGTGGGATGGCTCGCGAGAAAAAAAAATCGATCAAGAGAAAAACATAAGCACTGCCAATCTGATGTAAGGACCCCGTGGGCCTGGCTAGGTGTACAAACGAAAAATATTGCAAAAAAAACAAAACTGAAATTTGGACGCTTTTTCAGGGTTAAGGGTTAGACCCTTGTCATTCCGAAAAAATAAAACCAGCTCAACGCGCTACCTCTATATACCGCGGCATTCGTCGGAGTTTTCTTTGCGCTGCTCCGGGGGGGGACAAGAGGGGTGTGGGTCTTGCCGACGCATGCTAGGGGATAGAAGTGCCCCGCTTTTTTTTGTTCTCAATACTACCCCTCACTTTAGGAGGTTAAGACATGTCCTTCTCGACCCGAAAACTGAGTCGGTGAATAAAAATAAAAACTGCTGCTTACCGGATGAAAAAGTCCCATGTCCTATGATGGCTAGGTACAGTACACAACGAGAATCATGCAAACCTATTATTTATTTTTTTTCCGACGATTGTGGGTTAAGGAGCCCCATCGTTCAGAAAAACAATTCAGGCGAAAACTGCCTCGCAGCTTTATCGTACTACTAGCAGCACGGAGCTTCCTCCACCACCACCAGCTACTAAATAAATACGGAGAAGTACCTAAAATACGTACCTGGGTATAATCAAAAACAAAAGCAGTATAAAAATATATTTTTGTTCAAATGCCGAGTGGTTAAGAGGGAACTATGAGATGATCTGACGGCATACATTTCATGAGTCACTTGATGATGTGATCGATATAGGCACAGAAGGAATTTAGACTTTGTGCATAGGTTTCGTTATTGTTTCCGAGGCTTTCTTCTTTCGTAAATATGTTATGAGTGGCCAACGTTGTCAACGGCTGGCAGGCACAATGATAATATTATTGATGTTATACTTGCGAATGTTTCACTGCTGGTCCAAAGCCGCATCGCGATGTCTTCGTTGCATCCATTACAGCACACGCTCATCAGTCGCGGTGGGAGGCGGCTGTGCAGATTGTCGCTTTTTTTGCGGCTTTTTTCAGTGTCCTACAAGTATTATTGTTGCTACCGTCATCTTGGGAGGGAAGATGCCAAACACGCAACACGTGCTACGATAAAGGTCGTATACCACATTTTGGCTTTTTTATTTTCTTTTGGATGAAAGGGGGGCTCCATAACGCCTTCATTACTACTGGAAACCTTTTTATTTTACAAATGTATTTGAAGTTAGTACAGGAAGGGATTTTGAGGCTCTGAAGGGGCTATTATAAGCCAAAATCTTCAAAAGTGTCATTATATTCTTGTTTTTTGCATAATACGTTTTTTTCATATATCTAGGCTGTGGGTTTGGCCATCGGGTTGCGCTTCCAGTTTTCTCCAATCAAGATATTGGGTGAGGTATACAGAGCTCCTTAACCCCTTTAGAGCTCCAAAATCCCTCCCTAAACTAACTTCAAGTATTTTTTTTTTCCCCAAAAAGGGCTTCCAACTGGTTGTAAAGACGTTAATTGGACAGCCTCAGGAGGACAAAAATGTACAGTTTCACCGTGGCATGTGTCGCGACAAGTTCCATTCGTAGTCAAGTCGTGTTCGTAGTCAAGTCGGTTTTTGTATCGGGATCGGGAACGTCTAGCATCGCTACAGTTTACTCGGGACGTCGTGAGTAAAATTGACGGGGGAGATCTTGAAGCTCCCCGCTGCTATATATCGTCTCCGACAAAAAGACATAAAAAAGCATGGCTGCCGTCCGATTCGTTTTTGTTTTTCGCCAGGACTTTGCATCTGTCGCACCCACTTCCTGGCTACGCGTGGTAAGACCGTGGTTGCTCTTGTCCGGGCGTACCGCGCCCTTTGCACCTCTCTGCCTACTGTGGTTACGGCTTGTTCAAGGTGAGCGACGTTTGATCATTTTGGAAAAAAATAGTACACCAGTAGTACATACCGGTAGCACCTAATAAGAAACAGGGTGGGAAGAAAAGCTGGCTGATATTGACAGGAATACACCGATGTTTTTCACGGGTCAGGGGTCGAGTCAGGGTAACCCGTCCAGACCCGCGAGATTATAAAAAGCTCTTGACCCGACCCGACCCGACCGGACCCGACCGGACCCGACCAGACCCGACCCACCCGTCCCGTGAGATTTCGAACAATTTCAAACACCTCCTGACCCGACCCCGCTCGACCCGCGAGGTTTTGATAACCTCCTGATATGATGGGCGGGTCGGGTCATGACCAACGAGAAGACCTGGAATATACCGGATCGGGAGCCATTTATATTGAAAAATAGTGTAAAACGCACGTCGGGGTCAGTATTTTATGTGTCTTACTTGATGTCCTGTGCTGTAGTTTGTTATATAGTACTAGCACGCTGCAGGGAAAAAAATGCGGTGCAATCTGGTGCAAAACGCGGTGAAACCTGAGCCAATGAGCTTCATTCAACTCATGCAGAGAATCTGGCTAACAAAACAAAGCGTAGTACATATCCGACACACCTACCCGTTAGCGTACACAAGGCGCGGGACCTAGTGTTGGCTAGTGGGTAAGAGTCACCCCTCTATGATGCGGTAGGGGTGGCACTATTTGGGGCATACGTCGAACGTTTCTGATTGGTTGAAGTTCTCAAGCGAGGAACTACCTGTTGTTGTTTTGATCGAATGTGTTTGTTTTAGGACCTAGCGCATGGAGTTGGTGGTTCGATAGCACGAGCGACTTGCCCTCAAGCACGGCCTCTGTCATGGCTGTATTTCTTCATAAATATTGAAAAACGTCAGCTGTGAGTACGACCGATTGAACGATTCAAACTCAACTTTGCAAGCTGCGTGGTACATTAGATCTGTGTGTTCATTTTATGATACTGTATGGTGTTTGTGAATTAAACCTGGTTGTGAATACACAGCTTCACAATTTTTACGGCAGGTCGTTCGCGCGTGTTATATATTTGATCCTCATGAAACATTTAGGTCGGTGACTCCCCTCGATGTTGTCAGGGTCAACAGGACCATTTTTCCATAGTAAGTCAGTCATTCTGTGCACTGATACTATAATACTGTCTTATAGAGCTCGTTTTGTAGAGCACCTACCGCCCGAATTAGCATGGGTTCGAGCGAGCGACCGGCGCACCGTGACAGCATCGGACACTCAAACGAATCGTGTACGGTGTACGGTACAAGGACACCTGACCAGTAACACACAATACTGACCCTCACTTGGGTTTCTTTTTTGGGGGACAGGGTGTGTTCTACACCAGCTGTTGTTAGTATATCGGCGACTCCCGCGTTTTTTATGATCCTGTAAATCGCAGTCTGCTTTTCTTATCACTCAGTTTCTTGTTGGGTGCTCTGTACTGTATTGAGCCCGCATGGCTGGCACCGCCTTGCTGGTTCTATATTACACAGGGGGAAACAAATCGCTCAAGTCCCAAAATTTTTGTAGCAAGACTGCGCGAAGATTACATATATGTATTGACGCTTTGGAATGGCGTGCGAAACCGATTATTGATCATGACATCTTGCCATGAATGTACACTCTCAATCTGTTGATGCTAGAATTGCGCTCGCAGATTCTGTTGTTGTTGTTGTTGTCGTTGTTGTTGTTGGTGGTGGTGTTGTTGTTGTTGTCGTTGTTGTCGTTGTTGTTGTTGTTGTTGTTGTTGTTGTTGTTGTTGTTGTTGTTGTTGTTGTTGTTGTTGTTGTTGTTGTTGTTGTTGTTGTTGTTGTTGTTGTTGTTGTTGTTGTTGGTGGTGGTGGTGGTGGTGGTGGTGGTGGTGGTGGTGTTGTTGTTGTTGTTGTTGTTGTTGTTGTTGTTGTTGTTGTTGTGGGGAAACTAAAAAAGGATTGATCACTAGAAACCGCATCCATCTTAAAACGATGCCCGTACGGCGACGCGTGTTTGCAGCCAGTGGGGCACGGTGGAGCGGGCCGAAGATCAGACCTTCACGGTCACCAGCCCCTCCGTCGCGTCCCTGAACAAAGCCGATCCGGGGGCAAACTGGAGGCTGGAGGCGTCCGTGCGCGCCATAAATGCCTGCCGTTCCCCCATACTAGGAAAGTCCGGCGATAGCTCAACCGGAATCGATGGAAGCTGTATTATGTACGTGAAGCTTGTGTTGTCTGGGTCTCGCGGCGCAGTCGCGGTGGGGGATAGTTACGCCATCTTACCCACGGACGGCAGAGCGGAGGGGCGGGCGGATGGCGGGCCATCAACACCAGCGGGAGGGACAGGAAGGCTTCTGCTAACAGGTACTACGCATAGTATCCGTTTCAGGGTATTATCGTCTCCTCAAAGATGGCAACTAGTTAATGTCTTGAACTATTATAGTAGGAACATAGTGATTCTTCCTCCCCTCTCTACTAATACTACGCGTATGTATATATATCGTCGACATGGTTCGCGCAAACCCAATCGTCACACTCTGTAAGTTTTTTTGTCGCACTACTCGGGCCCCTGGAATGTTAGTGCTCGGCGCCACCCGCGATGCACCGGAGACTGGATGAATGGTGGTTAGTAATGCCAACCCATGAGCGGTGTGCTTCTCTCTCTATAGCGCCTGAGAATGTGTGCAGTTTTGGTGACCATTGCTCGACTTTTGCGATGGCACTGAAGGTCCAGCATGCTCTGCCTACGTCGCGGTTTGGGGCGCCGCCGAGCACGACGAAGACGAGGAAGAGACGTGCGTGCCATTAATGCGTGCGTTGCAGGATAGCACACCGCTGGTTGGTCGGCTGGCATTGGGCACTCCTCTTTGCTCAGGTACGTGAAAAAAAAAACAAAAGTCGCTCCTTTTGATGTCCCATTGCTTGTGTGCACTCAGATGCTTGGGTACGACATCGGTTTTACCCGTCGGAAGCAAGCTTAAATGAAGCGTTGCGATGCTTTCATACTTTCCTTCGGCGTTATGTTACGCTGCCGCCGATCGTGCAAGCATTGGATTGGACGAGGCCTCCTGCCTCGAAGCAGGAGGACCCTTTTTTTAATGACGTGCGGCATTGCGATGCTTTCTTACTCTCCTATCACACTATGTTACGCTGCCGCCGATCATGCAATCATTGGATTGGACGAGGCCTCCTTCCCCGAGTCAGAGGAGGGCCTCGCCCGGGATGCGTTAGACGCTGAGTGCGCTCTCAGCGCGTCGCCGGTCACTGGAGTGGAAATTAAATGATCGTGCAGACAAATACTACCAGGTAGAAGTTTAAGCGTGTGCGGTGGGTTGGTGGGAAGGCCTGCATTATACCTGTGTTGTTTTCCCTGTTTTCGCAGGGTGGCTAACCGTGAACGAAGGGCTTGACGCGTGTACTCCGCTTTCATAGTGATTGATCGGCACCAAATCCTGGAACCAATGTTTTGTCCCAAACTTGGGTTCGTCTGATTAAGGCGCGATGCCAAAGTGATTAGCACCAAATCCTGGAACCACTTTGATCAAGGCGCGATTGTCATAGTGATTGGCACCAAATCCTGGAAATATATTTTTGTCCCAAACTTGGGTTCGTCTGATTAAGGCGCGATGTTGATGGCGATTGGCACCAAACCCTGGAACCATTTTTTTGTCCCAATATGGGTTCGTCGGATTAAGGCGCGATATTCACAACGATTGGCACCAATTCCTGGAAACACTTTTTTGTCCTAAATATGTTTTCGTCTGACTAAGGCGCGATTTTCATAGCGATTAGTACCAAATCCTGAAGCCATTTTTTTTGTCGCGAACATGGGTTCGCCTCATTAAGGCGCGAGTTTCATAGCGGTTGGCACCAAAATCCTGGAACCTTCTTTTGATTGTCCCGAACATGGGTTCGTCTGATCCAGGCGCGATTTTCCCCTTGAAGTCCAGAAAAGAAGGCCAACCACGTCCGTTTCGGTTGACGTGTTCGCAGGGGGAGGTACACCCTCTTATTGCTATTGCCCCTAAACTTGCCTTCTCCGCCGCCCAAGCGAAGCTGAGTCTTTTCTCGGAAATGTGTTTTTCCTTCCGCGCGACCGGGTTGTTGGCGTCGATAACGACAATAGGCTGCTGTTACCTAGCAGTACTTCTTGAAGGATTACGCTCGTCCGTGCTCCCGTTTCCGCTGGGGGTGTTCGCAGAAGGAGGCGCACCCCACGGGGAGGTACCCGCTCTGGCAATCTTCCCTGACCTCGCGTTCTCCGCCGTTGAAGGGAAGCTGCGCCTTTTCTCGGAAGGGTTTTCTTTCCACGCGGCTGGGTGCCTGCCGGCGGTGGTGTCCATGAGGTCGGCGATCAACGGGTTGTCACCGGCGGTGTCGGCGGGCATGGTTGAGATAGCCGAGGAGGATGGCTTGTTCCTGCTCTTGGTGAAGGTGCGGCGGCAGTAAAAATTAAAATTCCCGCAACGTTTTAGTGGTTCCCTTTTGGGTTTTCTTTCCACTTTTTCTGGGAACGTTTATGGGCTGGTCGATGTTGAAGCTCATGCTGCTGCCTGCACATTGGTTGTCGGATGGCCAAAAACATGTTGCTAACACATTCAGGGTCGTACGGTAGGGAGGTCGCTTTTTTGGAGGCTTTTTTCATGCGGTGGCTCGGGGGTCACTCTCGTGCGAGGTCGTGACTCCCCTGGTCCTTCGCAGCACTAACCCCTTCTTCGTGCTGTTTTTTAAGTTTTTTGCGATATGAATCCGCAGCGTGGGACGATAAGCTACTTCGGTGCACCAAAAAAACAAATCGCCTTAGCAACTGAGTTAAATCGACACACGACGCGTATGAAAATACGTGGGAGTGTGGTGAGCTTAAGCTTTGTTTTTCCCCATCCGCCGGAGGATGAAAAATAAATAAATAAAGAATAAACCTAAAGTTCTTTTGCGGTGAGGTACAGAGTCAGTCGGTGCGAGTGGTGAAAATCCGGTCGTGAAACAAGGGGTACTCCGCCACCGTAGCCTCGAGTGTACGATAGAGGTATACCGTTTTTTGGCGAAAATGGTTTTCTGAATGACGGGAGATCCTTAACGCAAAATCGTCGGGAAAAAAAATAAAAAAAAATAAAAAATAGGGGCCATTTTTTTTTTTCTTTTGTTACATTATTCTCGTCGTGTACCTAGCTAGCTAGGCCATGGGGATTTATTTTTATTTTTATCCGGTATGTACTCGTAGCAGTTTTTTTTTTCTTGTTAGCCAAACGTCAGGTTTCGGGTTAAGAAGGACATGACTTGAGCTCCCAAATCGAGGGTTAGTATTAGAAAAAAAAAATGGTTCGCCTCTATCGCGTAGCACGCGCCCATGCATACGCGCAGTCGTATGACCATAAACCCTTGCATCCCTACAATGCCGGGACGGAATGCGTAGTCGGGGTTTCACCGACCAGGCAGGCATAGTGTGTGTCGGGGGGGGGGGGGGGGATATATAGGCAGTGCCGTGTACCACGTAAGATAAACACACCCCTTCAGGAAAATTCCAGAGCTGCTCTTTTCTTCGATAACGAAGAGATGCGCAAAACCGAGCCGAGAGCGACGTTTGCAATGGAAAGCACCCGACCAAACGCTCCAAAACGCCGCTTTTTTTTTCGTTTTGTCCCCCCCGGTTGAATTTATGAAAAAAAAACAGCTCTGAAGTTTTATCCCAGGAGTGTGTGTTTTATCTTGCGTGCTGGTATACGGCGGTGTTTCTTGTGCACGACAAATTGATTTGAGGAAAATGCGAGAGCGTGAGTTAGCAACAACACTCGATGAAAAATCGACGAGCAGTGGGATTGCCGAACCCTATGCGCGATAAAAGTTGAAGGCAAGAACCGGGGTGGAGAGAAGGGAGGACACCCGTGACCACGGCTTGTCCAGAAGCTGGAAAGCAGATGTGTGTGAATAAAAAAAAAAAAAAAAAAAAAAGCGTGTGGGGGGGGTGAACATTAAGTAATACATATATACATAGAACCGGGGGGGAGAAGGGACGACACTTGTGACCACGGCTTGTCCAGAAGCTGGAAAGCAGACGTGTGTGAATAAAAAAATAAAAAATAAAAACAGTGTGTGGGGGGTGAAAATTAAGTAATACATATATATACATACAAGAATATCTGGTACTATTCCACGACACTACTCGTATCAACAGCTGATTTCCACCTTCAAGAGAGACGACACAGCATGCCAAAACAACGGAGAAGCTTAATTAGAGTTCGCGACCTTAACCAAGGATAATACAAGTTCGTCTTGTGTTGTTGTGAGAGAGAGACTTTCGCAGGCGTTTTGATTCATATTCTGTGGCTGGAGAATTAGTGACGTTGATCGCAGCAGCGCGGCAGTGTTTTGGTTGATCGCGTCGGTGGCAATACCAAGTAGATACAGCACGCGGCACGGTGCTGGCAGACTGGTAGAACGAAAAAAATGTGTATATTTTCATTTACATATAGGGGGGGGGTGCGAATTTTCATGAAGTCATACTATTTCCATGACATTGACTGTTTTTGATGGTACAGCAGTGAAAGCCCCCTCAGTACGGCTTCAGTCTGCCAGAGCAATCAACGTGACCGCCTTATAGAGGGAAGCCGCCTTATTCGTTCCGGGCTATGAGTACTGTAGTGCCATTCCCCAGTCGCGCCACGCGATTTCGACCGCCTTGTATCGGGATACCGCCTTATATAGGGATGCCGCCTTAATGGGGAACGCCCATCGTAGAGGGAGACGACAACGCCCCATATTAAAATACCTCGTGCTATTACGGAGGACGATAGTAAATAGGACCAAATGTTGTCGGTAAAAATAGATGAATATATATAGGTTTTTGTGTCCACCGTAGGTCCTATTTACTAGGGTCCCCCGTAATAACTCAGGGCAGCCATTACTTTCCGTCATCGAAGCAGGCGATATCCAACAAGGAACCTGGTACTACTGGCATTCTTGTAGGAGTGAGGTGCTAGCCGATTTGCTGGGAAGGCTATCTCACCTTCTTCGGCTGACCCTCATAGGGTTCGCTTAGTCCGACCCTCATAGGGTTCGCATAGTCCGACCCTCATAGGGTTCGCTTAGTCCGACCCTCATAGGGCTCGCTTAGTCCGACCCTCATAGGGTTCGCTTAGTCCGACCCTCATAGGGTTCGCTTAGTCCGACCCTCATAGGGTTCGCTTAGTCCGACCCTCATAGGGTTCGGCCTAAGAAGGCCGGCAAGTCCATAATATAGTGTTGACTTAACCCGAAGGGGCGAGGCTAAGGCCAAGTCTGCGTTTTGCGGATGGACAAGAACAAAAACTGGTGCACACACGGAAAGTGCATTGGAGCTTAACCCCTTTACAGCTAGAACCCCTTTTTGGGGGACAAAATTACTTGGAATTAGTATAGGGAGGGGTTTGGGGGCTCTAAAGGGGTTAAGATTTTTTTTTTCACCCGGATCTCCAAGGAGGATCTAAAAAACACCAAACACGAAAAACACTTAAAAAACACCAAATAAAAAACGATTAGCCGATAGTTATACACTTACTTGCTTGAGGAGCCCAACCAATCAGAACGCCAGAAACGTTTCACAACCCCGGATGGATGTAAAAAAACAACCCTCCATGGCCTAGCTAGCAAGGTACACGACGAGAATCATGTAACAAAAGAAGAAGAAGAAAATGGCCTATTATTTATTTATTTATTTTCTAACCAACCATGCACGGGATGGCTCGCCGAAAAGAAACCGTACACATATATATCAGAGCGATCGCAAGCCGGAAGTGGGTGCAGAAGGGGAAAAAAATATGGACTTGGCGTGCATGTCGTACGATCGGTTTTCCTGCTTTTCGAGGGTTTCCACCTCGCGCTCGACCTTTTTTTTTTCCTGCTTCTTTTTTAATTCACGAGTAGTTAGTAGGGATGTTTTCGTTGATTGATTCGACGTTGAAGCTTCACACTGCCTGCACATCGTGGGGCGAAAAAAAAAAACGTGATGCTAACGATGCACGTGTAATATTATGCCAGGTATAATAGGTAGTAGCGTGGGCAGGGAAACCAAAAGGAATACCTGGTACCTGGTACATACTAATTAATTCAAAGGCGGCCGGCTCCCGGTAGGGACGCACCATTTTCTAAGAAATTTCTGAGCTCCTAACATGAGGAGCGATTGATAGCTCAATGCATCTCCCCATCACCATCACCATCACCATCACCATCACCATCGTCACCACCATCACCATCACCATCACCATCACCATCACTATCACCATCACCATCACCATCACCATCACCATCACCATCATCATCACCAGCATCATCACCAGCACCATCACCATCACCATCACCATCACCATCACCATCACCATCACCATCACCATCACCATCACCATCGTCACCACCATCACCATCACCATCACCATCACCATCACCACAACCATCACCATCACCATCACCATCTGTAATGGAGTGCCCTCCGTAGAAGGATAGTTTATAGATTCGACGTGAAACCATGTCATGGTTGAGGTGAAACTACGTGACAATAGACTTCACATTCACGTCAAGGCCATCATAGATGGGCGATAATGTAGGTGACGATGATGGGACAAGCAGGACGCCCCACATCTCACTACCAGCTCTACCTGCTCTACTTGCTCTGCCCTGCGCTACCGTGTGCCAAGGGCCTGTGTTGTCTGTCTTTTAGAGTTCAATGTAGAGGAAATAATGTATAAGCTTCGAGTCTATCCAGCGAGCCATGAGGAGAGACCAAACAAGGGCACCGGAACCCATGAGGAGCACGCTTCCCAACACCGACCAACCACGCATCCCCCACTCGGAGTACCACTACACATCACCACCACCATCACCATCACCATCACCATCACCATCATCATCACCAGCACCATCACCATCACCATCACCATCCCCATCACCATCACCATCACCATCCCCATCACCATCACCATCACCACCACCATCACCATCACCATCACCATCACCATCACCACAATCATCACCATCACCATCACCATCGTCACCCGAACCATGACCTTCGAAGGCCTTTCGCTATCGCGCAAGCAACCCGACCGACGTTTCTATGCGCTCGTACATGGTTGAAAAGACAACCGTTGTACTCGTGAAGTGATCATGCCAACACATAGTTCCACACTTGAGGTGCTCAATCGGCCAGGTACATTATTAGTCAATCCGACCACTGTATCCCCTATCATAGAGTAATTCCCGTGTTCGAGGGAGAATATATCTAGGTAGGGTCGTAGGGTAGGCGCGTTCGACGATGGAGGTATGACAGCACTTTTTGGTCCAAACAATATTTCTGCCTGGCGGAACCGTCGTAACTGGGGGAGACAAGACACGTGCTGCGCGGCACACGTGCACCGCTTTTCTTTCTGGCCCTACCTCGCTTTGGGGTAGCTGTACGTGTACCAGGTACCTCGCAATAAAACTAATTTCAAAGCAAAGCTGAAGGTGCGACCCAACCGACCCGCGGCCTTGACGTACAAGAAAAAAATAAAGAAAAATAACAGGACCCCTCCCATTAAGTGAAAAAAAACTCACCCACATAGTATGCTACAAATACCAACAGCGCAGCTTGCAAAGATAAATATCGACCCTAAATTCGTCGAACTCACAGCTGCTGACGTTAGAAAAATTTAACGAACAACAACAACAACAACAAAAACAACAACAACAACAGTTAACAACAAACAACAACAACAACAACTACAGTTTTGCAAAAATAAAAATAATGGCGTTCTGAAGATTTTGGGTTAACAAGGAGTCCTCCCCGTCATGCAGAAAACGTTTTAGCCAATAATTGCTGCCAGGTAGGTACGTTTTATCGTACGTAGCACCCGTTCGAGTAACTCTCCGGTGGCGCCGAAACAACGTTTGTGTTTTGCAACACGAGATCATCGTTTTAGGGTCGTTTTTAACGAACACAACAAACGCCAAGGATCGTGACAAAAAACAAAAACGTGACCTTTTCACGAACCGTCTTATGTGTCAAGAATCCGGACTTTGACTTGTTTTTGAACATTTTTTCCTTGAAAAAAAAAAAAAGATGTCAGCAATTCTGACAAAATATATATAGACTAAATGCTTTCGTTTTAGTTTGTTTTTGACATTCCTTCATCAAAAAAAAAAAAGAAAACGATGTCAGGACTCCTGACCAAAAAAAAAAACGTGCTCTTCTTGTTTTTAGAACGCGACGTTTTAGAATTTCAAAATAATGTCAGGAATTGAGACACTTTTTTCAGGACTCGTGTACTTTTTTCTCGTTCGTTCGTTCGTTCATTCGTTCATCGGGTTGAATTTTGCATTTTTTGTTGTCCATCACAACCTCTTTATACTGTAGGTGAGGTCAAACCTCCTCCGATGAGGAGATGAGGAAACTATAGGTGCACGCCCTCGAGGACCAATTCCCACCCCGGTAGGGCCGGCCGCAACGGGAACAAGCCCTGTGGGAGGCTGCGTTCTACGCTATACCTGCAGTATAACGACTCCCGGATTTCTTGCGTTCACGCAAATACGAAGTATCAAGCTTGGCTTTCTCTTGTTGCCCTGGCTCTTACTAGGCGTTCTGCGCTGTATGCGACCTACCGTGATGCACTGCTGTTCTGACGAACTGCGGTAAGGTAAGGGAAGGGAAGGGAAGGGCCTCGATTTTCAGTGTCAGGTATTGTATGTAGGTGTACGCCGTGCTCACGAGTGGCTCGGTGCACCTCGCTCCTCGCTCCAGAAAAATCGAATCGAATACATATATATATGTTGCTGACGCGGGGTAATAAAAGCCATCCTTTTTATTGCGGAGGAGGTGCACGCCGCGAAATCTCAAAACATACCGTAAAAACATTACTTTGCCAAAAAATCTAAAATTGGGGCAGCCACTAACGCGTGCTCCCGGAATGTGTCCCGCCCACCGCTCGTTGCCTTGGTCTTCTGCTGAAAATATAAAAACATCGTCCCTTACGCCGAGAACCCCCCCCCCGCGCCATTGCTGTCTTTCGTTTTTTGCCTTTTGTTTTCGTAAAAGTTCGCTGCAGACAGCAGCAGCGAGTCCCCGCTCGCCGCCGCCTTTCCATTCCTGGAGTCGACGGAGGCCATTGCGATCCCGCTGGTCAGCAATTCAGCTCTCATGCAGGATGTTCTGCAGGTAGGTTTGGTTTGCTTGTGGTTTTTGGTTTTCTGCATTTTCAGTAGTAACTGCTTTTGTATGAATGAGCTATTTTATAAAAAGGAAGGGATTATGTTGATCATGTTTTAGCGCTACAGCTGTAGTGGTCCCTGTATAGTGTCGGTTGAGTAGTGCCGGTCGCCCGCTACAATGCCTGCGAAATCGCTTGGCACAGATGGGAACAACCGGTATTGGCAGTATGAGGAGTAGTGCCGGTTGCCGATATAGTGCCGATATTTCCCTCTACAGTGCACATGCCGGCATTATAGAGGGATCACTACTGATTTGCAGGGGTTTCGTTTTTTGTTCTGCTTCTTTTGGTTTTGTTCTGCGTTGTTTTCAGTCGCAACTGCTGCTTCGTATTGTTTTTTTTTTTTCAACAAAAAGAAGCTATTAAGTTGGCTGTTCATAGCGCTACCAACAAAATGGCCGTCCTTGTTTCCCTACCGCAAGTTGGGGCTTCGTCAGTGGCGCGGCCAGATGTTCTTCACTCTATGACAAATATCATTTTTTATTGACGTCAGCACGCAGCATGTATTATGTGGTCGCCCCGGTGGCGTATGAGGTTATCCTCGAGCCTGGTATAAGTAAGTTTCGTGGGTTCGAATCCCCCCGAGTGCATACTCGTATAATTTCGTAGGGACTTTTTCTTGTGCACAAATTGACTTGCGGAAAGCGCGAGAGCGTGAGTTTGCAACACTCGATGAAAAATCGACGAGCAGTGGGATTGCTGAACTCTATGGGCGATAAAAATTGAAGGCAAGAACCGGGCGGGAAGAAGAGACGACACTTGTGACCACGGCTTGTCCAGAAGCTGGAAAGTAGATGTGTGAGAAAAATAAAAAAAAAATGCATGTGTTATTTTTTAGTCAGACAGGCGCGCAACGAAATAAATATTGGTCGGTGGCAGCGAGGCACCAGTAAGTGGGCTTTATTCACCATCTGGTCGCGTGGATTAGTTGGGGGTAGTTTGTGTTGTACTCTCTCGCATTTGGTCGAGGACTGCTATGCGGTTCCGCCGATAGGAATGCTTTTTAGTTTGAAAACGAAAAAAAAGCGATTGCGGCCGCTATTTTCTCGCTCGTTTATGGCCCCGTTTTGGGACCGGATTGGGGAGGTTAGACTTAGGCTTAGGCTTAGGCTTAGGGCTAGGGACCAGGGGCTGGTGGGTCAGGGTTGAGTTGGATCTACGCCCGTACCTTGATCCCACCAGGAAGAACTTACACGGCCCGCAAACGCAAAGGGCCTACCGCCCAAAAGATCCGCTCGACCAGATAGTAAGGGGGAGGTCGAAGCAGCAACAGAATCAACCAAGACAGACGATGCACGCCTTCGGCTGAGAGAACTTGTTTAGGCCGTAACTTGGGCGGGGGGTGCTTGGCTTGCTCGTGCTTTGATAACTACGAACTGTGCAGCGACGTATACGAAAAGCACGAAGCTGGGTTTGGGGGGGGGGGGGGCTTGGTATGTTTTATGAAACGATTTTAAATGCCTCTGCTGTGAGTTGGATGGAATTCGAGGTTCGATACTCGTCTTTGCAAGCTGCGTGATACACCGGCCGCGCGTTTTACCGTAAACGATTTACTCTTTGAAGGTGTGTGACTGCTATGGATGTTGCTGGGGTGAAAAGCAACAACAAACAAGTGTTAACAGTAACCGTAAATCATCCCAGTGTAGCAGGTTGTTGTGGTTCATAACATGCCAGTATGATAGCAATACGTTTGTGCACTCAACGTTTTGGTTTTGTCGTATACATACGTTTTACATGTTTTATCGTACGTGTTAGTAGTATTCATTTTCTGCTTCTTCGCCATTTTTGTTTTTGTACTCGTTCTGCACGTTGTCGGACGGCGAAAAACGAAACAACGATAATGAAACCGCATGCGAAATTCTTCGGTCTCACTGAAGCTCCCTCCCTCGCTGCCCCTACTAACACTTCCACCATCCCTCACCGTAGGCGTTCAACTCGTGGAAAGAGATCGGTGGCGAAACAAACAAAATCGGCCACCTCGGGGTGGCAGACGTTCCCGACGCAGTATTTTCTGCGCTTCGTGCAGCGCCCATAGGGAGCATGTTTGACAGCAGCGCAGCCGCACGAGAGCGGGTGGTCCGGGTAACCGCGGCCGAGCTCTCCCAAGCGGTGGCAGACGCTAGCGTCGCGGAAGGGTGGGCGGAATATTTATTCCCGCCGGAAAGCAAGTGCTCCGGAGAGAGCGGCGGCGTTGACAACAGCAGTCTCGACGCAAGTCAACGGCGCGACAACGATAATGGCGGAAATTTCTCGGCTACCGGAGGAATTTTCTCGGTTGTCGGAGGAAATTCCTCGGTTGTCGGAGGAAAATTCCCGGCTGAAAAAAGAAACTGCTCGGCTGCTGGAAAAAAAATCTCGTCTTGCGAAGGAGATTTCTCGGCTACCGGGTCAATCACAGAAGGAAGGCTTCGGACGACGGTTTTGATCGGGTTGCCCGGGAGCGGGGTGCTGTCGCTCGCCGCGGCGGTGCTCCGCTTTTCTTCGGGAGGGGCGGACTGGACGCCTATAATTTTCAACCCCTCGGGCGAAGGGATCGACGAGCAGGAGTTCGCAGGGGTCATCTCGTGAGTCCTGACGGGGGTCTTCAAACATCGAGAAGTTGCCCGATATCATCGGAACACTGTTTTTGTTTTTTACGGTAGTTACCTGATATCTGGTTGGCGGTAAAATGTCAACATGCTGTTTTTAATCGGATTAGGCAAACTTTCCATTTAATCCCATCGTCTGTTTTTTGGACAGATTTGGAAAAAATCGAGTGAAGAGCCTCATGGAATCCAGGGCACCCCTTCCGCAGCATACATGCGCACTTTTTTTTGTCCAAGCCCGTGTAGCCCGTGTTTGCCAACAGCTTTTATACTCTGACAGCGCAAAAACCCTTGTTTTTTTTTCACGAGTCACATGATCTGACCCACCCACGAATCGGGACGGGCCGTTCTCGAAATCTCGCGGATCGAGTGCCGTCGGGTCAAGAGGTGTTCGAAATCTCGAGGGAGGGGTCGGGCCGGGTCGGGCCGGGTCGGATCGGATCGGGTCGGGTCGGGTCGGGTCGGGTCGGGTCGGGTCGGGTCGGGTCGGGTCGGCTCGGGTCGGGTCGGGTCGGGTCGGGTCGGGTCGGGTCGGGTCGGGTCGGGTCGGGTCGGGTCGGGTCGGGTCGGGTCGGGTCGGGTCGGGTCGGGTCCGGTCGGGTCGGGTCGGGTCGGGTCGGGTCGGGTCGGGTCGGGTCGGGTCGGGTCGGGTCGGGTCGGGTCGGGTCGGGTCCGGTCGGGTCGGGTCGGGTCGGGTCGGGTCGGGTTGGGTCGGGTCGAGTCGGGTCGGGTCAGTAGTTTTTCAAAACTCACCGGTAAACCGACCCCACCCACGAGAAGTGACCGAACCCGCGAAATTCATGGACCACAATGTGCAAGTGTTGAATTTACGAGGGTGCTTCCAGTCGTACGTTGTATATGTGGAGGAATCGCCTAAAACTTGGTGCTTACTTTTGTTTGTTTTTTCCTGCGCCTAATCACATGTTTTTTCTGAAATACATCACAGGGTGGCGACCCTCCCTAAAAACTATGCGTTTCTTCCTGTTTACTTTCCCCCCGTCTAATCGTTTGTTTTTTTTCTTCCTGACATGGGTCCCAGGGCGGCTGTTGAGGGCGCCCGATTCACGCCTAAGACCCGCGTTCTTGTGGCGGTTAGCGCCGAGGTCAGCGCCGCCGCGGTGTGCGCTATGGTCGCGCGTTGGAGGAACGCATCGTGGCGCTTGCGAATTGAGTGCTGCACTACTTGCGTACCGTCTCCCGACGCGAACCCCGGGCAAGGTGGAGAAGAAAGGTGCGGTCAACTCGTGCCATCCTTCCTCTTTGTCTTGCTCGTGTTCCTCAAGCACGCTACAGGTTCAAGGTGCACTTTTTTTCTTTTTCGGAAGCTCCCCGCTGAAGGAGCCTTATACTTCACTGGGGTGAACCATACTTTTTTTTTCTACCTTACATCTACCCACATTCTCAGCAAGAACCCCCTGACTCGCTCGCGTTTGGCGCGCGCTTGCTGGCCTTCACGTGACGTCTTGTCGAAGACCGACCAAACAAGAAGTGCTGCTTGCATATGCTCGCTTTCATGCGCTCTCTCGTTCTGACCCCGATCCCCGATAGAAGCATGCCTAACTATCTCTTAACAAACAAACAACACTTTGGGCCGTTATTTCGTATGCGGAGGCTATACGGCACGTACGGACAAGACCTATCCCTGACTCGCTCGCGTTCGGCGCGCGCTTGGTGGCCTTCACGTGACGTCTTGTGGAAGACCGACCAAACAAGAAGTGCTGCTTGCTATGCTCGCTTTCATGCGCTCTCTCGTTCTGACCCCGATCCCCGATAGAAGCATGCCTAACTATCTCTTAACAAACAAACAACACTTTGGGCCGTTATTTCGTATGCGGAGGCTATACTGCACGTATGGACAAGACCTATCCTTTTCGTAAAAAAATATATATAGTTATAATTTTTCGTTCATGTTGGGGTGCTTTTCCCTTTATCAGGTGGCTCCCCTTCCTCGTGGACCAGTGCGCGTTCGGCTGGACATCCAACGTTGTTCTTGTCAGCGACGACGGCGGACACAGGCCGACAACATGGGCACACAAGCACCATCTGAGGCGGCGACTTTACCTTGCCAACCCCGGTCTCTCCTTCATAGCTGGTTGCTCGGGTGTTTGCGTTGGCCAAGAGGCACTGGAAAGCATCTTGAGAGAAGACGCATTCGATACAAAAGTCATGCTTCAGGTGAGTGATTGCGCAAACACGCCAATGTGGCGCGAGTCTTGACGAGAATACGCGTTCGAAACGAAAGTTGTCTTTCAGGTCAAGTGACAGCATACCTGAGATAGTAAGACGCATTCAAAACCCAAAAAATCAGCACTTGACAGCATCTTTGAGAGAAGACGCATTCGAAAATGAAAGACATGCTTGAGGTGAAGTGACAGCATCTTCAGAAAGAAGATGCCTTCTAGGCAGAAAGCCACGCTTAAGGCCGGTAACTACGTGTTGAGAAAAAATGCTTTCGAAACGAAAGCCATGGTCGGCAACAGCATGTCGAGAACAAAAAACGTTTGAAACGAAAGTCTTGCTTCAGGGCGGTAACAACATTTTGAGAGAAGGTGCATTTCGAACCGAAAGTCCTCCCCTGTAGAGCCCCCATAACTCTGCCTATACTAACTCCAAGTAATGTTCCCCCGAAAATGGGTTTCCAGTGATAAAGAGGGCCGGTGACAGCACTTTGAGAGAAGCTGCTTCCGATACAAACGGCCTGCTTCCGGTCAAGTGACATCATCTTGAGAGAAGATGCGTTCCAAAGCGAACGTCATGCTTCGGGTCGAGTGACACCGCATCTTGAAAGAAGATGCATGCGACACAAAAAAGCCATGCTTCAGGCCGGTGACCGGCTGCTGCCCAAGCGCAAAAAGAAAATGCAAGCAGAAACTCATGCTACGATCAGCGAGATGAAAACTACATTTTCTGGCGGTCCTTTCTTGAGGACCTTGAAAAAAAAAACTCGATTGGAAAAAACTGATTTTTGAAGGCTAATTGCACACTTCATTCACCAAATGGACCAACACCCATGGCCCGGGCATAATACAACAAACAACATGGAATGGCACAAACGGGATTCGATTCGTACGACATTCGGTACCAAGCCTGAAAAAAATATGTTGGCCGGAAAGTGACACCCTCTATTGCAGCACGCCTCCGAATTCGAAGCGGATCAGGTTGGTGACCGGCCACTGCCCAACACCCAATGTAGCACGAGCACCGTCAGCCCTCTTGGGGGCCCAAAAAAACCTATTAACCCCCCCCCCCCCCCCCCCCCCCCCCGAGATGTGCTGCCTTACCAGCCGTCCAGGGAGAGCGTCAGCACAACATACCTTCTCCAGCTACATTAGGTTACGCAGCCTCGGAACTGAGAACATAGTTTTTTTTTGTCAAAATGTGCTATCTTCATCGTATCAGACGTCAAGGCGAGAACCTCTCCATCATAGCTCCCGCCCCCCCCCCCCCCCAAAAAAAAAAAAAAGATTGACTACGATAGCCCCCTCAAAAGCCAGCGATTTTCTTCAACGGACGTTTGATCATCAGCATCATGCGGCTGCTCGACATGAGGAAGGATTATATGAAAAATCCAATCTTCATATTTTTTTTTGCTTGCGAAAGGACTGTCGAATGATGACGTCGGGGGGGGCAAGGGGCATCGTTTTTCAGGAGATACGGCCGGGATGTGCTGGTTTCAAAACCGGCGGTTTCGTTAAAAGAAATGTTGGGGGGGCTACCGTAGAACGACTAAAAAATAAAATAAGAAGTGAAACGGAACGGGGATAAGACAGGTGAAAACAAAACGCGTTGCGCATGTATTAATAAACGTGTTGAGCGCCTCGAAGCTGGGAGGCGTCTCTCTTAGGAGTAGGGACGGTGCCCCATCTCAAAAGAGATGCGTGGTCAATGATGAAAGTTGCATGAGGCAAGGAACAAATGAGCATACCCCGCACCAACATCGTTAGGCAAGCGAGGGTCTAGTTTGTGCCATTATTTTCACTATGACCGAGCGTGGCATGATTATTACAACCCGCCCCCCTCTTCATTTTTTCGCTCTCGTTCGTTATTTATCTATTTAGGCGAGGATCGATACATTCGGACCTTCATGGGCATCTCTTCGCTTCCCCGGTACGCGGAACCCAAGGAATTACGATCTAGGTGTGGATGGTTGTCCGCCCTGCCCTTACCCGGCCGCGTCCTCTTCGTCCAATAACGACGGATCGCCTTTCTCGCCGTCGTTCCCGCTCCCCCTGAACGGAGAAAAAGACCAAAATTCGCTCGCAACGCGTTCACACGAAATCGAGGCGGCAGACAGGCAAGCTAATTCGGCTGGAAGGGGTCCCCGCGAAATCGAGGCCGCCGGTAGGCAATCAAAAAGCCGCAAGTTTCGAAACCTCGGCGCCTTGGAGACGTGGAAAATCGTTCCGTGTTTGTCGACGCTGTTTCCGAAAACGAGCATCCAAATGGCGGGGTTCTTGACCGAGGGATTGATATGGGCCGAACCAAGCGCCGTCACCTTAAAATCGCACGGTGCTGAAGAAAAAACCGAGGAAGGCGTGGTCAGGGTTTCCGGCATCCAGCGGTAAGAGAGGTGCTGTAGGGCCCCGCATACTCCACTTGGTACCTGCGTACCCTTCGTTTTATTGTTCCATTCGGGGCGTGGGAGGGGAAAGGTGTCGAGCACTATAAACTGACGATTTTTTTGTCAAGGGCGCCTTACTTGGAGAGCGATACTATCAGGTACAGAAGGGAGGTAGAGTTCGTGCAGAGGTTTCACACCTCGCACAGATCATGATCTGGATAATCTATACTTGGACAGATCATGATCTAGATCATCCATACTCGGACAGGTCATGATCTAGATTATCCATACTCGGACAGATCATGATCTAGATCATCCACACTCGGACAGATCATGATCTAGATTATCCTTAGTACATCCCGCATCTGCCGTTATAACGAGACATTGTCCTGGATCTGCATCTATCTAGTACAGATCCAACCCACATGAAACATGTGCAAAAGTATATCATCACGATCCTACTGCTCCCCAACGGGTAGCATGAGCTAGACCATACAAATCTTCCCTGAACTATCTAGATCATCAAGTAGGGATCGGTACGATCTGTCCGAGGTGTGATAGGTTTTCCTGTTTTAAGGGTTTCCCCGTTGTTATTTTTTTCCTACTCTCTGGGAATATTCTGTGAGCGATCGACGTGGAAAATCATGCTGCTTGCACATTGCTTGTCGGATGGAAAACATTTTTTTCTTTTCCATGCCAATAATTGACGGTTTCAGTGTAGGCCGTATGAGACAGAAACCGGGATGCCGAGGCAGGGAGAGTATCATAGATGGAGTTCCCGCAGATCAACGCAGGGGGGGGGAGGGGGGGGGGTGTACGCTGAACGGTACTACTTGTACCGGCGCACTCGCACCATGTAGAACCATTACACTATTTCAGTTTTGTTTCGATTTTTCTCGAAAGAAGTTTTACTCCTCAGCGACCTTCTGGACAAGCCGTGGTCACAGGTGTCTTCCCTTGTCCCTCCTTAACCTTTATCGCGCACAGGGTTCAGCATTACGTCCTTTCCGCTTTTTTTTTGCGCTCATCGATTTTCGTTGAAATTTAGCTTTATGGTTTGATTGATACAGGAGTTGTGACCTACGCGGAACCTGTGCCTCTTAACAGTACAGAGGCCTGCAAGAAGGCGGCCTGCGTTTGTTATCAGCGCGTTATCTTAAAAAAAAGTTGATAGCGTGCTACGGCCGTAGTCATGGGCGCATGCATGACCGCGGAAGAGGTTGCTCGTGTCTGTTCTGAGGCTCTTTTCTCCGTTTGCAGGACCGTTGAACAAGCGGCCAAAAGACAGAGAATTGTCGGTAGGGTCAATAATCCGAACGGACGAATTGACAAAAACAAAATGCAATTTGTAACGAAAACAAAAAAACAAATCTAGCTCCGAAGACGCTAAGCTACGGGGGAGATTGCACCTATTTGTTTCCGGAGACTGTTCGCTTCAATGGTTTCAGAATGACGGGGCTCCTTAACCCAAATTTCCGGAGAAAAAATAAATAATAGGCCATATTTTTCTTGCATGATTCTCGTTGTTTACCGGCCTAGGGGGGCCATGGGACTTTTGTTCTTGACCAAGTCAGCAGTTTTAGTTTTTCTCCAAAGCCTTTTCTTGGGAGAGGTCTGACAAGAACCTCAAAAAGAAAAAATTGTCGTGCACCCCCATCGCAGAACGCGCCAAAAAAACTTGTTTCAAGAAACAATGAAAAAAAAGCGAAACCCGACAATCCAAAACCCCTTGGCCTACGTGTTCAAAACAACATTATTGAGAAAAAAGAAGGATCCCCCTCCCCCCAAACGATTTTAAGTTAGGGGCGCCCGCCTTTCAGCAAAAAGCAATAGAATCCTAAAAGCCAAAAAGTTATATAGTATCTTTATTGTAGCACGCGTCTGTGTCGGGAACAAACAATGTATCAAGCCAATGAATAAGCCGCACGTCGTTGATGTCGAAGAAGGCGGTACACTTGCCGACTATGACACCGCTCTCTACCGCAACAGCCAGCTCTAGGCAAAGCCGGCCACGCTCGTACTCGCAGCACATGCCAGAGCAATCAATATGGCCACCGTCTTATCGGGGTAAGTCGCCTCATTCGTTCCAGGTTATGAGCCCGATTCCTCATTCGCGCCAAGCGGTTTGAAGACTTACATCGAGATGCCGCGCTATTCAGGCCGCCTTGTTGGAGGACCCCGTACGGTACAACCTAAAAAACGTTTGAGCAGATTACCGCACCAAGCTTGAGCTTTGCGCGGATCAGCGCCTGAGGCGCCAGGAGGCCTAATATATAAAACCCAACACTTGCTTCAAGCCGTCGGTGAACGCGCGGAATAATTTAACAGCATGTTTTTTGGAGACGAAACCAAGCCCTCCAGCGCTCTATGCTGTCTTTTGGATTAAAAAACCGAGTGTATGAACGCACTCCGCCTGTACTTATGAATTTCGTTTTGACTAAATTTTTTGTTTTTCGTCGCCTCCAGCCCCCAACCTCACGACAGCAGCAGTATAGTAGTGCTGATCAGATTACCTACCAGTTTCCTGTACTCTGCCATATATGCTTTGCCTGTCTACTACCCGCCGTGTCCTTATCTCTCTCCTAAATGGCAGCTCCTCTCCACCAAACTCGCTATTTTATGCTTGTAGATACGTATCCCCTGATCGTGCTTTCCACATGTTTCAAGATCCATTCCCGCTCCAAACAAACCTAGATTTTCTAAGTTCAATCGTCAACACGTCTTGAGTTAATTCGTGTCTAGTTCTCAGTTCGGCATAAAGAAAGTCCGTGAACGCACTCCACTGCGTTAATGCCGTTGGTTCCAGGTCGGTCCAACTGGCGCGATCGAAAGCGGGAAGACGGCAACGACACGCACAAGAGGTCGAGCGCCTCAACTTGGTTTTGCGTAGATGGAGGAAAGAAAGAGACGCCCGGGACGGGAGCAACACGCTAAGCGACTCCAGCACGAACTACTGCGGTGCGAACCGTTCCTCCGTGGTTGGTCTCGTGAAAATCCAGCAACCGACTGTTCGTCCAAAAGACGGGTGGAAAATGGCGCTTGTGGAGGTAAGGCAATAGGTCACTTCAACACGGCGCCCGCTTTTTTTTTGGTCTTACGCTTCTCTTGCCCTTTTCTTTTTGTCCCGGCCAAAAAGTTAAAAAGTTTTCCCGCCAGCGTTTTGTCTACTCCCCCCCCCCCCCCCCCCCCCCCTCCCCAGTAAATCTTATTGTGCGGGGTGAAGAACCCTCCGCACAAGGGGAATGATCGCATCACGTAGTGTGAATTTGGTAAGGCACCCACGAGGTTGTTACATAGTGATTATTAATAATACCCTTTGCTGTCTCTGGAGTGGCTACACCAGCAAAAAAAGTAAGTCATTGGCGCTGTCATCCATAAGCAAGAAAGTAGGCACAAGCCGCCGAAGTCCGTCTTACGCGCGGTTCTTGGAAGGATGCAGTTCACCCTTCATGCGACCCGCCGAACACCTCACGGCGATTCGCGCTTGGTGCAAGCAATGTCTGCCTGGTTGGTGAAAACCCGACGTGCTCCGTCCCGGCACATTAGGGATGCGAGGGTCTATGGTCATACGACTACGGCCATGCACAAACTGAGTACACCCGCCCCACCCCCCTCCCGGAGCGCGCAAAAGCCTGACGCAAATCTTCAGTTTATTTGGAAAAGCACCACTTGTATGATCCATTTACGAAAACCCGAAACCAAGTTTACTTTGATCGGAGAAGTACCGCTGTTGTGATCCCTTTGCGAAAGTCTGAAACCACAGCAGTTACTTAGCTTCGAAAGTCATCGCTATTCTGATCACCTCACGAAAGCCTGAAACCAATTCTACGTTGCGTGGAAAAAAACACCGCTACAAATAGCATCCATTTCCAATAAACTTGGATGAAAGTTTTACGTTTTTGTTGGGAAAAGTATCGTTAACACTATAATCAATACTTTGGCGGACATTTAGTCATGTTCGTCTGCACAACGCAATGTCATCATTGTTGTTATGTTTGACATCCGTCCACGTGCAGCTCGAGCGTCAATCGCCAAAACAAAACACGCCAAACAGACATTGAAAAAGACCACTACGCTCGGCCCAATGCCCTGGGCAGCGCGCGTTTTCCATTGCCTGTCATTTTTCCTGATCTTAATTATCTCCTGATCTGTTGGTGGTGACAACAAAATGACAGCTTGTTTGTAGGCGTTGACCTTGTCTTATGGCGCACCCCCCCCCCCCCCCCCGATCGACACATTCAAAGCACAAGCCAGCGATACAACGCCCCAAATTTGATTAAATTGCACTAAAATTTAAAACACATTCACTATTTTTATATATGGGGACGTGGTGATTCTGTTTTTACTTAATTTTAATGAAAGATCAAGGCTGCGGTAGGGGGGGGGTACCCTCAATTTTCACTACTGGATTTGAGCCAGTCGCGCGAGCGAGTGGACTCCGTACCCTCACTGACGAAAAACACGTTCGGCGTTTTTTTTCTTCGTGGTGGCAGCGTAGCTAACCATCCCTTTTCCGTATTGCTATCGAGAATTGTGTTAAAACAGCAGAGCGAAAAGCCTGTGACCGCCAGGAAGAAGGGGGTCACTCACGCGAGTGACACCGAGCCAATGGAAAAAAAAGTGGTAAAAAAGTGGCCAAAAGGGGGTAAAAACGACTTAACACCCCTACCGTAGCATTTACGTGATTTTTTGGAGCAGGGAGGCTGATTTTTTTTTTCTTAGTTAAGACACGCTGGTACTGTTTTAAAGACATTGATGGTGTTTTTTATGTTTAGGCGGAGACGATGGATACGCAGCATGAGTTTCAACGTCGATCGCTTATAAACACTTGCCCCAGAAAGCTTTAAAAACAAAGAAAAACAAAGGAAAACTTTTTGTTACTGCTGTGTGTGCGTGCTTTGCCTTGCCTTGTGCGCTCTTCAGGCTACGCCGCTTTTGGTAACCGTCATCGGTATTAAAAAAGGCGTTTTCAACGAAATGATCGAGGAAGTTGATGGCGAACTAGTCGTCCGGGCGCGAAGCGGGGAGGAGGTGGATGCTATGGGGCGTCTTTTAGAGGTGGCGTGTACCCCTCCGACACCCGCTGATGGTCGACACGTCCGGAAAAGGTGGGAAAAAGGGCATTATCATGCCTAAACGTGTTGTCCAGAGGAAATGACCAAGGCTATACGTTTTTATAGCATTTTGGTGTAGTGTTGTACACCCCAGGTTCGTCCACTGCCTGCCGCGCAAGTAGCTTTGCCTCTGCAACTCACAAGTACACGGACGCAAACCTTTTTTTTTTTTTTGCTTGAGTCATCCCGCAGCAGGAGTTGCACTTTTTGAGCCAAGCGTTTCTGACCGGTTGTTAGCTCGAGCCAAGCGTGAAACTATCGGTTTAGTACGGTCATTTTACGAGCACGATTGTATTAGGACTGGCGCGTAAAAAAATGCAGGTCGGGCTGCGCAAACGAATGCCTTCGAAGTTCGTGCTCCGGGTGAGGTTATTGTTGCTCCTCGTGTTGCATAGGAGCTCAGAAATTTCTGTTGCACCCCTATGGCACGGGATGACTCGTGCCATCACACTCGCTCAGCGAAAACGAACCGTTCTATTCCTTCATGGCAAGCTGCAGTAGAGGCGCGCCATTGTTTTCTGCTGAGGCTCTCCTCAACTTGGTATGGGACCAAAAAATGAAAAAAATAAATGCTGTTACCCGATGAAACAAAATCCCCGTGGGCCCTTCGTAGTGAATGTTAATGTTCCCCGAGGGAACATCTCGCCCGAAACATGACTTCGAAGACCTTCGTGAACGCGCAAGCAACCCCGAAGAACAAACCACTTCTGTGCGCTAGTTCTACAACAATGTACTCCGTATATTCGTGAAAATTCATCGTACTAAAATAATCTTTAGTTTCACACCTGAGGAGGTAGGTCAACCAATCAGAAGGCCAGAAACGCTTGGCCCGGGAGATGAAACCCCTACCGTTTGATGACTCAAAGCCGGATTATAGAAACATCGGCCGCCTACGAGCACTAACTGCTCATTGACGCGTGCGACGAGGATAGATGTACTTTTTTGTTTTTTGGGTGGGGGGGTGAAAAAAAACATTTTCTAAATGACGGGTGGGGGGGGGCTCCTTAACCCCCCAAACCCCTTCCTATACTAACTTCAATTATATTTTTCCCCCAAAAGGGTTTCCAGTTGTGAAGGCGTCAACCCCGCTAGAACCACCAAGTCCCTCCCTACACTACATTCAAGTATCCCCAAACAAGGTTTCCAGTAGCGAAGGCGTTCACCCCGCTCGAACCTCCAAGTCCCTCTCTATTACTAAATCCAAGTAATTTAGTCCCCAAACAGAATTTCCATTAGCGAAGGCGTTAACCCCGCTAGAACCTCCAAGTCCCTCCCTATACTACCTCCGAATGATTTTGTCCCCAAACAGGGTTTCCAGTAGCGGAGGCGTTAACCCCGCTAGAACCTCCAAGTCCCTCCCTATACTAAATTCAAGTAATTTTGTCCCTAAACAGGATTTCCAGTAGCGGAGGCGTTGACCCCGCTAGAACCTCCAAGTTCCTCCCTATAATAAGTAGGGCCTTACCCAATAAGCTTTTTTTTTCTGAATATAAGCTTTTGTTTTTTAGCGGGCATAGGCTTTAAAACTGGAAATAAGCTCGCGATTTATGCCAGTTTTGCACAGATAAGCTCGACTTATGCTCGCTCTTTGTTGCATCTCTAGCTTGATTTTTGTTCGGTAAAAGCGTGTTTGCTCGTCTAACACTCGTTGGGCATCCCTGCTTGTCGTCGATATGCTCGTGAAACGTGGGTTCTTAGGCTAGTTTTTTTTTTTTCTACAAGCCACATGGCAGGTGCACGTGTGTCAGTGCTGAAAAAGTAAATTATAGACTATGCGATTCGTATAGTCTATATATAGTCTATGCTCCTATATACTTCGAAAGTGTATACTGGTATGTTTACGTATATCATACTACTACTGATTGATGTTGTCGTGTGTTATTGTGTTGTGTCCATATACAGCACAGTGTGCACAGTAGTGCCTTGCTGACTTTTCCATACCACCGCCCACCATGAACTGCCCACCATGTCAATTGGAAAACTTGCTTGAACTCTCTACTCGAAACTCGACAGCAAAAACAGAGCTAGCGAGCTAGCCAAACACAGCCGACTACCCAGTACCCCCGCACCCCGCACGACGCAATGCTACTGTCCCCGCCCCCTGTTGTACTTGAGAAGAGCGGTTGCCATCACTGCAAGATCGGAAGATCGGAAGATCGGCAGCGTCCCTTGCGCTCTCCGCTTTTTTTGTGCTCGCGTGGGCGCGTGGGCGCGCGCGCGTGTGTGTGCGTGTTTAAGTGTTCTTATGTAGAACCGTCCAATATCGCGATAAACAGAGCCGACAATGAATGGGTGTAATTAAGCCTCGTGAATTGCATTATTACCGTGCGGCCACCCATTTGGCGTCTCCACCGTGCTGCCAGACAACCATTCCAATACATACACCTGAAATGAAGGCGGGCATAACCACCTTTTATGCTCGATTTCCCTTGTTATGCTCCCACATAAGCTCTTTGGCATGGTGGCTATGCTCGGTCGGGCATAAGCTTTTCCATAAGCTCAAAAAGCCAATATAAGCTAAAATATATGCTAGCTTATTGGGTAAGGCCATAATACTAAGTTCAAGTATTTTTTCCCAACAAGGGTTTCCGGTCGCAAAGGCGTTATTAACCCAAAATCGTCGAAAAAATGTAATTCTTGTTTTGCAACATGAAACATGCTCTATAGCTACCTGTAGACCATGTGGGTTTGCGCAGTATTGGGACCGCATGGACCTAGGGACCGGCTACTACTTCTACTACTGTACTACTTCTACTACTGTGCAGGGGTGCCTCTGGCTCTGCGATGGCCACTCACACGAGGGTTGCTTGGGTGGTACATCTCTGGTATTGGCTGCTCGCTGTCCCCCTCACACCTTCTGACAGAAGGGGGGGAGGTGCGCAGCCGTTCGTTCAGGCACAGGCGATAACGCCTGCCAGCTACGAAAGAGGACAGCCGCTATAAATCATAACGTCGCAACGGGAGAGAGGGGATACCATTACAATTGGTCATCATCGGGTTGCACGTTCTGTTTACGACTCAAAAACTAACTTTTTTTTTTGGGGGGGGGGGGCGTGAGTCAGTAAACAGAAGAGTCCCCCGAGTGAGCACGAGCTTCGAGCCGTCGCACGATAGGAGTGCAGCAGAATGTTCCCGAGCTCCGCTCCTGACACAAGTGGAGCCCACCATCTCGCCCTAAAAACACGACTTCGAAGGCGTTCGTTCGCGCAACCCGACCGACCAAGCGTCTACACCCCTAGTACCTGAAACAAATCACACTTAGACCTGTATTTTTTTTTTCTTCATTAACCGGTAGTCCCTCACTTGAGTGGCTCAAAAAAAAAAAGGAGCTGCCACCGCGGGACGCCTCCTTCACAAAAAAAAAAAGGTGCGCACCTTTACCGTAGCACCAACTTTTTTTCTTAATACTACCCCTCGATTTGGGAGCTCAAGACCTCCTCCCAAGAACTGATTTTTGAAAAAAGCAAAACTGCCATTATACCAGGTACAATACACCAGATGAAAAATCCCCCCATGGCCTAGGTACAAAACTAGAACCATGAGAAAAAAAAATGACCTATTTTTTTCTCGACGGTTTTGGGTTTGAGGAGTCCCGCCATTCAGAAAAAGTGTATATATAGCCAAAAAGTGGGATACCTCTGTCGAAGCACGCGTCAGCCTCCGTGTCTCACTGTCTGCTTGCCGCATCTCAACCACGTCGCCAACGAAGCACATCGCTCATGCGCCTTTCTTTGACAGGAGCGACATGTCAGCGTCGGAATTGGAAGCGCTGGCGGAAGAGCACAAGTTTGACCCCTTGCCGCAAGGCTGGTTGTTTGACGGCGCGGTTTTCATCGACTACGACGGGAATAGGAGCACGGAGCGGCCTGGTGAGCTTGTTGATATACCGGTACACGAAGTATACACGTACGGTACGAAGAAAAGTGCATCTGTTTTTCCTGCATCTCTGCTCTGAACTTGAGGGGCGCTAGGTACTCAACATAAACACAGTCATCCCACGCCACATAGGGGTGACGCAGGACTTTCTGGAGCTCGTAACGCGAGGAACTTAACATCTCAACCCGAACCATGAACTTCGAAGGCGTTCGTTCGCGCAGCCCGACCAATGTCTCCATGCGCTACAACGGCGGTAGTCCTAGAAAACAAACACACCCGTAAAAAAAAATGATGTTAAGGCAACCGGTAGTTCCTCTCTCCCGAGGGGCTCAACCGGCCAGAAACGTTTGGCCCCAAATACTGCAACCCCTACGACGCATAGTTTTTGTTGTTGTAATATGAGGCTCCTTTCGAGTCGTCCCACGGTAGGGTAGGGGTTGCAGTTGTTGGATGAACTAATAATGTTGTACCTGTTGTCCGCTTGAGCTCACTCAAGCGAGGGACTACGAGCGGTTTGTCATTGATCAAGCAATTTCACGAGTACATGTATATTTTTAGGACTTAAGGCATAGAAGCTTGGTCGGGTTGTGCGAACGAATGCCCTTCGAAAATATTTTTTCGGGTGAGATATTGAGCTCCTCGTGTGAGGAGCTCAGAAAGTTCTTAGAATCTGCTGCACCCCTACACCGTGTGATGGCTCTTTCCTCACACATACTGCATACCAGTAGTTTTTTGGGGGGAGGAAAACAGAGAACAAAAAACGAAAAAACGCTACGGACATATACGACGGATGGACGATCCCATGTGTTGGCCTAGTAGGTATATTCGACGAAAGTTTTTTTTTTTCACAAAGCGATAACAATGACAACGAAAACTTCCGACGGTTTGGGGTTAAGGCGAGCCATTTCCCGTCATTCAGAAAACGTTTTAGCCAAAAAGAGGTATACCTTAATGCTTCTATATCGTAGGATGCGTCCTACGACCTCAACCAAAGCGCTATCCTCTCGAGAGAAACAATAGCGCAACTCGGTGAACAATCCCATGGAAAGTGATATTTTACGATACAGGTGCACCATTTTTTATCGTGTGAGGTTCCTTGTGCCATTGAAGCTCTGTACCTCTGACAAAAACTGATTGGGGGGGGGGGGAGGGGCAGGAAGCGCTATACACGCCCGTTGAAAAAATCCCACATGGCCTAGGTATACATTCGACGAAAAGTATTAAAAAAATAATGACGGCATTATTTCGACGATTTTCGGCTATAACGCCTTTACAATTGGAAACCCGTTTTGGGGAAAAAATTGCTTGAAGTCAGTATAGAGAGGGATTTGGGGCCTTAACGGGGCCCGTCATCCAGAAATCGTTTCAACCAAAAAGAGGTATACCTTAATAATGCTACATCGATAGGATGCGTCCTACGACCCTCACCCAAACGCTAACCTCGAGAGGAATAATATTTCAATAGTACGACTCGATGAACAGTCAGTCCCATGGCCTAGGTACACCAACAAAAAATGTTTTTATTAGAGTTACTCCACGGTAGGAGCTCAACCATGGCTCCAAGCATACAACACATTACATGTTAGAGTCATCCCACGCTAGCTATAGGGGTTGGGGGGGGGAAGGATAAAGCAGAAGTTTTTCGTGGAGCTCCTAACGTGGAGGTCAATACATTAATCTCACCCGTAACGTGAACTTCGAAGGCGTTCGTTCGCGCAAGCAACCCGACCAACGTTTTACGTGAGCGCTCTAACTAGTTCTGGAGCAAACTAACCCATAGTTCCACGCCTGAGGAGTTCAACTTTTTTTGCCCAAAAATTGCAACACCTATCATGCGTGGGTGATACATGTCATGCAGTGCTTGCTCTCCGTAGAAGGATAGATAATAGATTCGACGTGAAACCATGTCATCACGGTTGAGGTGAAACCACGTGATAGTAGATGTCACACTCACGTCAAGGCCATCATAGATGGGCGATGTAATGTAGGTGATGATGTTGGGACAAGCAGGAAGCCCCTCATCTCACTGGCCTGCCTTGCCCCGCCCTGCCTTGCCCTGTTTTGCCTGTCCTTTGACGTTCTATTTAGAGCAATAATAATGTATAAGCCTTGAGTCTAGCCAGCGAGCCATGGGAGCGATGACAAAGACACGGGAACCCATAGGGGACAACGCTTTCCAACACCGGCCAACCACGCATCCGCCACTCGGAGTACCGTCACAGATGACTGTGATGTCCCTACCCGTATCGTAGACATGCCCGTGAGCCTTGAGTTTGAATATTACATTTCCGTATGACCACGGTGGAGAGAATCAATGCTACAAAAAAAAATCAAATGCTTCCGGCCTCGTCCCGTCCTCGTGCTTGCTGCCACACGTCGTTTATTTACCCCCTTGATCATCACTACTAGTTGCCTCGTTCTGAATGATCTACCACTGCAACCCCTACCCGTGTCGTCGTCGACCTGCTGCTATTTTCTACTCCCATCGTAGACATGCCCGAGATCATCGACAGGCACTTGGAGGCCTTGAACGAAGCGCTGGCATGAAGAAATCCCTCCCGAGGGGTTTCCAGTCTACATACGAGATCAAGGCGTGGGAGTGAGATGGATTTGACGAGGAGTCACAGGGGAGGGTTTCAGTCGCGGCTGGCTCGTTTGCTGGAGCAGCTGGTAGGATATATTAAAAAAGATCGATGCTACCGAGATCAAGGCATGGGATTGGAAGGGATCTGACGAGGAGTGACGGGGGGGATTTGGTCGCGGCTGGCTCGTTTGCTGTAGTAGCTGGCGGAATAAAACAAAAAAAACGATGCTAGTCGATGAGCAGAGTGGGAATGCTGAACCCCCTGATGGATTGGAATGCGCTTACCGTCGGAGAGAACGGAGGAGACCTGTGACCACGGTTTGTCCAGAAGCTGGAAAGCAAAAACGGGTAACCACAAGCAAAACAATGCACCAACCAATGAGGGCATGTACGGGGGGGGGGGGGGGGAGAATGGGTCTCTCGACATCTGTGACCACGGCTTGTCCAGAAGACGGAAAGCACAGGCGATGGTGACAAAAACAAAATTAGTACGTGTATACGAGCAGAACGCAAACAACCCCGGTGGTTTCATCGTTTCGTTTATAGCTGCAAAGTGTGGCATCGACCGGGCTATGGTTATGGATGTAGCTCAGCGAGTTCAGCATCGATGTATGGCATTGAAAGGACCCATTACACCCTATTTATGTGGTATAGGAGTTTCCCCTCCACATCGGAGAGACGAAGGCGGAGGTGGAACGTATCTAATTATAAGCGACGAAGGACTTTGTTTTGTAGGTGTTAGAATGGTGTTTAGAATGTCATGAGCATTCGATGTAAATCGACGAGCGATGGCAACGCTAGACCCTCTGTGCGATAAGATTGAAAGGCTCACACCGTGGAGGAGAAGGGGTCGCAAGTGTGGCTAAGCCTTGCCCAGAAGATGGAAAGCGAAAAACCATGAGCAAATAATATATACGCACGAGCACGAACAACTCAAACATATTCGTCAGTTGCTTCACCTTGGCTCCAAGGCGTAGGACCGACCGGCAAAAGGTATGGGTCTATCGCAGCGGGTTCTGGATCATTGCGTGTCATATGTTGTGCACGGGGTGATAGATACCGCACACTGCCTGCTAAGAGTTTGGTCGGGCCTATCGCGGTGGAATCCTCATCAATTTACACATGACGTTCAAAAGATTTGTTAGGCTCGAGTCATGGACACACATCATGACGAAGGGGGGGGGAACCGGCGTCATACGTAGGATCCACAAGCGTCCGTACGTGTGCAAGCAGTTGGTCGCGGATACTTGGGGTTGCGTGGTGCCGTGCTTTTCCCGCTGTAAAGAACCAGGCCTACAGAAGGGGGGGGGAGGGGGGTGGGGGTATATCATGATCTCCTCTTTAAACGTATCACAGGTACTCACATTTTCACCACTGCCTATAGGCCATTCTCACGAGGAGTGTCGCTGCACATCCCTTTAAGGCGGACATAAAACGCGTTCTTTGTTGGTTGCAGCGAGGTGACAAACCATTCCAATACATATGCATCGACGATTTCGCAAAAAAGCTCGAAAAATTAGGAATCAAAACAAAAGAACAAGGTAGCTAACCACTTAGACAGAGAAATGGAGCAACCTATGGCCGCGCGCGATTGTCTCTGGGCCTTCACCTAAACGGCCCTCCCCTCCACCGTCGTCTTCGGCTAACTATTACTTGGACTGTAAACGACCGACGGTCAATGACGGAGTTTTCCCACGCTGGGATGTCGTTCTGCGGTAGCCCCCCCCCCCCCCCAACTTTTATTTCACGAAATCGCTGGTTTTGAAACCAGCACATCCCGGCCGTATTTCCTGAAATATGGTGCCCCTTGCCACCCCGACGTCATCGTTCGATAGTCCTTTATGAACAACAACAACAACGACAACAACAACAACAACAACAACAACAACAACAACAACAACAACAACAACAACAACAACAACAACAACAACAAAAATGAAGATAGTTTGTTCTATGGCATCTCCTCTTCCTCGTGTCGAGAGCAGTCACGAAACGTTCGTTAAAGCCATGAAACTCTAGTTAAAGCAAATCGTTGTCTGTTTTTTTTTGGGGGGAGGGGGGTAACGTAGAATCAGTTTTGAGGTGCAGCAGATTCTAAGGAACTCCTAAGCTCCTAGCGTGAGGAGCTAGGTCAATATTTGGCCCGAAACATGACTTCGACGACACTCGTTCGCGCAACCCCACCAACATTTTTAGGCGTCAGTCCTTGAATACAAATATAGTCTACACTCGTAAAGTTATCACACTAGCCGATGGTCCCACACTTGCGGGAGCTCAACCGTTCAGAAGGTCAGAAACGCTTGGTCCCCCCCAAAAGTGCGAACACCGCTCGAACCAACCGTGGGATGACTCGACGAAAAGAAGTAGACTGCACAAGAGAGGTACCATCCTAATCTCAGGCTTGTAAGAACCTACTGCCGCTGAAGGCTTGGTTCAAGTTTGTGGCACTACCGTATCAACGCTTTTGTTATTTGAAACGGAATGTTGACCAACAACATTTATTTCTTAACCCCTTTAGAGCCCCCAAACCCCTCCCTATACTAAATCCAAGTAATGTTGTCCCCAAAAACGGGTTTCCAGTTGCAAAGGGGTTAAGGAATGTGGAAGAAAGCAGAAAAGAAGTTAACAACACGGGGATACCATGCATGTGGAAGGAAGCAGAAAAGAAGTTGACAACACGGGGATACTCATACATAGTAACCAGGACCTGACCTACTGTATGTACGTTATGATAAACACTACCAGGTACAATCTACGTATACGTTCCCCAATTCTTACGATCCATATTTTGTCCTGATTACTACGTAGGTCCCCCCGTAAGACAGGCTACGACGGGTTCACCGCTCCATGCTCCTCCGATGCCTTGGATGGCGGGAATGGAAGCGCGACGGCCACACCCTATCGTACGCCGACGCGCTTGCCCAGACAGATTCCGAGAGCGTTGAGGCGATAGTGCGCGAACGGTGGTTTTTGTTTGCGGGATTCGTGGCACGTATGGGGGAGGAGCGTCTGCCACAGAGGGTGATGTTTGGGGAGCTTGTTGGGGGTAAGGGCTACTCAGGGGGGCAAGAGAAAGACTGGATGGATCATCTGAAGAAGGATATGTCGGTCTTCGGAATGAAATTCGAAGGATGGCGAAAGGTTGCTCAGAAGGCTGGCAGATGGTTTCGAAGAGTAGAGGAGGGAGTCGAGTTGTTCATGCGGAATTGGCATGAAACGGAGAGACGCAAAGCTGCAGAGCGTCGCGCGAAGGCTGCGGCAGCGCCATCCACCGTTGGCATCTCTAAGCGGCCGGGGCGGGGGGGGAGGGGGGGGGGGCGGGGAGGGGACTGGGGGAGGGAGGGAGGGGGGAGGAGGAAAGGGATGAAGGGGGGAGGGGGGAAGGGAGAGCGTCATGCCCAAGAGACTGAAGTCTGGGTTCGGCCATCATCGTATTGAAAGTTGTGGGCCTTCTAATGGCCGTCACAAGATAGCATAAGACCGCCCTGACTTCTTCGCCATGTTGCGTTCTCTCCCGGGTGCCATTGATGATGGACGTGATACCCTCTGTTAGCCCAATGCCATCCTTAGCCAGTTCCTGGGGTCTGCTAGTATGACATTTTACTTTCTTTTCTTTTTCTTTTTCTTTTTTCTTTTTTTCTCTTCTTTTTTTCTTGCTTTCTTGTCTTGTCTTTCCTTGCTTTTCTTGTCTTTTTCTTCTCTTTGCTCGCCGTTTTCGTTTTGTTTCGTTTTTCTTCTCTTTTCTTTCCTTTCCTTTATCTTCTTTTCTTTTCTTTGTTTCTTTTCCTCCAATCGACTTACGCCTGCCGTGCGTATGCGTAGTGATAGATACTACGTGTAACATATACGTGTGGTAGTCTTCCTTGGGTGGCAATCGGAATAGTTGGTTTCTCCAGGCGTGAGTAGTGAGACGTATGCACCGGCCTGGACCTGGCACATCGTAGACTGACTCCCGATTTCACTTTTATATGTTTTTGGTGGAGGCATGAATTGCGTCAGCTGCGATATATGCTTGTACCACCTTGGGTTGTGTGTGTTTTCCCTGGGGTATTCCTCGGCTTCAGAGTGACTGGAGCCTGTCCTGTGACCACGGACTTGATTATGCGAGTTAATGTGAAAGCAACAACAACAACAAACAACCTTCCCCGATTCTTACTATCACATATTTTGTCCTGATTACTAGGTCCCTTTGTAATAGGTATTTGGGGCGCTGCTGCGTGACAAGGTAGTAATAATAGCGGACCCGAGCGTAAGTTGTTCATGATGAACTACTTCTCGACTTTTTCCCTTAGCCGTGGGCGGAGAATTCGCTCTCCTGACTCCGCCCCGCCTTTCGGATACGTCACATCCGACGACGCCATTTTCAGGGGGGTCTGGCCTTGCTGTCTAACGGCGACCTCCCGGCCAGACGCCTAACCCGACCTCTACAACTCGAACGCTACGAGATGAACACTACGGGATGAACACTGCGGCATGGACACTACGGGATGAACACTACGGGATGGACACTACGGGATGAACACTACGGGATGGAACTACGGGATGAACACTACGGTTTGGACACTACGGGATGAACACTACGGGATGGACACTACGGGATGAACACTACGGGATGGACACTACGAGATGAACACTACGGGATGAACACTACGGGATGAACACTACGGGATGGACACTACGGGATGGACACTACGGGATGAACACTACGGGATGACCTGTGCTTGGATGCTGTGGCCTGACAAGGGTCTAGGTTGACTCGGCCGGCTTGTGGGTGCTGTTGCCTGGAAAGACATTTGGCCGGATCGTGATGCTGTGGCTGGGAAATACTCTAGGTTGATTAAGCCGCATAAGATTACCCCTCAGCCAACCAGCGCGCGTAAACAGCTACCGTAGGAGGAGATTTATTATCTGCCTTTAAATGTTACCCTACCCGTAGCTCGGATCATAACCGCAACTCCTACGTATTCGGTCGGTCTTCGTGTGGGATTGCGTCGGCCGTGCGATCGTGGCTCGTGCTCGGTGCTTAGGCGACGGTCCGTCGTTAGACACATTTGCACACAGTAACAGCCCTTGCCTTTGAAAAGAAACCGAGACACCACTCTGTCCGAAAGTAAGCAACATTATGTTTTAATATTGGTGTCCATAGCAAAGGTTGCTTATATTTCTAGACAGAGTGGTATTTAGTTCGAAGCTAGATTTCTTGTTTGATCTTTGCCCTACCCTTACTTGTATTTCAGAAACCTGTTGAACTTCTTATTTCCTCTGAACATTTTATTGTAAAAAATGAAAATACACTCCATCTGTGAGATCGAAGATTTCGTCGAAACTCATCTTTGCAAACTGTGTGTGATACTCCGATTGCGCGCATTACGAGTTGTGTGTCCTCATTAAGGATATAGGTCGGCGACTCCCCTTGCAACTGCAGTGTAGCTATCAGGGTCAACAGGGTGATTTTAGTCAGTCTGTGCGCGGAGACTATAAAACCCGTTTCTGAGGGGGACAAAATCTGACAGCTGTGAAAGGAAATGCATCAGTTTATCAAGTAAATCCTGTAAGTCGAATAACCGGTGAGGGGAGGGCGGAGTTTTGAAGGACGTGGGGGCCTGGTTTTGATCAAAAGCGAGCGGGTTTGGAGGGGGGGGGGGGGGGGGGGGGAGGGGGGCAATTTGTGCATGTAAGCTATAATCCTTTCAAGGGAATAAATCTGACAGCTGTGAACATTTTCTAGTGGTTTCCTTGTGGGGCTCTCTGCTTATGAGAGGTCCGCTAGTGTAATGTAGTGTAGTGCACCACGACGCAATTCCACGCTCTGCTACGTACGTCCATCTACTGCCGTAACCTGTCACCGCGACATCTTCGGGTAAGCTGAACCCACCGATGCAGATGCATAATGGAATAGACTGTGCGTGGAGTGCGACGTGCTTCCTGAGAGTCGTTTTTTTATCGATACGGTAGAGACGGGGGGTGCAAGGCCCCCGACTAGCGCTGCAGAAGTGCTCGCATACCTGAAAACAGGATGTACGCGGATGGATAGAGGCCGCACACAGTTGTTTGTTTTGTCCATAAAGTAATCTTGCGCCGACGCTCAAGCTGATTAGCGGCGAGGTTCCATGGCCGCAGATACAAATCAATCGAGAGAATGTGGTACTGCTTCATGTATGTGTGTGATTTGTACGTACTTCGTATGTACGAGCTGCACCTACCGCTTCAGATGAACAACGGAATGTGTCATGAAGCACGCTAGCACGTTTTTTCACGCGGAGGGCGATCCATGCCGTCGCCGTGGATTTCCCACCTCATACAAAAATGTCCGTCTAAAAACAATGGATAACTTTTTTTTTAAATTGCCTCCTGCTTAGGTTTCACGCGAACTGCTCTCGTCGGTGTATAATCTCGAACCCTAGGCACAGCCTTGTCAGCTATAAAAAAATGAAAAGAAACCGCCTCCCATGCCGTCCACCTCGACTCGGGCACTGCCACCTCAAACCGCTGACTGTCGGTTTTCTTTAGGTCCGCATAGAGCGCTATCGACGGTAGACTTTCGGTCAAAACTGCCTTAATAGCCCTTGTTCCTGTTGCCTCCCACACACCTCTCCGCTGCAAAAACAAAGATGGACTTGCGACGAAAATCCTCCTCGATGTAGCACGAGGTATGTTTTTACTTTTATATATAAATAACGTCCGCGTCAACTCTCTTGCTCAATCTTGCTGTTTGCTGCCATCGACTCTTGGCGTGGCGCGCCAAAGCTCTGCCGATGAATGCTACTACCTACTATGTAATGCCCGGCCTATACATCTAGACCTACCCCTGAAAGGGAAAACCCCCAATGCAGGGGCTTGTACCCAGCCCCATCTACGAGCGTGTTTCCGAAACGGAAAAACGTCCGTGTAATTGGTTTGCGTCAGACCTTATCTAGGCCTGTACCCGAAATGAATATCCTTTTCGTAACGCGTTGACCGTGAGCGGAAACCCCGCTCAATGCCATGAATGTGACCGCCACCATCCCGAAATACAAAGCACCTGGTAAACACCAAGCACGGTGAAAAAACGCAACACAAAACAATAAAAGTAACCATACCAACCAAACCATCGAACAAAGAAAAAAAAAAACTGGTACCGATTGCAAGAATCCATAAAAGCAAACATTATCCAAATTTCGGCATAATATACACGTATAATACGTCGTAGAACGTCTTAAGTCTACTCTCCAGTTTGCTGTCAACAATGGAGTGCCAGCTCAGACAAACTTAGTTGCCTCAGCGTTTACGCGTCTCCTGCTTTCCACTGGACGGTGCAGATGCGTCCGGGCGTGATCACGTCGACGCACCCCAGCCCTGGATAACCAGGGCCTGCTTACACCTAACTTCAGCTATGCAAACACACACAGGATCTAGCTGGCGTGTAGAGCACACCACGAACGCGTCCGATTAGGCATACAGCACAAGTCCTGCCTTCCAGGTCTGCATACAAACCCCGCCTTTCAAGTCCTGCTGCTTCTTTTTGGATCCATGTACTGCTACCACGGCTGGCTCGGCTTCCTTTCGACCATGGGGATGACGCGGTCGTCGGTCGCATTCAGGGAGCGCTGAGGTGGACGTTGCGGTTGACACCGCCACACCTATCCAGTTCTTGCGAGTGTCCTGCTTTACTCCGGCATCTTTGCCTGTCCGTAAAGTTGCCTGATCGGCGGGGGTGTGAAGGCCCACCTGCGTGACCGCCACCTTTCCGTCCTTGCCCTGTGTGCCGGTCGCTACGCTATCGCTTCACACTCTGCGTTGCCGGAGACCGAAGACACGGCCGTTCAGCCTTTCCGTAAAGTTGCCTAATCGGCGGGAGAGTTGAGCCCCACCTGCGTAGACCGCACCTTCCCGTCTTTGCCCTGCGCGACGGTCGATACCGGTTCGTCTTTCGTGTTGCCGGAGACCGAAAACACGGCAAGGTGCCAGTTTCCGCCGCAGTTTTCCGCTTTCGTGGAACTTGTACAGGGCTTTTTTTTCGCAAAGAGGGGCAACGGGGCAAAGGGGGGGTGAGTGGGTGGGGGGGGGGTGGGGGGATATTAAGGTCTTGCTTGCTTGTTGTACATAGTCATCCGACCATTATTGATTGTTGACCATTCGAAGACGGAGCACCCGTTTCTCCCGGCAGTCGAAAGGCGAACGAGGCAGGAACAGGAAAGAGGAAAGGAGAAGACACGGGCGGTTTTAATTGTCAGACGGCGATTTCCTGGACGACAACAGCGTCGTTATGGGCTAACGGAAGGCCCGTTTTTCGGTTTCGCTTGCGCTCTGCAAAATCGCGTAATTGTTTCCAGGAACGAACACTTGGTAATAGGGTAGAACATTTCTAAAGTTGCGGAGTCAGGGGTCGAAGTGGACGTGGCCGGCAGGAGAAGGGAAAGGGAAGGTATCGGTGGTTGGTTATTAGAAGACCACGAACTCCTGAACGAAAACAGCGTCGTTGTGGACGGAGGGAAAGACCTGTTGCCTTGGTTAAACCGGGGCCTGACACATTTTTCAAATAGAACGTTGCCTACTTATTGACGTGGTCATCTGAACAACATCAGTCCGCGTGGACTGACGAAGATCTGTTTTCGGTTAACCAGGCCACTGACACAACACAGCACAATTTTGCGGTCGGAAATCCCCTTTATAATAAACAAAGTAAGTCGTGTCTACGGTCGGAAAAGGGAAAATCTCGTTCTAATCAAGTATGTACTAGCTTTAAAGAGACCGGCCCTTTGGGGAGGGGCAATGTATACCAGGTATTGTATAGGCGCAATGTATATTATGGTCGCGCACTCTCCCGTGACATATACCATGGTAGTCCGTATCTACAAACCACACACCGCATCCGCTACCCGGATAACCAGCAACACACCCGCAAGTTGGTTACCTGACAACTGATATCACGAGAAAGAAAGAAGGCAAGTTTCTAAATTTGAGGGCTTTTCGCGGGTCATGACCCGACCCGCCTATCACGCGGGTCGAGTGTGGTCAGAGTCAGGAGGTGATTGACATCTCACGGGGCGCGACGGGTCGGGTTGGGTCGGGTCGAGTCGGGTCAGGATGTTTTTAAATCTCGCGGGTCGGGACGGGTTACCTTGGCTCGACCTAGCCGTGAAAAAAGGCCTGCCAATTTTGTTTCGGGATGGCTGAAGTATGTTTTTGCTCTCCGCCGCCGAATGTAATTCATCCCTTACGATTTTCCGGATACACTACCAGCGCACTCAAGCTGACGACAAGTTGCAAAAATACCCGCGGGGCTTTTGAGTCGTTCTACGGTGGCCCCTCCAGACTTTTCTCAATCGAAACCGCCGGTTTTGAAACCAGCACATCCCGGCCGTATCTCCTGAAATACGATGCCCCTTGCCACCCCAACGCCATCGTTCGATAGTACTACTACTAGTACCACTAGTGCTACTGGTAGTCCTTTCTTTGCAAACATGAAAATGTGTAAAGACGCTTATTACATGAAATAAAATCTTCACTCATCGTGCCGAGCAGCCATGAAACGTTCGTTAAAGACAATTGCTGGGTTTTTTGGGGGGGGGCTATCGTAGAATTAATGTTTTCACAGGTCAGATAGCTTTTCAAATCCCGCGGGTTTGGGCCGGATCAGGGTGTGGAACTACTCCCAACACGACCCGTTCCGATCCGTGAGGCTTGGAACTACCCCCCGACCCGACTCGACCCGCCCCGATCCGACCCGACCCGCGAGATTATGGAAAACCTCCTGACCCGACACCCACGGGTCGGACCATGACGCCGTGAAAAAAGCCCTCCAAAATTTCATGTTGCGCGAGTTCCTACTGAAGCCACAGCTGCATGTTCTACCTTAGTATTTTTTCTTTTCTCACCAGGTTGCATGCGTCGTCCGGCACCTTGGTCGACTCCTCCGGCAGCTCGTTGCCACACGAGCACCCGAAGCCGAACTCCAGCGCGTAGTAGGCGTAGTCGGCGGAATCGCAGTGCTGCTTGCAGCTGTCGTGGCTCGTCTCGCCGAACTCGTCCATCGGCATGTTCGCGAGTCCGAGGCCGTACCAGGTGTCGCGGAAGCACCCTTCGTAGCTGGGCGGGAGAGCGTGGAATATTACGGACAGAACCCACGCGCGGTGGGAGGGACGGGTTAAGTACAAGGACAACCATCGGCGTTGCACGACAACCATGGCAACCAATAGCTGGTCGGTACCGAAAATATCCATTATACAGTTGAGTAAGGAGATCGTTTACTACATGGGAGTAACGATGCCGGTTTTGAGTTTTGGCAGCAGGTACCCTAGAGAATAATCCCTTTACGGACCCTTTCTCTAGGTTGCATGGGGCTTAATGCCTTTGAACGGGCTGTAAGGCGGGCGTCCTTGTGCCTGGTCGTCTTCTCTACCAGGTAGGTGGCGCGGGGATACGTGAGCATGTTGAAAGGGCAAGCAAGGGAGCCGTGGGTACGTTACGATGCACGCCTTGATCCCCGCCGAGCTCCGTGGCGGCGCTTTGAGAATTCAACGTCGCTGAACTGGCGCCGTTTGTCAAGGGGCTGTGGTCCGCCTCGCTGAGGCGATCAGGTGCATGGAAGACCCCACATTGTTTTCGGCTATTTTTTAAAAAATAGCCCGGTTCCGTAAACCTTAGCCCCAACCCTAATCAACCCAATGGGGGCTTCAAGTTGCCAAAAACACGCCGAAACGACGGTTACACAATCGGCTTCACCGAGTAGCCTGGGCTACTTGGGGCATGTAGGAGGTCTCCAAACCGCAACGGATACATGCTACGAACGGTGCCAGAGGTGCACCAATCATTTTCTTTTTTTTCCTTCTGAGGTTCCTACTATTGATTATCTGTATCGTATGCCGTATGCCTTCTTTGCAACAACTGATTCTGAGTAAACAGAAGAGTACGACCCGATGACCAAGCCTATGGCCTACAGTAGGTATAAAAAAAAACAGGTTAAGTTGGAAAGCAAGAACGACAATATTATTCCGATTCCGATGATTTTTGTTTTCGTTTTTGTTAAGGAACCAGCCCCCCCCGCCGTCCATTCAGAAAACCTTCTTTTTTTTTTTTCTCGACACAAAAGAAAGTGCACACCCGTCAACCTTGGAAGCTATACCAGACATTGGAAGCTATACCAGACACGCGCACAGCACCGTGATATTTCTTCGTACCGCTCCCTGCATGCCCCTTCCTGTTAATACACGGCGTATAACATCTCAGCATTTATTGTGTGTTCTTTTTTGCGGATACATAATGGCATATGTAATGGACACCCACAAAGGTGAAAACGAGTGTCCTTGTGCGTAGGGGTTTGTTGGTTTCCTCCCTAGACCATACGCCTGCATACAAATCTCTACATCCGAGCAGAGGGTTAGTACAACCAACGATGCCCTTACAGCGATCCGCCGAGGGCTAGTATCCACGACGGTGCCCTTTACCGCGATCTTACCCCTTGGGAGCCGAAGCACCCGCCGCGGTCGAGGCCGCCTCTTGGGATTTCTCCTCCTTTCCCGTGGCGGAGTTGGCCGTTGGCGAGGCGTTCGCGTTTTGACTCCCGGGTACGGGTGTCGCGGGTCCGGTGGGGGTGGACGGGGATGGCGACGAGCCGTCGTACGTAGTCTTCGATGCTTGATCGGTGTTGGCGACAGCTGTCCGGAAGTTGGCCACGGTCGACTGTGAAGGTGGTCGCGTAAGATCAGCGCGGAAGGTAAGAAACGTAACCGAGACGTCAATGTAGCGGAAGAGGAGGGGGCGGGGGGGACTTACGACGACCATCAGACAGGAAAAACAGCCAGGAAGGAAAGTGAAGGATGGGGGAAATTAGCCCCACGAGATTGTGTTTTCGTCAGATGCACACCACGACCACTGAGCTACCGGTCTGTCTCGTGAGATCACCACGGGTGGCAAGAAAATTGCCGCGGCGAAGATGTAGCGGATGGAAGGAAAGAAGAAGAGAAGCGAAATAGGGGAAGTTAGGACGATGATCGACCATGAAAAGCTGTTCAATGGCCGCCGTTGCTATGGTCGACGTGAGGTGGTAGCCCAAGAAGAGCACGCATAGATAACAAGAAAGTCGCCCCCGGCGGCGGTGTTCAGGATGGCAAGCCAAAAAAGAGAGCGAAAAAAGGGGGACATCGGACAGGGGTCGACCTCGCGGTACAGGTGGCTTATCCAACGAAAAAATCACTCGTTACCCTCCTCTGCCACACGGTCGACACCGTTCCCTACCAAACACCCACCGGTATTGCTGCTAAACGCGACAGTTCCCTTCTCCTGCAGCGAACACTACCCCACAAGGAAATTAAACGTTCGCTATCACCCACTCCCCTCACCGCGCTCTCTAGAATTATCCCACGATAAGGCTTGCACTTTTATAGCCAAAAAAAAGGTGTATCTGACCGCTTGAACTCCTCAAGCATGCACTTCTACAGCAAAAAGAAAAGGTATACTTCGAAGTACCTGACCGGTTGAGCTCCTCAAGCATGCACTTTTATAGCAAAAAAAAAGGTACACTTCGAAGTCTCTGACCGGTTGAGCTCCTCAAGCATGCACTTTTATAGCAAAAAAAAAAGGTATACCTGACCGGTTGAGCTCCTCAAGCATGACACTATCGGTGAGTATGATAGATTTACGAGTACACTTGTTTTAGGACTAGGGCACAGAAAATGTTGGTCGGTTTGCGCGAACGAAATGTCTTCGAAGTACGTGTTTCGGGTGATGGTGGTGGTGATGATAGTGATGGTGAGATATTGAGCTAGCCCCTCATGTTGGGAACTCGGAAATTCTGCTGGCGTGGCTCTTGGGTTCCTCTTCGCTGTCTCAGGTTGAGTCGCATTCCTTTGTGTAAATTAATCGACACCCTGTGCCCATATCCCACAACAAAATCACATTTTGTTTTGGCTTCCATCCACCCATCCGCATCTCATTAAGGTGTTTGCGATGTATCGAATTTGTGTTGGGTGGGAGTTGCGCCGGAAAACATGTGATGACAGTATTGAAACCGTCAAAACAGAAAACATATCATAACATTATTGAAACCGTCAAAACGGAAAACACTGAATGACAGTATTGAAACCGCCAAAACGTCTCAATCCAAGGCCAACCCAACCCACGAGAAATCAGCGAAAAAAAAATCTGAGAAATTCGCTTTCCCTACGTGCCATCATTTTTTTTTTCTAGACTAATTTTTACGTGGATCGGCAGGCCTAGGACTAAATACATTCGTCGGTTTCAATACTATCTCTCTTTTTCATTTTTTTTCCAGCCCAACAGAGGTTGAAAAAATCGCAGACAGCCTACGTAATGCCGATGACAATTTCGTGAATCGACTGTTTTCTCGCTTTTCCACCCATTCCCGTCACAAACCCACGTTTTCTTGCACAAGCCTGATCCAATAATCCCACAAGCTTATTAAAAGTTTTTCGCTTCCACCTATGTTTCCCCCTTTCTTACCCCACAAAAAAAACCTTGAGCATTTTTCACTTTTTTTACCCCCAGTCCCCTTGCAGTGGGCACCCCGATTTAAGAGCCCCCCGAGACAAAAAACCGAAACAGGCGCTCCAAACTACACACTGCTCTTATTACCTGTAACGGGGAAATACATAGCTTTTAGTAAAGCGGGACACGCCGACTAGACCGCTCTTAAGTCCCGAATGCTCTTATCCTGGTCGATCTTAAATCGGGCTACCCGCTGTACTTACCACGCTCTCCTGAATGACACGGGCGTTGTTGGCCGTTGACGTGCCCTGGCTCTTGCCGGCATACTCAATGTCGGGGTTGGAGAACACGTTCACCCGCGGCGCCGCGGCACACCCGGACTCGTACGCCATGATGGTCCGGTACCTTTTTTCCCGGCGGCGACGGGGGAGAAAAAACAAAAAAGCCAAACACGCAGCGTAAAGGCACGGGCGAAAGATCGTGTTGAACTGTGCTTTTTATTGCGCGTTCCGCGATAAAGGGTGGAGTGTTTTTTTTTTTGACGATTTTTTTTTCTTTGTCTGAATTCACGGGGCCGCTTCTTAACCAAAAAAAACTCGTCGGAATTTTCCCTTTTTTTTCGCAAGCATCATGACTTTATTTATTTTTTTCACCAGGTATATACCTAGTACATTGGTTGTTTTGGCCAATTCACCTTCACTCGCCACAAAAGTGGCATTCAGGCGATTTTTTCCCTTGGTACAGCGTAGCTAACCATGTGATTTAATACCGCAATATTAAGAAAAATACAAAACCTTTTTGAGACCGTGAAAGGGACAGACATGGGGGGGGGGGGGGGCGATCCACTCGCGCGACTGACCCCGAACCACGACCGAAAAACGTGCCCCCAAAAGTAACCCTCCTACCGTAGATTTGGTGGTGACGATTTTTTTTTGAGGTTTCTCAATTTGGGAGCTTAAGACCTCTCTCAAAAAAGCTGTTTTTTTTTTGGAGAAAAAATCAAAAGCTGCTCTGCAGACCAGACCTCCCAAAAAAGCTGATTTCTTTTGGGCGAAGAAATCAAAAGCTGCTGCAGACCATACCTCCCTAAAAGCTTTTTCTTTTCAAGAAAAAAATGCTGCAGACCAGACCTCCCAAAAAACTGTTTTTCGGGGGAAAAAAAACAAAAACTGCTACTGACCAGACCTCTCAAAAAAGCTGATTTTTGGAGAAAAAATCAAAGCTGCTGCAGACCAGACCTCCCAAAAAAGCTGATTTTTGGAGAAAAAATCAAAAACTGCTGCAGACCAGACCTCCCAAAAAAAAATGATTTTTTTGGGAGAAAAATGAAAAACTGCTGCAGACCAGACCTCCCAAAAAACTGCTTACTTTTGGAGAAAAAATCAAAGCTGCTGCCGGCCAGACCTCCCAAAGAACTGCTTATTTCTGGAGAAAAAATCAAAGCAAAAAAAACTGATACTTGGAGAAAAAACAAAACTGCTGCAGACCAGACCTCCCAAAAAACTGTTTGTTTTTTGAGACAAATAAAAAACTGCTGCCGGGCTTAAAAAATTCCCATGGCCTAGCGCTACTGTTGGCACGCACAGCAAGAATCATGCAAAACAAAGAAATAAAAATGGCCTATTATTCATTTTTTTTCCGACGATTTTGCCCAGGTTAAGGCACCCCGTCATTCAGAAAACACTTTCGCCAAAAAAAGGTATACCTCTGTTGTGGCACGCGTCTGACACCCAAGTCTTGTGCTTAACGATAGTGTTCGTTACGCCGAGGGCATGGAGTTGCTCATCGGGGTTTTTATTGGCCCCTTTAGCAGCGCAGTCCCGACATGGGAACAAAAGACTTGGAGCTAGACCAGAAAATGTTAGGAGTTGAAAATGGGTCAAGAGTACCAGGTACACTTTTTTTTTTTTGGAGCTCTTCAAGCGACGAAACTCAGAAAAAACGAAAAATCTACTACTATTACCACCATCGATGGGCGACCGAGCATCATGATATATATACATATATCTATATATTTATGTACTTACGGAGAGTCTCCGTCGCAGTAGCGTTGTGCGAAAGCGTACTCGTGGGCGGAGTTGGAGTTCTCCTTGTTGTGATTTGCCCCCATGTTGTGTCCGATCTCGTGAATGTGGGAGAAGTTGTTGATGCAGTTCACGTGCACGATGGAGTACCCGAAGATCTCGAACCTCGAGTCGGGCTTGGTCATCACGTACCTGTTGGAGGAAAGCATCAGGAGGGTGGCGGGGGGGGGGGGGGGGGGGGGCGCGAAGGGCTAATTCATCGCGATGGTGCTTTCATCTTGTCCCCGCTGCTTCATTCCCACATACATGGGTTTTAAAACTGTTTTGTGCTTGGCCGAGGGTGTGCGAGACAAAAAGAAAAGCTTTTTAAACGCGGGACACGTGCACGAGCACCAAATGAGTCAGAGGGGGGGGGGGGGGGGGGTGGAGGGCTAACGAGCCACTGCTGTGGTGGTGCTTGAATGATCTATTTCCCCTGCTCCAATAGCATAAGGGTTTGGTGCTTGTGTTTCGAAAGCTGGTACCAACTATGAAAATATGTACCGGGTATACAATAAACGTTAGGTTCAAAACTCCTCAGTACCTCTTGGTAGAGCAATCAGCTGTTGAGTGCTCGGACGAGGGCGCGCGGCTATTGGAAAAAAAAAAACACCACACCCATTACAGTCAAACTGAAAAAAAAAAAAAATCAGCAAAAGTCTTGTTTTTCAGTCTTGTTTTACTTGGGTTTAGTATGGCCCCTCCGTCTATAGGGGGATGGTTACGTTTTTTCTTCTTCACATACCCCTGGCTCGGTCCGGCGTACCTTCCCAAGCGGGAACAAATCGCTGAAATGGTGAATTTTATTAATATATTTCAAATACATCAGCTGTGAGTTCGAGCTGTTGAGCAATCGATGCTCAGCTTTGCAAGCTTCATGGTACTTCCGACTTGTGTAACTTCAATCACGACACCAGTCCACCCAAAAGTGTGCGCCAAACATCGATCGACCCAGTTCATTTTCCCAGGCATTTCAACAAAAGTCGAAGGAGTGGTGAGCCGATGCGAGGTTCACTTTCCTTTCAGCGAGCCAGACGGCACTACCTCTTCTAAATAAAGCAGATAGCGCGGTAGCAACAGGCTTACGTTTGCGCAGACCAGCGAGTTGCACTAGCAGCTATTGATAGCACAAATGTCAAGCTTGAACAGCAGTACTTGAGCAGTACAACACAGGACGGGTGAAAAACAAATGCGCGAAACAGTGCACTAGCATAAAGGTCAGGGCTTGAGCAGTACGTCAAAAAAAAGGGTGAAAAAAAAGGCGCAGAACAGTGATTTTCAGTAGCTTGAAGGTAAGGCTTGAGCGGCACAGGACAGCACAGAGCAGGAGTTACGCACCCCAGACCGCAGGAGCTCTCGTAGTTGCCGTGAAGCTGAACCAGGTCCGCGCCGTACTGCTCGCGCAGCTCGTTCGCGAGCTTCGATTCTCCGACTCCTTGGAAGAGGTTGGAAAGATCAGCAGCCATGTCACTCCCTTCCGTGGTGTCGATCTGTTGTTTCACACGTCGAAAACATCAGGGTGCTATACAGATCACACAGATCACACAGATTACACAAATACACAGATCAAACAGATCAAACAGACCAGACAGACCATATCGCACACATATCACACAGACCAAAACAGACCATATCGCACACAGATCACACAGATCGCACGTACTATTTCCGCGGATATGCATCATCCGTACTATAGTTGATTGTGCCTGCAAGATCTGAACGATCCGTACATTTTTTTTAATGGAAAGGTCTGTAGGATGTGCATGGTTTATACATGTGCCCGAGCCATAATCTGTATGCTTCAGATCAGGAAGATCGCGATCTGTCAGACGCGTGCATTGATTGCATTGAGGGTGACATCAAGGGGGGAAGTTTACGTGCCGCAGAGATGCGTGCGCGCTTCTTCGTAGCATATGTTTTTTTTTCGGCGATGGTTTGGATGGTAGTATTCACGTATCCGTGACTTGATACAGTAACTACTGCACCGCGTCAAGACTGCAAACAGGTGTCGAACCACAAATAGCATTGGCTGGACAAAGGTGCGCTATATCTCACTTGGGCCATGTGGACCACGTTCAGAGTAGCGTCTATGCCGGAGTCCGCGAGGGCTTGGTTAGCCCACTCGTAAGCAGTGATGATGCTCGTTTCCATCTGGTCCGCAGACATTAGCGCCCCTTCGCCTGAGTTAGAGGCCGCCAGGGAGGCTTTCGTGTAGAGCACCAAGACATCAATCTGAGCAGAGCGAGGCAGCACGTTTTTACACAAAAATGAACAGGGTGGGTGGGTGGGTGGATGGGTGGGTGGGTTGAACCATCTGAGCTGAGATCAAAGACTTCGTCGAAAATTATCGTTGCAACCTGCGTGTGATACTTCGATCGCGCATGTGAGGTGTCCTCACGAAGGGTCGAGGCTCTCCTGACTGTGCTAGCACCAGCTAGCATCAGGGTCAGCAGGACGACAGGAGTTCTGTGTGGATCATAACAACTTAATCCTGACGTCGGTGGTATACCACATTTTGGCGTTTTTTTTCGTCTGATTATGACGGGGCTACTCCTTAACCCAAAATCGTCGACGAAAAAAAAACATTTTTTGTTGTTTTGCAATGACGGTTCTTTCGTCGTATACCTACCGTGGGCCTGTTTATTCATCAGGCGGCACTGTTAGTTCACTCAATACCAGTGTATGGGTGGGGCATAGAGCTCCTCAAGCCAAGAACCCTGCAGGGAAGAAGTTGTGCACCCTTAGCGTAGCTTGTGTCCGGTGTGGTGTACTCACGGTGGTGGAAGCGGTGAGGATTCGGCCACTCGGCATCTGCACGTCCTCAGCGCCGACGTGACGAAGGCCTCTCTCGTGGAATGCCTTTTTCTCGTGGTCAGGGGCGGCCAGGTATTCCTGCACAAGCAGAGAAAAAAAGTCGGCGCGTGATCGAGAGGGATGATGCGCGCATGACGAAACCAACGATGTTGTAAAACAAAAGTCACCAACGCGTGACATATATCATATGATACTTTGGCGGGGGCATGGCCAACGAATGATGCCAGAAAGGACCAACTGATGACAGGCAGCACATGGCAATTTGGGGGACGGCGACCACGCCTAGATCCGAAGCAGTCGGCACGTGATATGTTCGACAGGACCGGCGCGTGCCTGGCGAACAGCATCGTGCCCAACAGCAAGCACAAGTTGATGAAAGACAACACACTTTGGCGGCATGACCAACACGTTGCGTCAACGAGCACGAATGGACTGACAGGCGAGGGCGACATGCAATGGCGGTGGCGGTGGCCAGCCGTTTCTGTAGACGCGGAGTGGTCGACGAGTGATCATTCAAGATCGGCGCGCACACGATGCAGCGAGCAATCCTAACACAAGGGCTGTGAAGCACACGGCACGCTGCTGTTGTGCGCTCGACTCCCGCGCCGTAAGCAAGGAACACCCTGCCCTTTGCCGCTTCCGGACAATGTTTTCGAGATGCCACACTCACGTTCAGGAGGCGGACGTCTTCACTCTTCGCTCGGATGTCCGGGTCGCGGTCGTACGCGGCCTCGATCCCCTCCGACACTTCCTGAGCAAGGCGGCGGTGGGCGTCAGAAAGATAGCCCCCCTCACGGCGTACAGATTTCTCGGGAGTGGCGCGAAGCATCCGGTTGTTGCTAGAGCCGTAGAAACTTTCTTCTGGCTCTTCTCCCTCCTCCTCCGGCTGGCGTAAAATCTGAGGAATTGAACAGCAGCGGTCGCAAACGAAGGGCGAGAAAGGGGGGGGGGGGGGGGAGGTTGTCCTTATTTTTTGCTAGCCTGAGTCATTTGACCATTATTAATCTCGACCGTGGAAAAATTGTTTTGATTTTTTCACCACCACCCTATACTCTTGTTTTACTCTTGTCTTGTTTTTGGTAGTGGAAATGTGTACGATGAGTGGTCGACATTGAAGCCTCATGTTGCATCGCAACATGTGTTGGGAGTGGTAACCTCCAGAAACCGTGCTCGTCGTGATACACGTGTGCACGTTTTTGCTACCTGTTACCTTTACACACGTTCGGTTTGTGGGCATCGTAGGATAGCAATTGGTGGGGCCATTCCTGAAATAACAGACATATTTCATTATCGTGTTACTGACAACATGTGTGCACGCTGCTACACACGGTTTGCGGCAATCGTAACAGAGCAAGCGTCGGGGCGGCACCCGAGTACGTTATCGTCGTGATGCCCGCGTGTGTCCGCTGCCACATCACACCGTTCAAATTTTGCTACATCGAATGATAAGAAACCAAGAACGAGGGAGCGAAGCGACCGAGTCCCTTTTTTTCCCTGCACGATGGCAAAAAAAAATCTGGTCTCAGCGGAGTGCGTGACAGTCTTCCATTGTTTAACTACTCTACCTGTCTGTTTGTCTGTTTGCTGTGCTGTGCACGAGGCACTCTTGCCTCGTTTACCACTCTACCAGTGACAACAGTAGTGACAACTACATTGTTGGGGCAGTACGAACCTGAATAATGCAGACTTCGTTCTTGTCCGCACTTTCCATGCAAGGGATGGTCGTCGTCGATTTCGTGGTTCCATCGAAGGCGGGTGTGATCACCCTCATCGTAAAAAGCTGTCGGTCGGAGCAGGCAGACACGTATGCGGTGGTCGCGGAGCACAAGGGATGAAAAAGATTACTCGTCAGATCTCGGTAAATGTACAGAAAATCAAATCCAGTTTTTACAGCTTACCGAAAGAAGAGCAAGCTCTAGACACAAGAACAACAAGCAGCACACGTGTATGACGTAAAGTAACATCGCCAACACTTGTGACAAACAACAACGCAGCGACGAGTTATAAAATTGAAGCTCGAGGGAGTGACTGGATACACGTTGTTGCAACCAACTTCGAAACTTTTAACTCTTTGCAACAGGAAGAGTGGCGTTCTGTGTGCTGGCATGGGTTCATAAAGCAATGATACATCTCAGGCAAGCCGCGTTGTTCTTCGACGGGGAGCCGAAGGAAAAATCCCCCTCTATACCAAGGACGTCGCATGATCGGTTGTTGGGGGTATACTTCTTCGGCTGCTTCCCTTTCGCCGTGGCCACGGTTAGTCGGAGGTGCAGCGATGCATCCGCTTCTACAGCACTCGTGCGCGCGACGACAGCGGTGCGAAATACAAGAGGGCTGCAGAAGGCACTCCTTTAGTACTCACTGCAGTCGGTCAAGACGCGAGCTGCGACAGAGGTACAGTACCTTTTTTAGTCCAAAAACCCTTTATGGCTCACACACGGGACTACTCCATCAGACTAGACCAAAATAACTCCCTCTGCAGAACTAGAATTTTCGTTGTTATCAAATATTGTTCGCTTTTTACCTAGACCGTGAATCGGTTTGGGCTTACACGTTTCCTCGAAACCATTTGGGTAGAGTATACATAGATCTTCTCCCGTGAAGAGACCGAAAAAAATCGGTTACACCCGTCACCGAGTTATGCGCCCTAATTGCCGCCAACACAGAGAGGTGGGGGAAAAACATACCGACCCTCATACGCCTGATTGTTCTCGACAGTAGCGACTGCGGTCGAGTACCTCCAAAATATGAGGACGATCGGAAAACACCTCCAACACAGAAGGTTGGAAAAAAGGGAGAGACTAAAAAAACAACTGGGACTTATTTAAAAGATAACGAAACAATTTCATACCCGTAATTAAACACAAAAAAACTTCTTTTTTTTTTTCACTACGTGCTCGTGACTTGATTCCCTATGGCACTACCGTTCCGTCGGTTCCTCGACGCCGCCACAGGACTGCCAAGGTCTTGGCTGTGCCGCATGGCCACTCACATCGGGGTCGCAGCCGCCCCACGCCATGGAGATCGACCGCGGGATACCTTTGTAGTCTTTGTCCCCGTTGATCACCCCCGTCCAGATCTTAGCCGGACAAGGTGGGGGGGAAGCATGCGATGTTCCGGGGTTAGACTAAAGGCATGCTTACGGTAGAAGTTGCTGTTTTGAAGGTCACCGAAGGGGCCCTGCAACTGCGGAGCAACCCAAAATATTGGGATCCGTCTTTCGTCTAGCCAAAACTTTACCGCGTAGCTGGCTCTGCTCAACGAATCTCAACGGGCCGACGAAAAAAACGTTGTCCACACATGAGTCTTACTCAGTAACGGTGTGCGTCTATGCGTTCTGTTTCTTTGTCTACAGTGAAGGAGCAACGAAGAAAAATGTCCACGCGTGCGAAAGCGATACGTTATCGAAGAAAGGGTGGTTGTTGTCTAACCCACGCGTACAGCAGCAGCAGGGAGGGGAACTGGGTTTTGGCAGGTCGACATGCGCTCTGCGTCTTCAGCGATCGAGGGGACAACGAAGAAACGCCTTCTTACCTTACGTTCGATCTTGTCGCTGAAGGCGTCGGCAGGAGAGACCGTGTAGTGCTTCAGGGTGGCTTCCACCGCCTGTCCGAAGTGAAAAAGAAAGGGAGAGTAATGTGGATGTAGATTTAAATTGCATTGACCTAGATGATTGAAAAAATGATGATGGCGATGATATTATCAAGCTGGGTCATCTTCCTGAAATTTTGCCCGCTGTCACAAAATAGGATATAATGATTCGCATCCCGGTAGCTGAGCTGGAGAGCCCGACCAGATTTATGTTCAACATAGTGGCGACGAAGCGCCTCACACCTCATGTATCGCATAATTACATGGAGTAAGCTGTTAGTAGCGCAAACCTCGAGAGTCACTGTCAGCAACAGTGGTCCTTGAACAAAGTCCGATCGCACCCTAAAATTGACCCGAACCATTTACGTGTCATACACGTTCAAATAAGAGAGCGTTCGCCCGTCAAACGACCCCCTCCCGTGAGCGTCGATTGTGTTCTTTCAACAACGCAACCAGTTGTCCCCTACATTGAACAGTAGCATTACGTACTCTAGCGTTACGTAGTCGGATAGTGTGGTCACGACCCACCAATACCGCCAACTTACGGCACAGTTCACCTGCTAAGAAAACAGGTGCTAAGCAAAGCAGACTGAGATTTACAGGAATTCAAGAAAGCACGAGTGTTAGGAAAAAAATCGACTTGAAGCAGAGCTCAACACGCGGTAATTTCCCGACCGATGTATCACGCATCTCGCAAAGTTGAGTACCGACCGATGGGGAGAACTCACAGCAGGCGTGTTTTTTTCGTTTCACGAAGTAAGAAGTGCAGTTCAGCCCGGCTATCAATAGCAAACCCTTTTTCTTATTTCTTACTGGATGATGTCCTGTTGTTGCCGTGCTCGAATTAACTCATCGCCAACCCCAAGTCAGTGGTCACAAAAAACGTCGAGAACAACACGGGAGTGGCAGAATGCCCCAGGAAAAAGTAACACAAACCAAGTCAAAGCAGTAGGCACAGCAGCAATAATACTCAATCTAGAACGATAAACACACCTCCGACGTGGTGAGCTGGAACTGCAGCTTTTTAGCCTTCTCGGCCTTATCCAAAGATTTGCAGTCCAGTGTCCCGATTTCGAAGTCCATAACTTGGGAATCACGCGAGAAGACGGGACATCAGAGACACGGGGCGCCAAAAATTGGCAAAAATGTGAGATTCAGTTACGGAGGTTGGTAACGGTTCGAACTAAAACGCCCACGAAGAGGCGCCGACCGCGACGGTGCGGCGATTATCTCGTGGAGTCGCCTGAATAATTGGGCATTCATACAATATCATACTCAGCTCAATAAAAGTGGAAACAAAAGTGGAAGAATACGAAAATGTAACAGTCAGTTACCGGAGTTGGTTACGGTTCGGGGCAAACGCTTGTGCAGAGGGACCGAACGCAATGCTCCGGCAATCCCTCATAGCGTCACCCGAGATGAGGAGGCATTCAGACCGTATGATAGATTCAGTTGGAGGGCGATGGAGACATCGTGTGCGGGAATTATCTCTAGCGCAAAGACGACGCAGCAGCGACACACTTGTCTCAAGAGTGCACAGGAAATCACAGCACGTCATAATGTTGCACCTTGCTACATGATACACCAACGTCCGCATGGCATAACTGTAAGAGCCGGATGAGTACGCGTAGCGTTTCCCGGGGATATCTGTTTTCGAAATCAACACGTCCAACGACCCACACGCAACCTAAACCACCGATGACCATCGCCTGGGCGACATATATACTTCCCTATTAGTCTAATAGCTCTTCGTGCTGATGAGGTATGCAACTGTAAGTTAATGCATGCCCTCCGTACTAGGTGTATGCGCATCATATGCGTATGCCGAGCATAATATCGGTGATGCTACGTACGAATGGGTGAAGCTACTCGTACGGCGACCCATATAGCTCACATGAAACCGTAAATTCGCTGATAAGCCTGTTCTATCCGAGGGTGCAGGCAATCGTACCGTTCACGGGCCACCCCTTTCCTCGAATAGAGCTCTACCAGGTACGGCATCGAATGCACGGCAGCCTGTCTGTTATTTCTTACCGCTTACACGCGCATGCACGCGGGCAACGCTATGAGCGGCCACGCAGCAAAGGACGGATTTAGACTCACAGGTGGGGTTGCGCCGCATCGACCTGCCCAAGGGGGTACATTTCTAAACGACACATCTTATGCATAGTCTAGTCTACATTTCTAGACACATATTATGCATATCTGTACAACATGCGATCTTGTGCATGTATTTGCGTTTTTCTATAACAGTTGTCCCGGTCATTTTCACGGTCTCCTTCTGCCCGCTCACCGTTAACTCTGGCCGTGTCGGGCCTCCCGTCGTATGCTACCGTTCTGCGTTATCGTAGGCCTCACAGGATGGCGGATACCCTCGCGATTTTCGTGAACGTGCATGTTCGATCTCTGTTTTTACCCAGGATAGTCCTCCTTTCCCCGAACCCAAACATACGCATTTACTGAGACACATACAATCATACAATAACACGCATATACCAGGCACCAAGGTATCATGCACCAGTAGCATACAACATTTCCTGCGAAATCCCGCCCATTGCACGACGAGCCAAAACCTAAGCAACCGCGCTGTGCATCACACAGCGAGTAGCTCACCTGTGATATACGGGTCGGAGTCGAGCTTTTCCAGCTTCTTGAGCTTCTCCATGCAGCCCACCTCGGTAGCATCACCGCATGCGGTTCGGAGGTTCGTGATACCCACGAACGGAGCTTCTTCGTCCGTGTTGGTCGAAGCCGAAGGGGGGGCCGGACGCTCCTCGGGCCCGCCGCGTTCCCCAGTCCCCCAGTTGCTGCTCTGGCCGTGAGCGGAGGCGAAACACAAGCAGGCGATACCGACGAAGAATGACGAACGCGCCATCGTGAAGCTTCTTCTTCTACTGTACACGAACCTCGTACACGATTCAGACTGAGCTCACTTGGCAAGAGTGCGAGATAGTTTGTGCGAGAGGCGCGACGCCTAGAAAAACAATTCAAGAAAAAAACGCTCGAGGGGGCCATGTTGGCGTTACTGGACCGGTCGGCGAAATACGTGCCGGTTCGCATAATTATGACCGAGCTCCCGGGGTTTGATCGACTCCCGGACACAGCTCCTCGGACACCCGGTTTCGCAGTTTTGTGCGACACGATATGTGCCTGCGTTTTAGCCTAACCGCCACCGCAGCATAAGAAGCCTTCCTCATTGTGCCATGAGGCACAGGAGGTGACACGTGAACCCCCCAGAGCGTAGCGCTCCAGATAAAGAAGCTCGGAAGGCCAAGATTTCCCGGAATAAAACAGGATTTTGGGTGGTTAGTTGCAACCCTACTGAACAAAGCTTCCCTAGCAATGGAAATCCTTATTTTTCACGAAAGCCGCACGCTGTTCAATCTCACGCTTCCCTCAATCCGCAAGGAGACCAGCCGAATGCACGCGTACAGTGCGGCCGGGACGCTGCTGTCCTTCGTCAGCTGCATGTCTAAGACGTAAGAAGCTGATAACCTAAGCGGTGCTTGCTAACTTGATATCAGATGCTTCAACAACAACGCATACAGTTTAAAATGACCAGGAAGAAGGTTGCACAGCAGCAGGAGGGTCATTGCTGCTCTCCAAACCTTGTAGAACGAGAGCCCATGATAAGATGATGCTAATATCTGGGCACTTCCAGCTAACCTGCCCCCTCCCACCCTTGCGCCACGCACACCAACCTCCTTAAGTTTAACGCCCTCCCTCTATATGCTGCCTTCGCCGCTAACTCACAGGTCCGGCCTTTCCCTGCTGCAACTTTCCCAGCGAGCAGCAGCAGCAATAGCAGCAGCCAGGACCACCCCCTACACCGGCTCTCCCTGCTGCTTCCTCTCGGGCACAGCGCTACTACAGCAGCAGCAACCCCGTGGCGGTGGCAACAAGCTAGATCCCGCCACCGCTGCCGCCGTATCATTATGCGGTGGCGAACGCCGCACCGTCTCTCCCTGGCTCCGCCGCTCTCCTCGGGGTGCAACAACTACAGCTATCATTGCCGCAGCGCTGCTGTCGTCTCCTCGAGGCACCGCAGCAGAGACCCCGCGGGGCTCAGGGTCGCCGCCGAGGTCGGGCAGGTGGACTGGGAAGCGCGGTTGGTCTTACCACGCGCCGTCCGTAGCGCTTTCGGGTGGTGCTGCTGCTGCTGACGTTGGCGGTGCTGCTGCTGCCACTCCTACTGTTGTTGGTGGTGGTGCTGCTGTGGAGGGAAGGCTGTCGCCCGTCATCTTTGTGCTTGGAGGGCCGGGCTCGGGGAAAGGAACGCAGTGCGAGAGGCTTGCGAAGGAGTATGGGTGAGAGACCTCATGGCCGGCGTGTGCGTGCACTGTTTTTGTGTTGCCGGTGTGGCATGGGTGTGGTGTGGTTTGGTGTGGTGTGGTTTGGTGTGGTGTCGTATATCGTGTGGTGGTGCTGTGTTGTTGCGAAAGCGAAACCATAACGCCAGCCGCATGGCATCGACCTCCGACACCTCCGTCGCGTACACAGCATGTACCGGGAAAAAAAACGTTAAACGGACACCCGGGCTACCCCCCCCCCCCCCCCCCGCACGCGCGCGCACCCCCTCTTCTCCCTCCTCCCGCCACCCCCCTTCGCCCAACCCGTCCCCGTTTTGTTGCGACGGGCTTTGCGTGTTGCCTCGAAAAACACGCCGAAACGAACCAGCTACGTTCACCTGTCCGCGGGGGAGCTGCTGCGGGAGGAGCGTGAGAGCGGTTCTAGTAATGGCCAGCTCATCGACGAATACATCCGTGACGGCCGCATCGTCCCAGTGGCAATCAGCCTTGGCTTGTTGAAGACGGCGATGGAAAAGTGTGGCCCTGCCTCAAGGTTCCTTATCGACGGTTTTCCGCGGAACGCGGACAACCTCCAGGCAAGAGATGACACAAGAACAACCATGAAAACGAACATGAAGAAGCTCAAAACGGAAACGTTGTTGAATGTGAAGTTCTTGTTCTTGTTCTTGTTGGTGGTGTTGGTATATATGGTGGTACCGGACCGGCGGCGGCGGTGTTGGTGTTGGTGGTGTTGGTGGTGCTGGTGGTGCTGGTGCTGGTGCTGGTGCTGGTGCTGGTGCTGGTGCTGGCGCTGGTGCTCTTGTGTTTTATTCCGCGCGTGCCGGCGGAGCGTCATGCATGCAATTCAACACACATCCATACACCTTCCGCCATTGCACACACTCTGTTTCGGCACGATTTAATCATCACCATCCCCCCCCTCCCCCCCCCCTTCCCCCAAACAACCCCAGACTCAATGCCCCCCCTCCCCCTCCCCCCCCGGCCCACTCCCCCTCCCCCCCCCCCCCCACCGCCGCCTCCGCCTTCGCCCCCCCTCCCTCCCTCGCCCTTTCTCTTACTATCGTCACTCTCTTAAAATGCATCTGCTGCTGCTGCTGCTGCTGCTTCACCTCCTGCTGTGGTGGTGCTGCCGGTCCTGCTGCGGATACAGGGCTGGGACTCCTTGATGAGAGAAGTTGCAGACGTGCGGCGCGTTTTGTTCTTGGACTGCCCCGCAGACGTGCTTAGAGAGCGGCTGCTGTCGAGGGGGTTGAGCAGCGGGCGAACGGACGACAACTTGGCAACCGCGAACAGGCGTTTGGACACGTTCGTCGAAACAACCCTTCCGGTCAGTGACCCTGCCCCTTTATTCCTGGTCACATTTTTTCGTCTGAGAATTACAAGGGTGTGTTTAGCTTTACTCATGCTGCCAAATTGAGGTGTGTACTGGTTTATTGTTACCAACTAATTTTGTGACACTACATTTTTTTCTCCACTTTAATTCCAAGTTGTGGGTGCGTTCTGAGGGGGTTAACATCGAGAAAAAAGAATCGTTGTTTTTTTTTCCCGGCTCGACTCGTGGGTGTTTTTACCATCGACGGCCTTCTGGACAAACGGTGGGGTACAGGTGCCGTCCCTTCCTTCCCCCGGTACGTTTGCCTTCATCCGGTGGACATGAGTAAATACGTGCTATGCTTACGCTTTCCCTAGGGAAGGTGGTCGGTTGCGCTGCGCTGCGATGTTGGCCTTGGCGCTCAGGTTTCGTAGGGTGTGTGTGTTTTGTGTTTTTGTTTACGAGTAGTCTACGAGCAGTGGTATTTTTTGCGAGATGCGTTGCGACATCTTCCATCGGCACCCGTAACCCTTCCAACGCCTGCTTATTTTTGCTAGTCTAATTCCAACTGCTTTTCACCATAACGGGTACGCGCTGCTACAACAGTTTACTGTATTACCAAGTGGAATATATTTGTGACCTGTTTTTGTGTCAGGCTGTCCGTTGCGATGTTGAAGTCGCACAGTTGTTTTGGCGCTAACCATGGTATCATATATGCGTAAGCCCAAAGAATACCCGGGGAAGCTTCTGAAAACTCCTAAACCTACGATCACATGACATGAACTTATATTGTAGACAGGGCCCTATAAAGCCTCACCACGTATCATAGTATACATTCAACGCACTCCGTATACACCCGATCGAATTGAACAATGGTACGCACTGCTTTCGTGTTTTTGTTTTTTTCTCTTCCGCTTTTTTTTTCTGCCTTGGCAGGTTGTTGATGTGTTCGAGCGCGAGGGCATGGTTGCCCGCGTGGACGGCAACCAAGACGTGCGCTCTGTCTTCCAGGACGTGCTGTTGGGGCTCAAGCCGGCGCACGAGAAGGAGGTCTTGGACGCGCACCAAATGGCGGCGGAGGCGATCTCTACGGGCGACATGGAGGCGTACGCTGAGGTGGGCGCACGTTGGTTAGTTGGTTGGTTGAGGTTAACTTGTGATTGTTGTTTAGTCCTCCGGCGAATGGGCATACCTGAAGCGTGAGCTAACCACACTTCCACGTATGTGTCGTGTCAATTAAACTCGGCTGGTTTGTTGATTGGTTGGGTGGGTCTTGTTGGGTGGGTTTAGTGGTTGTTTAGTTCGTTGGTCGGATGCTTGGGTGCTTGGTGGGTCAGTTTGTTGGTTGCGTGAACTGTAAAGCCACGAAAATATAGATTTGCCTGTAGACGAAGCTACGACCTCCGTACGATGAAGTACCCGGCGAATCGCGGGTTGTTGTACGTACAGATAATCAGGCATGTGTATATCGGAGTTTGGGATCGGAATGGGGTCGGAAATAACTATGGTTGGTTGGTTGGTGGGTTTTGTAGGTTGGGTTGCACGTTCGTTTCTTGGTTACTTAGTTGATTGATTGGTTGGTTGGTTGACTGGCTGGTTGACTGGTTGGCTTGATGAGTTGGTTAGTATAACGAGGTTGGCCATTTGTTAAGACTGTTTGACATTATTGTTGTGTCGGTTGTTTCGGTGGTGGTTTGTTTTGATCGGTTGGTCAGGGATAGTTGGCTAGTTTGACTGGCCAAAATGTTTATTAGTGGGTTGGTTGTTCTCAATGGTTGGATACATTGTCTGGTTGCCGGCGCAGGTTGCGCACCCTTATCGGTGATGGGTGGATTAATCCTCCAGCCGGTGTATTTGGCACAAAACGAGGTCTTCTCCCTAGTTGTAGCCTTTCGGCCGAGCTAATCCAATGACGTCGTCTCGTCGCCTCGTTGTCCGGGTCGCCGCTGTGCTCTCTATGGGATGATGGGCTTTGAGCCCCATACACGACTAGGTGATGCGAAGTCACTGCGCACGCGCGAGTATGCGGCTATCTGTTTTTGGCTCTGGGATAAATGAAACGTGCGGCGAGATTGTGTACGAGTTTGTTCCTCCAATCGTTGCACGCATTGCACAATCAACTCGCTTTCTGTCGCGAAGAAGGCAGCCTGTTGTCGTACAAACGTGTGCCACCACAAGTCAAGGGTTTACCAACACGATACCCCAATATGGTCCCTCTATAGTGCCGGTATGTGCACTATAGAGGGAAATACCGGCATTATAGCGGTAACCGGCACTACCCCACATGCTGCCACTACTGATTGTTCCCATCTGTGCTAAGCGATTTCAAAGGCAATATTGCGGGCAATCAGCACTATAGAGGGACCTATACTGCAGCTCAACGTATTTGCTCTTCTCGCCCTTCCCCGCGCGTTTCCGCCTCTCATTTTTTGCGTACCCACAGATGTGTACGTCAGACATGACCGAAATTATCGGGGAGGATCTCACCGCTATCTCCACCGACACCTCCACTACCGCCACCACCACCACCACCGGGAGCAGCAAAAACAGCGGCACCAGTAAAACATCGCCTTCTTCTGGAACACCTTCCCCCGGAGGCGTGCCCCTGCCGAGATCAACCGTGCGTATGTTAAACGGTGGGGCGGCGGTGACCTCATGCGAACGACCGCAGAGGGGCCCAGGGCGCGCACACGGCGACGACGGCAGCGCTAGCAGCAGTGCCAGCAGCGGCGCTAGTGGTAACGGTGGTGGTAGTGTTAGTGTTAGTGCTAGTGGTACCGGCATGGTGCAGGAGACGAGGGTGTGGGAGATGCGGGAAGGGGGGTGGAAGTGCGTCCACTGCCACACTTCGCCATCATCGTGGCGGTGACGCTTTTGGGCGGCACCGTGTGACGCGGAGACGTTTTGATATTTTTCTTGTTTTTTAGTCACCATGGCATCTTGTTTTTCCGTGGCCATTGTGTCTTGTTTTTTGTGGTCATCACGGATGAGAGGTCCTTGTGTACGCGCCTGTTATGCGGTGTTTGCAGAGCGATTGGGGTGGGTGGGGACGGAGGTGGAGATGAAGATGAGGATAGGGTTGGCGGTGGGGAAGAGTAGGCAGAGGGGAGGGCGGGGGTGGAAGCGGGAGCGGAGGTGGGGGTCGGCGGGTGGCGTGCGCGTGATGCGTGTCTTGGCGGAAATTGCTCTCGGGAGATCTGGTGTTTCGCTATTTATGTATGAAGACCTTTTCGCCGATGTGTACGAAGGCGCCGGCGTGGGGGGAGGGTAAGGTATAATAGGGAAGAGGGTACCCCTGAATACGTAGCAGGCGTGGCCGTCTTTCGTTTGCGTGGTCTATCGTTACAGGCAGTGGGGGGCATGCATACCATAGATAAGAAGCAAGCGCGATCGTCGTTCGTTCGCGTGATCTATCGTCAAACTACAGGTAGCATATATACGTAGCTTAGAAAAAGGATTGGTTTTAGAATCAACCGCCGTTTTACCCTCCAGTGAAACAGTCTTGCGTTAACCTAAACAGAAGCTTTACACCGCCTCACCTCTCTGAACCTTTCGTCTTATCCTGTGCACGCGTGTAGAAAAAGCAAGCTGCCGCTGCACTGCAGAGCATGAGGGGGGGGGAGACCAAGCCCACGATGTGTGCCCCTAACCCGGTGTCTGATTGCGTGTTTTGTGTTTGACTCGCGCATTTGTGGCTCGACGTGTGGCGTTTTTCAATTAGCCAGGTGGCTTTTACGTCGCCGCCCAACTACGTACTCTTCACCCTTTGAGGCCCAGGCATCGCGACGTGAAAAATGCGCCTCTATCGATGCTATCAAGCGTCTCGGAAGAACGTGGAGAGGCACGAGTATCACCGTGCTGCTCGTTACATTGCGGTTTGGGACCAGATGCGTACTATTAGTAGCACGGTACAGGTGAACCGATTCTTTTTCTGAGGCTGCTGCTTCCTCGCTTGAGCTGTACACCTCTCCCCAAAGGTGACGCGTTTTACAAAGAGAGGCAGCACTCTTACGGCTATTTTTTTCTTCTGAATGACGGGGCTTCTTAACCCTCCTTGGCCCCAAAATGGCCGAAATGGCGTTCTTATTTTTCAAAATCGTCACCCTTGTATACCAAGGCGACGGATCTCTTCATCGGATTGCACTCTTTTGGTTTTTTTCCCCCAAAATCGTTTTTCGGGCGAGGCATGCTATTGATAGTATTGAGCCCCTCAATAGGTCAAGAGCCTTGGAAAATGACGGGTGAACCTCTATCGTAGTATGTGTCAAAAGGTGCAAGGTTGAACAAAGGTAATCTGGGGTTTGTGGAGCGGGAAATAGATCTTAATTTTATTTGGAAGACGTGTTTATTAGCTAGTACGATAGAGAGCGAGTTGGTTGGGGTGAGCTGCCATTTTGGGAGAGAGAAGGATACGGCGTCGGGTAGCACAAAAGCAAGGTGGGTACAGCAGAATACAGGGAACTGGAAGTGCCATGTCTGATTACCACGTACGAAACCTTTGATCTCTGGTGGGAAAATGAAACTGCTACCCGATCAACCATCCCATGGCCTAGGCAAAAACAACGAAGAATATCTAAAAATGCAAAACCAAATTCCGACGATTTTGGAATCAGGAGCTCCGTCATTCAGAAAACGCTTTGGCCAAAAAAGGGTGTAGCTTAATACCTCCACCGGGGCACGCGCCGACACCTCCCTTACCCTAGCGAACCAGGCTCGCTCGTGTGGTCGATGCTGTAGTCGTCAGTTTTTTCCCGTCATTTTTCGCTCTTCATGTCCCGAAGGCATTCATAGCAGGGGGCCAACATCGTTGAATCAGAGTCCGAGTTGAATTGACACGACGACAAATACGTGCAAGTGTGCTGAGCTCTTATGGCTTTTGTTTCCTCCATCCGCTCGAGGATCAGTAACAAGAAAAAAATATGAGCGTGAAGCCGAAGCCATCTTAGAGCAATGCACATGAGATCCGCACGCCCTTGAAAGAACGCCCTGTCGAATTTTTCCTTAAAAAATACTATCGTACCGCACGTCCTCAAGAACGCCCTCTCGGCTTCCTGCCTTCTTAAAAAAAAAATACTGCCGTACCTGCGGCGACGCACATGAACATGCCTACAGAGGTTTTACACTCAACTCATTCCAGCCTCGACCAGCAGAAAGCAGGGAATCACATTACAACACGCACTCGTTTGGTGCTCTCAAGTCCACCGTTTCGGCTGTCTTCCTTAAAATATGCTATCGTACCCGCCGCGACGCACATAGATATATATACAGCATATCTTACACGCTACCGAGACAAGCACAGCAGCAGCACTTTGCAGTACGCACCTACCTATGGACTATGCCGGGAAAACAATGGGAGTTTGTATGTCATGACCCATAAATACGCATTCGTTCGCGCCCGTAGACCCTGAGCCGGTTTATGAAAAGAGCACGGATCGTGAAGCGACCTCTGGCACTCGCTCGGCAAGATACGCGACAACACTCCCAAACCGAAAAAGGATACCTGTACGACGCTGCTATTTTCCGTCATAAGGCTGACGAAAACGACACGTAAAAAAAGCAAAAACAAAAAACGCACCGCTGTCGCGTAAATGCAAACCGATCGGCGACTCCGTCCACCACGCAACGCGACCAAGACTTCGGCCCCCGTGATCGCTATCATTCATCTCCATGATAGTGATCATCATCACGATCTCATTATCATCATGATCATCACCGTCAAAATCATTATGACCATCACGGCCAACATCATGATCACCAAGATCATCACCCGTCAAGCTCCATCATGATCTTGTCACCATATCATCGTCAACATCACGATCATCACCATCACCGTCAGCATCCTGGTCAGTGTCATTCATCATCACCACAAACATGGGTACCCTCAGCACGCTCATCATCGCCACCAACATTATGACCAGCGTCCGACCCCCTCCCCTTTCCCCTCCTAGCCGCCACAACGATCAGGATCGGCTTCCCCGCCCATCTCATTGTCAACGTCCGTGGACGCAATGAGGAAATCAGGCAAACCGCTACTTCCGCTAAAAAAGCTCCAGCCAGCAACAACCCATCGAACGCCTCTGTGCTCACCCAAAAACGCGAGTGTTATCACCGCGCTTCTGTTCTGAAAATATGCCAGTTTACGCCCGAGCGGCTGGACCCACCAATGGCAGCTGTATAAGCACAACCTCTTCCCCTCCCGCCCCCCCCGGATAAAAACGCCGTCATTTGCCCTCCCAACTACACCAAAAACCCAGAGCGTTGAGGCAAAAAAACACATCACTCCCCTGAGACAAACAGAACATTAAACAAACATTATAAAAAAAGCATCCCCTGCGTGTACAATAAAAAAATAAAATCGCTTCAAACCACCGCGCCACCGCAAACCGCAGGAATTATATGTAATAACACCGCATGACGCAAAATCTCCTATACAACTCCCTCCTCCCCCGCCTTCCCTCCTTCGATCCCCCTTTTCCCCGCTCTCCCCCTCCCCCCCTCCCCTCCTTCTCAGCTCGTCGCCCCTTCTCCTCCCCCGCCCCCCTCCACCGCCCCCTTTAGCCACCTAACTCCCGCCCCGCTGGCGCGCCGCCCCATCTCCCTAAACCCCTGGCCCGCAGACGGGACCTCCGCGAATCTCCGGCGCATCTGCTCCCACTTGGTGATGCGGCCATCAGTGCCTATGGTGAAGGGGCTGTTACTGACGGCCGCAGACGCCGCCCCGAGCCCAGCGCGTTCTCCTCGGCGTTCCACCTGAGGCGTGGTCGGACAGCGAGGGGGGGCAGGGGTTAGTGCTTGCGGCTGGGGGGGGGGGGGGGGGGGGGCAAGAAGCGACCTTGCGATGACAGAATAAACATAAATATTAAGGATGAACGTGACAACACTGGTAATGATTACGGCGATAGCAAAAATAGCAACGACGGCAACGACAGAGACAATACCAACACCATCGCCAACGCCAACACCACCACCACCACCACCACTACCACCACCACCGCCAACAACAACAAAGCCACCAACGTCTATCACCACCGTCACTATCCCCCCCCCACACCCATCCAATACCCCACCAACACCAACACACAGACAAAAACACGCCCCTCTCGCCTGCATCGGCTGAAGCTTCCCGTCGGAGCGACGTCCCAAGCCCTGCCCCTCTGTCCAGCCCATCCGCCTCAAGAGCATGCTTCCCTTTGACACATGCTCAAAGTTACCGCGGTTTTCCACCGCCGAGGCATGATGATCATCATCATCGTAATCATGATATCCCGCCGCTGCGCCGTCAAGGGGCGCCTGCTGCCCCGCCGTCGATGCTGGGACTGCTGCTGCCGCCACCGTTCCAGGCGACCTTGCCGACGGAACAGCGGAAGCACCCTCACCAGGAACGGTCCGAAGATCGGTTCGAGGATCAATCGACGCTGGCCATCGCCCTGATGAGGCCGGTGCAACGATGGTGGTACCGGAACGAGTCCTTGGGTTCCAGGGAAGGAGGGGGGGAAGATAAGGGGTCGGGGGGGAGGAGGAGGGGGGGGGGGTAAGGGTATGGGCAGGGGGTAAAAACAAAAAAATATTCATGTGCGGGTACGTTGCATGCGGCGTGTGATATGTTGATAAATTCCACGGTGTATGAACGAACGTTCTTCAACCAGGCGAGGGTGGGGTATCGCTTGCAAGCACTTGAAAACCCCGAACACCAGCACCAACAAATTTCACGATTCACCCTGCCGGATGCTGCGCATGCTCGCCCCCCCCTCTCCCGTTGTAGGTGATACCAGGTGCACCGCCGGCGCCGCCGCGCGCGAGATTTGCGGTTAGCGGCGCCGGGACTTCTCAGCGCTTCGTTCAAGAAACATCGCCCCGTTCGCTCTCGCAAACACCACAAAAAAACGGGGGAGTGGAAACGCATCATCGGGGCGAAGCAATGTTGTACGCTGAAAATAATCGGTCAATTTCCGATATCTTGCCAAGATAATTTCCCCAGCAGAGTCATCCCACGGTGAGGTAGGGGTTGCAGTTGTTGGATTGACTTAAAACGTACCTGACCGGTTGAGCGCCTGAAACGTGAAACTATCGGCTAGTATGATACATTTTACGAGCATGCTTGTTTTAGGACTATTTCGCGGATATCAATATTGGACGGACTTGCGCGAAAGAATGTCTTCGAAGTAATACGTCGGACGAGATATTGAGCTCCTCATATTAAGAGCTCAGAAAAATTTTAGAATCTGCTGCACCCCTAGTGTGGCATGACTCAGTACGCGCCTTAAGTAAGACGCCAAAGGAAAGTTGAGCTATCACTTCGGTCCAGCTCACAGCAGACTCCCTTCCCTCCCCCGCCTCCTTTCCCGGCTCTCGCCAGAGGGTCAGATCGGACGTCATCCAAGCGGCTTAGTTTGGTTTGGTTTGGTTTGGTTTGGATTCGTTTAGTTTATATTTCATGTTTTCCTTTGTTTCGTTGTAGTGTCCGTTGAGTGTATACCTTTTCCTGCCTACGAGGTATTCCGCCGCCGCCGCCGCTGCCGCCTTCGACGCTGCCACTGTGCGCTTCCGCTCCCGTTCCATCTCCTCGGCCGATCGAATCGCGTCCATCTAGGAGGGGGGGTGGGAGAGGGGAAGGGAGCTGAGGTGAGTGGAGAGGAGGGGAGGGGAAGGGAGGGGGGGTAGGTCAATGATTATATCAGTGAACGACTGCTTGCAGTAGTAAAAATAAGTACATTCGCGATCGCGCGGCTTTTGGTTTGATTTAGTCGTTGGTAGAGGCGCTGCTGCTGCTGTGTTTGTTCTTGTTGACAGTCGTGGGGGACAAGGAAAGGAGCGAAAACACCTATAATACCTCGTACAGAAGAGGCCTTTCGCCACAAACCAGGCTACTTGTGGGTGTGCGTAAGCCGGGACACATACGTCATCATAAACAGGGTAGTTGATTTTACCGAAAGCGATGGTAAGGGGCCGAGCCGATGATGAAACGAACCTACAACAAAACCTCGCAACAATCTTCCAATATTCTTGCGGTGGCGTGTAAACACTCCGCACGCCGCATGTACGTCATACCCAATGTATGAGAGCTGAAGAGACAGACACACTACAAAAAACGGCCACCACCCGCCCACCCCACCGCTCCCCCGCCCCCTAACTAGAGGCCGCATTCACACGCCCCGATCCCTCGGCAACAACCACAGCTCACCAGATTCGGGTTGGCAGTGAACCCTTTCGAGATAATGGCGGGGGCTTTCTTCGCTCGCGCGGGTCTCGGGTTCGTCGCCCTCACCCCCGCCCCCGCCCGCGCCCCCACCCCCGCTGCATCCACTGCAGCCGCCGCGTCCGCCGCCGCCACCGCCTCTGCCGCCGCTGTCGCTGCCGCTGCGGCTGCAGCTACAGCTCCCGCCCTCGACCCCGCCTCTGACGCCGGCCTCCGACGCCTTTGCTCGGTCGGCTCCGGTCCCCCTTCACGCTCCAACACGAAGATAGTCTTACCGAGGGAAATGCGGTCCCCGTGCGCCCCCGCCACCCACTCTGGCTCTCGAGGGATGGGGATCGGGAAGAATTTTTGTTTCGGCGGTGGCGGCGTCGGCGTCGTCGAGGCGCCTCCGGTGTTGCTCGTAACCGGCGGGTCTTTCCCTCCCAGCCCCTCGGGTCTAGTCCGCACCCCCACCCCCGCCCTTCCTCCTGCTCCTCCTCCTCCTCTCCCGCCCCACCCTTCTCCTTCTCCTCCTCCTCCTCTTCCTCCTCCTCTTCTGCTCCACCCTCCTCCCCCATCTTCTCCCTCCCCCCCCTCTCCCCGTCCTCGTTCTGCTCCACCCGTCCCCGCCGCCAACGCGGCTGCCGCGCTTCCGACCCCCGTGGGTGGTGCCCGTCCGGCGGTGGTGCCCGTGACAGTATTGGCAGAGTTGCTGGTCGGAGCAGGCTTAGTGATCACGGCCCCGTGCTTGCTCCCGAGGTCGCTCACGCGGAAGCCCGACTCCGCAGTATTCACGATCCTTAGGTGAGACTTGCTGACCTGCACCCAAGGAGGATAACGGGCAGGCCGTGGGGCGGGGGCGATACCAGAGGGGGGGGGGGGGGTACCCTATCATTGCCTGCCTTCGTCATTTGGCCATTGGCCACGAATCCCGAACGAGACGGAGAACCGTTCCTACGCCTAACAGAGGCACCTCCAACCTTTGGGAGGCGGGCATGGGGTGGGAAGGGGGGGGAGGCATCGGACATTGCATTTGGGTGAACGCCGTTCAAGTAGCTCGCCGCCGTACATAATTTGTAGCAGAACGAGTAGAGTAACAGAACAGGGGGGGACGGGAAGGGGCACCTCACCATCTCATCTTTGACCACGATTCCGGCGAGGTGTTGGCTCCGCCCGATGACCACGTCGCTCCCACAAACGATCTCGAACCGTCTGCCCGGCGCCAGAGCCTTGCTCTGCTTAACCACGAGCGTGTACGTGCTTTCCTCGCGAGAAGCAACATCGGCCGCCGCGTCCATCTCGGCTATCTCCGCTGCCTTCGCCGCTGCCGCCTTGACTGCCGCCGCTGCTTTTGCTTTGGCTGCTGCTGCCGCTGCTGTCGCTACTGGTCTGCTATCCTCGCCGTGGCTTTCGTTTGCTGCTCTCGCTTTGGTAATGGTGGCTGCTGCTCCTGCTGTGCTTCGCGTTTGAGACATATGCCGATTGCGCCACCGGCGGAGGCTGTGTTTCGTTGTTTGGGTGAAAAGCGCGTGCGGCGGAAAGGGGGAGGGGGGGGGGGAGGGAGGACGTGCTTCTTTATTGTGTGTTTGTTACTGTGTTAGTTTTTGGTTTGACAGACAAATAGATAGACAAAGAGACAGACACGTAGACAGACAGACGGTTAGACAAAGACAGACACAGACGAAAAACAGAAAGACAGAAAGACAGTCAGAAGACAGACAGACAAACAGAGACGGACAGACAGACATACAGACAGCCAGCCAGCCAGCCAGCCAGACAGACAGACAGACAGACAGACAAACAGACAGACAGACAGACAGACAGACAGACAGACAGACAGACAAATAGACAGGCAGGCAGGCAGCTAAAGGGATAGGGACGCCTCTCAACGGCGGTGACACCCAAGCCCGCTCGTGCCTCACCTCTCGTGGTACATCTGGACATAATAATCCAGCCAGACGGCAGAGGCGCCCTTACCGCCATCCTCTCCCTCTTCATTTTCGTCCGAATCATCGTCCTCATCCTGCCCCCCCCCTTCTCCGTGAAACGGGTCTTCCCCGTTGGCTATCGACCACAGCACGTACGCCTCCATCGGCGTTCCAGAGCAAGGGTTGGTCGCGTGGAGCCGTGCGCCGCGCCGCGCGCCTAGCCCGACCTCCGCCGCCGCTGTGCCGACGCCGACTCCGAGCCCCCTGCCGTGCCGGACTCCGGCCCCGATGCGGCGGCGCTTTCGGCCGAGGCAGAACACCGTGTTAGCACGGCAGACTTCGGGAGCTGACGCTCCGACCGCGCCGAGCCGCACGCTTCCTCTTCCTACTCCTCCCGCTGCCTCTTCTCCTCCTACTCCAGCTCCTCCTCCTCTACCCCCCTCCTCCCCTCCCCCTCCCCCACCCCCCCCTCCTTTTCCTCCTCCCCCTCCTCCCCTCCCCCCCTCCCCTGTTCCTCCTTCCCCCCCACATCCACCGCCTCTTCCTCTTTCCCCCATCACCCCTCTCCCTCCCTCTACTGTTTCCATTCCTGTGTTACCCCCTTCTCCTACGTCAGCGGTGCCGCTTTGCGTCTCAGGCTCGAAGGTCGGCCGACGCAGAAAGTCGCGCACCAGCTCCGCGCACTCCGTCTGCCCGTTCGCCAGAGCAGCCTGCAGCGCGGTCTCCCCCTCTCGGTTCCGGAGGCGGGGGTCGGCCCCGCGGACCAGTAGCTCTAACGCCGCTCCTGTTGACCAAATCCAATCCAACCAAATCAAACGCAACGGCGACGACGATGGTAGGTGGGGATCAGCAGGCGGGGTCGGGACGGGTGGGGTGGGGTGGGGTTGGGTGAGGTGAAACAAGTCACGATGACAGCGACTACAGGTGACGCGGGTGAAGCGCGGGGGACGAGAGAGAGCGGGAGGGAGGGAGGGAGGGAGGGTGGTAGCGGGCGGGGTTGGGTGGGGTTGGGTGGGTAAAAAAGCTCATCATGAGCAGCTCAATCTTTAGCGGCGAGTGCCATCAGACAGGCAGCAACTACTGCCGCATTCAACCGACCCCACCACAAAAAAAACAACAACAACAATAACGCCCTCACCGGTAGCCCCTTCGTAACAAGCATAATGCAGCGCCGAATATCTCCCCCTCTCATTCCAAGCGTTTAGCCCCCCTCCTCCCCCCGCGGCGCGAGCGGCGTCAGCGAGCGCTGCGCAGCAAGCCGTTCGCCCCTGTTTCGCGGCCTCCATGAGGGGAGTGCGTCCTCCAATCGACGATCGTCCCAGCCCTAACCACCTCGCGACATCGACTCCGTCGTTCTCAGCCTCCGCTAGTAAAGTTAGCAGCGCCTCGGGCGCGTCTCCCTCTCGGAGGAGGCCTGTTACGCGGTGGACTAGGGCGGCTTCGCGGCGGGCGGTGACGGCGGCAGATGGAGGGGGGAGGTCGCCGGCGGTCCCGGGTGGGGGCGGCTCGCGGTGGGTTTCCTGGGGGGGGAGGGGGTGCGGGGAGGAGAGGGGAGGGGGGGAGATGGGGGGAGGGGGAGAGACGGAGGAGAACGAGGAGGAGGGAAAGGGCAAGGATGAGGAGGACGAAAAGGGTAAAGACAAGAATGAGGACACGGATGAGGATAAGGGCAAGCATACAGATAAGGATACGGATAAGGATAAGGATAAGGATAAGGATAAGGGTAAGGACAATGACAATGATAAGGATGAGGACAAGGACATATATAAGGATACGGATAAGGATAATGCTAAGGACAAGGACAAGGGCAAGGACAAGGACAAAATATAAGGATAAGAACCAAGAGAGGGTTAAGGACGAGGATAAGGACAAGGATAACGCTAAGCAAAAGGACAAGGATAAGGACAAGGAAAAGAGTACGAGTACGGATACGGATAAAATATAGGGGTAATAACGAAGAGAGGGTTAAGGATAAGGATAAGGATAAGGATAACGCTAAGAATAAGGATAAGGATAAGGATAAGGATAAGGATACGGATACGGATAAGGACAAGAGTACGGGTACGGAAACGGAAAAACATAGGGATGGGAACGAAGAGAGGGTTAAGGACAAGCTTCCTTCCTTACTATTATACCAAGTATAAGGTACCAGGTTTAACATCCTACTACATACTAACGTCCCGTTATATTGTAAAAACTGACATTTTATTTACTAAGGGCAACTCAATGCCAAACTTCAACACCAGTAACCGCGTCGGTTAGCAGCATACTGGTGCACAGCACAGAAAAACGTTCATTTTTCTTTTGTTATACTGCTCGTACTGCCTGTTGCGACGTACTACTCCGTTCAAGGCTATGGTTAATGTTGCACAGAAATTATGGTTGTTTTTTTGTTCAAAACAGGCCGAAAAAGCCGTTATCCGCTCTCGTTTTGTTCTATTATTTTCTGCTTTTGTTCTACTGCTGTATCTCTTGACTCAACTTTGTGTTGCAGGTTGCAGGTTATACCAGCAGCGGCCTTCCGGGCAAGCTCCGATGCACTGCTATACCGGCATGCTGCTGTTGCACATATAACGTTTTCTAAATAATCAGTTTCGTACCATATCATGTGATCACATGCTACTGCGATGTTGGCTGCACTGCAGGCAGACAGACAATCACCCACCGCGAGACTGCCTTCTGGCTGCTGCTCGATGTCGACGTCCTTCGTAGCTGCTGCGTCGACGGCCGTCACCTGGCCGGCACCGAGAATCACAGCCTCCACCCAGGACATGCCGCCCCCCCCCTCTCCGTGGGCGTCAGCGAGAGCCTTCCTGTTTTCCATCTCTTCCACGCCAAGGAAGCCATCGTTTATCTCTCCGTCCTCCATGCTGCGCTCACTGGAGAGCTACTGCTGTACGCTGCACCAGGTGCTATTATCCCAGAAGAAGAGCTTCGTTGATAGCAGGAGATGGCGATTTGGCAAAAGCTACGCAACGTTCTAGTATCGTTTAGGGTATAGGTATGACTGCTGTGAGTGGAGTGTTCGTGCTCTGGTTGGAAGCAGCTGGGCTGCGCAGTGATTATCCTAGTGCGAAACAACAAGTACCATTCCCTGAGAAAATCTGTGTTCCCAAGCGCCTTATCCCAAAATGCATCAACACGGCTAAAGTGGACATGCAGCTCTGGCCTCTAGCAAGCGAGACTGACGGGCAGGTGGATTCTATGGGAGACGGCATGGGTGGATTTCAGCAGTTTTTTTTCAAAGGGTTTGCTAAAGATAACTTTTCAGAATTTTTCATTCAGGTTGCGGGGTACATGTTTGACGAAGACACACCGCACACACCGACAACAGGGAGGATGGGTCCGGCATTGAACAAAAACACGCAGATGCTTGTCAGATACCCCCGCTCACGTCCGTGGTGTTGTTTCATAGCAACAGCTGCTGCGTACCTCCCCGGCCTCTACCTCGCTTTCGTCCCGCACCCACCGTGCGATGGGTCGCGATTGAGGCTTCAGCCGGATACCAACCCAGCATTATATTCCAGTACGAGCACTCGCCCAGCTCGACGTATAGGCCGTAGCAGTAGGAAACGTGCGAGCACCGTCCTCGACGTGGTCGTGAGCTCTGCTCTAACCGAGGAATGGAAGAGCGCCGTTCTCCCTTTCGCTCCCTCTGAGTGGTATCGATGTTCGTCTCCGGCGGAGTCGCTCAGAAGAGGAGACTGGTTCAAGCTCATCTGCGGCGCATCGTTTGAGGTATGACACGTACACATTACTATTAGTCTAATATTACCAAGATTCGTAGTCGAATCCGTTGGTCGGTCGTGATCCCACTTCTCTCTGCGTAAGCAAAGTGTTCTCACTGTTGAACTACGACGGCGGAGTGTGTGACAACACGGGCTGATACAGCAGGCCGTTGACAGAGGGAGAGACAGGAGAGGATGAGAATAAGTCCCAGAGGTGCAAGAAGCACCAGTGTAAGGAAGTGAGAGAGAGCGGTGGGCGAGCAGTTGTCAGTGCTCCCTCAGCTCTCTGGTACAAGGAACAATCCAGTGGGGCCTTCCAAAGTCCCACTGCTGTGGGGAATCCGCTAGTCGGTGTATCCGCCGCGGAGGATCCGTCAGCGGGACGAGGAGGGGAAGGCTCCGTGGCGTGTTCTAGACATGAAAAATCTCCCATGTTCCCCAAGCGAGCCTTCAAGAAACGATGTCTGGAAGGTCGAAGGGGTTTCGACATTTTCCCTAGGCGTGTTGGTTCGGGGACATGGTATCCACATGACAAGTATTAATATTAATAGTAGTAGCTTTACACTGGTATTCCGTTCGGGACTGTCAGCTTTTCAGAACGCTCCAAAAAAACGTCACCACAAAATGGCCGCACGAATACTAAAACCAAGATAACACCCCCCTGAGAGGATTGTTCGAGACGCTCTTCTCCAGACACTACTTGTACCGAAACCCTTTTCCCACACTACTTCCAAGTAGTTTGTCCCCCAAAACGACGGTGAAAGTGAAAGTTCTATCATGAAGGGGTTTTGGGGCTTCAAGAGGAAAACATATTGGCGAATAAAACTGACGATTGCAGCATCCTCCACACGCAGCAAACCGGGGCTGCTTACGAGTTCAGGCGATGACGATCTTGCTGTCAAACCCCGATGCCAAGTGCTACCTGCAAGACATGCACGCGCACAGCTTGCACTGCTGCGGTGTGCTGCATGCTCGCACCATGATATGAACGCGTTTATACTTTGTTTTGTCGCTGTACATGGGCCCCAAACGCGAGTCGGCGAGGGAAGAAAACAATGCTGAATTATTCTCGCGATTAAAAAAATGTAGGCACGTACCGGCGTGGGGAGGGGGGAGGAGGGCCCGCCATGTGACCCCGGAATAGAGTTTCTACCGGGAGAGAGCGCGAGGAGAGTAAGTAGTGCGAGGATAATAAATGGGATGGAGAAAAAAAAGCAAATAAATGGGCCCCAGGCAACGAATATGGTGGTCATCTCGTCGAGATATTTCCAATAGGCGCATCGCTCACCGTTTTGCGCTCTCAACGTCAGCGAGAAAAACCGCGTAGAGTTCGCCCTGGAGGGTGCGTCACCTTGCGTATTGTATCGCCGATTATAGGCGCGGTTGTATGCGTTGTCTGTGCGCAGTACCATAATAGAGCCACCATGCTGTAGACCATCACCATGATCATCATCATAGGCATGCACCGAGCCGTTCGTTCGACGGAGGGCGTGCAAGGGGTGCAGAGTACGGCGAGAAGTAACCATTAGCTCGGCACAGAGCTCGGCGCTACCTACCCCCGCAGTGGTGGACGCCGAGAGACTCATTCGGGCAGATGCCCTCCGAGCAAATCGTTGTGCATCAGCGCCTTGCAGTGCAATAGAGTACCGCTAGTGGAACAGTACTCCAATACTCGCACTCGTACGCTACCCGTAGCACGCCCTAAACTTCCGATAACGCTGTTGTTTCTTGTAGCTCTTTCTCGTGTGGTAGAATGTCCTACATTCTGATATACCGGAATTCATAATATCGTGTACTCGTACGTCCTACTACTGTAAGTCCCGACGCTCAATCGGCAATTCCAGATAAGATACGGTATGCGCAAGCAACGCCCATGCCCGCCCCACCGCCGCCGCCACCGCCACCGTGTGTAATGAACGCCTCGCCGCTCGGGTAGGACCTTCCCGCGGTTCGCAATCTGGCGCTCGTGTACACCTTGGCGGGCGCGGACTGCATCGACGTCGCGGCGGAGGAAGCTGTCATCGAGGCGGCCAGGTGCATTCTACTCTTCCATAAGCATATGTAAATTTGTGCATTTTTCATTACATTCCATCGTGCCTCGTGTGGTATATAGTCGCTAATGCTGATCGCCTCCAGCGGGTGATGGTGCGGCGAGTTACGTTGCTCGAAAAAGCGCGCTTTCTGGTGTGGCAAGGGTGCGATTTCACGACATCTCACAACGCCCTCTCGTTCGAACAATTCTGGGTTCGTCGTAGGTGCCGCCCGTGACCCCCCTATTGCTGGAGATGGCTTGCCGCTGTTCGCGCCGTCATCCCCATCCCCATCTGTCACAAGCGAAGCGAATTGCTAATTTGTACGGCCGCTTACAATGTAGGGGCCCCTTTTTCCGAGCTGGGTGAGGCCGAAGATCCGACACCGTCCGACCGAAAACCCCCGTTTTTTTTGTAGTTTTGATCTTTATGACCTGCGCTAGCGCACACATAGTTGACGACGGTTGTATATACCCACCAGCGCGATGTTCCAACCGAGGGGAACCCTGAAATTTGTTTCCATGTCTCCGTCTGGTTGGTAGGCGTGCGGCATGCAGGGTGTGGGGTGGTACACTTTTTGTGGGCCCCGCTCATATCCTTGCCTCACTTGGCGTCTTCTCTTTCGTGGCAGGGACGGTGTCCTAGCGGCTCAAGGCGTGGGCGAAGCGATAGGGGCGCCGGTGCGGGCACCATGGTTGATGATGAGCGTGAACGATGACGAAGAAGACCCTCACTTTAGGAAGGCCGCGTTCGATGCTTCCCTCTGCCCGAGCGGTGAGAGAGGCGCGCATGTGATAAGACGCTTTCTTGTCTCCCTGTTGATAAGACGGAGAACCGGCACGGGGCACGGGGTGCGCTGGCTGTCGAGGTGTGGACATGATGGTTTAGTGTGAACAACACACGCGCGGACACACCGTGTGCGAGACGGGCGCGAGACGGGCAGTGGTGGTCGACGACCATGATGGTGTTGGCGTAGTCGTTGATGTCGACCCGGCGAGAGGGTGCTTGCTCCCTCTGCCGGCGTTCGTGCTGGAAAGGTTCCTCTGCTTGCTACGGTTGGGCGGTGTGTGCCGCTGTGGGCCCTTTCGCATATTGTACGAAGAAGCAGGTCTGTGAAGAGGACGATCGAACTATCTGTATCCGGAGTTGCATCACCACATCCTATTCAGGCGATACTTCGAAGTATGTGTACTTAGTGTTGTTTAGGTGACCACGTTATGGGGGGGGGGGAAACACATAACAACAACGAACGTACGATTCCGTCGGTTCCGTACCAACATGCTACAACCTACGCTCTTGTCCGGGCGCTAAACCCCAGCGCCTATCGACCCACACACTTCCCGTCTGCGTTTCTTCTTCCCTCGTCGTAGATTGCCCACGGCCGTGCGAAATGGTCTGCCCCGCCGACGCTGTGGTGTTTCCGGACTCGCCCGCACCGCCTGCGCAGAGGGCTACCATGGTCGCGGCATTCCTGGGCACCAGTGCTGGGTACTTGGTTTTTTCAGTGTTTTTATTGGGAGGTGATGCTCGGTTTTTGTTTTTTTTCTCCGCTGGTATTGAAAGGTGACGGTCGGGGGCGAGCATGGGGCGGCGGGGGGGGGGGGGGGTTGACTGGCACCGCTGTTGCTTTACAGCCCGTGTTTTTGTTTAAAAAGAGAAAAAAACAACAACTGAAAACGCGCGGTTTCCTTTCGTTTCGTGGTGATAAAATTTGGTCTCGCCTGCTTTTTTTTTATGTTGTGCTTGCATTTTGTTTTCGGTGAAGAGTTCAAAAGCCCAGGAGGCAGGTTGTTCACGGTGTCCCGGATGTATGTACCGCTGCCTTCACGCCTTCGCCCCGCCACGACCCGCGCACGCGGATTTCTTCGACACACGCACGCACGCCGAACAGCCCGCATTGGTCACGGTTCATCTCCCCACCCCTCGTGCTATGTGTGGATATGCATACGTCGGTCATAGCTCTTCGCATGCATGCTCTACTTTACCCTTTCGTTTCTTGGCGGCCCCCAAATGCTCGCAAGCAGAGCTTTCATGTTCTTTATTGAAATCATTTCAAACACTTCAGCTGTGAGCTTGATCAATCAAATGGTCGGTACGCATCTTTGCAAGCTGCGTGATACTCCGGCCGTGCGTTTTTACGTATGCGTTCCTCTTTTGAAGATACAAGGCAACGACTCCCCTGGAAGCTGCTCAACAGGACCAGTTTACCATGGGCGTGGGCGATCTCGGTCCTTGACATTATTCCCTTACCCCCCCCCCCACACCTTTTCAGAGATAGTGCTCTCTTTTTAATTTGTTGCTCACTTTTTCTTATTTCCAGCGGAGGCGTGTTGGGGCCAAGATGCTACGGGTGCGGAAGGTGCATCACCGTGTGTCCTCCGGGAATTATTAGGTCCGAGAAGTACATGCGATCCCCGGAAGTGATTCGGGAGTTGCTGGAGAAGGTGGATGCCGTTGAAATACACACCAAGGTGACCCCCCCCTCCCTCCCCCACCCTCAGCTCCCGGGAAAATCGAAGTACAGTGGCCGGGTTGTATATCGCGGGCGCGCGGGGGGGACTGACAGATAATTAATCGCAAGAAATTGGATGGCGCCATATTAACCGGTCTCCGGAGGTCGCAATAAGAACCGGTCTCGGGTAGGTGATAACCCTAAGAACCGGGCGTGGTATAGAGCTAAAGATGCTTACCCGCGATTTTGTGTTGGGGAGGTGCTGCGATAGTTCGCGCAGAGAAAGCGGCGCGTTCGAAGCTGGAGACCGTCGTGTTACCCGTCTGGGCGATGGGCACCGAGTTGCTCTGTACTCCCGACGGCAGCCGATCTCCCTTTCCGGCGCTGAATCTCTGGTTACAAATTGACTATCTGGATGGCCGACAGTATTAAGAGGGAGTTGGGCTCCCTGACGTTGGATCGAATCGACAGAAAGAGAGTGTGCGCCTTGCCATGGACCTCATTCCACTGTCGCCGCTGCTGTCGCCGCTGCTGTCACCGCTGCCGCCGCCGCCGCCGCCGCCGCTGGCACCGGCGATGCTGCCGCCACTGCTACGGACGACGTTGGCTCCTGCCGGATGCAACTGTTTCCGACGGTGCCGGGGGACATGCTCTGTTTCCACGCGCTGGCAGGGAGACCTGGCGCACTTCCGCGACCTCTGGGAGAATTCGGTCGCTGATGCCGCGGCTGGGTCCCTCAAGCTAGTAGCGGTCAGCTTTCCGGACCTGGGCGACGATACGGGCCTAACCGTCGCGGCCATGAACGCTGTCATGAACATACCGATAGGCGGGACGGTTGAGGCGGAGGTGGGGGCCGTGGGGGACGGGAGATCGGAATTGCAAGGCGCGGCGGGCGATGACACGATCGAGGCGACCCCGGCCCGCGCTCTCAACGTGTGGCAGGTGAAGGGTTTTGCGAAAGGGAGGACTGGCTGCCGGTGTTTTCTGTAATGAATTGGTCGGGTAGAGATTTCCAACATGTTGCTTGAGTAGAGCTTTCTAACGCATCGATTGGGTAAGGGAGACTCGCCAGCTATCTGCGCCCTTGTGTGATAGCCGAGAGCGTCGATATTTTCCATTCGACGTGTTTTTCGGACGATGGTTGGTTATCGATATGCATGCGATACAGTGACGGGCCCATTTTGCGCACCAACTGCTTCTAGTTCAAGGATTTCTACTTGTGCATCGACCACTTCTGGCGCACTCGTGGCCCCTCTGGCGTGCTCCTTATCGTCGACGGCCCCTCCCCCCACCCCCCTCCCTCCCTCCCTCCCTCCTTCCCTCCCTCCCTCCCTCCCTCCCTCCCTCCCTCCCTCCCTCCCTCCCTCCCTCCCTCCCTCCCTCCCTCCCTCCCTCTCTCCCTCCCTCCCTCTCCCTCCTTCCCCCCTTCATCCCTCCCTCCTTCTCGCCATACTTGCCTCCATTCCTCCCCCCCCCTCTCCCTTCCACTCCCTCTCTCTCCCTCTCTTTTTTGCCACGGCGCTTACATAAGCACTCCTTCCCTACCCTCCGATTTCCTGCATTGTCAGCAGGCCAGATCAACCCAGACAAGGCATAACCCCACATGCCCCCCCCCCCCCCCCCCCCCCCCCCCTCCCCTCCGCCTGTTCACGACTACTTCCTGCGCGGTTTGATAGACGGATGGGCGTCCGATGAGCGGCGACACGGGCAGGGGTGCTACTACGGCTTGCGTGCGCCTGGCGCAGAAGGTCCTGGCCACGGAAGGTAGACGAACGAGGGTCATTTCATTGAAAATTGGCGTTTCCGTGTGTGTTTGTCACGGTTTCGACTGTTTTTCTTGGGAAGTGTGAGTGGGTGGTGGGTGGGAGCAGGTGGACCAGCTTAGGTGCGCAAGATGGTGTGCGGTGCTTGCTTCATTTTTCCGGGCTTACGTTCCAGCGCGGTTGTGATATTTGCGCTTAGAAGCCGGTGCCGGTGTTGCGTGTCTCCGCGCGGAGAGAGTTGCGTCTTCTGGAATTAACGTGTGTTTGTTCAGGGTCATGTTTGCACAACCGGTTCCCGCGTTATCCTCGCTCGTTTTCTACTAGCAACATGAAGTGTCAAGGCACTGTGAGTGGCATGCATGCCTTACTCGTGCCGCGTATTGCTGTGTTTAGTCCATTTGTCCTTCCTTGGGCCAAATTCGAATTGACTTCTTTCTTCACCTTCGCAGGCGTTTTTTTGTCGCTTTCCGTGCGCGAATACTCTCACGTTGGTACTTTCGTTACATATCCCTATCACCAGGTTTTCTTTTCCGTGCTTTCTTTTCTCTCCAATGAACATGATACTGAAAATCATGGACACGTTCACATGGCGGCGCCTTCTTTCTATTTATATTTCTGTACGTATCACACGTGTTTTTGTTCATTTTTGTGTGTTTCTTCCTTTCACCCCGTTTTTTCTGAATTCCCCTTCCTTTCATCTCTTTGTTTTTCTTCTGCCCTTCACCTGTCGTTCTTGGTTGGAATCCTGGTGGCACCTCTATGCGTATCGCCCAAAGCCGTGCCCTTCGGAGATGGACAACACTTCGTCCAACTGGCCGGGGGCACGAACGATCGCACCGCTCCCAAGCTGCTCGAGCTCGGGCTCATCGGAAACTATCACCAGGCGAGCAAGCGTCCATCGCTCCTGCATGTGTTCTTTTTTTCTTCTCAAACTCACCGGCTACAACATGTTACACAGGCGTATCGTGCAAAATCATGCTAGACAAGTGCATGTCGCCTGTCCCCGAACACATGAGTGCGCTTCTCAAGGGAATAAACGGTGCCGCTTATACGTGTGTCAGAAGGGCGCAACCACCGCCGCCGCCACACCGTTGTCGCCACCACCCTTGCCGGCGCCGCGCGTTAGCTGTTTCACGGGAAAATGAAACTTCCTGCCCGCCGGTAAACCTGTCCAGGCGTCGATGTTGCAATGGGTGCCTGCACAATCATACACGCGAGGTCCAAGCCAGCTGTAACTGAATGTTTTTCTTGTCTTGAATGTTCGGGTGCAGACCTTCCCGAGATTCGCAACGAGGTCTCCACCGAGTACCGCTCACGTTATCCCCCGTTGCCCGTTTTTCTTCTGCGTGTTATGGTGATCCCGTCCCTACTTGCGCTAGGAGAACCAGCAGCAGCAACATCAGCAGAAACCACAGGGACAGCAGCAGCAGCAGGACCCATGGAACGGTGGCAGAGACGGAGTAGGCGGTGTCGCGTATGGGGGGTACGCGCGCAAGGTCGTGGGTCGTGCGTTAGATCGTCTGCCCGGCGACGGAGCAGGGCGCGTGGAAGACCACCCCGAGGTTCTGTCCGCCGCTCTTCAGGAAGCGCTTCTTCTCGTGGGGGGGCTTAAGCGGCGTTGCTAAGTCCGCGATATACACAATTTTGAAATCAAATACTCATGAACTCAAGAGGTGTGTATGTTGGTCGGGAGGTCCCGATGAGCTCACTTTATTTTATGCCTTGGGTACATCTGTTCTTCTGTGTTCAACTCCGTGTCTACATGTTCTCCCCCCGCGCTTCAACCATGAGAACCCACCCGTTAAACCCATCCCGGGGGGAAAACATCCCTGTTCTCTCTGCGAACTCTCAGTCGACTTCATAACCATATCGCACGTCTCGTACCGTCGACATTTGTCTCTATACGGCTTTTGTGCGACATCCCGACGGTATGCTTGTCACTCAGCTATACTTGGAAGCACACCGGTTGTTGCTGATTTGAGCTTACCCTGCGGTTTGATTTGCTACGTCGACCGCAAAGCCGATGAAGAGGCGCGCCGCGTGAAGAGCGCACCGCGCTTTTTTGAGATTGTGAAATAAGGAAATCGTGATTACGTTTTGGTTTTGTCGGAAATATCGCCTGAAGGCGCGGGTTGTCGGCGGAATACACATGCTGTTTTCGGGGCGGTTTGACACCGACAGGAGAGATGCAAAAAGAGGGGACAACTTCGGGTGGGATGCAGTGAGTGACTCTTCTGGGTGCTTTGCCGCCGCTCCTCATCTTCGACTGATTCTACGATATAGCCGCCCCCCCCAAAAACAGCGAGATTATGTTCAACGAGCGTTTCATCGCTGCTCGACACGAGGAAGGATGCCGTGGAAACAATAATTTCCCTGTATTTTCTTGCTTTCAAAGGACTATGGGACGGTGGCGTTGGGGTGGCAATGGGACACCGTACGGCCGGAAGCTGGTTTCAAAAACGGCGGTTTCGTTAAAGAACAGTTAGGAAAGGGCTAGCGTAGAACGATTCCTGTCACTGTTAATATTTTTGTTTTGGTTTTCCGTCCGACAATGCGCAGCGTTAGTGTCAACAATGAAAAAGGTGACAAGAAAAACGAAAATCCAGACCACTAAAAGTTAAGTCTTGGAAAAAAATGAATCCAACAACCAACAACCACGAATACTAGGTGTGCGTCCATGTCGTCCTGGCTCTACCCCCTCAAGCCACCAGGGCCAACCCCCGCCCCCCCGCCCCCCCCCCCCGCCCATGCACTTCCGAAGAAGCATCAAAACGGTTGTCCTTGTCATAATCCTTCTCCTTGTCCTCTTCGTCAGAATCGTTTTTGTCAATCACATCGCCATGGTCATGGTCATCATGATCTTTATCGCGATCACGACGATCATCACCGTCACCATCATGGTCACCGTTGTCGTCACTGTCTTGATGATCGTCTTCACCCTTCATTGCACAATCGGCCCACCGGCCATAATGAAATTCCCCTTTGTCGCGAGTCTCAGTATAGTAACAACTGCGACTCATTCAGAGCACGCGGAAATCATCATTGCCAGCACGGGAGCAACTGGAACTTAAGCCACGGCAATTCTGTTGATACCCTGGCAACATCTATGTAAAAAGTCTCTCCCACTGGAAAATCACAAAATGCATCATCGCTAACAAATGTTGCAATTTGTACCGTTTATTCTTGGCGCAGACATTGGCCACCAAGTAGCGCCATATTTCCCAGCCACAGTATTGTACCACCACCCAAACTTGAAAAGTTAGTTGGAACACCTAGGGAAAATCAGTCCATTGTCAATGGCACTGCAGTACAGCCAGATAACTCCGCCTGGAAAATACATCAACACGCTACACCATCGAACCCGTGCGGCGCCCCCAGCACGCCCCGCACCTCGTAACGGCGTGGCGGTTAGAAAATATTCGCGCCAACAGCGCACACATCATCACCCTCCAACCCCTTGTGCTATGGTGGTATCCCCGGCCCCCCCCTATATATTGTGTGGAGGCGTTATTATTAGACTATACTCTAAGATTGAGAAAAAAATCTCGGTCCTTTCTGTTGCCAGAGATACGATTTTCCAGGAAGAAAAATCAAGAGCACTTTGATTCGAGTCTCCTATAGTAACATCAGATCTGTGGGCGAATTACGGTAGCAGTAGTTAGGGTCCGTCCCATAGTGCCCCTTAGCAATCAAGGAGCTGCAAGGAGAGTCATACCTTACTTATCGACTTACTTGCTCTAATTCGTATACACAACTCCCAGTAACAACCCCTTCTATTTCGAAGAGCACGCTCATTTTTGCGGGGACATGCACTACTTGGAGTTAGGGATCAAGTACTCGGAATTGGGGAAAAAACTCGGAGCTAAAATTCGCTTTTAAAAAAAAATCCTCCGGCGGGTGGGGAAAAAGTTACCAGGTATCCTTTTTTTAGTTGTTGCGATTTCTACGTTACGCCATCGGCAGTAGATCGTTGAACGTCATCGCCGGTATAGATCGATTATCAATTGGTCAGAGTGTTATGTTGCATCAGTATTGGCAGCAGCAGTGTAATGTTACCGCAGCGGTAGGATCTGCTGCCCGTGGCGTGAACGTACAATTTTACGGTGTTATTAGCGGGATTCCTGGTTGCTAGCTTAACACGCGTTAGACGGATATCGTACATGACCAATTTATCGATAACGTTATGTTACTATGATAGTGTTACTATGATAGTGTTGTCTTCGCCCGTGCACAAAGTTAGTTGTGACACACTACACGTCCAGCCGTGGAACAGGGTCGGCAGCGAGTAGGCCGTAACGCAATGTTTCGGTGTAAGCGGAATGCTTATTATTAATGGTTGCTGTATTAACACACGTTAGACGGATAACGTATATGCCCCATATGACGCTAACATATTGCATACCCGGGGAGGATACGATATCACCCCCCCCTCGCCCTCCCCCAAAACGACTTCCGCAGATGAAAACCCAAAACAGGGGATAAAAAATTTCCCGGAAGGACAACGCCTCCGACATTGTTGGAAACCCCTCCGTCCCCGGTCTCAAGCAAAATATCCTTGGGATCCATGGCGGTCTCCTTCAGAATCAGGAAAACGAAAACGTAATGGAACCCCGAGATGCCACTTTTAGTCTAACCCTAGTAGTACATGTTAGATCGCTAAGAGACGACAACGATACCATCGTAGCATTATGTTATAATAGTTTTAGCTCCACCCGTAACACAGTCGTACTGTACCATACTATTATGTCGGGTTTTCTTTCGAGGTAACGACATAGTAACGGGACGTTGACGGTCGTTACAGTCAGGTATTTAATGCTGGTAACGTGGTAACATAACGTATCAAGAAGTCCCTCGGAATTATTTAGATAGCATCCTAACGGAGTGTGTTACTACGCGACCAGTCCAGGCTGTCACTTACATAACTTACGCAAACTTTCGCTTTATCCGACCCTACGGAAGAATGAGGGGGGGGGTGGACTAAGGTTCGAATAACGTTAGTGTTATGGATATCACGACAATCCCCATTAGCCTTACGTTAATGTGTTTGTGTCTAGAGCTTAATCTAACATATGATAGCATGTTAGCGAATCGGGAGGAAGTGATCTTGTGCATATTATGTTGACAACTTGCGATTCTGGGCGAATCCTAACATTGTGTTACGATGTTCGTACACGCACCCTGATCACAGCGCAACACTATGTTACCGAAACAGAGCCGACGCGATCCAGAAGCACCGTCACGGTACTACTGCGCTATAACGTTCGTGTAGGCACATTTAACGCTATGTTATCTTGTCAAGCGAGCAACCGCTCGGTTGCTCCTCGAGTGCTAACACTATGGTAGGACGTTGCGAATCCGTCGTGTTAGGCTTCATAACGTAGCTAAGTGTTGCCGGAGTGTTACATTATCCGAGGTGTTGACAATTAATTTTCGTACCAGGAACTGGTTCTAAAAAACAATAACAATAATGAAAAATATCATCACACGTCCGCCGCCGTCAGAAGAACTAGCACTACAGCCAGTACTCCCAGTCCGAGTACAGAGCACAACAGCAGAAATAGCAGTACTACTTGCTCTATACTCTGTACTCCTCGCAGCTTTCAGCAGGCGACGAAGGCGGCGGGGAGCGGAGCCCCGCCCCGCTCCAATGTGCTCGTAGCTTTCAACAGGAAAACGACGGCGGCCAGGAGCGGGGCGGGGCGCACCCCCGCTGCCCGCCCAGCGGAGAAACCCGCGCATTGTGCGGCATGATATGTATGCGTGCCAAGGATGATGACCTTTGCGACTTCGTTGATTTTTTACGGGATGAGCTTGAACGAAGACCACAACCACTCTTCACATGTACGAGCCAGGAGTCCGGAGTAACCTTAGAAGCGTCGCTGGGCCCCGCGTGCAGAGCAACACCTCTGCGCTTTAGAAGCAATACGTTTACTCAGTGAAGCCATCACAAATTTCCCGATACCTTAAAGCCAATCTACCACGGAGAATCCGTAACCTCCCCAACCGCCATCGCGTCCATACCTCAACACAAGCACGCTCGACAAAAAGCGCGGGATATACAAGCAGAGGTGGGAAATCGCATGTCACTCCACATGCGCGCAAGTCACGCTGCCTCGGAACAGACAATCGCAACAACAAAACACACACCCGCCAACGTACGTAGTTTTCTTATAAAACCTCCGGCGGAAGGGTAAAACAAAAAATACAAGTTCACTCACCACACTGCCTATCCTACTATCCTACCGATTGCTTGCCGCACGACACCTCCCCAACACCAGGGAGAAACAAAACGCACGCGACCTGCAACACTAAATACAACACGCAACTGCATATGAACGGTCCTCTCACAGCGAGCACATGAGCTGGCCGCGGCATGCAGTGGTTACCCGCTTCACCACTTACCAGACACTCACAGTTTACACAATCGCCGCGAACTCGAAATTCACGTCCGCGCGAGCAAGGCTACCGTACCAGGGGGGATGTTATGATATAACCCCATTTTCACATCCGGGTTTCCACGACTCGCATGCGTGACTGTACCTCACGGGACAAAACACTCTTCAGGTGATTTATCTTGGCGCAGCGCAGCAAATCTTTCCGTCCGCGGATTCATATCGCAAAAAATAAAACAGCAAGGAAGCGTCAACACCGCGAAGGAACAGGAAGGTCACTCGCGCGAGTGAGCCCGCGCCACGACAACAAAAACAAAACTCCAAAATGACCCCTCCCCATCCAATGCCTGGGTCATGCCATCGATTTGAAACCCCTCGGCTTCGCTACTCTGAGTACGCGGCGAGGAAGAAACTGCAGCCGCAGTAATAGCGATTGAACGCGCGCTTAAACGCCTTCAAAGCCAAGGATCCTTCAGCCAACCGTCCCCCGCCCCCGCCCCCCCGGTTCCCTTGATGGTTAAAAAGCGCTAGCCACTACGAATCTGTCCGGAACTCCAAGCACACTATGCATATAAATAGTATTACGAAACGGTGCTTACGTTTACGGACAGAGTGGTATTACGGTGGAACTTAGAAATCAGCCAGGCTTCTCACGGGCCGGACCGCTTCCCGCGGGTCGGATCGAGTCAGGTTGACCCGACCCGACCCCGCCCGGGAGTGCTGATCACCTCCTGACCCAGCCCGAACCGACCCAGCCCTTGAGATTTTGAACACCTCGCGACCCAACCAGACTCGGACCTGCAAGGTTCCGAGAACCTCCTGACCCGACACGCCAGCCGAGTCATGACCCGCGAAAATCCCTGATAATCAAGACCAGATATGGCTAGTAAAATTTGAGGAAAATATAGGTTCAAGCGTTTATCGTAGGTCCCGATGGCTATGGTCCCCGGTAAATATCATATTAAATTTACGTGGCTATGTAGGCTAGCGGGTAGTGCTATATAAGCAAACGGCAGATGTACTGCTCACTTAGCCTATTTAATCACGCAACTACGCAGGCTAGCGCTATCTGACCAACACCCTTCCCCTCTCTCTCCGCCTCAACTCCTCTCCTTTTTACTCCTGTAGAAATGCATATCTACGTTTTTTGGCACTGTTCACCTTGAATTAGTATACCACGGAAGGCGATTTGCGCATTACGCGCACCGCCTGGTCCTTTTAAACGGTCTCCGGTCAACAGATCTGACAGCCGGTAATGTCTAAGTACACATCCGATTATTGTATTCCTTAATTGGCGTTGGGACACGCATACAATATATATATCCCGCAAAAACACCATAAAAACAAACAAAACAGACATATATATCCCGCAAAAACACCAGAAAAACAAACGAAACATTTTCTCTTTTGCCATGCATGGATCGTACATAGCGCGCTCTGGGTCAAGCACCAGCAAAACAACGAGTCCCGTCACACACCCGCCCTCGCTCACAAGCAAGCAACGTTTTACGTAAGAGGCGTCACCCATGGCCAAAACGAATGGAAAAAAATAAGGAACGCAGCTCGCTCCCAGGACTCGATCCCCCGCCCCCTCCAAGGAGGGGGGATGGGAGAGAACGAGGCGGGGAGGGGGAGTGTACTCATTATCACGCATCGCCGTGTTAAGCCAATAGATCCTCGCGTCCCTACGATGCCGCGACGGAGAATGTCCGGTTTTCGCGGACCAGACAGACGTCCCTTGCACCGAGCGAGAATTGGGCGGGGGGGGGGAGGATGGTAGGGGGAGAAGGGAGAGGGGGAGGGAAGGTAGGGGGTAGGGGGCGGGGGCGGCGCTGAAATGCGTCCCCGTAAAATAAGTGGGCACGTCATCGAGCGGCATCGACGTCAAACTCCCCATCATCATCGGTCAAGATCATTACCCGCGGCATCATGATCCAGTCGATCAGCCCGTACCCGAGGGTGCAGATCATCGCGACCGAGAGCAAGGACATGGGCAAGCCGGACGTCACGAAATCTCGCACCGCCAGGTACTTGCGGTTGTAGTCGTCCGTGACTAGCAGCGAAGTCACGTTGGGGAACGACGAAAACGGCAGCGCGCACCCGGAAGAGACGGCCAGCGCCGCCCCCATCCCAAGCAGAACGGGGTTTCCACACTTCACCCCGACCTGTTAGGGTGGGAACATGGGTAGGAACCACGACAAGAAGCGTGCGGATAGTGTGAAATCGAGTTGGAGCGGGGGGGGGGGGGGGGGGGGGCATGTCATGCATGTCCGTATTACTTAGGGCGGCCACAGACCTTCGCATCCCTACGCCGGCACGGAGCACGTCGTGTCGTACTGCTACCATCATGTTCCGGGACATAACACTCGAAAATGCTGCGCTGATGGTCGGAATGGCTCTCTTGGGTGCGCGCGTTTTAACTTTCCCGTGGTTAAAAAACATGACGTTAATTTTGCTGGATACTCTCACTCTCTCTCACTCTCTCTCCTCCCCTCCCCCACCCCAAATCCCACCCGCACCAACGCCCCCCCCCCCCCGCCCTTCACCTGTCTCCCGAGGTGGCTCGGTCTTTCTCACCTCGACTATGATGGGCATGAGGATGAGGGCCGCCACGGTGTGGCTGACGAACGTCGAGATACACATTGTCACCGAGACCACCTCAACCAAAAGCAGGAAGCGATTGTCCTGGACAGGGAAACAAACAAGGTGCAGGGATTGAGGCGAGGGTGGATGTGGAGGGGGGGGAAGGGAGGCGTGTGTGTGGCGGGGTGCACTCATATCATGCGTGACCATCATCCTTAAAGACCATATACCTTCGGGTGGGACCGGGGGTGGGGACGGGGGTGGGGGTGGGAGTGGGGGTAGGGGTGAGGGGTGGGTTGGGGGGTGAGGGGGGGGGTTGGAGGAGGGGGGGGGGGGGGGGGGGGACCGAAGCGCAGTACAGCATACATTCTTCTGGCCGATCAACCGCGGTTAAGCAATCCAACCGTGAGTATGCCACCGATGCGGAGAGGGGGAGTTTACGGGAAAGGGGGGGGGCACGCTTAACGTCCAGGCAGCACAGCAGCAGCAACAGCAGCAGCAGAGGTGGTGGTGAACCAACGTCGCCGGTGATAGACCTCCCAGCGTGTACGTGTCATATATAAAAAGAAACAAGACCTGCCAATTCAGAATAAAACCACTTTCTACAAATTAAAAGCCATAATGGAGGTCCTATATTTACCATCTAGTTATTTCTGGAGCCCCAAAACTCGAAAAATACGAGGCAGAAATAATCGCCTCATTTTTTTTCCATAATAGTTGGTCTCAAAGAGTCCTGAAATTTCATTTAAAAAAATCGCCTAAAAGTCCTACCTCTACCGCCGCAGACGTCGGGGAGGGCATGCCCATACTTATAATTTCGTCGGTGCCAAAAACCAAGGGGGATTATTCGTCGAGACGGCCGAAGTCTATTGCTTTTCAAATGTTTAAAATACGTCAGCTGCGAGTTCGATATGTTCAAGGGTCGATACACATCTTTGCAAGCTGCGTGATATCCCGGCCGGTCGCGCGTTATTACTCTTTGATGATATATGAGCCCCCTGAGGTTTTGCCAAGGGTGAGTTCGGTCCATAATATAATCATTCTGCGCGCTGACACTATAAAACTCGTACGGAGAGGTAAAAAGCTGAAACTAATGTGCCAGTTCTTTTGGTCCACCGGCCGAGGTTCATCTACCGTATACGATTCTCCAAATTTTTCGACCAAGGCACAGAATTTGACAACAGTTACAAGCTTCCTGCTGCCCGAGTTTCTACTTACAGCGAGCAGCCACAATATGGAACTATGACCTCGTTGTAGCTATGAATACTCCGTGTTACTTGCCGGGTTACTTGCGCGGTGGATACATACTTTTCTTCTTAGTTTTCTATATCTTTCCCCCTCTCATTGTTCAACTTGCGACACCCCCCCTGGATTTCAAGTCAACCACATCTCAAAGGGAGCCAACTACATTTCGAAGGGGGGGGGCTTGTACTATGTTTCGCATTGCATGGCCAAATCTCCTTTCGGTATTTACAAGGTACACCTCTTGTCTCGTACCGGTAGTTTTTATGACCACAGAGTATTTCATCTCTACAGGGTGGAGTACCGGCATCAACACTGGGCATCAACACTGGGCATCAACACTGGGCATCAGCACTGGATTTGCTGGATGTCGGTGGGTACAAAAATGAGTTTAGCGTGAACAACACACAAATATACACATATACCTCGGGTAAGAGAGGTACGATGCAGTGGGCAAGGTAGTCGAGTAGCTGGCTGGAGGCGATCGCTTTGCCGAGGACGTTTCCCCCGCCTAGAAGAAACAGGGTGTGCCATGAGAACGAGTTGAAGTCTACCTGCAGGGCGGGAGGCATGCGACGAAAACGACACATGAATAAAATATTAAAAGGGGGGGATGAGAGGGGGGCAAACGAAACAAAACGAAACCAAAATTAAAACCAAAACCAAATAAATCCAAACGAAACAAAACCAAGACCAAAACCAAAATGCACCTCTAACTTGAGCCAAAGCCAAAACTAGAACCAAAAATCACCCCCCCCCCTCGCCTCGCTAAGGATTCCCGAACCAAAGGCGATTCTGATGAACAGGAGGGCGAAAATACCGGGGTACCCCCAAACCCAACTCATAACCAAAATCAACATTAAATCCAAACTAAAAATCATAACCCACAACCAAAACCAACATGGAAAACGGCCCCGCCTCGCCAAGGATGCCCGCATCGAAGGCGATGGTGATCAACAGAAGAGCGATAATGCCAAGTTTCACTATGAACCAACACAACCCAATCGTATCCAGCCCAACCCAACCCAACCCAACCCAACCCAACATTAAATACAAACCCAAACGAAAAACAAAACGAAAAACAAAACGAAAAAACCACTCTCGCCTCGCTGAGGATACCCGAACCGAAGGCAACGACGATAAACAGGAGGGCGATAATGCCAAGGTCCCCGAAGAAATCCTCCGTCGCCCCAATAGTACTCCAGCCAAAAATAGTCAGCAGCGTCAAGGACACGATGAAAACGTTCTTGCGCGACAAAACGTCACCCCTCGAGTACACGATCATCGGGATGTGTTCGACGTCCGTGGGGTCGACGATGATGCACAGAAGGCACCAAGCCACGAACACGCCGAGCACGCAGAACGGGAGACCCACCGCTATCCAGATGCCGAAGCTTATTGTCAGCCCAGCATTCTGCAAGTTGGGTTTGGGGTTAGGGATGAGTTGGTGGGCGTGCGGTGGGGTGTTGGAGTGCGGGTGGGGGTGGGATTGGAGGCGGGGATGGACGTGAGCCTGGGGTTGAGGTTGGGGTTGAGGTGGTGGTGGTCGGGGTGGGGTTTGGGGCTTGTTGTGAGATTGGGGGCGGGGGTGTGGGTGAGGGTGGGGATGGGGATGGGGGAGGGGGTTGGGCGGGGGTGGGGGTGGGGGGGAGGGTGGGATAGGGGTGGTGGGGATGAGGTAGGGGGTGGGACTGGGGTTGGGGGTAGGGGCGGGGGTGGAGGTGAGGCTGGGGTTGGGGCGGTGGTTGGGGCGGTGGTTGTGGGGGTGGGTTGGGATCGGGGGAATGGGTGAGGGTGTGGGTGATGGTGGGGGTGGGGGTGGAGGTGGGGAAGGGGGTGGGGGTGAGGGCGGAGTTAAGGTTGGGAGAGTGGGTGAGGGTGAAGGGCGGGGGTGGGGCGGGGTAGGGCAAGAAGGGGGCGGGGTTCTAGAGGAGAAACTGTATCTCTCGGAGCAGGAATGTGCCAGTGTTGTGAAAATATCCCGCGGAGGTGGTTTTGACAGCTCAGAGGGGAATTGACAGAAAGAGCAGCAAAAACGCCAGATCCAGATAGTATCATGGCGGGCAGGAACATATCGACAGGAGAGGTACACCAGCAAATCCGAGATGTCTCTGGTTTCCTTTCTTCTTCCCTCTGTTCTTAGCCTCTTCTTGCCCTCCCTTTCCCCCCCCCGCCCTCCTCCCCCCGTCCCTCCCTCCCTCTCTCCCTCCCTGTTTGCCCCCTCCCTTGCTCCCTGCTTTCTTCCCTCCCGGCTTCCCTACATCCTCTCTGCCGTGCTACGCGCGACTCTTGCCTCGAGTGCCTGCCGTGCAACCACGTTTTGCATGGACGAGATCGGCGTGACCATGCCCCCAAAGTTGCAAGCGAACGCCAGCCCCAGCAGCAGAGTCTTTGCAAACCTGCACCGCCGCCACCGTCACCGCCACCATCACCGTCACGGTCAACGCCACCGCCACCGCCACCGCCACCACCGCCAGCAATGAAAAGCGTCACCAACAAAAAGCGTCACACGTGCGTCGAAAACAAGATGGTCAGATGGTCAGGGTTGCCACGTCGGTATCGAGGTTTAGTGCTGACCCACGGTATGGGCATGAAGCAAGGCAGGCACAGAAGGCGGTCGGTCGTTGGGAGTTGCACCTCCGACGACACAAACACATCCACGAAAAAAACGATAGGCGTCATGATTAAGGGAAATCAACATAGCACACTACGACTAAAATACACAATTCTGACTAACGAGGCTGTATATCCGTAGCGTGCGTCACACAAATAATAGGAACTACGCTTCGATCCGGGTTGCAGTTAATACTCTTCTTGATTTTTTTGCTCATCCCATCTACTATGTTCGCCCTTCTTCTTTCTCTTTCTCCCTCCGTAGACGTAACTCAGATCCATGAGGCACTACGCAGGCTCTTCTCCCCCCTCCCCACTACGGACTTTGGCCAGCAGGGATGCTATACTTTTGTCAAATAATAAAAAGGCGTACGTCCTCAAGATCAGGGCCACCGGCCCAAGTATACGCCATGACGCACACCCTGACGCCTTTCCCCCCCCCTCTCCGCTAGCTTCGCGCTTGGCGCACGCGGTGATTGCCTGGTGGGTGAAAACCCGACGTGCTCCGTCCAGGCATGTAAGGGTGTGAGGGTCAATGGTTATATGACTACGGCTGCACATTAAATGAGTACCCCCTCCCATCCCCCTAGAATACATATGGAGTATACAATACTTGGCGTTGGTTGGCAAAGACGCTGTAAAAAACATACCAATCACTGCGTGAGCTAGACAACCAAGGATTTTTTTTCATTTCTTTTTGGCGGTCACCATTATGGTTATCGAGTTAGATCATATTGTACGGGGCGGAGAACCCCAACTCCGCACAAGGGGAATGATTGCATCACGTAGTGTGAATATAGTAAGGCATCCACGAGGCGGTTACATAGTAAATATCCATTGCTGTTTCTGGAGCGGCCACACCAGAAAACAAAGTAAATCATAGGCGCTTTCATCCATAAGCAAGAAAGTAGGCACGAGCGGTTCTTCGAAGGATGCAGTTCACCCTTCATGCAACTCGCCCAACACCTCATGGTGCTTCGTGCTTGGCGCAAGCAATGTCTGCCTGGTTGGTGAAAGCTCGACGAGCTCCGTCCCGGCATAGTAGGGATGCGAGGGTCTATGGTCATACGACTACGCCCATGCACAAATTGATTACACCCCCCCCCATCCCCCTCACGGCGCTTCGCGGTTGGTGCAAGCAATGTCTGCCTGGTTGGTGAAAACCCGACGTGCTCCGTCCCGGCATAGTAGGAATGCGAAGCTCTATGGTCATACGACTACGGCCATGTACAAACTGAGTACACCCCCCCCCCCATCCTCCTCCCCCCCCCTCCCCAAGGAACGCGAAAATGCCACTCTTGCCTCCCTGTCCTTTAATCTCACACCTGCTCTCGACGCCGAAGTCTCGGATAATGGGCATCAGGATCGACACGCAAAGCACCGGAGCCGTGTGGTTGCTGATCAAGGTGGACAGCACCAGGCCTGGTTTGGCGCATATTTAAACGCCAGCCGCAGACACGCGGCAACGCGAGGCGCGCAACCAGCACCCAGGTGTGTCAAGCATGCGACACACGACGAGAGGGAGGGGGAGGAGGAGCAGGAGGAGGAGGAGGAGGCGGAAGAGGCGGAGGAGGCGGAGGAGGCGGAGGAGGGGGAGGAGGAGGACGAGGAGGAAGAGAAGAAGCTCCGGGTGTGAAAGTCGAGCGCGCAGATGAACTAGTCGGTAGTCAGAAACGCAACCTCGGGAAGGGGAGGGGGGGCGAGAGTGAGCGTAGATTAGTCGATAGGCAGAGAAACATGTAAATATGGGCAGGGGCAGGTTGAAAGGGGCGACAGCTTGCCTGAACAGAATTAGGATGACGGAAAAGCGCGCGCCACCATAAGAATCGTCGCAGAAAACGGTTACGAAATATGGGGTGGCGCCGTGGCAGCAAACGGTTATGTTGGTTACACAACACTACCCACCGAGCTAAATGCTCAGTCACGTGGTTCAGTAGCTCAGTGGGTAGTGCTATACGAACCAACAAAACAACACGTTTTCGAGTTTGTTGATTCTAATCTCGCCGACTTCGAAAAAGGCGTCTCCGGGGTTCTCCCCTCGCCAGGTACTGCAGAAGTAGTAGTATTTAGGAACACGCTACCATAACCACCAATAAAGTTTCAGCGCGCACGCTCGAAAATAGCAAATGTCAAGCCGGCGAAAATCTAACTCACGACACATCCTTTGTTATATAGCACTACCCACTGAGCTACTTAGTCACGTGGCTCGGTGGTCTAGTTGATAGACTGTCCGCTTCTGAGCCTGGTGTGCGCCGGTTCACGTGACTCAATGGTCAAGTGGAAAGACTGCTTCTGAGCCTGGTGTGCGCGGGTTCACGTGCGTCAGTGGTCTACCAGGTAGTGGATAGACTCTCCGCTTCTGAGCTTGGTGTGCGCGGGTCACGTGACCACGTGAGTCAATGGTCTGCTGGATAGACTGTCCGCTTCCGAGCCTGGTGTGCGCGGGTTCGAATCTCGGTATAATTGGGGAAAAGGCTCGAAGCTTGTTGTATTCCGAGACGCTTGTCCAGTGGCGAGTTGCGGGGGGTGAGCCCCCGAAGATCCCTGCTACGACGTCGGCGAGATTGAATCAACCACCTCGAAAAACATATATTTTGTTGGTTACAAGTTTCCTTTGTTGGATGCACAGCACTAACTACTGAGGTAATCAGTCACACACCTGGCTAAGTAGCTCAGTGGGTAGCGCTATAACAACCAAGAGGTTACGAAACAAGGACGGTGCACCGTGACAGCAGACGGTTACGAACCATGGGGGCGGCAGGGGGTTCACGTACACAAGAAGAGCCTAATGGAAGTTAGCAGGAACTATAGCGTTACGCCGCTCACCGAGGTACATTATCCCAAGAATGAAGAGCCGTGGTCTGTGTCCGAGGTGTTTCTGCAGGAGAGCCGCGATCCTGAGCTCGATCTCGCACCTGTCAGCCATGCCACCCCCCATCGTGCATGCGCCGGAACAGTACGGCGGTACAATGCGCGACGCGGCGGCGCATGGCGAGGATGGGAGCGAAAGGCGAAGGAGCGGCGGCGGCGGCAGCGGTGGGGGGGGAGCCGGGACGCGTTACGCGCGAATGAAAAACGGAAATACGGGGATATAGCTGCAAAACTGCTGTTGTATGAACTGCTTCGCGAGTAGTTTTGATCATGCAAAAGGCGTTCGAGCCTGAATTCAATTCGGTCGTTCCCGAGTCGTGGGTATGTCTGATTCATCCCGTTGCAACAGGGGGATACAAGATAAACTGTTTGAAACAATATACGGTAGTACTGAAAACCGAACGACCGGCGGGTAACGTTTATCCCAAAAATAAGACTTGAGGGATGACATTTTTCGCGACCTGGCTATGGGAAGAAACATATTATTTTTCTAGCGGGCACCATCGCAGCCTGTAGCGAGTGCTATGTGCCACTCCGGACGGAATGTAAGAAACGTTGGGTTGTCATACTACTATCCCAAATGTCCTTACATTTCCGTCCAGAGTGGTTGGGGACACTGCTGTGGGAACCCTTGTTCAAACATGGGTCAACTTGGTCATGGACGGCCAGCTCCCTGAAGAAGCGTGGCGGAGGGGAAAAAGCGATAGCCCCTCTCACCTTGAGAAGGCGGCGCTGATGCTGTACCCTCCCATGATGAGGATGGTCGTGTGGTCCACCATGTAAGACAGCACCACGTGGGCGGACTTCGACCGAGACTTGTCCCCTAAAACAAAAAAAAACACGCGGTTAGAAGCGACGCGGCATGCGGCCACAAAACTGCCTCACTTCTTCAGGAGGTCGAAGACGAGAAAGTGGGGCCGCTGGGGGGGGGGGAGGAAGCTGTGCAAAATAATACACTAACAATGCTTTATGACGACGATGACGACGTGAAGGACACCGAGTCACGACCGTTCATACACGCACCGGGTAAGAGCCCTTCTCCACCCCCCAGGCTTTCTAGGGATGAGATGATCTATGGTCCTAAGTGCTACGGCCGTGCATGGCACGACTACACCTCTCCCCCCGCCCCCCCCATTAGGAGTCGGAACCGGCTCCGTCTCGAAAGAGGTACGTGGTCAGCGGTCAACTGACTATGGCACGCAACGAATTGTACCCCTTCCCCCGTCCACGGCCCTCCTCCCCTCCTCCTCCCTCTCCCGCCCCGTCGCACCTCCATCGGAGTTCTCCATGATGTCCATTAACACGACAAGCACGGGGATGAGCAGCGCCGTGACGAAGTAAGGCACGGCCTCGGTTACCCAGAGGGTAGTCACAAACACTAGCATCCTTAAGCACCTGCAAATGTCCCGCAATCACGAGAACAGTACACCATGCGCACTTCGTCAACGACTATAGAAACACCGCAACCCCCCACCCGCTGTGTTAGTAAAGCAGATTTTTTCATTACAACTACCGACAATCCAATAGCCGGCAACAGGGGGGAGGGGAAAAAAGAACCCGCCCTGCGTAGAGATAAGGCGACAACACGGAGCATAGCAGCGAGGAACCGCCACCCCACCCAAGCGCCAACCGGTACCTCTACTGTCACCTGGAAGCGTGGTCGTTGCCGGCCAGGTCCGGAGGGAAAAGCCACATCGCCAAGAACAGCTGCACAAAAACACAACAGCAACAGCAACAGGAGGTGCCATTTAGCAATCTCATTAGTAACATAACAGCAGCAACCACAGCAACAACAGCCGTATTACGAAGAACATCTGCATAGAGCACAACAGTAACAACGACAGCAAAACAACAACAGCAACAACAACAACAACACCCGCAGCAGTAGCAACAACACTACCACAGGAAAAACGTCCAAAAGCGACATATCACGATCCCCCCTTCACCCCCTCCCGGTGCTCGGTGCTCCATCTCGGAAGAAATGCGTGGTGAATGGTCAAACGACTAAGGCAAGCAACGAATGAGTACCCCCCCCCCCCCCCCCTCCCTCCTCCACCCCCCCCCCTATATTTTCTACACGGGTGTATTTTGGACTCACCACCAGCGAAACGGCGAGTGGGGTAAACTTGATCGCTGGGAAGATGGACTTGTCTGAGGCGTCCATGTGCGCGAGCTGCGCGTGTCGCTTCATGTCGAGAAGCTTGTCGCGGGACACAAGCCCTGCCACACAGCGCATGCAGCCAGACCAGGCGGGAGCCAGAGGTGAGGCGGTTGGAGCAGATGAGGGTAAATATCGCAACTCTTGTTTAAGGAGGATAAGCCCCCCCCCCCCCCCCCCCCCCCCCATTCCCCCGCTTTTTCGTAGAGACTTGGGGCGTTAAGTTGTAAGGGCAGTGCCAGTAAGGCGCATACATAGACATCAAGGCAAAGAGGGAGCACGAGGCTCTTAAGAGAGGGTGGACAACGCCATGGTTGCATAGGAGAAAGAAGAGAGCCCCCTCGCCCCCCCCCCCCCTGGAGGAGGCTAATAGGGGAACTCTGGGGAAGGGCAGGATCCAATAACACGTAGACATGCGTCGAGGACAGATCATATGTAACTACGCTACTATTGTAGCATGTCTTACTACGCTACTGTAGAGAAACACAGAACAGAGAAACAGAGAGGCAGAGAGAACGGACAATGTGTGCAGGGTATAAAAATGTACATAGGTGACGAAAGAGGCAGAATATTCAGAGCGAGAGAGAAACAGACAAACTACACAAGCACGAGACAACAAGCCGTACATATCACTGTTTTTCTCATCACGTCATCCACAGAGAGAACGGAAAACGTGTGCAGAATATAAAAATGTACATAGGTGGCGAAAGAGACAAAACGATCAGAGCGAGAGAGAGAGAGAAACTACACAAGCACGAGACAACAAGCCGTACATAGCACTGTTTTTCTTATCACGTCATCCACAGAGAGAACGGACAATGTGTGCAGGATATAAAAATGTACATAGGTGGCGAAAGAGACAAAATATTCAGAGCGAGAGAGAGAAACAGACAAACTACACAAGCACGAGACAACAAGCCGTAAATAGCACTGTTTTTCTTATCACGTCATCTACAGTCAGTGCTGATGTATTTGCTACGCCCCACTGCGGGTTCGATGTAACCCACCTATCTTGTGATGTACGTATCGTTGCCACCGTGAATGTTATTGATCATTATTTGTTATTGAATGGATTTAGCATTTAGCATACAGTAGGTGGCCCTATATAGTGCGGGTATGTGTCACGAAAATTTACCCGCACTATACCGGGCACCCGCACTATATAAAAACCGGCCACTATAGAGGGGTCTATATTGTGCCAAACGATTTCACTCGCACAATATCGGACACCCGCACTATATGACCCGCACTATATAGAACCACCTACTGTATTGTTATTGACACTGGCATGTTATGAATCGTAACAACTCTCTACCTTAGGATGATGTACGCATCATTGTTACCATCATTGCCACGGCAGTTGTTGATACTAACTATTAATACCAGTAGTCGTCGCTGCTCACTCCGGCAACACGTACAGTAATAGTCATACATCTTCAAAGAATACCACATCTGTAGAAACGGGCGGCCGGTGTATCACGCAGCGTGCAAATATGAGTTATCGACCCTTGAAACTGATCAAACTCAATAGCTGACGTATCTAACATATTTTTAATAACAAAAAATCATCAAGCATGGCACGGAAGAGAAAAAAGCACACGCGTACACGCGGACAAACATGCAGCACCCACCACCACCCCCGCACGAACCTAGAGCACCTGCGAGGACACTTTGCGACTTACTCGACACAACGGTTGAAGGTCATTGCTGTGTACACAATACAAACCTAACCAACCGTAACACCAACTCCAACCCAATCAAGCATTTTTTGGGCTAGTCCTCTTCGAAAGCAGTTGTCCGTCAACGATGGAGCGTCATAAAGGGTAAGTTATACCGTCGCCTCCACCTCACCCTGCACCCTCTCCAGCAGCGACTCCGCAGCCTTGGACTGGTAAAACTTGTGCCCCTGAAGCTTCTCCAAAAAGCTGTTACACCCCAGGTATATAGATAGGTACATACATGCATAGGTATATGTCGCGTGTGTCGCGTGCGATGGGGCAGCAAAGAGGGAGAACAAGCAACGAGGCGGGCCATAAAGAGTAAAGGGTACGTGTGAGACGGGGAGACGAGAACGTTGGGAGAGGGGTGGGGTGGGGTGGGGTGGGTGGTTGAGTGGGTGGGTGGTGGGGTGGGTGGGTGGGTGCGTGGGTGGGTGGGTGCGTGGGTGGGTGGGTGCGTGGGTGGGTGGGTGCGTGGGTGGGTGCGTGAGTGGGTGGGTGCGTGGGTGGGTGGGTGGAAGGAAGACGTCAAGGTTAGCCATCAGTCACCCTCAGAACTTACAGCGCAATGCACAATGCACACCTCGCGTGCCAACGTCTTGCCGTACTTTTTAACGATTGTGTGATTCCCTCTCCCCCCTCCTTCTCGAAAACTTGAAAAAAAAACTATGCGCCCCACCCCTACCCCCCGCTCTCCCCCCTCGCCTGCCAAGGAAGTCGGTACCCATGACCTTGTCGTACTTCTTCACGATCTTGCGAAAACCTTCCCCATTCATCTCGACGAACTTGCCCAGCGCCGTTATCTCCGTGTACGCTTCGAACAGTGGTGCCAGGGTGTTGCCAGACGGCACCGCCCAGGAGTTCAGCATGTGCCCTCTGGCGTTTTTTTTTTCCAAAGAAAAAGGGGGGATGGTGCCAGGGTTCACCCGAGCCAAATAGAGCAGGGGTCGGCCCGCAAAGAGGGAAGCGTTGAAGAGAAAAAACAAAGCCGGGCAAGGGAAACAAAACGTCGGCCAAGGAAAAACAATTGCGGTTAGGGGAAAAACATGGACGGTCCAAGGGGAAGTGAATCGGGGCGAGGGGGGGGGGAGGGGTCAGCAAGCGTGATGGGAGGGGGCGGGGGCGGGGTGGCGTACTCATTTGTTGCTTGCCATTGTCATTTGTCATTTGACCATTGAAGACGCATCCCTTTCGAGGCGGATCATCGTTTCTACTCTTGACAGAGACATCCCCAAAACTCGGGGCGCTCATTGGGCGAGAGAGCAGGAGCACGCGGGGCAAAAACAGAATCGATTACATGTATCGTTCAGCCCCAGTTGTCACCCACCTTTCCTCAAAGCCTCGGAGGATCTGATCGAGCTCGGCGTTCTTCCCTTTGTAAAACTGGTCCACCTGTCACAGAAGCGCGGAGGCCGAGGGGGTCGCCGTACGATGGGGTGATGCTGACTACTTGAAAAATGAATATAACTGTGATGACAGTTGATGACGACGATGCTGATCGTGCTGGCCAGAAGAACGAGAATGACAACGATGACGATGGCAACAATTTTTAAAGGTGACAACGATGATGATAACCGTGGTGACGACGACAATCATGAGGATGGCCATGAGGACGCTGAAGATGGCATGGCCGTGATCAACGGTTGCGCACCGGACCGTACCGCACCTTGGTCTACATATTTTTTCAGACGAGCGGTATACCGCAGATGATGACGTTTCCGATCCTCAAGATCACCCTGCCGTGTGTCGTCAGCATCACGATGAAAAAACCCCTTAGCCTTCCTTCCCCTACATTTTCCCCTGGTCGGTGACAACCCGACAAGCCCCGTCCCGGCATTGCAGTGATGCGCGCGTCTATGATGTTAAGACGACGGTCATACATTATAACGAGTATAGCTCTCTTCCCCCCCCCCTCCCCGCCCCCCCTCCCTTCTCCCCCCCCTCCCAGCATTAGTTCACCTTACGCAACTCCTCGTCAACCGTGCCGAAGAATTCAACAGCCGCGAATGTTCCCACCTCCGCGCTCTCAAGCCGCTTCAGCCGTACAAACTGTGGGCCCAAACCAACACGATCAAGATGAACACCGCGAGAGTAGGGAAGGGGGGAGTGTAAATTATATGATGCGCGGTCGTAGTCGTAAGGCCATAGACCCTCAAAGGGGGGGGTAACGCGATACGTTCGGGCAGAGAACGACCTCGTCGGCTGCGGCGCTTCTGCGTGGAGCTTACCCAGGCGTTCTCTGGTGAGCGTTGGAGGTGGAAGCAAATTCGCAGTATGCAGGTAAAACCGACATCAACAGCGACAACAGCAACCTCCAAAAAAAACACAACGGCAGGAAGAGTCACCACAACATCAATAACAAACCCCTGAAACAGCAGCAGCGGTAAACACAAGAAACAACAACAACCACAACAACAACAACGTCCACAACAACGAAAACATCAGTATCAGAAACAGCAACAGTATCAACAGCGACACCAACAACGACAAAAGGATAAAAAGGCTACCACTGTCACCTCCAACACCAACAAACACAGGCCCGACACAGACTCGCACACTAGAGGCTGCTAATACACAAGCATCGAAGCCGCCACCAAACACCAAAACGCACAGCAACAACCAACGAGGTAGAGCGATAACAACACACCAAGAAGCATACGCATGCAGTCCCCTTCCCCTCCCCCCTCGCGCCTAACCTCCTTCAGCCACGTTACCCAGCGCCTTTTTCGCCCGCTCGACGCCAACCTGTCACGACTACTAACTCTCTCCTTCTCGTTCACTGAGCACAGCCTCGGCCCCTTTCCCTACCCATCGAACGGCATAGCTCAAGCGATTCTCACCACCCCCCCGCTCCACCCCCTCTGTTTCCCCCCGCCCCCGCCCCCCCTCCTTCCCATCCCCCGCCCTCCATCCCCCCCTAGCCCACCCTCCACTCCCCCCTCGCCCTTCACTCGCCCCCCCCCCCCCCCCACCCTTCCCGCTCCAATGTGCCGATTTGCCGAAGTCTGCCTCACAGGCGGTTCTTGGTAAGATGCAGCTCACCCTTCACGCGACTCGCCGAACACCTCACGGCGCTTCGCGCTTGGTGCAAGCTATGTCTGCCTGGTCGGTTAAACTGGACGTGCTCCGTCTCGGCATTGTAGGGGTGCTATGGTCTAATAGCTATGGTCTTGAGACTACGGCCACGCACAAACTGAGTACACCCCCCCCCCCTCCCCCCCCGCGCTCCCCCCGCCTGCATATCTCGTCGAAACCTCACCTCGGCATGCTCGTCTGCTATCTTCTCTGTGGGCCAGGACGAGCCCGCCGGAGGCCCGGCCTCTTCGGATGAATCCGATCCCGCCCCTGTCCCCGTCCCCGCACCCCTCCCTGTCAACGTCGTCACGGTCAGAGGCGGTGACGTCCCCTGCTGCTTCGAGTTCAGAGGCGTCTTTTCTGTGTCCGGCGAAGGCAAAGGCAATAGCGCTTCTGCTGCTAAGGCGGCTGCGGAAAAAAGCGCAGCGGAACGCGTACGACAACAAAAAAACAAGAATTGTCGCGCGGTGAGCCCCGACAGAAAAAGACAGGCGTGTGTGCGTTCGTGTCAGGGCGGAGCGGGGGTGGGGGGGGAGGTAGGTGGGGGCGGGCGTGGGCATGTTGATGTAGGGGTATGGGTAAGGATGAGGGTTAGTGTGGATGTGGGTGCAGGGGCGGGGGTGGGGGTGGAGGTGGAGGGGATGGGGATGAGGATAGGGGTGGGAGGAGGGAGGCCAAAGAGTGACAGCGGCCACCGCTACGTAGCGCGAATGGAGGACAGGGAAAAAGCTAAACCTAAAACAGGAGGAAACGTGCAGTGCACTGTTTTTTCAGTATGCTAAGCGTTAGCAGCCGAGACTTGTCGCGCCCGCGTCCTGCGAATGAACAAGCGGGATTAGCCGTAGGGAGACGAGCGGCGGCGGTGCCACCTTTCGCCGTCATGGGGGGGGGGGGGGGGGGGGGTATTGGTGTGGCAAAGCAGGGCGTGCCAACACTGCCGCCATGGCTCTCTGTATCTGCTTCTCTCTCCCGCAGCCGTTTTAGATGCCATGACGATGGTCTCGGGTGACGCGATTGCCCGGGAGGGGCGTGAGAAGTACAAGTTGGGGTACGCAAACAATACTCTTGCTGCAGTTTTCTACGTGTTGCGTTGCTGCTGCTACCGTGGTGGCACGCGCTCGACTGATGAGAGGGTTGGATGCACTCGCGACCCCCAAGACCAACATGCCTTCTTGTTTCGCAAACTTGATCTCCGCGTCCTCCTCCCCCTGATCTCGCTGCATCTTGACGAAATGATAACGCTTCAGCATCCGCTTGATCTTGCCGTACGCCTGCAAGGGCGAAGGAAGGGAGGGGGGAGGGAGGTTTACATCAAAAGGAGGCGGCGGGGGGATGCACATCAAAGGGAGGGGGGGGGGAAAGGGGGAAGGGGATTTCGCATCAAAAGAAGGCATTCCCACCGGGAAAATAGAATCGCAGCACCCATCCAGCGACAGCCGCAGGGGAATAGATCAATGCCATCAACAGGGGACCGCCACATGCGGTGTGCGCGTGTACACGTGTACACACGATCGGGCGTAGTCAAGCGTAGCGGGGACGCTAGGTCAACATACCATTGTATTTCGCAAACGGCCATCACTTTCTTCTAGATTATTTTTCCGCGAACGGTTTCGTTCGAGCAACTCTTCTGGTATTGATACAGACGCACACCTCGTAGCATGTCGGTATCGCACACCTAGTACCCGTACCGGTATACTGCGCAGTCAGTGTAGAAGTGGCAAGGTAGGAAGCACAGCCTAAGGCGATAAGAAAAGCGTGACAGCAATTCAGTGCGGTCGGAATGTCGGCAAAACACCTCTACGAGCACATGTGTGGGACATGGGGAGAAGAAAAATAAGCTGGAAGTGACGAATGTGTCCCCGGGGGCACATTAGCTAACGACGCCCCCGGAGGTTTTATGCTTGATGCGCCCCAAAAATTGGGCACATTAGCCTTGAAAGTGGAAGCACGCTACCACACGCGATGACGGCATCCCTAGGATACTAGAATCGCCTGCGGGCTGTCGCGGCATCTACGGCAGCTGTACGTGCACTAGTTCCGTCGGTCATCGAACCTAGCCCGACATACAAACGTGGTCATTTTTTTAATAGTATGCGTGTCTCAGAGCCTTTTTTGGAGGCACACTACCTTTACAACAGGCAAAAGGGCCCGCGCAAACATGAAACCTGCTACCGAGCGCCATGACAGCGGCTCCAGGGGACTAGCCCTTCCTTATGATTGTCCATGTACAAAACGTATGGCGCCCATCACGAACTTCGCGCACACCTGACCCATGGACGTACCGCGTTGCTGCCTTGTGGGGTCTCTAGATGAAGAAAAAAAAACTCGTGTTATGCCAAATAGCTCGCAATCTTGTCTGTCTTTTAGCAAAGATGACGACTACCGAGAAGGCAAGCACATCTGACTACACACTTCGGGAGGGGCGGTGACCGCCAGAACCTCGGCACTCGCCGCGACAGACAAAACTCCGGCAGGTCTACGCGTAGCATCCTGCTGTTCGTTGGCATTGCGCGTGGTATATTTCCGGGGACGCGGAAGCCTAAAGGTGTCCCCAAAAACTATTCTGAGGTAATATTTTGGGGGACACGACCACGTCTGCGTATCGGGCGACGAGGGATGACTGACGTGCACTACCCCCCCCCCAGCGGCAAACCATGAGGAGGCAACCCTCAGACGCAACTACTAGTATCCTATGGTCTCCGTCATCGCGCGTGGTAGCATGCTTAGTGTTTCCGGGGGCGCTTTCACCCAGCGTGCCTCTAAAAGCTTCGCCTTCTAAGATTTCAAGATTGTTGAGAACACGATCACGTCTGTACATCGAGCCAGGAGCGATGGCCGACGGAAAAAAAACTGCTGCACCCACAGCGGCAATAGATGCTGTAGAAGTCCTTAGGTAGGTCTAGTATCCTAGGGTCGCTGTTATCGTGCGTGGCATTAGCATGATTTGATACTTCCGGCGGCACTATAGCCGAATGTGCCTCCAAATATTCCTCTGAGACATCAAGATTACTGAGAAAATTACAACGAAAGACAACCCCCAGGCAGTTCTAAAGATGGTCTTTGTTTCTTTTTTCCAATTGACTTGCGTCTGTCGTGCGTATGCGTAGTGATAGATACTACGTGTAATATATATATACGTATACGTGGTGGTCTTTCTTGGGTGGCAAGCGGTATACCAGTAGTCGTTTTTTTAGTCGGGAGTAGTGAGGCATATGCACCAGTATGGATCTGGCGCATCGTAGGCTGACTCTCGATTTCACTGTGGTATGTTTCTGGTGGAGGCATGAATTGCGTCAGCTGTGATATACCAGGTATGCGTCTACCACCTTTGGGTTGTTTGTGTTTTTCCCCAGGGTATTCCTCAGCTCCAGAGTGACTGGAGCCTGTCCTGTGACCACGGACTTGATTATGCGAGTTAATGTGAGAACAACAACAACCACAACAACAGCAGTAGTAACCTTGGTTCGCCGTCATCGCGCGTGGTAGTATGCTTAATAATACAGCCGGGACATATCAGCCAAACGTACCCCCAATTCTTGAGGCTAGAGTGCCTCCTGCCGACGACGCCAGGTGTGATGGTACTCCGAGTGGGGCATGCGTGGTTGGTCGGTGTTGAGAAGCGTGCCCCTCATGGGTTCCGGTGTCTTTGGTTGGTCTATCCTCATGGCTAGCTGGATAGACTCAAAGCTTTTATGCATTATTTCCCCATGTAGAATACTAAAAGACAGACATATCAGGGCTGAAGGGTAGCGCAGCGTAGGGCAGGGTAGTGAGATGAGGGGCGTCCTGCTTGTCCCATCATTGTCACCTACATCATCGCCCATCTATGATGGCCTTGGCGTGAATGTGACACCAAATGTCACGTGGTATCACCTCAACCATGACATAGTTTCACGTCGAATCTAATAACTATCCTTCTACGGAGAACACTCCATTACACCTCTGGGGGCGTTGTTCACCAATATCACCCCGGGAGCACATTTATCGCATCTCAAAAATAATTGGGACACATTGATACGCTCTCGTGTACTCCGGAGTACATCCCAGTAGGTGTAACCTACCCACTACCAACTTGTGAGGACGCTATTATTGCGGGCGATCCCCCTTAACTCATTTCCAACTCCTAAAACTATCCTAGTCTAAATCCAACTGTTCTGTCCCCATATCGGGGGTGCAGTGCTTAAAAGGTCAACCTTCAGTTGACTATGCGTCGACAACTGATGCTGTACTTTTTTAGATACCACGCAGCTTGCAAAGTTGAGTTTCAACCATTCAATCGGTCGTACTCACAGCTGACGTTTTTCAATTTAAATATATAAAAACTTCTACTGATAGTCTAAAGCGCTCTTTACAGCCAGCACGGCTATTGTGCGCAACCAAAATCGCTGCTGGAATTTTAAACAGACACAATTTGGTTTTTATGTGTACTTGTAGACTAGATGTAGACTGCCAAATCAGACACGCTTAGTTCACGTCAGCTCGGTCTTTCGTTCAGCATGTACTGCTGCTGCGTATGCCTCGGAGCCGAGTACGGGCGAAATTGGCTGACCTAAGCCCAATCGAATTAAATGGCACCTGAACCACGGTAGAGCGTACAGGTACGACAACAGCAGTATGTAGAAGACAACGACGCATGATGATGTGGTATAATGCTGTACCGGATACGTATGGCAATAGTTCCAGGTGCACAGAAACACACACAGAACCATCCCACCTGCTGCATTTAACCCGTTGTACTGCTGTACTCTTTTTCAGAGAGCGATTCAAACCCCAGACCACACGCAGGAGTCATACTCGTAGAGCGAGACCGGTCGCCCCGGTGGCGTATCAGGTTATCCCCGAACCTGGTATAGGTCAGTTTCGTGAGTTCGAGCCCCGCCGAGTGCATACTCGTATAAAGTCGTTGGGACTTTTTCTTGTGGACAAATTGACTTGCGGAAAGCGCGAGAGGGTAAGTCAGCAACACTCGGCGAAAAATCGACGAGCAGTGGGATTGCTGAACCCTATGCGCGATAAAAATTGAAGGCAAGAAACGGGGAGAAGGGATGACACCTGTGACCACGGCTTGTCCAGAAGCTGGAAAGTGAAAGTGTGCAAAAAAAAAAAAAAAAGGGAGCGTCAGCGGACTCCCGAACAAACATGATGGTTCTTCCTCCCTGCAGACCAGGTATTTCATTTTATTTTATTTTTTTCGCACTTCTACTTTCCAGATTCTGGACAAGCCGTGGTCACAGGTGTCGTCCCTTCTTCCCCCCGGTTCTTGCCTGAATTTTTCATCGCGCATAGGGTTCAGCAATCCCACTGCTCGTCGATTTTTCATCGAATGTTGCGCTTTCGCGTTTTCCGGAAGTCAACTTGTGCGCAAAAAAAAGTCCCCACGAATTTATACGAGTATGCATATATGTACGATGCTGGCCCACGCCCAACGACACATTTCACTACACTCGCACAGCAGCAGCGGCAGCAGCAGCAGCAGAAGTATATATGCTCCTAGGTATCTAAGCACGTTGGAAGCGAAAGGGTGAGTTGTTCTGTCGCTGCATCTAACCCCGCCCATCTACCACATAGACACCCTCTTTGTTACTTCTGTTGGTTGTCGGTGTGGCGAGGGGGGTGGGGTGTGTCGTGGGTTCGATTTTCGCCGGCTTCTCACGGAGTTGTTCTTTTCGAGCGTGCGCAATGGGGACATTTTATGAGTGGTTATGATAGCGTGTTCCTGAATACTACCACTGCTGTTGTAGTACGTGGCGAGGGCAGAGCCCCGGAGATCCCTGTTACGAAGTCGGCGAGATGCAATCGGCGAACTCGAGGACATATTTTTTGTTGGTTTCCCGGTTTATAGCACTAGTCTACCTTTTGAGCTATCATGCTATAGTCACGAGCAAGATCAGTGGGTAGTGCTGGTGTAAAACAACTTCCCAGCAGACATCATCGCGAGGACACGGCAACCAACTCCCGGCATCGCACCCCGCCCACCCCTCAGCGAAAGCGCGCCGCGACAGACCCCAAATCTCACCAGATACTTGTCCATCCATGGCGCGTAGGCGTTGGTCTGGAGCTGCTTCCCATACTTCATGATCCCTCGATAGCTCTCAGATCGCCTGCCGCCCGCGCGATCGAGCCGCCTTGCCCGAAAATTATACAGAAAATGATAGTGTTTTACTGTTGAATGGGATGGCACGCCAAAAACTCAAGATGCCTGTATAGTCTAGACTACGTAATACAAGAAGGAAAAGTAGTCCAAAGCTCTGTTCTACGATGGCTGGTGCTGGTGCTGCTGCTGCTGTGGCTGCAATGTTTATTAGACCGCACTTTTGCTTGCACCGAAACCTGGCGAGAACGGCGGTCTGAGTCCTGGGGCGAGCGAGTTCTCGTGGTAGAGGCGAACGCTCTATCCGCTGCAGCTGCTGGTGCTAGCTGCTCCTGCGTAGCTATAGCTTTGCAAGTGCAGCCCGCCCTTTTCTGGAAGAAGAGTTTTTCAAAGTTTGAACGGAAGGTCCCACGTCTGGTTGGAGTGAGTTGTGATGATGTCGTCAAGGGTGATGCGAGATGCAAGTAAATGAATGTTCCGATTCAAAATAATTTTCTTGATGGATGATCGGACGGTCTTCTTTGCTGTTGTTGCTTATTGGCTGAAGCTTGAAACGGCGGAATGGTTACGTTTCTGTGCTGTTTTCGCTCGCTGGTCGCTGGTCGCGCCAACCATCACCATATTATATATCCGCAGCCCCCAAACGCCCCCACCCCTTCGAACACTATCTGCTATGCCCTCTCTCCTCACAGGCTGTACAACTTACAGGATATACATGATCAACTGATGCATTCCTTTCGCAACCACCGTCACCTTTGTCCCCTTCTAGGATTTTTGGTTTCCGCGCGCAGATTGAGTTGCCCCGCCCGCCCGCCCGCCCCCCCCACCCCCGTCCCCGGGCCCGCTCCCTTTTTAAAGACTTGTTCAAACCCAGGCCTACACGCCCACACAACACCCAACCCGTAATACGCGCGATCGGAGTATCACACACAGCTTGCAAATATGAGTTTCGACGAAATCTTCGATCTCACAGCTGGAGTGTATCTTTTTATTTTTATTTTCATGATAGTCTAGACTATTATAATAGACTATAGAGGTAACTAATATTACGGGAATCGGGATCTTCAGGACTGGGTCGCTCACAGCGCAGCGGGGAAATTCGACCCCCTCTGAAAACAGTACGTTAACTTCGCGCCCTCATAGCGCGCTCCCAGACGCACGGCCAGGCTCGCGCCTTCGCAATGCGGCACCTGGTGGCCTAGCGAACAGAATGGCTCGTTGCGTGCGGTCTCGATTGTCCCTGCTGGGTTGGAATCAGCGTCGTGAAAAGCGCGCCGAACCCCGCAGAACCGACGTCTTTCGTCTTTCGGCAGCAAACCTGCACTTTCATTTGCTTCCGATCGCAAAAAAGTGACAGTCCCGTTTTGCGGAGTATTGGCGTTGAGGTTGTGTGTTGTCAGCACAGAGAGGGGATGGGCACGCACACCCTCCAAAGCCGAACGTATACCGTCTATTTCACCTCTGGTGAGGTTTGTTGCACGCGCAGCTTTCACGTAGTAGGTCGATCGCGGGTAACGAGAGCAAGCGCAACCTCAACGATGCCGCTCAACGAAGCTGGGGTGTAGCTGCTGCTGCTGTGGGTTCTGGATCTTTACCAAAACTTCGACCAAACTTCGTTTTAGTCGCCTCAGCACACCCGCCCGACGCGAACACGCGCACACGCACACAATTCAACACAGCAGCCGCTCCCCTCGCAGTAGACATGAGTGCGCTGTCGAAGGCTTCGCCCCTGAAACGCAAGCCAGCTGAGAGTTCTAAATCCCCCTCCAAGCCCAAGACTACGCTGGAACCCGGCAACCCCCTGTGGTTTTGCCTCAACGCTCAAGACTGCCCCGAGGGGCGGCTCGGGGTCCGCACGAAAAAGGACGGCAAGCACTACACGACGTGCGACAAAAACGACTGGAGGGACCCGGAAACGTGCAAGGTGACGTGCTCGTTCCTCGCCCCCAGCAAGGATCACCCCCACAACTGCCACATCTGCCTGCAGGACGTCGGTGGCAAACCTTCCATCGGCATCCCAACGGACGAAGTCGACGACCGCGGGTACAAAGGTGAGCAGCAGAGTTTTGTTTGAATATTCAATCTAACCGCCCGTTCCGGCACGAGCGTGTGAGATAATCATCGTGGGCTGCCGCGCTCTCCGCTCGCTCGCCGCGCACGAACACCCGCCCCCCACCCAACAACTTTCCGTGTGAAGATGTGGCTGTCACGGGGCCATAGTTTAGGAGTCGTTTGTTGCTGCTTTTTGTGCGTACATGTAGCAACCGTGCATGTTGAAGTTGTGAGCGCGACCAGAATTGCCGTGACTGTTTTTTTGTGCTAAAGTTTGTGTACACAGCAGCAAAGAAAGCATGGAAACAGCAGTTCGATCCAGTCATGCTGCACCTCTTCAACCGCTTGACATGCCCAGGAATACGAAACAATGCCTTTCCGCCACCGCTCGCATCCTGTACGTTGTCACTCACAGAGCACGTGTTTGCACGTTTGCACCTTTAACCACGTGACATCTCCTGATACTTTTTGCTTTGTGCATGTCGCCCTGCCGCACTTTATTTTTTGCTCAAGTGTGGGAGAATTACTGCGCGGTGTTCTCCCTCTGCGCGGGAGCAAGGACCAAGGACGGCGGTACCTTCAAGAACGCCACCGCCGCTACCGGTGACATCGTCGGCGTAAGTGCATGCGTTCGTTCCAAAGTGTATCAAGTCGCTCGATGTGTACGTTCCCGGCTGCCGCGTGTTAAAGATGTGCCATCAGGGTGGAAATTCACGGGTGTAGACTGCTGTCTGTAGACTGCTGTGTGTGTGTGTGTGTGTGTGTGTGTGTGTGTGTGTGTGTGTGTGTGTGTGTGTGTGTGTGTGTGTGTGTGTGTGTGTGTGTGTGTGTGTGTGTGTGTGTGTGTGTGTGTGTGTGTGTGTGTGTGTGTGTGTGTGTGTGTGTGTGTGTGTGTGTGTGTGTGTGTGTGTGTGTGTGTGTGTGTGTGTGTGTGTGTGTGTGTGTGTGTGTGTGTGTGTAGACTGCTGTGTGTGTGTGTGTGTGTGTGTGTGTGTGTGCTGTGTGTGTGTGTGTGTGTGTGTGTGTGTGTGTGTGTGTGTGTGTGTGTGTGTGTGTGTGTGTGTGTTGTGTGTGCGTATTGCCGGTTTATGTGGTGTGCTGTAATCGAGAGAAGAGGGAAAAAGCATAGAAGTATAATACAACAAACCTCCGTTGCTTTGTGGTGTTCGCATGTGCATATCACCAAGGCTCCCTTCCGTATTGTGAATGCGCGAGAACACCAGTTTATTCGGCAGACGATGAAGCATTGTGCACTCCGCAGCAGTCGTTCCTTCGTAACATGCACAAACATGCGAACACCATATTTTTTTTCAGAATTTGCAACACGTCATCCGCGACTCCCTGCTCCCCTACCCTCTTCCCTGTTCCGTTTGGAAACACACAGAAACGCTGCGCGGCCTGGGACGAAAAAAAGTCGTCAAAGGACAACCCGTGCACGGGCAAAATCAAGGCCGGCGACCTGGTGGTCAAGAACTGGGACGACCCGCCCCTCCACCTCGTGTGCTCGAAGCGAGAGTGGCGGAAGATCGTGGACGAGTTCCTCCACAAGCAGAAGGTGCTGCACGACCTTGGTTCCACCGCCGAGAAGGAGGCATCCCAGCCGTCCGCCAAGGTCCCCGACAACCTCAAAGACTTCTGAGGTGAGCTCAAGATCAACCGGGCAAAGCGCTCCCCTAAACCTTTTATCTGAACGCGAACTTGAAACTTTAACCTTCCATGTCAACCGATCAGCGATGTACTCGCTCGCAACGAAATACCCGTCGTGCTGAAATTGCCCGCGAGCGCAGGCGTAGGCGCGCGTGCATTTTAGCGGGGCGGCGCTCACGACGTACCCTTCAAAACGAAACTCGAACGCAGAACACTAATAACATGGAACGTGATCTCCGCAGTAACAACCTGGACAGCGATTCTGAATCAGAGACTGACGTCGTTGTTCAACATTTTAATCGAATGAGAAACCGCATCCCTCGAAGACCCGACCCTAGAGACGTTGCCGCTGCCAATTCCATGGAAGGTTCAGAAGAAAGACTTGGTGTGCAAGCCTTTAATTCCACCAACTTTGAGTATCCACTTGAGGCGTACGAACTAAAATACCCGTGCTTGCTACATGAAAGTAACTATACGTGCCAACACTGTGGGTCTGTGCTATGGAAAGAGGAACGGTCTGGGTCCTATAACTGTTGTAACCGTGGGAGATCTGCCATTCACCGGCTTAAACCTATTCCACAAACATTGTTATCGCTCTTCCAAACCGCACGTTTTCGCGAATCACAAAGGGCATATAACGGGTTATTTAGTTTCACAGCTTTGGGAGCAGGAGGCATAGAAAACCGATCGTGGACTCAAGGAAAACCACCGACAATGCTTACTCTCCATGGTAAAGCATACCATAGAATTTTCGACTTACAGGAGAAGTATCAAAACCAAAATGTTAACAACAGTGCCAGGTTTTACATATTCGATTCCGAATTCGCACAGACAACCTCCTCACAACATTTAGATTCACGGATTGCAGGCACTCTAAGATCCCACGTGAACAGCGAGATTAGGTGGGCTCGAGAATACAGGTCTGCCGTAGACACAATATTAAACACATCAGCGTCAGAGTCCAGTGCGCCTTTTATAGAGTTCAGTGAAGTTAGCAGAGTTAATGATGGACCAGTGTTGGGCGAGAATCCGAGTGCAAATGAAATAGCAGCTTTAGTGTTTACCTCAGGGAATCAAAATGATGCGCCGCGAGCAGTTATCACCTATCCAAGGAACAGCCCAGATAACAAACCACGCTTCCTGCCGCTTTGGAGCTCTGCATATGAAACGCTACAGTTCCCCCTGCTGTTTTTGCATGGAGAAGCAGGTTGGAGTAAGGGTAACTACAAAGAGAACCCGCCGTTCAAATCTAAAACAATGAACCGGTCAAACACCGAAGCCGTAACGTTTCCCTTCTACTGTAGGCAGCGTATTCTTTCGGAGCCGATATTTAAGATTAACTGCCGAATCGCTCAGGAATGGGTCTGTGATTCTTTGAGCAGAATGGAAGAAGAGCGTTTGAATTTCGTCGAAAATAGTGACATGCAGCATAGGCTTGCTTCCAACCGGTCCATTCAAGACGCCCAACCTCATGAACAACCCGGTAAATTGCTTCCTGCTTCTCACCCTGGCTCACCTGCCAAGCGTAAAAGTGATACAGAAGACGCTCTATGCATCGTGAACAGGCGAGGAAGACCGCATTTGTTCATCACCGTAACTTTCAATGCGGATTGGAAAGAGGTGCAAGAAAATTTGCTGCCAGGACAAAGTGCTTATGATCGTCCTGATCTATGTTGTCGTGTTTTCAAATTGAAGATGAAAGAAATTATGAAGGTTTTAAAGTCTGGCAAAATTTTTGGCGCTTACGACAGCCATTTAGCGGTGACGGAATTCCAAAAGAGGGGGTACCCTCACGCTCACATTCTCATGACCTTCAAAAATGCAGGCCCTGATGCCCTAAACGAAATGGACAAATGGGTGTGGGCTCAGCTGCCTGACGAAAACATAGCAGGAGGAAAACTACGTGAAAAGGTACTCAAATACATGATACACAAGCCGTGTGGGGCAGTTGGAAACATGAGTGCTCCATGCATGCAAGTAAACCGTCACACGAACAAAAAGTGTTGTAACAAGTACTTTCCGCAACCATTCAGAAGCGTTGCAACCGTCAACGACAAAACTGGACGGGCAGAATATACTCGGAGGAAGAACGGTGACAACCCGACCATAAGAATGAGAGTAAACAACCAATGGAAAAGTGTTAGGATAGGAAACGAGTGGGTGGTGCCGTACAACCCCATGTTGCTCATGATGTTTGACTGCCACATTTGTGTTGATGTCGTCACCGCAACATCATGCGTTAAATACGTGTTCAAATATTGTCACAAAGGGGACGCGTTTATTCGAGCAAGGATACAGGGCATTACCTCAGAAGTTGAACAATATAGAAAAACGAGGTATATTTCAGCCGCAGAGGCGACGTGGAGACTATTAGGTTACCATATGGTGGACAGATACCCTGCGGTAACTAAGATTCACGCCCATCTTGAAGGAGAGCAACAAATCACTTATCCCAAAAATGCCACCCACGATGATAGACTTGAGATAGCCGCGCAGTCACAGACACACGTGCTCAGGTACTACATGCGACCGAAAAATCCCTGCTTTTCGGACTTGACCATTCTAGACTATTACGAGCAATACACTATCACCTCGCCCAAAAAAGATGACCCTCCGCTTGAGTTTGCTCCGCTTGGCAAATACCTCGATGGATACAAAAACATCGTTTCCAAACGAAAAAACGACGATCACGTTTGCCGAATTTCGTTTCAGAGTCCAGCGGTGGGAGATCTCTACTACTTGAGGTTGTTACTACACACGATTCCAGCCAGGTCGTTCGCAGAATTACGAACAGTGCAAACAGACACAGGCGATCCCGTTGTTCACCCTACTTTTCATGATGCCGCCAGAGCAAGAGGTCTCATCACGGGAGACGAAGAGTATTCACTATGTATGGAAGAAGCTTCAGTGTTTCAAGTTGCGTCCCAGCTCCGTGCTCTTTTCGTTACGCTCATTTTAGATGGTGCGCCAGCACCGAAGCTATGGCGTGACTTTAAGGACAACCTCATCGAAGATTTCCTTCTTAGGTTATCCACAGACGATGCCATACAAGCTGCCTTGTGTGAAATAGACCTCAAGCTAAACCAGCATGGTAAATGTAACGAACAAGTCAACCTTCCAAAGCCTATGCATCCGCGAACTGAATTTGAAAGGATGCGTGATGCCTTCGACCCACAAACATGTGCAGAATACGCAGAGCTGCATGAACCGCGACTGACCAGTGAGCAGAGCCACATTTACAAAACAGTCTTAGACTCAGTTCGAGCCGATAATGGGTGTCCATTTATGATTGATGCGCCCGCCGGAACTGGCAAGACATACACAGAAAAATGTATTTCCGCAAGGTTGAGAGGTGAAAGAAAGACAGTGCTCATCGTTGCTTCCACCGGCATCGCCGCCTTACAGCTCCCTGGAGGCTGGACCGCGCACTCCATGTTCAAATTACCTATGGACGAAGCAATGTCGCCAACCTGCGTATGCAACATAAACACCAACACTCAAAGAGCAGAGCTAATCCGCAAAGCGGACCTCATCATTTGGGACGAGTTACCTATGACCCACAGATATTGCATTGAGGCCCTCGACAGAACACTTCAAGATCTGATGAAAAACAATAAGCTTTTTGGTGGAAAAACTATTTTGTTCAGTGGAGATTGGCGCCAAACAGGGCCAATAGTTAAGAACGGCACCGCCACCGATACCGTCGACGCAGCCTTTATTTCTAGCCCCCTATGGAAACACGTTAAACGCATGAGACTAACCAAATCGCAACGAGACAAAGATGATCCTCAGTATGCTGCTTTTGTGCGGGCGATAGGCGAGGGTACCCACCCTACACAATCAATCGACGGCACGGACATGATTGCCTTGAATAACCACAACCTCGATGCCAATGACCACTTCCAGCTCAAATATACAACAAATTTCGATGAGCTCATGAACTTTGTGTATCCCAATGTCAATGAACAATCGCGCAACTGGGACAAACGCGCCATATTGGCGACCACCAACAACGCAATTGACCGTTCTAATGAAGCCATATCGGACTTGCGGCCCGGAGAGTACTGTACATACCTCAGCTCAGATACACTAATAAGTGATGAGACCACGCCTCACACAGCCTTTGCTTCTCCTGAACACCTCCACCAATTAAACGTGCAAGGTGTCCCTCCCCATGAGCTTTGCCTCAAGTCAGACGGACTTGCGATGATCGTGCGAAATCTCAACTTTTCGGAGGGACTCATCAACGGTCAAAAATGCGTTGTCCTCGCAGTTTCCCCAAACAGCCGAGTCCTTCAAGTCGAACTTCTCACCGAAACATCGCCCCATCCAATTGTTTTGATTCCACGTATAGGCTTTCGTGCGACAGTTGGAAGAAATGGCATCACGTTCATGCGAACACAGTTTCCCATCCGAACTTCATATTCCGTCACGGTGAATCGTTCACAGGGACAGACACTTACAAAAATTGGCTTGGACTTGAGATCACCTGCGTTTGGGCATGGTCAACTTTACGTCGCGCTCAGCCGTGCGCAAAATCGCCAGTCAATTATGTGCCTTTTACCACAAGAACATATTGTTGACGGCATTCCACACACGGAGAACATTGTATACCCTCCTTTCACCGCTGCCGCCACAGGCCAAGCTGTAACACCTCCACCGTATCAACCTCCAAACACCTCGCCTCCTGCGCCCTCCAATGCCTCCTCTCAACCGTCAAGTGACAGCCAAACTCCACCTCCAACATGGACAGTCGTCGACGAAATTGGGGATGGAGCATGCGGATTTCGCGGCATAGCACGACGAATATACAACGACCCAAACAGACACTACCAAGTACGCTCGGAAATACTCCAATACATGAACGAAAACCGCAACGACCCTAACTTGCTAAACGCCATTTCCGCTGGCATGAACCATGAACTACTCCAAGCCCTTGGTGAACCGCCACAACAGTATACATCATATGACAACTACCTCTCCATCATGTCTCACCCGCGAGCTTACCTTGGTGAGCCAGAAATTTACGCATGCATGCAACGATACAACATACCCATAAACGTTACTATCGGAAACAACCCCCGACCAAATCCTCAAAACGCCGACCCTTCTACCATACACCTGCACTATCAACCACAATCACGTCATTACTCTTCCCTAATCCTAAATAACCCTTCCACCGACCATCCGCCTGTCGCAGCATGACCGCGCCGCCAACGCGCCAGCGCCGGTGGTTCGCCTCTATGATCGTCCCTGACGACCTTCACCACTTCTTCGACCCACACTTCGAGCGCTCCCTCATTGCGGACGCAGAGCAAGAGGCCACCGGCGACACCCGGCAGCAAGTCGAAGATGATGCCAACTTCGAAGCGGAACTTCAAGACTACTACTCAACGTCCTTCCAGTGGCACATCAAAATGTGCCAATGTAGCCGTCCATGATAACTGTCGACCCCAAGTTACTCGTGGGGCCAGGTGTATATTTCGTGTATATATGTCAGTAGCCGCGGACACGCTCAGTCTCGTGCTAATTATTTCCCGCGGCATTGTCAGTAGTAAGTCTTCATTTTTTCAGCCATTCTGTACATGGTAGCCGGCGAGTACATATTAGCGGCCACCGTGGCATTTTGTCTAACCCTAAATAGTGAGTCTTCATTTTTTCAGTGCCGAGTTTGCGCGTGCGCCGCGCCGGCATACTGTCTGTTTTTTCCCGTTGTCAGCCAAGTATGTAGTCTCAGCTTTCGTAGCATCAAATTGTAAGTAGGGAGTCTTCATTTTTGCGGTGCCGAGTTTGCGCCAACCTCTTCATAGCCATGTCTGTTATGCGAACGTCTTTGAGTGGGTGAAGAGTTCGAGTTGCAATGCATCTGGCTACCCCGGCATACTGTCTGTTTTTTCCCGGTGTCAGCCAAGTATGTAGTCTCAGCTTTCGTAGCATCAAATTGTAAGTAGGGAGTCTTCATTTTTGCGGTGCCGAGTTTGCGCCAACCTCTTCATAGCCATGTCTGTTATGCGAACGTCTTTGAGTGGGTGAAGAGTTCGAGTTGCAATGCATCTGGCTACCCTGTCCCCATTTTGTAAGTAGTCACATCCGTTTTTCGCTGCCATACTGTACATGATTGCCGGTATTAGTGGCCACGTCGCATTTGGTCACAGAGTCGAGTCTTCATGATTGCAGTACCAAGTCTTATTTTTTCAGTGCCCAGTTTGCGCCAACCTCTTCATAGCCATATCGTCTGAAAGAGGGTGTCTTTATTTTTGGACATATTCCATATTCCACTGCGTCCTTATTTTCAGTTTGTTCTGGGGATCACGCCCCATCAACAAATAATACATACCGAGTAGTATTTCCTTTTCCTCCATTTCGGCCCGCTGTATTTTCAGTTTCTTCTGGGGATCACGCCCCATCAACAAATCATACATACGGAGTATTTCCTTTTCCTCCATCTCGGCCCGCTGTCATTCCACACTCAACACTCCCACCCTTGGTATGCAGGCGTACTCCTGCTGTGGAACCAACCAGCATCACCGCACATCTTTTACAGTAAACAGTAACCCGGAGGACGGGGGGGCCGACAGGCCCCCCACGTCCGGACACCCTTGTTTCCCTCTATTTTTATCATGTGTGGGACGGGCGCATCAGGCGCCTCGCCCCCATGTTATCACTCCTCTACCCCTTCTTCTCTTTCGTTCCTCAATCAGTTACATTTGTTGGACACAACGACTCAATCACTGGCCTAGAGTGGCCAACATCTATCTTCTCTTCTACTGAAGCTTTCACAGCATACAACTAACCGTAAATTTTACGTTACCCCTCTCGATAACAATTACCTGGTAGGCTATGTATTGTGGGCGATCGGCAATCGAATCTGTTGAGCGTATATATACCAGCCTTGGTGCACACGCCAATTAAAGATCCATAATGAGATATCTACTACCTACTACCACTCCCACAACGTTAGCGTTATATCGGACCAACGCCCGAATGGGTAGGGTGGACCGTAACTGGACCAAGTCCGGCGAAAAGCCATCTCCCATGGCCATGGGTTTTGTTAGTGGGTGAGCTTACGCAAGTCCCACACTACCCGCCCACTACCCGAACAGATGAAATTCCGGGTGGCTCCACCGAACCTGACCCTCAGGGGACAGGCCGGGTCGACGTACATACGCACGCATCCGTATACAACGGCAGCTTGCGCTACCAGGGTTGTAACGAGGACCATTGATGGGGGCAGCTCACGCTATCCCTACAGTGGGATCCGAAGGATGCGCCAGCTAGCGTTGGGTTGCGAAAGCAACTGAGTTAAATCGACACACGACGCGTATGAAAATACGTGAAAGTGTGGTGAGCTTGAGCTTTATTTTTCCCCATCCGCCGGACGATGAGGAAAAAATGAAAAAAAAAAAACATTAGCGTTATTTTATACCAGGTATAATAAGGAAGGATATGGCGGAAGACACCACTGCATTATGGTGCGATCATTCGACTTCGTGTAACTACTGCTGCTGCAGCTGCTTTATGGAAGGATATTCGATTTACATCGGAACGGCATCTATCCACGCTATTTTGTCGGAGGGCAAAAATAATAGCAATAAAAGATACACTTCGAAGTACATATTATTATACGAAGTGTGTTTAGCACTTGACCCGGCTTCAACAAAATGGTTGACAGTCGACCCTGATTCCTCATAACATCTTCATTCCAAAAAGCTACTCGTACCCCAGTGGCGGCCGGGGTTTGGTTAATGTTGCCGAGGGTGCGAACATTCACCAATAATGATGTGTATCGCGCGAGGAACGACAGCAGCAGCAGCAGCAACAGGCAGGCAGACTACAGTGCTACAACAGGTTGTTAGTTTGCTAGTAGTGTTAATATAGTGTCGTACTGCTGTGAGTAGTGACAAACACGCAGTAAAAAGTGGGAACAGAAGTCTACTGTTGAGGTATTTAGTCGGGTATTGTTAAGGTATTAGTGGGGTATTAGTCCGTTTGACCACTTGCAAAAGGTTAACCAATAGCTTACCCGAACTAAGCCTTATAACACTCTCCCCCCCTGAAACGGCGGGATAGCAGGTCGGCCGGACATACGGGCGGGCCTGTCAATATCCAAGCGGTTTCATTTCCTGGGGATACCGTGGAGAGTATTTTTCAAGTTCGATATGGGGAAAGTGTGAAAAAGTTTATTCCTGTGGATGGTGGGGTTTGAACCCACGACCTAAAAAACCCATGGTCTGTCGAGACGACGCCATTTGTCAAGGTACTTAGTAGGGTATTAGTCCGTTTGACCACTCGCCAAAGGTTAACCAATAGCTTGCCCAAACTAAGCCATGTACCACTACGAGGAACACGGCGGCGGTGTACAATAGCAGGTACTTTGTTTGGTGTGTGATGCATACTTCGAAGTAGCAAAATAAGAACACTTAATAATAAATAGATGGGAACAACAGTCAGTAGTTTTTTTGTCAGCTCACATCGGACAGACCACGTACATCTAGGCCATCTACTACTACTAATTTCTGTATATCCTATGATACACATCTATCATCTGTCATTATGCTATCTATATTATAAAATAAAAGATACACTCCAGCTGTGAGCTCGAATATTTTGTCGAAACTCAGATTTGCAAGCTGGTTGTGATACTCCGATCGCGCGTATTACGGGTTGTGTGTCCTCATTCAGGATATAGGTCGGCGACTCCCCTTGCAACTACAGAGTAGCTATCAGGGTCAACAGGGTGATGTCAGGCAGTCTGTGCGCGGAAACTATAAAACCCGTTTTTGAGGGGGACAAAATCTGACAGCTGTGGAAGGAAATGCATCAGTTTATCAAGTAAATCCTGTAAGTCGTATAACCGGTGAGGGCAGGGCGGAGTTTTTAAGGACGTGGGGGCCTGGGTTTGATCAAGAGGGAGCGGGGCGCGGGGGGGGGGGGAACCGGGACGGGCGGGGCGGCTCAATCTGTGCGTGGAAACTATATATCCTTTAAGGGGATACATCTATCTGACGGTTTTGGAAAGAATGCACCCATGGGGGGGGGGGGGCGACGGGCGGGGCAGCTCAATCTGTGCGTGGAAACTGTAAGTCCTTCAAGGGGATAAATCTGACGGGCATATACATTACACAAATAAAATAACACTCCAGCTGTGAGATCGAAGATTTCGTCGAAAGTCATGTTTGCAAGCTGGGTATTATAAGGCTTAGTTTGGGTAAGCTATTGGTTAACCTTTTGCAAGTGATCAAACGGACTAATACCCCACTAATACCTCAACAAATGGCGTCGTCGACAGACCATAGGTTTTTTGGGTCGTGGGTTCAACTCCCACATCCACCATAATAAACTTTTTCAGATTTTCCCCATGTCGAACTTGAAAAATACTCTCCCCGGTATACCCAGGAAGTGAAACGGCTTGGATATTGACAGGTCCGCCCGTGAATCCGGCCGACATGGTACCTGCTATCCCGCCGTTTCAGGGGGGAAGAGTATTATAAGGCTTAGTTTGGGTAAGCTATTGGTTAACCTTTTGCAAGTGGTCAAACGGACTAATACCCCACTAATACCTCAACATGGGTGTGATACTCCGATCGCGCGTATTACTGGGTGTGTGTCCTCATTATGGATATAGGTCGGCGACTCCCCTTCGAACTACAGTGTATAGCTTGTACCAGGGTCAACACAGGGTGATGTTAATCAGTCTGTACGCGGAAACTATAAAACCCGTTTATGAGGGGGACAAAATTTGACAGCTGTAGAAGGAAATGCACCAGTTTATCACGTGTATCCTGTAAGTCGTATAACCGGTGAGGGGAGTGCGGAGATTTCAAGGGCGTGGGGCCCGGGGTTTGAACAAGAGGGAGCGGGACGGGGGGGATGGGGTGGGGACTTAATCTGTTTGCGGAAACAACAAATCCTTGAAGGGGACTAATATGACGGTTGTGGAAGGAATGCATCAGTTTATCATGTATATCCTCTAAGTCGTACAACCGGTGAGGAGAGAGCGGGAGAGGCGGGAAGGGGGATTTCCAACAGCTTTAGGTCGCATAACTGTATAGGAGCTTGCTATACGCGTGGTGCTAGGCGATGGTGCGGGTGGTGGGGAAGGAGGGGGCGTTGGGGGGGGGGAGGGGGGGGGGGGGGGGGGGGTATGTATTGGAGCTATCGCATGGATGGATGGAAAGGTAATGAGGTGATATCAACTATCTGGTACTGTTTATTACTCTAACAGATTTTGATTTTAAGTATGACGGCGGGACAGAACAAAACGAGGGGGGGGGGGGCGATGGGGGAGGGGGGGGATCAAACCCCTTTAGATCGCATGAATGTATACCTGGGAAAAACTTTACTATACGTGCTAGGTCTAGGCGATGGTGCGGGTGGTGGGGAAGGAGGGGGCGGGGGGGGGGGGGGCGAAAATAAATGAATTGGAGCTACTACGGCATGGGTGGTTGGATAGGTAATTAGGTGATATCACCTGCCTGGTAGTGTTTATTTTTTCGACAGATTCGATTTTAGGTGGGGCGGCGGGGGAGGAGGGGGGAGGGGGGGGGCTGTTTTTTGCGTGTGTCAGGAGGGGGCGGGGGGACAACGGCTTTTTAGGAATCTTCCGTTTATTCCAACAACCAGGCCTGGCTATTTGTATGAATGATCTAAAAAAAAAAGATTCTTTGGTTTATTTATGTTTTTTCGGGGGTATCTCTCAGCTCCAGAGAGTGGCTGGAGCCTGTCCTGTGACCACGGACGCACTTGATTATGCGATTTAATGTTATAACAACGCCATGAATGCAAGACAACAATTTGAAACAATCATGTAGTAGAACTATATGAATGACCTTTCATCTGGATGTGTTCTTTCACCATGTTTATGGTTTTTGACACTCACGCTACATTGTCAGATGGCAAAAATGAAATAATAATACTCGTAATAATAATGACCTTTGGTTTGATTGTGTTTTTCCGGGGTATTTCTCAGCTCCAGAGTGACTGATGGAGTGTGATGGTACTCCGAGTTGGGGATGCGTGGTTGGTCGGTGTTGGGAAGCGTGCCCCTCATGGGTTCCGGTGTCTTTGGTTGGTCTCTCCTCATAGCTCGCTGGATAGGCCCAAAGCTTATACAGTAGTTCTCTAAATAGAACGTAAAGACAGACATAACTGGGCTAAGTAGGGTAGGGCACGGTAGTGCAGGGTAATGCAGGGTAGTGTGTGCAGGGTAGTGTGCAGGGTAGTGAGATGAGGGGCGTCCTGCTTGTCCCATCATTGTCAACCACACTATCGCCTATCTATGATGGCCTTGACGTGAATGTGACATATAATATCACGCGGTTTCACCTCAAATCAACCATGACATGGTTTCACGTCGAATCTACTAACTGTTCTTCTACGGAGGGCGCTCCATTACAGGAGCCTGTCCTGTGACCACGGACTTGATTATGCGAGATTATATAATGTGAGAACAACAACAACAACAACAACAACAACAACAACAACAACAACAACAACAAACAGTAACAACAACAACAACTGAACAACAACAACAACAACAGCAACAACAACAACATGAATGATACAAGTCTTTAAAATTGGAACAATCATCATGCAGAGAAACACTAACTGCTGCTGTGTTATACACAATATATATATGTTATAGCTTCGTGGTGTGTTATTATACATGGATCGCAAGATAAAACATTATTGGCATTCCAATCCAATCGACGGTTGCGACTATACATAGATAGATAGATGTAGTTACTATGATTTTTCACCGGGCCGATGTGGGTCTCTGAGGTCGCCAATTAAATGTACGACAGAAGAAATGCATATTGCAAATACAACAAGCGAGGAGTCGTTCTATGAAAGCCCCCCCAATATTTCTATAACGAAAATGCCGGTTCTGAAACCCGCTCCCGGCCGTATTTATCTCCTGAAATACGGCGACCCTTGCCATCCCGACGGTCATTGTTGTCCATTGCCAACATTGTTACTGTCGTACAAGAAAATATTTGGAGACCTTGATTGATTTAATCGCAACCTTCCTCATGTCGAGCAGCCACGAAACGTTCGTAGAAGAAAATCGCTGGTTTTAGGGGGGGCTACATCGTAGAATCAGTCCGACCTAGGTGATGTGTGGTCATATGCAATGATGCCACCACCACCACCACCATTGAACACGAACGAACGGGAGAAGGGCAAATTCAATCGTCAGGTGTATGTACATAATAAAAAAATATATAGACTACAAGGGTGTCCGGACGTGGGGGGCCTGTCGGCCCCCCCGTCCTCCGGGTTACTGTTTACTGTAAAAGATGTGCGGTGATGCTGGTTGGTTCCACAGCAGGAGTACGCCTGCATACCAAGGGTGGGAGTGTTGAGTGTGGAATGACAGCGGGCCGAGATGGAGGAAAAGGAAATACTCCGTATGTATGATTTGTTGATGGGGCGTGATCCCCAGAAGAAACTGAAAATACAGCGGGCCGAAATGGAGGAAAAGGAAATACTACAGTCGACCCCGCTTTAAAGACACACCGCGTTTTCTTTTTTAGGAGTGTCTTTAACGCAGGGAAGTGTCTTTAGGATTCCGGGGCCACTAACTCACCGTCCCCGGGGCCAATGGAGGTGTAACATATGTCAAAATACGCGCATTTGAAGCAGGAATGCGACCACGAAACTGTGTTGCTTAAAATCTACAACACGTGATTTGAAAGGCCGCAACACTACTGCTGTAGTACACTCCAATACTTTACACATACATTTTGAATTTCCCTCCACCACCGAAACGCGGGAAGGAGTGCAGCACGACCTATTGTAATGTGTACGGCAGTGCGCTGTTGTTGATGCAGGCTCTTGCTGTAATGTGTACGGCAGTGCACTGGTGTTGTTGCAGGCTTTTCTTATTGTCAAGGCGTTATCCTCACGGTGAACATCATGCCCGAGATATCGGGAACACACCTGAGACACATCAGTTCGTTGGAACTAGCTCTGATACGATACACGCAAGTTACCTGCCACATAGGGACCAAACAAACCCAGTCGACCCCTTAGAAGGACACTAGGAAACGGTCGGTAGCGCAGACCACAACATACAAAAAAATCGGGCAAATACACCGAAAAGAGGACACCGTTCTTCCCCAAAGGTCAACACGAGGCAAAAACACAAAACAGAAATACCAATTTAACTCCACGAGAAAGGCAAAAATCCCAAACTTTTGACTGCCTGACACGAGTTGAGACTTTGACTGGCACGTGGGTTCGCCACATGGCTTCAAGCCGGCAGCTGACGACCCGCCAGCAGATGGGAGGAATATCTCCATACCCACACGCGGTAGTGCGGGCTGCAGCAGACCGCTGTCGATGTTATACAGCAGTGTGCTGCCCCAGCAAAAAAAATTGGGGGGGGGGCGCAAAGTGGAAAAGGTACCCCCCCCTTATTATTGTCATCTGCGGGGCACCATGTTCTGGGAAAAAAATGTGTCTTTATAGCGAGGAGTTTCCTTAAGAAGAGTGTCTTTAAAGCGGGGACGACTGTACTCGGTATGTATTATTTGTTGATGGGGCGTGATCCCCAGAACAAACTGAAAATAAGGACGCAGTGGAATATGGAATATGTCCAAAAATAAAGACACCCTCTTTCAGACGATATGGCTATGAAGAGGTTGGCGCAAACTGGGCACTGAAAAAATAAGACTTGGTACTGCAATCATGAAGACTCGACTCTGTGACCAAATGCGACGTGGCCACTAATACCGGCAATCATGTACAGTATGGCAGCGAAAAACGGATGTGACTACTTACAAAATGGGGACAGGGTAGCCAGATGCATTGCAACTCGAACTCTTCACCCACTCAAAGACGTTCGCATAACAGACATGGCTATGAAGAGGTTGGCGCAAACTCGGCACCGCAAAAATGAAGACTCCCTACTTACAATTTGATGCTACGAAAGCTGAGACTACATACTTGGCTGACACCGGGAAAAAACAGACAGTATGCCGGGGTAGCCAGATGCATTGCAACTCGAACTCTTCACCCACTCAAAGACGTTCGCATAACAGACATGGCTATGAAGAGGTTGGCGCAAACTCGGCACCGCAAAAATGAAGACTCCCTACTTACAATTTGATGCTACGAAAGCTGAGACTACATACTTGGCTGACAACGGGAAAAAACAGACAGTATGCCGGCGCGGCGCACGCGCAAACTCGGCACTGAAAAAATGAAGACTCACTATTTAGGGTTAGACAAAATGCCACGGTGGCCGCTAATATGTACTCGCCGGCTACCATGTACAGAATGGCTGAAAAAATGAAGACTTACTACTGACAATGCCGCGGGAAATAATTAGCACGAGACTGAGCGTGTCCGCGGCTACTGACATATATACACGAAATATACACCTGGCCCCACGAGTAACTTGGGGTCGACAGTTATCATGGACGGCTACATTGGCACATTTTGATGTGCCACTGGAAGGACGTTGAGTAGTAGTCTTGAAGTTCCGCTTCGAAGTTGGCATCATCTTCGACTTGCTGCCGGGTGTCGCCGGTGGCCTCTTGCTCTGCGTCCGCAATGAGGGAGCGCTCGAAGTGTGGGTCGAAGAAGTGGTGAAGGTCGTCAGGGACGATCATAGAGGCGAACCACCGGCGCTGGCGCGTTGGCGGCGCGGTCATGCTGCGACAGGCGGATGGTCGGTGGAAGGGTTATTTAGGATTAGGGAAGAGTAATGACGTGATTGTGGTTGATAGTGCAGGTGTATGGTAGAAGGGTCGGCGTTTTGAGGATTTGGTCGGGGGTTGTTTCCGATAGTAACGTTTATGGGTATGTTGTATCGTTGCATGCATGCGTAAATTTCTGGCTCACCAAGGTAAGCTCGCGGGTGAGACATGATGGAGAGGTAGTTGTCATATGATGTATACTGTTGTGGCGGTTCACCAAGGGCTTGGAGTAGTTCATGGTTCATGCCAGCGGAAATGGCGTTTAGCAAGTTAGGGTCGTTGCGGTTTTCGTTCATGTATTGGAGTATTTCCGAGCGTACTTGGTAGTGTCTGTTTGGGTCGTTGTATATTCGTCGTGCTATGCCGCGAAATCCGCATGCTCCATCCCCAATTTCGTCGACGACTGTCCATGTTGGAGGTGGAGTTTGGCTGTCACTTGACGGTTGAGAGGAGGCATTGGAGGGCGCAGGAGGCGAGGTGTTTGGAGGTTGATACGGTGGAGGTGTTACAGCTTGGCCTGTGGCGGCAGCGGTGAAAGGAGGGTATACAATGTTCTCCGTGTGTGGAATGCCGTCAACAATATGTTCTTGTGGTAAAAGGCACATAATTGACTGGCGATTTTGCGCACGGCTGAGCGCGACGTAAAGTTGACCATGCCCAAACGCAGGTGATCTCAAGTCCAAGCCAATTTTTGTAAGTGTCTGTCCCTGTGAACGATTCACCGTGACGGAATATGAAGTTCGGATGGGAAACTGTGTTCGCATGAACGTGATGCCATTTCTTCCAACTGTCGCACGAAAGCCTATACGTGGAATCAAAACAATTGGATGGGGCGATGTTTCGGTGAGAAGTTCGACTTGAAGGACTCGGCTGTTTGGGGAAACTGCGAGGACAACGCATTTTTGACCGTTGATGAGTCCCTCCGAAAAGTTGAGATTTCGCACGATCATCGCAAGTCCGTCTGACTTGAGGCAAAGCTCATGGGGAGGGACACCTTGCACGTTTAATTGGTGGAGGTGTTCAGGAGAAGCAAAGGCTGTGTGAGGCGTGGTCTCATCACTTATTAGTGTATCTGAGCTGAGGTATGTACAGTACTCTCCGGGCCGCAAGTCCGATATGGCTTCATTAGAACGGTCAATTGCGTTGTTGGTGGTCGCCAATATGGCGCGTTTGTCCCAGTTGCGCGATTGTTCATTGACATTGGGATACACAAAGTTCATGAGCTCATCGAAATTTGTTGTATATTTGAGCTGGAAGTGGTCATTGGCATCGAGGTTGTGGTTATTCAAGGCAATCATGTCCGTGCCGTCGATTGATTGTGTAGGGTGGGTACCCTCGCCTATCGCCCGCACAAAAGCAGCATACTGAGGATCATCTTTGTCTCGTTGCGATTTGGTTAGTCTCATGCGTTTAACGTGTTTCCATAGGGGGCTAGAAATAAAGGCTGCGTCGACGGTATCGGTGGCGGTGCCGTTCTTAACTATTGGCCCTGTTTGGCGCCAATCTCCACTGAACAAAATAGTTTTTCCACCAAAAAGCTTATTGTTTTTCATCAGATCTTGAAGTGTTCTGTCGAGGGCCTCAATGCAATATCTGTGGGTCATAGGTAACTCGTCCCAAATGATGAGGTCCGCTTTGCGGATTAGCTCTGCTCTTTGAGTGTTGGTGTTTATGTTGCATACGCAGGTTGGCGACATTGCTTCGTCCATAGGTAATTTGAACATGGAGTGCGCGGTCCAGCCTCCAGGGAGCTGTAAGGCGGCGATGCCGGTGGAAGCAACGATGAGCACTGTCTTTCTTTCACCTCTCAACCTTGCGGAAATACATTTTTCTGTGTATGTCTTGCCAGTTCCGGCGGGCGCATCAATCATAAATGGACACCCATTATCGGCTCGAACTGAGTCTAAGACTGTTTTGTAAATGTGGCTCTGCTCACTGGTCAGTCGCGGTTCATGCAGCTCTGCGTATTCTGCACATGTTTGTGGGTCGAAGGCATCACGCATCCTTTCAAATTCAGTTCGCGGATGCATAGGCTTTGGAAGGTTGACTTGTTCGTTACATTTACCATGCTGGTTTAGCTTGAGGTCTATTTCACACAAGGCAGCTTGTATGGCATCGTCTGTGGATAACCTAAGAAGGAAATCTTCGATGAGGTTGTCCTTAAAGTCACGCCATAGCTTCGGTGCTGGCGCACCATCTAAAATGAGCGTAACGAAAAGAGCACGGAGCTGGGACGCAACTTGAAACACTGAAGCTTCTTCCATACATAGTGAATACTCTTCGTCTCCCGTGATGAGACCTCTTGCTCTGGCGGCATCATGAAAAGTAGGGTGAACAACGGGATCGCCTGTGTCTGTTTGCACTGTTCGTAATTCTGCGAACGACCTGGCTGGAATCGTGTGTAGTAACAACCTCAAGTAGTAGAGATCTCCCACCGCTGGACTCTGAAACGAAATTCGGCAAACGTGATCGTCGTTTTTTCGTTTGGAAACGATGTTTTTGTATCCATCGAGGTATTTGCCAAGCGGAGCAAACTCAAGCGGAGGGTCATCTTTTTTGGGCGAGGTGATAGTGTATTGCTCGTAATAGTCTAGAATGGTCAAGTCCGAAAAGCAGGGATTTTTCGGTCGCATGTAGTACCTGAGCACGTGTGTCTGTGACTGCGCGGCTATCTCAAGTCTATCATCGTGGGTGGCATTTTTGGGATAAGTGATTTGTTGCTCTCCTTCAAGATGGGCGTGAATCTTAGTTACCGCAGGGTATCTGTCCACCATATGGTAACCTAATAGTCTCCACGTCGCCTCTGCGGCTGAAATATACCTCGTTTTTCTATATTGTTCAACTTCTGAGGTAATGCCCTGTATCCTTGCTCGAATAAACGCGTCCCCTTTGTGACAATATTTGAACACGTATTTAACGCATGATGTTGCGGTGACGACATCAACACAAATGTGGCAGTCAAACATCATGAGCAACATGGGGTTGTACGGCACCACCCACTCGTTTCCTATCCTAACACTTTTCCATTGGTTGTTTACTCTCATTCTTATGGTCGGGTTGTCACCGTTCTTCCTCCGAGTATATTCTGCCCGTCCAGTTTTGTCGTTGACGGTTGCAATGCTTCTGAATGGTTGCGGAAAGTACTTGTTACAACACTTTTTGTTCGTGTGACGGTTTACTTGCATGCATGGAGCACTCATGTTTCCAACTGCCCCACACGGCTTGTGTATCATGTATTTGAGTACCTTTTCACGTAGTTTTCCTCCTGCTATGTTTTCGTCAGGCAGCTGAGCCCACACCCATTTGTCCATTTCGTTTAGGGCATCAGGGCCTGCATTTTTGAAGGTCATGAGAATGTGAGCGTGAGGGTACCCCCTCTTTTGGAATTCCGTCACCGCTAAATGGCTGTCGTAAGCGCCAAAAATTTTGCCAGACTTTAAAACCTTCATAATTTCTTTCATCTTCAATTTGAAAACACGACAACATAGATCAGGACGATCATAAGCACTTTGTCCTGGCAGCAAATTTTCTTGCACCTCTTTCCAATCCGCATTGAAAGTTACGGTGATGAACAAATGCGGTCTTCCTCGCCTGTTCACGATGCATAGAGCGTCTTCTGTATCACTTTTACGCTTGGCAGGTGAGCCAGGGTGAGAAGCAGGAAGCAATTTACCGGGTTGTTCATGAGGTTGGGCGTCTTGAATGGACCGGTTGGAAGCAAGCCTATGCTGCATGTCACTATTTTCGACGAAATTCAAACGCTCTTCTTCCATTCTGCTCAAAGAATCACAGACCCATTCCTGAGCGATTCGGCAGTTAATCTTAAATATCGGCTCCGAAAGAATACGCTGCCTACAGTAGAAGGGAAACGTTACGGCTTCGGTGTTTGACCGGTTCATTGTTTTAGATTTGAACGGCGGGTTCTCTTTGTAGTTACCCTTACTCCAACCTGCTTCTCCATGCAAAAACAGCAGGGGGAACTGTAGCGTTTCATATGCAGAGCTCCAAAGCGGCAGGAAGCGTGGTTTGTTATCTGGGCTGTTCCTTGGATAGGTGATAACTGCTCGCGGCGCATCATTTTGATTCCCTGAGGTAAACACTAAAGCTGCTATTTCATTTGCACTCGGATTCTCGCCCAACACTGGTCCATCATTAACTCTGCTAACTTCACTGAACTCTATAAAAGGCGCACTGGACTCTGACGCTGATGTGTTTAATATTGTGTCTACGGCAGACCTGTATTCTCGAGCCCACCTAATCTCGCTGTTCACGTGGGATCTTAGAGTGCCTGCAATCCGTGAATCTAAATGTTGTGAGGAGGTTGTCTGTGCGAATTCGGAATCGAATATGTAAAACCTGGCACTGTTGTTAACATTTTGGTTTTGATACTTCTCCTGTAAGTCGAAAATTCTATGGTATGCTTTACCATGGAGAGTAAGCATTGTCGGTGGTTTTCCTTGAGTCCACGATCGGTTTTCTATGCCTCCTGCTCCCAAAGCTGTGAAACTAAATAACCCGTTATATGCCCTTTGTGATTCGCGAAAACGTGCGGTTTGGAAGAGCGATAACAATGTTTGTGGAATAGGTTTAAGCCGGTGAATGGCAGATCTCCCACGGTTACAACAGTTATAGGACCCAGACCGTTCCTCTTTCCATAGCACAGACCCACAGTGTTGGCACGTATAGTTACTTTCATGTAGCAAGCACGGGTATTTTAGTTCGTACGCCTCAAGTGGATACTCAAAGTTGGTGGAATTAAAGGCTTGCACACCAAGTCTTTCTTCTGAACCTTCCATGGAATTGGCAGCGGCAACGTCTCTAGGGTCGGGTCTTCGAGGGATGCGGTTTCTCATTCGATTAAAATGTTGAACAACGACGTCAGTCTCTGATTCAGAATCGCTGTCCAGGTTGTTACTGCGGAGATCACGTTCCATGTTATTAGTGTTCTGCGTTCGAGTTTCGTTTTGAAGGGTACGTCGTGAGCGCCGCCCCGCTAAAATGCACGCGCGCCTACGCCTGCGCTCGCGGGCAATTTCAGCACGACGGGTATTTCGTTGCGAGCGAGTACATCGCTGATCGGTTGACATGGAAGGTTAAAGTTTCAAGTTCGCGTTCAGATAAAAGGTTTAGGGGAGCGCTTTGCCCGGTTGATCTTGAGCTCACCTCAGAAGTCTTTGAGGTTGTCGGGGACCTTGGCGGACGGCTGGGATGCCTCCTTCTCGGCGGTGGAACCAAGGTCGTGCAGCACCTTCTGCTTGTGGAGGAACTCGTCCACGATCTTCCGCCACTCTCGCTTCGAGCACACGAGGTGGAGGGGCGGGTCGTCCCAGTTCTTGACCACCAGGTCGCCGGCCTTGATTTTGCCCGTGCACGGGTTGTCCTTTGACGACTTTTTTTCGTCCCAGGCCGCGCAGCGTTTCTGTGTGTTTCCAAACGGAACAGGGAAGAGGGTAGGGGAGCAGGGAGTCGCGGATGACGTGTTGCAAATTCTGAAAAAAAATATGGTGTTCGCATGTTTGTGCATGTTACGAAGGAACGACTGCTGCGGAGTGCACAATGCTTCATCGTCTGCCGAATAAACTGGTGTTCTCGCGCATTCACAATACGGAAGGGAGCCTTGGTGATATGCACATGCGAACACCACAAAGCAACGGAGGTTTGTTGTATTATACTTCTATGCTTTTTCCCTCTTCTCTCGATTACAGCACACCACATAAACCGGCAATACGCACACACAACACACACACACACACACACACACACACACACACACACACACACACACACACACAGCACACACACACACACACACACACACACACACAGCAGTCTACACACACACACACACACACACACACACACACACACACACACACACACACACACACACACACACACACACACACACACACACACACACACACACTTAAGGTTACAACAGTTATAGGACCCAGACCGTTCCTCTCACACACACACACACACACACACACACACACACACACACACACACACACACACACACACACACACACACACACACACACACACACACACACACACACACACACACACACACACACACACACACACACACACACACACACACACACACACACACACACACACACACACACACACTTAAGGTTACAACAGTTATAGGACCCAGACCGTTCCTCTTTCCATAGCACAGACCCACAGTGTTGGCACGTATAGTTACTTTCATGTAGCAAGCACGGGTATTTTAGTTCGTACGCCTCAAGTGGATACTCAAAGTTGGTGGAATTAAAGGCTTGCACACCAAGTCTTTCTTCTGAACCTTCCATGGAATTGGCAGCGGCAACGTCTCTAGGGTCGGGTCTTCGAGGGATGCGGTTTCTCATTCGATTAAAATGTTGAACAACGACGTCAGTCTCTGATTCAGAATCGCTGTCCAGGTTGTTACTGCGGAGATCACGTTCCATGTTATTAGTGTTCTGCGTTCGAGTTTCGTTTTGAAGGGTACGTCGTGAGCGCCGCCCCGCTAAAATGCACGCGCGCCTACGCCTGCGCTCGCGGGCAATTTCAGCACGACGGGTATTTCGTTGCGAGCGAGTACATCGCTGATCGGTTGACATGGAAGGTTAAAGTTTCAAGTTCGCGTTCAGATAAAAGGTTTAGGGGAGCGCTTTGCCCGGTTGATCTTGAGCTCACCTCAGAAGTCTTTGAGGTTGTCGGGGACCTTGGCGGACGGCTGGGATGCCTCCTTCTCGGCGGTGGAACCAAGGTCGTGCAGCACCTTCTGCTTGTGGAGGAACTCGTCCACGATCTTCCGCCACTCTCGCTTCGAGCACACGAGGTGGAGGGGCGGGTCGTCCCAGTTCTTGACCACCAGGTCGCCGGCCTTGATTTTGCCCGTGCACGGGTTGTCCTTTGACGACTTTTTTTCGTCCCAGGCCGCGCAGCGTTTCTGTGTGTTTCCAAACGGAACAGGGAAGAGGGTAGGGGAGCAGGGAGTCGCGGATGACGTGTTGCAAATTCTGAAAAAAAATATGGTGTTCGCATGTTTGTGCATGTTACGAAGGAACGACTGCTGCGGAGTGCACAATGCTTCATCGTCTGCCGAATAAACTGGTGTTCTCGCGCATTCACAATACGGAAGGGAGCCTTGGTGATATGCACATGCGAACACCACAAAGCAACGGAGGTTTGTTGTATTATACTTCTATGCTTTTTCCCTCTTCTCTCGATTACAGCACACCACATAAACCGGCAATACGCACACACAACACACACACACACACACACACACACACACACACACACACACACACACACACACACACACACACACACACACACACACACACACACACACAGCACACACACACACACACACACACAGCAGTCTACACACACACACACACACACACACACACACACACACACACACACACACACACACACACACACACACACACACACACACACACACACACACACACACACACACACACACACACACACACACACACACACACACACACACACACACACACACACACACACACACACACACACACACACACACACACACACACACACACACACACACACACAGCAGTCTACAGACAGCAGTCTACACCCGTGAATTTCCACCCTGATGGCACATCTTTAACACGCGGCAGCCGGGAACGTACACATCGAGCGACTTGATACACTTTGGAACGAACGCATGCACTTACGCCGACGATGTCACCGGTAGCGGCGGTGGCGTTCTTGAAGGTACCGCCGTCCTTGGTCCTTGCTCCCGCGCAGAGGGAGAACACCGCGCAGTAATTCTCCCACACTTGAGCAAAAAATAAAGTGCGGCAGGGCGACATGCACAAAGCAAAAAGTATCAGGAGATGTCACGTGGTTAAAGGTGCAAACGTGCAAACACGTGCTCTGTGAGTGACAACGTACAGGATGCGAGCGGTGGCGGAAAGGCATTGTTTCGTATTCCTGGGCATGTCAAGCGGTTGAAGAGGTGCAGCATGACTGGATCGAACTGCTGTTTCCATGCTTTCTTTGCTGCTGTGTACACAAACTTTAGCACAAAAAAACAGTCACGGCAATTCTGGTCGCGCTCACAACTTCAACATGCACGGTTGCTACATGTACGCACAAAAAGCAGCAACAAACGACTCCTAAACTATGGCCCCGTGACAGCCACATCTTCACACGGAAAGTTGTTGGGTGGGGGGCGGGTGTTCGTGCGCGGCGAGCGAGCGGAGAGCGCGGCAGCCCACGATGATTATCTCACACGCTCGTGCCGGAACGGGCGGTTAGATTGAATATTCAAACAAAACTCTGCTGCTCACCTTTGTACCCGCGGTCGTCGACTTCGTCCGTTGGGATGCCGATGGAAGGTTTGCCACCGACGTCCTGCAGGCAGATGTGGCAGTTGTGGGGGTGATCCTTGCTGGGGGCGAGGAACGAGCACGTCACCTTGCACGTTTCCGGGTCCCTCCAGTCGTTTTTGTCGCACGTCGTGTAGTGCTTGCCGTCCTTTTTCGTGCGGACCCCGAGCCGCCCCTCGGGGCAGTCTTGAGCGTTGAGGCAAAACCACAGGGGGTTGCCGGGTTCCAGCGTAGTCTTGGGCTTGGAGGGGGATTTAGAACTCTCAGCTGGCTTGCGTTTCAGGGGCGAAGCCTTCGACAGCGCACTCATGTCTACTGCGAGGGGAGCGGCTGCTGTGTTGAATTGTGTGCGTGTGCGCGTGTTCGCGTCGGGCGGGTGTGCTGAGGCGACTAAAACGAAGTTTGGTCGAAGTTTTGGTAAAGATCCAGAACCCACAGCAGCAGCAGCTACACCCCAGCTTCGTTGAGCGGCATCGTTGAGGTTGCGCTTGCTCTCGTTACCCGCGATCGACCTACTACGTGAAAGCTGCGCGTGCAACAAACCTCACCAGAGGTGAAATAGACGGTATACGTTCGGCTTTGGAGGGTGTGCGTGCCCATCCCCTCTCTGTGCTGACAACACACAACCTCAACGCCAATACTCCGCAAAACGGGACTGTCACTTTTTTGCGATCGGAAGCAAATGAAAGTGCAGGTTTGCTGCCGAAAGACGAAAGACGTCGGTTCTGCGGGGTTCGGCGCGCTTTTCACGACGCTGATTCCAACCCAGCAGGGACAATCGAGACCGCACGCAACGAGCCATTCTGTTCGCTAGGCCACCAGGTGCCGCATTGCGAAGGCGCGAGCCTGGCCGTGCGTCTGGGAGCGCGCTAACGTACTGTTTTCAGAGGGGGTCGAATTTCCCCGCTGCGCTGTGAGCGACCCAGTCCTGAAGATCCCGATTCCCGTAATATTAGTTACCTCTATGTAATTTTGGTCGAAGTTTTGGTAAAGATCCAGAACCCACAGCAGCAGCAGCTACACCCCAGCTTCGTTGAGCGGCATCGTTGAGGTTGCGCTTGCTCTCGTTACCCGCGATCGACCTACTACGTGAAAGCTGCGCGTGCAACAAACCTCACCAGAGGTGAAATAGACGGTATACGTTCGGCTTTGGAGGGTGTGCGTGCCCATCCCCTCTCTGTGCTGACAACACACAACCTCAACGCCAATACTCCGCAAAACGGGACTGTCACTTTTTTGCGATCGGAAGCAAATGAAAGTGCAGGTTTGCTGCCGAAAGACGAAAGACGTCGGTTCTGCGGGGTTCGGCGCGCTTTTCACGACGCTGATTCCAACCCAGCAGGGACAATCGAGACCGCACGCAACGAGCCATTCTGTTCGCTAGGCCACCAGGTGCCGCATTGCGAAGGCGCGAGCCTGGCCGTGCGTCTGGGAGCGCGCTATGAGGGCGCGAAGTTAACGTACTGTTTTCAGAGGGGGTCGAATTTCCCCGCTGCGCTGTGAGCGACCCAGTCCTGAAGATCCCGATTCCCGTAATATTAGTTACCTCTATGGTCAAAGGAGTTGATACATGCCCCGGGTTTTCGGTCATATGGGGGAATAGGGAACATGCTCGCCCATGAAACGTGCCCGGGGTTGCCCCAATTTGCCCAAAATTCAATTATGACGCGATGGCAAAACACCCGCAGTATCATGCCGAGCGCGCACACCTTTTTTTTTTCGGGCACGGTATTGGGGCTAACAGGGCTGCGACGCAGGAGGGGGCAACATAATCCCCCTTTTGACTACACCTTGGGGCGGGGGACCTCGAACGAATTGAGTTTACGAGTACCTGGTAAGCATTTGCGTCACACAAAAACAATAATGTGTCTACGGAGGGTACTCCATTACAAATGCTTGTCATGATACCGGGGAAGGGCCGTTTTCAGTAACGGGGGTCCCATAAGATCCGAGTTCCAAGACTGACAAGCAGCTGCCCCTAGGCCCGACCTTTGGGGCGTTAACCCGTGCACACATGTGTGTTCCGAGATATATCTACTACCCTGTCGTTCGCACCTTAGCTTGTGTGGCGGTCATTCGATAAAGGATCAGGTCGTTCGTGATTTGTGAAACAGGGTGTTGTTGGTCCTGTGACCGTCCACCCATTCACAACGACAGGAAATCGTAATCGTGGTGGTACCTGCTCCTCGCAACTGCTGTCGTAGCTGGGCTGCTGTTCTTCACACAACGTGGGAACGACCCAAAAGAGGCACTAGGCCACTTCGGGGGAGATACTCTATTTTAATAGGAAGAGAGCATGTGCCAGACCAGGTACAGCAGCACATCCCCATAACACGAAAACGAGCAAAAATAAAGAAGGGCGATGTTTACAGAAAAACAAGAAACTCGGGAGCTCGCCTTTACAATGAAGTTAGTGTAGAATGCACCCTCTCCCAAATAAGCCCAGCCTGGGTCAGCGCTTCTGCTTGGTGTTAGGGTTTCTGTGCTGTATGACAGTGAGCATCGATAACGTGGGCGAGGTCTTTTTGGGTGGTGATGTTGGTGGCCTGCTCGTAGTCAGCGGAGCTTCCGTAAACGCGTAACCACTTCAAGAAACTGCGGCAAGGCACCATTAATACCATCACTGCGCGGAGAAGAACACGTCGGCACCCGACTCTTGAGGTTAAAATACAAATCCACAGCTGGATGAGAGGCTGATCGTCTTAACTGAGGCGCCCAACCAACTCTTGACAATATAACAGCGCCGGCCAACACAACACCGCGACACCACGACGTTTGATGGCTAGACCGAATTCCGATATGAGCAATAGCCGAAAACACAAGAGCCATTGTCGAAAACCGTTGGAATTGACGGCGTGGAGGAAATCCGGGAGAAAGACTCTAAAATATGAGTTAAACGGCATTCCAGTTCCGAGAGAACAATGCGCTGACACTAGGTCCCGAGACAAACCGAACGAGTTGCACCTCGGAACTCCTTTCCGTAACGCTAGCGTACCCAGCCCAAAGCCTGCCAGTGCCAACAAACACAACGGGAACGACCGGCAGCTAAAAATACGGGCGGGAAGGGAACCTCATCAGCCGATGGTGCCCTCGAATGTGAGCAACTGCCCCGGAGGGGGAGGGGGGGGGGGGGGCGCGTTGTCATTGGTTGCCTGCCCTAAACGATTTGACCATTGATCACACGCACCCCTTTGAAGACAGAGCACCACACTTACACCTGATACTTCGTAGGAGGCGCATAATGCGTCTATGACTAATGTTCTTTGTCAAACTCGCTCAACTCTGCCGAGGTGCTTGCCGATCCGGACGCCCCCCCCCTTCAGAGCCGTCTAGCCGACAAGCTGGCTAGTAAAAAAATACATCAGAACGCCTTCGCAAACCCCCTCGGACCCTTGGGCGCCTTCGACTCCTTGTAGTCTGTTGGAGAGCAACGGCCGGGCGAGAAAAAACGACGACACAGCGAACAACGCGCAAGGGGTAATAGACGGCGCAACAAGAGCGCGACCAGTCAAAGGAGGAAGCGGCAGCAGCTAACGGCTACTCTTGAAGAGAATTTCCTCCTGGGTTTCCTCACATCTTGTCAAATAAAAAGATGAAATGCAGGATTTTTTCCTAAACCAGGAACTAAAAAGAGAGCAAAAACTTAGGAATGCCTCCGATTCTTCTTTCAGTTTTTTTTTAAGGCAAAATCAGGAATCTCCTCTCCTCGTCAAGAACACCAGGGTATTCAGGGCAAGGAGTTATTCGCTACGAATGGCCGTACAAAGGCGGCGAGGCGAAAAAAAATCTGGCAAGCGTGCAAACAGCCAGACACGCGACGGCCATTAGACATACCTGGCAACACGCGAGCTACGACAACGGTAGCGATTTTAGGCCAAAACCTTTCTGAATGCAGGGGCTCCTCAAATGGAGGAACCAAAAATTGCCATTCGAACACCACTCGTGTTTAACAACATTTTGATAGTCGTTATACACCCAGATCATGGTCATCGGGTTGCACACTCTTTTTTTTCTTTCAAAAACCAATTGTTCGGGGAGAAAAATAGAATCATACGGTTCGGTGCGGCGAGGCACACGACGCGTTTCCACACTTGTGAGAATCCTAGGGCAGTTTCGTAGCTACAGAGCTCAAGCCAGAAAAAAAAAACCACGCCTACTACTGTAGCATGCGTCAGCGAAAAGAGCGTGACCGGCCAAAGGAGGAATCGGTAACATCCAAACAGACTAACCACACGATGGAACCAATCTGGGAGGCGGAACAGGCAGAAACGCCACAGATACCAGACATGAAACGTCCCTCACCCAACATGGCGTCCACGCGCTGCAGCTGCTCGAGTCCTTCGCTGGGCAAAACCTGTTGGGCCCTCTCCTTGAGCTGCGGGTTAGTCAGCAGCTCCACTGACGCTTCCGTGCGCTCCAACTGCACCAAGAACAGCGCGTCGCATATTTGACGCATCGATCAAGACGCGGGAGGAGTGCGTGAGGACGCGCAAAGACAAGGACACAGCGGGCAGGGTTCCGGAGAGCAGGAATACATATTAATTTACAGTACAGCGCAGCACATGATTCCTTGCACACTCTCGCGTCACGACCTCCGCACGACAGGGTGAACGCCTGATCTCACGATACTTGTCGCATCACAGCTACATAATCCCTTCCACTCTTGATGTCACGTCCAATTGTTAGCGGAGTGTACGCATGGGACATGTCCACATGTGACATTGCGATGGACGCGCCAGTCCTAAGGCTTGGCGCGAGCCGCTTTTAGGCGGGCTCAAAACATCTGTATTGGTGATGCCTACCAGGTATATATTAATACTTACGATTGGGCTACAGGGGGCGAAATGGCTGTGATGGCTCCCGCGGAACGGCCACAGACGGAACCTCGCACGAGTGCGCTCAACACGCCTTTCTAGCGTTGTAAAGTACGACCAGCGAACGCGAGTCTCTCACTATGACGGCGCCAAAAAAATAGCACCTGTACACTAGCGCTCGTGCGTGGTATTCCCAGATAACATGTATTAATAGTAGATCGATCACATAATGCTGATTATTGTGATTCTGCCTCTCTAGTGTGCAGAGTCCATGCTACTAAGGGTCATTTCTAGCGACACTTTTTTGGCAAGTTTCTTGCCAATTTAGAAAGTTTTTGGAAATTTGGACTTGCCAAAATAGCAAAAAAAATGCCACATTTTTTTCTTATATTTCCGTTCCCCTTCGTTGGCAAGTTTTCGGAAAGTGGGATTTGCCATCTCATTTGCCATTGAAGCCAATAACGCCAACGCAAAGTTGTACAAACCAGACCACCCCACGACGCCCGATGCTAGGCGTGCTCTAACTTCTGTAGTAGCGGGAGGTACGGAGGATACACGGTGTCATTGGCAGCAGCAATGATTGGACTGGCGACACTGGCCGTGAGGCCCGCGTAGAAGCCACATGGGCGTCGTTTCGAGCGGGTGCTGAAGCATCATCACAAACAGCAGCCGCCCCAGCTTTTCCCAGGAAAATTTGGCCGGGCTGGAACGACTGCCAAACTCTGAGGTACATGGGCTGTGGCTGGAGTCCTTTCTGCGCCAGCATTTACTCCGTAGAGAGCGTCGGCGTGCCGTTGGTTCCCTGTTGCTGCTGCTGTGAGGGATTTGAACAAAATCTGAGAGCGTTATGATGACAAAACCTGCCAAATATCCAAAAACTTACCAAATGCGCAGTGTTACGCGATAGAAAGTTTTGTCGTCTTCTTGGAAAGTGCTGCCAATTTTTTCTTGCCAAAATAGCAAGTGTTTGAAAATTTGGTTTGGTCGTTAGAAACGACTCTAAACGTTGACTACGTGCAACATGCTGTGCTGCAGTCCCTACTATTCTGCAAATTGTTCACGAAAAAAGGCTTCTGACCCCTCTCGAGTTTCCTGAAGGGTCCGACGACCACCAACGCAGACAAGTTGACAGCAGTTACAAATGTCCTCTGCACGAGATCCTAGCAACAGCCATAGACCTACTTGTCGTTGTATTTTTCCTCAGCGAGCTCGGTTGGTACATCTCTGGCCTCTCAAAGACCTCCCACTTGAACACCATTACTTGCGGAACGGTCCAGCTACTCTTTGATTTTTTTAAAAGCTCTTTTTTAGTTGCACGAAGTATCATCATACCAGGTCCCAGCTAGGCTTATCTATGGCTTGGCTCATCAGGTTAGCTCAGCTCAGCAGCGCACTGCAGCACGAGCTCAGCAGCGCAGCGCCGTGTGGTGCCGTGCGGTGCGGTACTGTGCAATGTTCTGCCGGCCCGTGCTGCGTGCTTTGCTGTACTTACTCTTTCGTACATGCCAGGTATCATTTGAAGTATCATACCAGGTACCGGTACTACTACACAGGGTTTGTATGCACTACATTGTTGAATAACAAGAAACGCACTCCCAGCCCAGGTCAGCCCAGCTTTAGCTCAGCAGCGCAGGGCAGCGCAGCGTAGCGCAGCGCAGCGCCGTGCCTTAACCTGCGGTGCGGTGCTGTCCTTCCGTTCGAACATACAGTGCCAGATATCATGCGAAGTACCAGGTACGTACCAGGTACCAGTAAGTGCGTGTGCACTCGTCTTTTTTCTTCATTTGATTGTCCTCTCTCGGTCCTCTCCATGTTTTTTTTTGTTTCGTCAGTTACATCCGTTTTGCCGATCAAAGAGTGACATCGTCAACAAGCACCCAGCGCAGCACAGGGCAATCATATCTGCATAAGTATATCTCACCCTGCACATTTAATTGTATCCTTTCTTGCTCGAGCGTAGCGGGCGGCCTCAGCCGCCCGCGGAGGGGAGCCCTTGTGCCATCTTATCGGATAAAACGTCATTGGTGTTCTCGCTACGGCCATCACTAGCCCCTCGCACACGAGACTCGCAATTCGTGGGGTGTCGTTATCATAGAAAAACAAATAAAACTGACGATATTCGCCGCAAGCTTGAGCATGTGCGGGGGTGTCCAACGGATGAGATGCGCCGACCATACAGGACGACCTAAACATATCGCGGCCACTCCTTGCTCGCTGACGATATTCGCCGCAAGCTTGAGCATGTGCGGGGGTGTCCAACGGATGAGATGCGCCGACCATACAGGACGACCTAAACATATCGCGGCCACTCCTTGCTCGCTTCTACACAACTTTTTCCATTTCCCACTAAATTGGGCCGGCGAAAAGAGATACTAGTATATGCAACCCCGAAGGAGAATTCGGAGTAGGGGCCCCACGGACTCCCCACTCGCCACCCCTCTCTATTCAACAGGGCATCCTACTAAGATATTGTAGTTCTCGCTGGGAACTCGCGCTGGTGGATACGTGTAATTGTTGTCAACTGTGGGCGTTAATTGAAAGCAGGCGCCGAGGATGGTTATGATGGTTAACATCTTCCCGACCGTTCCTCGGTTCGTTCCTTTTGGGACATTCCGTCTGTCTGACGGGACACGGAGATTCAGCCATGCGAGCCTGGAAATGAGCCTGTACTTTTTGGTGCCGTCGTAAATTAGAAGCTCGCTTCGCTTATAAAAAACACCAGCGCAGAATGGGCAACGACGTAAAAAATCTATCAGTTCGTAGAGTACAGGTTAGACACTAGTATTAGTAGTAAGAAAACGGGCACTAAGAAAGCCAAGATGATATTTACAGAAAACTGATATTTTTATTTTTCAGGAGCGCGGTCCTTCCAAATTGAAGGGATTCAGCCTGGGCTATCAGCCTGGGCTATCAGCTGCCCTGTTTCCTCCTATGCAAGTGTCCTGTCCTGCACACGACGCGACGCGAAACGTTTGCGAATACGCGAACCTTGTCCTGGAATACACCACCCGCGACGTAGCGCAGGCGCGGCACGTCTTGTTGCACGAGACTTACACTGCCGCGTGTAACGATAAGAAGAGTGCCGTGTTTTTCTGAGACCTCTCACTTGAGGACCCCAATTCAAGACACACACAAGACACACACACAACCACCGACCCTGACACGCACTTACAAGACAAGACTCATACACAACCAGACGGGTTATCAATAGACCAGGTATCGAACGAAAAAACAAGGTAAACTACGCATCGGATCCAACGATATTTGGTAGCTCCTCAGTTGAGCAGTCCCGTCGGCGTTTTTTTTTGGTCCACATGCGCAAAACCCTGCCGGATCGTAGCACGGCTCTCACCTGCGCCCCTATGCGAAGCGGCTTGCTGACCCCGTACCCCGTCAGGCTTTCCGAGTCCAGCGTCGCCGCCTTCCCATCGGGGTCTATCTCTACCGCCAGCCCGATGTCCTCGGTCGAACGGCTGTCTAGCCTCCACGCCTCCTGTCGAGCACAACCCATCGGGCAACGTTGAGCCAAGGCTATCGTTAAACCCTCGAGCACTGCAGCACTGCACCTTTTCTTTTTGCGACACACTACTTGGGGCTATTGTGAGCTTTTTTTCCCCATCGTCAGCTTCTGCCAGGTACCTGGTATACCACTGCGCTACGATTAAAGGCAGGGCCCGTCGATGGGAGCAATGCGTGCTCTACTTCAGCCACGGCCAATAAAGCGGCGCATAGTACTTGGAAATTCGACAGCTTCATCAACTCTGCTGTACGAAGAAACCGGGGTTACAGCGGCAGCAGCTCCCGAGTAGCCCTCGATGCCGGCGGGAGTCAGTAAGCGATGCCGGGACTACATGTAACCTGCTGTACGCTTCGTCGAAGCTCTTACTATTAATAGAGGGACAGCTATACCGCCTGGAACGGAATTTCCTCCGAGCTTGGAAAACGCCGCCGTTCGTATCCTTGCCATCGTAGGTATCTATCGATACGAAAACCCCAGAGACGCCTATTAATACTTCCGTTTTCTTGCGTATAGGCATTGCGGTGCGACTATTATGTTGCACTCGTTTTTTTCTTCTTTCTGGATGAGTGGTCGGCCTTTTCTCTGGTGACCACGGGCTAGATTCTGGGAAGTGAGACGCTGGAATGCTAGAACATCATCAGCATCATCAGACAGCTGCGAGGCGCCACGCAGTTGGGCGACCGCACCCAGCGACCCAACACCTGCCGCACCAAAAAAAGTTGTGACATGCTCCACAAGTACCCGCGAGTATATCGGAAACGCCTTCCGCACCAAAAAAGTGTAGCGACAAGCTTCACAAGTACCCAAACACACCGGAAACACTAAATACTCTCCCGGTGGGTGTATACAATGCGCGTGCAGCACTAGCGCAACCGTCGATGCGACATAGGACACGGACGAAAACAGCCCGAAAATGTGCGATGCACCAAAAACCATGACAACCCGGCAGCCTCTACCTCGTACATACAAAGGCAACGGAAAAAACAACACGAAAACCATACAAAACGGAAAAAGATCCTACAACCGTTTGCCTTCATCAACGGACAAAACAGCATGCAAAAACTCGGCAGAAAAACGACCCTTCCCGCCCCCCCCCTCCCGAAACCCCTTGCCTTCGTCAACGGAAACGCCAGGTCATCGACTGTCAACTCCACAGTGACCGGGAATTGACGCCCCTTCACGGTCAACCGCTTGGCCGCTACGGGCGGGCCGTCCTTTCCGAAAGCAGCGACGATAAGGCGCGCGTCGTCGGTGTCCACCCCAGGGAAGCCCGTCACGTCCGGAGCCCCCAGCTCATAGAGGTCGGCTTTGATAGATACGAGCACCTGTTTTTAAGGACGCCGGCAGTCACGGATCAGCAATACGTGAAACGACGCAAGGCAGACGGACGGATGAGATTGGACAAAGGTCAGCTTTGATCGATACGTGAAACGACGCAAGGCAGACGGACGGATGAGATTGGACAAAGGTCAGCTTTGATCGATACGAGCACCTGTTTTTTGGCGCACGCCGGGAATTACAGATCAGCTACATGTGTGATGAGCGGCAGAGGGTGGGTTGAGAAGGGACCGGTCGCGCATGCGGAATTGCTCAACTCCAGAGCTGTTGTAGCCTGTCCGGTGACCACGGACTAGATAATGACGGTGGGGATATTCTCGGAACAATAGCAACAACAACGGCGCGGCAACTGCAGTCGGTAAGCTCTGAGGTCCCCACGCGGCTACAAACGAAAGGGGGTAGGAGAGTAGCGGGAGCAGCGCGGGGGCAAGTAGGTGTTGGGGCGCTTCGCCCATACAGAACCGCACCCTCGTTTCGGCAACAAATCCCTTGGAATTATAATGAGGTTATAGTATCCGTCAAGTGCAGTGCTAACAAGGTTAGGGTTAGCGGTTGATTTGGCCGCGATCGACGCCGTCGGGATAGCGCAACGGAGTTGGTACAGGCAGCGGCGTATATGAAACACGCGGAAACGGAAGGTTTACCACAAAGGGGATGGGCATATGTTAGCCAGGATCAACGCGATACCGACCGACGAGCACGTCGCCTCTCTTCACTTCTTGTAGTTGGTTGTAGTTGGTGTCAGCGGACACGAAGGGTGACCTGATCATTAACGAAGCACACCATGCCTACGTTGCGTAGAAACTTCGAAACATGCGCGACTCTAGGTTCGGCACAAGTTGAGCTCGCGCGATATTTGTATTTGGATTCCCGAGTACGTAGGTAACGAGAACAAACAAACGGCAACGACGAGATGCGAGCCAGCATCGGCAATGCGAAATTTCTCAAACCAGAAGGTGATGAATTATTATCCAAACCATGCGGACTGCGAGGTAACCCTGCAGAGCTATCGAATTTTTCGCAGAGAAGACAAGGCACGCTGAATCTCACCCGTGCGATGAGATCGCCTTCCGCCATCTTCACATCCCCCTGGAGCTCCTTCTGTTGCTCATCCTTCAGTCTCGATTTCTGAGGACGCCAACAAACAACAGGAATCGGGGCGCGGCTTGTTATTCAAGTCTTCGTTTGGGTAGGTAAATGATTAACCCTGTACCAGTAGCCCCCTACCGACTAGTTAACACCTTGACGGAATCAGCAGTGTGGACAACCACCGGGTACACAGGCGTTGCCATAACACAGCGACGGCCTGGACGCCGAGGAAACACGGTGTCGTACACACAACCGCATCAAAGCTATTATCGCCGTGGGTACGTACCATCGGCAGGTGTGGAAACCCACCGGGTTCACAGAGGCGTTACGGTGACGGGCGTTGACCTGAACGACGAATAAACGTAGTGTAGTAGACGCGTGCTACGTTAGGGGTAGCCCCTACTGTTCCTGGGGCCCTCTACCACGCAGGACACTTTTTGGCCAAACCATTTCCTGCAAGACGATGCCGGGCTCCTTAATCCTAAAATGGTGGGAACGTCCATTCTTGTTCTGATAAAAGACCGTTTCGTATACCTGGGCCACGAGTTTGTTCCTCGACATGCACTCAGTTTGCTCAAAATCAGTTTCGGGTGAGGTGTAGAGCTCCTCGCGTGGTTAGGAGCCTCACCAAAAAAAAAAAAAATGTGCACCTTTACTGAAGCATGTGTCCCGCGCTTTCTGTGTTTTACCTACCGCGCCGACGCGGCCAAACTCTATTTTGCGCCTTCGCAACATCTGCAACACTATCCGGTGAGCTCGACTTTGGAAGAGCTGTTGAAGAACTGGACCCACGGTTTGGGGACAAAACACTTGGAATTACGGTGGAGTCCTTGCTGCAGTGGCGTTGCATCCCTTCTGGTTATGGCGAGATTATAGCTGTTCAAACAGCTTCCGGGCGCCATCTTGTTAACGCGGCAGTAGCGGCCACGAATGCAGCACGGCGAGCTTACGACCGGCACCTAATTAATGTACGCTGTTCGAACTGCCAGGCTGAATACTATCAATAAACATGGTCAGTCGACCAGAGGGTCCGTAAACAGCAACGACGGAAGCGTAGACGACCCTTACGCAAATACTCTCCGTAGTGAGCTTGAGGATGTACGCGGGCACCAATTTCCCCCCGTGAATGGGTTCCTCCACCCCACACGGGGGGCGACACATTTTCACACGACCAAGTCTATCACGGTCAGTCCTCCCTCTACGCCCCTTTCCCCGTCGTGGCCGCGACTACATTGTTGTGCTGCGCATCATATTAAAACTGTCTGCCGTTAACACGGAGAGATTCCTACGGAACATGTACGGGCATACATCTGTTGTTATATCCGTATTTACTACCAGGGACCAGGTGTTTATGTACTTTGGCGTGCGATGCACAACGGTTACGAGTAACGGCTGGGGATATCCAAGACGGCACCTTTACAACCTATAACTGACGTGCGGAAGGAGCGCCGCCTCGAGCGACAACCGGTTCGACGGGGTAATCAAAAAGCGCAACGCGTTGGTCGGCAAGAAGCAATGCTCAGCGTCCATCGGGCCTGCCCTGCCTCGGATTACTGCTCGTACGTATGATATCATGAAGTAACAGCGTTGGGCGCCCTTGGCCTTGTACGTGTGATACACGGGATTATCTGTGCCTCGTTACGCGACGTGCACAGAGCATTGCACGATGTTGTTGTTTGTGCTGCTCATGTTGCTGGTGCCCGTGGTATAGTGTGGCCTTGCGGACTTTGTAATGTGTTATACACGCATGTACTCTAGTGTACTCGTATTTAGTATTTAGTCTTGACGCTTACCACGGTACCCGTTATCAGGTAAGTACAAGTGGCGGCATCGCACTGCAAAATTGACTCGTCTTCACCCGGTTTGCGTGGTACACTACCTGGTACTTCGTAATAATAATACTTGTACAAGGTTTTTGCCGCTGACGCCGCCCGCTCAATGGAGCGAGTGCTATACCTTGACACATAAGTGGCCGCCAGCAGGAAGTGAAACGATGCGTGTGGACAGACAACACACGAAAAATAAGGACACCACCACTGATACGTCGGGAACAAAAATGGCATGCTGAGAGTTGTTGTTGTTGTTGTTGTTGTTGTTGTTCTCACATTAACTCGCATAATCAAGTCCGTGGTCACAGGACAGGCTCCAGTCACTCTGGAGCTGAGGAATACCCTAGGGAACAGCACAAACAACCCAAGGTGGTACACGCATACACCACAGCTGACGCAATTCATGCCTCGACCAGAAACATATAAAAGTGAAATCGGGAGTCAGTCAGAGTGCAAGAGCTCGAGCTCTCCATGCAGACCGACGAGTAGTGGGATTGCTGAATCCGCAGGCGGTACAGATCAAGGCCGGTATAGGGGGGGGGCGAAGGGAAGACGTTAGTGACCACGGCTTGTCCAGGAGGTCGCCGAGGGTAACAGCTCCTATGATGACGATTGGAGCTGGAATAATGAAAGTAATGATGCAAGAAAATTGTTTTATTTTTCCCCTGGGGTATAATTCCACTCCAGAATGTCTGGAGCCTGTGACCACGGACTTGATCATGCGAGTGAATGTGAGAACAACAAAGTACTTGGTACCTGCTATGATACGTATCTTTTTTTTTTTTTTTTTTTTATCCTCCGGCGGATGGGGAAAAATAACATGCCTGTAGTGCAGTAGTAGTGCCTTAGAGCGTGTAGAGCATGTTTTTTCTGTTTGTCTGCAGCTCAACGTTTGAGTGCATCTTCACCTACACCAGTGGGTGGCGGTCCATGACACCTCAGGTAGCGTGGGGGCTCTCACGATGCTTTATGAGCGCCCGGCGATTGTGGTGAGATGGATTTAATGGGTGAAGCTTCGTAGTCGGGGCGGGACTGTCATCACACGCATGGAAAGTATTGAAACCTACGGATTCACTTACAATCGACATAATCCTTACTGCTGAGCATTACATACATTTCACATTTGAGGTTGAAACGCTCCGCTTACCGGTCGGTTTGGAGAAAAATAAAAAGTTTGTGTGTGAAACCTGTGCTGCTTATTCGGCTCCTACCTCTGCAACTTCGCCGCGCCAACACACAACGCCATACCACGAATCCGGTCAACTTCATCGGGTCACACGCTCATCGCCGGGCGCCTCCACACGAGCAAACTGCAGAGCTCCGAAGCCGTCTTGTTGTGCTTTTCTTTCCCGTCCTGTAGTATTTTCCTTATAAGCTGTTTGATCAGCCACCATACCCTTCTCGACAGCAGTAAGCACGTCATCATCGCAAGTGTGTAATGCCAGGCACGAGTACGAAGCAACGGGAGCTAACATAGAACGTTTATCGATCACTGAGTCAGTAGTGACAGCCCCGAGTCCCTGCTGTTTCTCCCCCGGCCGGTGCTGCTGTGTTGCCTATACATAGTGACTGACCTGCAAGTCGGTGGTCTTCTGCACAAGCATCTCGGCGGGGGATAAGTCCCGCAAGGCGTCTGCTGTCTCAGCAGCCACGACCTGCAAAGGAGAAAAGGCGATTATCAAAGCGGCCGCAGCGCTAACCGCCTTGTTCCGCAAGCTCTCGCCGTCCGGCGAGCTTGGTGTGGCCATGCACACGCCAACCGAGCCCGAGGAGTGCGGTGTCACGCGCGCCCTGCGCAGCAGCAACCCCATGTGGTAACAGAGCGAGTAGAAGCAGCAGGGGAAAACAACCGCGCGTTTGGTCCAGGCGTCGGTTCATGATTTGTGGCACGGTGCAAACATGACAGCGAGCAGACTGGGAGCATGTTTACGCTTGTCTTGAAAAGAGACTGGCAGCAAAAACTGCTGAGCCGCAGACCCCGTCAATACGCACCTATCACAGCTTGGTGTATTGTATGTAGTCTATACACAAAAGTAGTCAGAAGAGGAGAGTGGCCATGCACAAACTGCAGCATTTACATTGCAATCAATCGAATTGCCAGAGCACGGACACTGCTCTGGCTATTAAAGGGGAAGGGGACCACCACTAGGCGCGCAACACCGATGCAACACGAGCGACGGCCAGCAGCCTACAGCAGTACGGCCACCAGCAGCAGTTGTTTCGGTTGCCACGTGGGATTTCGGCTCACAGCAGACAACATGACATGAGCCAGAAACTCCTGTGAGAGCAAAACGACAGTGTTTCAATGCCTCTCCACACCTGCGAAAGTCTGGTTGTCTGCCGAAGCTATTGACGTGGAACGCATCCACTACGTTCGCACAGAAGAACGCGACTACCACGCATGCTCGCATGATGGCGGCGCTAACCACGCACGGTTGAGATTGTGACCGAATTTCGAGATTTCGTGGCTAACCGAGGTTTCATAAATATTCCGTTGGCGGTTTTAGCAGGGGGGCGAAACGCGATAATATCGTTGGAAAGTTCAGCGTGAGATCGGCATGGCAGGCGGGCGTGCAGCGTGGTGCGTGGTGCGCACAAGCGGAGGCCACCTGGCCATCTCCGATGATCAGCGCTAATCGCCGGATTGCGCTCTATGGCACCCCATATTTCCAGGCTACGTGTTTATAGGGACTGCCCATTAGACTAGTATTTTAGCGCTTGATTGAACCGGAACGGAAGGGCTCCGCTCCTGGTTTGGATCCGCGGGCCGAGACAGAGACATGGAGACACAGGCAGCGGCGGTATACAGAGCTCGGCAGAGGCGACAAGGCATAATCGAGCCAAGAAGGTTCCTCCTCGATTCGACGGCGCTTCTGCATCGGAATGTGTTATAGAGCTAAGGCGTGAAGCTCTAGCGATTGAGTTTTCGCCGCAGATGAAATGACAGCTTCCCGCAAAGGTGCAGCCTGCACTTCTCCGAGGCTTGGTGCTTGGGCCCTGACGCGTGCTGACCGACTTTGAGGCGGTTTGAAGCTACAGGCTATGACATAGTGACACATCGTAAAACTTTACCATGCCATAGCCCATAGGTTTGAAGCTTGAAGGATGGGCAAAAGTGAGTACGGGTGTTATGCGTACCAGCTGGTTCGTGCCATCTGAGTACGTACGTCATGTCGACAAACACGGACGCGGAAGGTACTGACCGCCTATTATTGCCACCCAGCAGGTGACTTGGGGCAGGAGGGTTCCACACGCTTGGTGTAGCCAACATCGCACGTGGAGAAAATGGTTTTGGACTGGAAGATGGAGCGATCGGGATGCTGTATTTTCCAAGGAGATAGTGCCCGGGCGGGAAACACGAACAAGGTGCTGTTGTGTGCTGTTGCTGTCTCTTTTAGTTTTACGTGTCAGATGTCAGAAACCGCAGTACCCAAGGGTACAAAGTTCACGAAACCTGCTAGCACACGTCGGACGCATCACCGATCCCCAATTAACAATTACCAGGTAATGATTTACGAGTAGGTATTTCGATATTTCAGGGAAGATCTGCACTTGAAGATCTGTATGATCTAGCTCATGTTGTCGGGTGGGAGCCGTACGATCTTCATGATCTAGCACCTGTTTTTTCCTGGGTTGGGTTTGTTTCGTACACAAAAATGCCAACACCAGCCATTACGCCATTTCTTATACAGTCGGATCCCGCCAGTCGAAAACGGCCCTTTTCGACTGGACTTTTTTTCGACGGGAATCTTCTGGTCCTTCTTCTTATCGTCAGTCGAGTCGATTAGTTTTTGTGCTCTTCCTGGAGGCGGTTGGTGTGAGGGAGTGCTGCTGTACAGCATTCGAAATCGGTTGGCAGCTCTGTGCTTCGCGCTTTCTCCGCGAGCAACGGCTCGACGAACCCTCGTGCCAGCGAGTTGGTGGCTTTGGGCTTAGCCGAAAGCCGCCAAAGCTACGTTCGTGGAGTTGCACTCAGCCGAGAGCCGCCAAAGCTACAGCAGGCGCAGCCGTTGTTGGCAGCATGGGATCGATACCGCGCGCCGCTGCCGTCGTGTGGTACACGCTGCTGGCGAGCGGAACTAGGAATGCGGATCCAGTCGAAAAAGTCGAGTTTTTCGACTGGATCCGCCAGTCGGAATTCTCAGTCGAAAAAAAGTTGAGTCGAAAAAGCCCTTTTCGACCGTGTAAGAAAGCCCGACTTGGGCTTCAGTCGAAAACGGCCGTTTTCGACTGACAAATCCGACTGTATAAGGAATGGCCTTAAGTGACAAACTCACCCACATACATTCTATACTACTAGTACCAACAACGCAGCCCTGCAAAGACGAGTATCGACCCTAAATTCGTCGAACTCACAGCTGACGTCGTTAGAACAATTTATAAAATACGGATCCTGGACAACTTACTCATAACGGCAGATATAGGATCTACTGTAGATGATCTGGACCGTGATCTGTCCGATGCAGTCCGATGCGTCCAAGACAGCATTGCCATTTTCCCTAGTTTACTGAGGTCCTCTATGGCAGAAAGTCTGAGCGCATCGTGTTCGCAACTAAACAGAAACCGGTACACTTAGAGTTATTCGCGCCATTTGGCAGCATGGTTGATATCCGCCCGAAAAGCTCCTTGTATCGGCAGCTCAAGGCGCAACAAACCTTACGGTACACCGACTCCTATAATATCTACTCACGTAGTGGGTTTCACTGTTGTACAGCGGTGCCTCGGCCACTGAGTGATGCCGATGTAGGGTACATTCTGTGGCGGATGTTCTTGTACCGTCAAATGGCGCGAAAAACGAACGGTATACCGTTTTATTTCAACGTGCAAAAAAACATGGTCTCGACAAATGAAAAAAGTGGTAATTGAACGTCGGAATATGCGATGCAACCCTTAGGCCAACTCTTATTACTTATAAGGGCACTTTGGAATCCGAACATTGACGTTTTCGGACACCAACACCAGTTTGCAGCCCTTTCAGATCTGGAACTGGTGATTTTTCGGGTTGGACTTTTCGAGTATTGTTTTCTGGAAGGGTTCCACCCGGAAATGCGGTTCCTTTTTCGGATAAAATCGTGACCGGAAATGGCATCTGGATTTGCATTGTGTTTCTTGAACCTCGAAGCGTAGCGGGCTTACCCGTGGGGCGAACAGTAGCGGGGTAGTGGAGTCAAAAGTAAAAATACAAATGCATCGTGTGCGTATTAAGCCCCTCTCGAGAACAGCATTAGGTGGGAAAGTAGGCGGTTGAATAGACCGGAACAAACCCCGCCATCCCGATATCCCGCTACGATGTTTTCAACCTATTATTGCAAGGTTATTGTTCGTTGATCCCTACGAAGCGTAGAGGGCTCACCCGTTGAGCTGACACTAGTGAGGTAGTGAAGTCACCGGTATGAAGACAAGTAAAATACGTATATATGTTACGTTGCTCCTAGCCAAGGCGCATCGTGGAGAGAAGACTCATTCGGTAGAAGAGGAACAACGAGGAGTGACGGCGAAAAAGCCAACATAATTCCACCATCCCGATATACCGCTACGATGTAGCCAACCTATCACTGGAAACCCCTTCTATACTCAACCGTTATCATATCCGTATCATATCCAAGCATACAATCAACAACCTTCCTGCTTCGTAAATGATACGGCAGATGCTACATTATTATATCATCATGGTAAAACGATTCAATGAAAACTATGGTCAATCAATATCCTCCCAGTACTATTGTGACAAGAAAGAAAGATTGCAGCACCATAGTCCTTGAAAAGCGCTCCATAAATCTAGAGACACAATTCAGGGACAGTATCCGACATCATTCTTCGCGAACCTAACATCTAAGTCGTAAAATCCTAAGTCCAAAAACCAAAACTCAAATCCGAAATCCATAGACCGAAAACTCAAATCTAGAATCCAAACTCCAAAATCCAAAAACTCAAACATCGGCCCTATAATCAGCACTCAGCCTTCCTTACAAAACGGTTGTCAGCTCCATAGAAGAGGGCTGCCTACAAGTGTGATCGGACAGCAATCTCGAAACTCACCAACTCACTTTCGAATCAGACAAATGCCTCCCGGCTGGGTACATACTATAATTCCATTCATATTCCAAATGCTCAAATCCAGAGCAAAATAATGCCATACTAGACAATGCAATCGTGAAAAAGTATTTTTTTTAAGTCAAGAAACAGTTACTTGCCTCCCTAAATATCATGCACTCTTAAAAGTACCAAAATCCAGCTAATATATGCAGAATCCCCATCCGCTTTCAAAAGTCAAGAAATATCAAAATTCCAATCAGCGCGCGAAAAAGTTAGTCGCCCTCGAGTTCAGACGTATCGAACTCATCGAGTTTGAGACCTTTTTTGCTCCTGGCCAAGGCACATCGTGGAGAGAAGACTTCCCGTTGTTCTTCTACGGAGTGAGTCTTCTTCTCTCCACGATGTGCCTTGGCTAGGAGCAACGTAATATATATATATATTTACGTATTTTACTTGTCTTCATACCGGTGACTTCACCGATACTGGTCGTGTTTGTTGATCCCTACGAAGCGTAGAGGGCTTGCCCGTTGAGTTGGCAGTAGTGGGGTAGTGAAGTCACCGGTATGAAGACAACTAAAATACGTATATATATTACGTTGCTCCTAGGCAAGGCACACCGGGGAGAGAAGAAGACTCACTCCGTAGAAGAACAACAAGGATTGACGGCGAAATAGCCAAAATAATTCCGCCATCCCGATATAACGCTCCGATGTAGCCAACCTATCACTGGAAACCCCTTTTATACTCAACCGTCACCATATCCGTATCATATCCAAGCATACAATCAACAGTTATGTTCTGTAAGGTTTGTGGGTTCTGAGTAAGGGTATAAGAGTCTTACTTCCAGGAGTTTCGGGTACGGGTATGTAAGTGTTACAGAACTCACAGAAGTTTCGGGTATTGTGGCACGGGCGTACAAAACTCAGAAGTTCCGGGCGGGTACAAAAAGTGCTGGACCCGTACCGCGGCAATTGTGTTTGTTAGCTCCAAGCGGGGTAAGTTTTACGTCATTGTACTAGTCTCCCAACCCAGGGTAGAGGCAAGCCGAGAAGTGAGCTCGTGCGTCGTGCGTGAGAGCTCACGGTGTACAATCAAGAACGCCAGCCAAGTACTACTAGGTACCCAATAATAGGCCAATAGCCTGATATGGCACGAAACTGATAAGTATATGTCATACTGAAAATCCCAAAACCAGTGCCCTCGCGGGTTCTTCACAAGACAGTGACGAATCAACATTAGACTCAATACCATCACGAAACACGACAAAAATGGCAGGATGAAACTCATCCTCATGAGCGAAAACCTCTTCCATACTCCCACTTAGAACTATTGCAATTATAGACGAGATTACAAAAGCCGCGCCCAAACAATATAACTAAGGATAAAGTACACTGCCAGAACGAAAATCGTAAGGATAAAAGTACACTGCCAAAACGAAAATCGTCTCATGCAGGACTGCTTGAGATGATGGCTGCGTTGTTAACAGATAACCGAGAAGGCGGGGCACAGCGAAAGTCCGGCGGAGAGCAAAAGTTACCTGCCGTAGACTAGTCCGGCGGGGAGCAAAAGTTACATGCCGTAGCCTAGTTACTAGTCTACGGCAGGTAACTTCTCCCCGCCGGAGACTAGTTATTAGTCCACGGCAGGTAACTTTTGCTTCCCGCCGGACTTTCGCTGCGCCCCGCCTTCTCGGTTATTTGTCAACAACAAGGCCATCATTTCAAGCAGTTCTGCATGAGACGACTTTTGTCGCTCCTCCGCGTCTGTGGCTGCTTGCTGTAATCCCCGGAGAGCGAGGCCCTGCTCCAAGACTACGACCCTAAAATCATCAAATCATCGACTGTCCGGGTGTCTTGACAACTTTGCTTGGGGCTGCCGAACAGCCCTTTTCTCCAACTTACTATCGTATGTGTATCAGCCCCAGCAGGCCCCTTCTGGTCTTGTCACCACCAGAAAAACACTACCTGGTACAAGTTTTTCGGATTTACAAAGACTGTTTGATTTGAACATGAAAACACACTTGGGGAGTACCAGGCGAAAAAGGCTTACATACCATCCAGAACGAATTCCAGACGATAGTATTTGCGGGTCTCCACCCTCACCGCAAGTAAATCGCCTGCTGTTTACGGGTCTCCACTCTTGCCGTAAATAAAGAAACGTCGCATTCGACCAAAAACTATAATTCGATCGAAAGGTGGATCCATCGTAAAAATACATTCACCAATTTGACCGGACCTGCCCCCCCCCCCCCCCGCCTCGCGATGTTGCCGAACCGTAAAGCCCCGGCTGACGAAATAATGACCAGATCTGCTCCCTCCGTGACGTCTCCCGCTGCTGCTTTTGCTGCCGCGTATCATGGAGTGCGTGCAGCCATGCCGCTCGACTTGTTGCCCGCACGAAACCCCATCGTTGTTTGGTACTGCTGCAGACAGCCCACGATTACCCCACGTTCGTTCCTACCACTGTTACCAGCAGCAGGAAGCACGCAGCTATTATGCCGCGCGATTATGCCCTACCAAACCACCCCCCTGGAAGGATGCACACCAAACCACCCCCGTGGAAGGGTGCACACGGCCGGCGGCGTGCAACTTCTCGCGGAACGTGCAAATAACCCCATATCTGCTGCCTCCACGACCAACCTTCTGAAGTGGAGTGTATACGGCAAATAAAAACGAAAATAAAGGCCGTGCGACTCAAAATACCCCGTTCACAACACACGGCCGTGGTGGCTACGGCTGGCTATAACTCCGCCATACTCGTAGGGCTTTTAGCTGCTGCTGTAAATCCCCCTGGCCTCTGTATACGGTGGGAGTGTCCTAGGTTATGCTACCACCATGAACATAAGCTGCTGCTACTCCCTGCCTGCACGGTTATACCCCACCGTAGGGCTTTAGCTACTACTGCTGTACGTAGTCTACAGCAGCAGTGGCTGCTCCCTGAAAACGACGTCTCCATCACAACATAATCTCTGGGTCAGAAGACCACTCGCCTATCAGGCTACCCTCTCTGCTCCGTCTTCCACCATCGAAGAATCTCAATGATGGCGGTACAGAATCTCTCCCTGCCATACCAGCGGTGGCCCTCTCCTCCTCACCGGACTCCTCCTTGCGCCTTGCTTCTCGTCTCCGCTGGTCTCTAAAAAGGCTGGCTCCAAAAACATGACCTATCCTCACCAAGCTCTCTGTGAGATTTGCCATACTTCCTCCCATCGCCTGCGCTTTCGTTATTTCGGCTTGTTCGGGAGCATGGCCCTTCTCCAATACTGCTGACCCGTAGACCCCCCATGAGGCTAGACCGAACCGGTTTTCTCTAGAGTGTTTGTTAGCTCCAAGAGGGGTAGGTTTCAAGTCATTGTACTACGTCTCCCAAACACAGGGTAGAGGCAAGCCGAGAAGTGAACTCGTGCGTCGTGCGTGAGTGCTCACAGTGTGCCATCAAGAACGCCAGTCAAGTACTACTAGGTACACAATATTAGGCCAATAGCACGAAACGGCACAAAACTGATACAGTAAGTAACGGTCATATTGAAAATCCCAAATCAACATATTGTGGCACGGGGCGTACAGGACTCACAGAAGTTCCGACTACGGGTATGAATGTCTTACAGAACTTCCAAAAGTTCCGGGTACAACTAAACTATCCGCTTTCCATTAGCATCGGTCTAAGTGCATGATAATAATTCGTTCAAATTCTGCGCCAATTGCGCCGCTTTCGGTTTCGCGGTAACATGCATCGCCTCTTGCTAGCGCACGAGCTTCCGCGTGGGTGCCGCTTAGCTTTGCTCTTGGGCGTAGCGCGTCCGACTCTTGGCTAAGGTGCCTCTCTTCCTAAGGAGGAAATGGACCCCTCGTAACTGTTTCTCTTTTTGCGCTCTCTTTTGGTGTTACGATTCATGTGAATCGAAAAAAGTAAAAGTAGACGTAAAATCGCTGATAAATTGCTAAAACTTTCATTTTTGCCCGCGCGCAGCAGCAGTGCAAGCAAAAAAACTCCACAACATGCTCAAAAACACGTCCCAGGCACGTAGTATGCGGCAACTCGGCGGCAACGAAAAAGTACGTGCCGCAGGTTTCAAGCCCTTCAATTTTTGCAGACCTTTTTATGAAAACCAGGCACATCAGCCGCCTTTCCCTCCCGAGCACAACTCGTTTACATGGTGAGTGCATGCAGAGTTACATACCCGCAAAAAGCGGCCGAAATTACCAAGGTTGTGTTCTGTAGCTACCCGTACCCGGAACTTCTGGGAGTTCTGTACGACATTCATACCTGTACCCGGAACTTCTGGAAGTTCTGTACGCCCGTGGCTACAATACCCGGGGTACGGGTACAGCATGTTTTGTACCCGCTCGGAACTTCTGTGAGTTCTGTACGCCTATGCCACAATACCCGGAACTTTTGGAAGTTCTGTAAGATCCTCATACCCTTCCCCGGAATTATGTGACTCCTGTAAGATTGTGGCACAATACCCAGGGTACGGGTATACCTTCGTTACAATACCCGGGGAGCTCTGTATTGTGGTATTCATTCAGGTTTAATCCGAAATTATGCATTAATTAGGAGTGTTGTCATGTTTTACCAGTCACACAAACCGAACATCGAACACAGCAAGCAGTACGGATCATCATATAACAGGAGCACCTGTTGTTTGATGTCTTTTTCGTTTCTAAGGGCACCTATTAACGTATTAACGAAGGACACTTTTGAATCCAATTTGTTCTTTTTTATGAATCGAATTGAATTCGATTCGATTTGTGTGAAACAATGATTTTTTTCCTCCTATCGGAATATTGCAGATCTCGCTATCATAAAATTCAAGTCTTGAACTATTCTCTTTGTTTTCGGTGGCTTTGCTTCTTCTTTGTCGTGGTATTTGGCTTATCGAGCTAGTGGAAAAATTGGGCTTGCGACCGCCATTATTTTGTTTTAGGTGCCGCAGCCGGGTTACGCTTTGATATGATCTGTGTTACAAAAGAACAGTAGTAGTAGACGTGTGCGTTATTTCCTATGAGCGCATCAGTGTATACAGTATGCCGATCGCAGTAATTGGAAATGCGTTGACAATTGTGTCTTTTTTTGAGCAGTCGATTTGTTTTTTTTGCCCCTTTTGAGGCGGGCATTTACCCGAGAATTACCCGTACCCGGGACTTGTGTGAACTCTACAACCCTACCCGTACCCGGAACGTCTGTGAGTTCTGTACGACATTCATACCCGTACCCCAACTTTCTATTTTCGTTCTGTCTGTAGGGTACACACAAAACCATACCCGGGGTATTTACCCCGGGTATTACCCTGCAAATAACTTCTGTAACTTCTGTAGGACACTCAGACCCGTACCCGGAACTTCTGGAAGTTCTGTACGCCGGTGCCACAAAGACCCGGGGTACGGGTACAGCATGTTTATACCTGCCCGAAACTTCTGGAAGTTCTGTACGCCCGTGCCACAATACCCGGAAGTTCTGGAAGTTTTGTAAGACTTTCATGCCCGTACCCGGAACTTTTGGAAGCTCTGTAAGACTTTCATACCCGTACCCGGAACTTCTGTGAGTTCTGTAAGACCCGTGCCCCAATACCCGGGGTACGGGTATATCATGTTTTGTACCCGCCCGGAACTTCTGTGAGCTCTGTGAGACCCGTGCCCCAATACCCGGGGTACGGGTATATCATGTTTTGCACCCGCCCGGAACTTCTGTGAGTTCTGTATGCCTGTGCCACAATATCCGGAACTTCTGGAAGTTCTGTAACACTTCCATACCCGTACCCGAAACTTCTGGAAGTTCAGTAAGACCCCCATACCCTTACCCGGAACCCACAAACCCTACAGAGCTTAAGCGTGGAAATTACCACCTCAAACCCAAATGGGGCCCTAAGCACGGAGACATACTGCATTCATGCAAATGCACGTGTTGAGCGCTGGATTCTGGGGAGATAGTTTGAGTTGTTCTTCGAGAGGTCTACCCTAACGTCAGCAATGGCGGAGGCGTCGTCAGGCCAGGAGGTTGCTCGTATCCTTATCCTCCTTACATCCGTAGCTATTCCGCCGCTTGTTTCAGCAAGGAAAATGGGTCCCACACGGCGTGCACCCTCACCCACACTGAGCTTCTTGCAACTCCCGGAAAGCCAACTGCTTCCCATCAGCTACAAGAAAAGCTACCGAGTGCTTTCCTGATCAGCATACAAGCGGGGAACACCCCCTCGGCTCCCAGCGGGCTACTTGGCCCAACGAGGCCAGGTGAGCCTAAAATCGCCCACAAAACCACGAGACAATTTTTTTGACACAGCCCATTAAACAGCCCAGGAATTGCGATTCCGATCACACTGAATCATACATGCATGTTTTGCGGGACTGCCATGCTGCAGTGGCCCCACAGATCTGGTGGGAGCGCTGTGAATATGTTGTCGATGTTGCGTTTGTTTGCGGCAGAAGTGTTCCTTTTGTCTGAAGAGGAAGCTGCGCATTGGTGATCGTAGCAAATACTCCACGCTTTCACAACATACAACATTATACATATAAATATCCAAGTGCCGTCTTTTATGTAGAATTTCTGACTTGCTTCCTTGAACGAATGGTGTGTTTTTGGCTCTGAAAGTCTAATCCCGGATGGATTTGCATCATCCGTGCTTTGTAGTGTCAGCTAGACTCCCGTACCACTTATCTACTGAAATTTCCCGGCCGAGGATGGCGTCCGCCGCCTCGAGACCACCGCGATTGCACGACAATCATTTCCGTTGACTGCTGCTAGGGTGTTTGTCCGGTAGTGGTAACGTTGTAACCGTATCTGTTTATATGGGCAATATGTGTGTCCCATATTCCTTCTCTCTGTGTTATTCAAAATACCAAACTTTTGTCTAAATTATTGTGTTTCCATCAGTTCGCATTTCGTATTCGTCGAAGCAAACACATGAGGCGATTTTTTAGATAGTTATTTCCGGTCGGCCACATGGTGGGCTTAAGCGCGGATGTTTCTGCTGTCTGTGTCATATCCCGTCGCAGCTCAAGGTATCACGTCCCACTCGAGCTGATATTTCCTTCCAAAACCTGAAAACATCGCTGTACACAGGTTTTTTACTGCGTCTTGTAGGCTCTTGTAGACTCAATTTTCTACTATCATAAGTAAAACCTTGTCTAGCTGTCCTCTGTATGCACCATTGAGAGGTGTCTGTCAAATGTGGAGACCCGATTCGTTTCCGGCGCCGAGTGTTTTCAGGTGAAGTTCAACAATTTGTGTAGTGTAAAACCAAGTACCGCGGGTGGCGACAGCTTCATCGTTTTTCCGGTTTATTTGTTTATGTTTAGGCTGCTATTTTCGAATTGGAATCGCTCAATTATTTTGATCACAGTTATCAACCTCACTGGGAGTACCTCCACCATTGCCATAGACTAGACTTAAACTGCCCGGGCAGTTAGTGCAATATACCATGGTGTCAGTAGAGAGTATGCACGCGTAGCATCTTGGGCCTGGACTGTGCTCTGTCTTCCTTTCTGACCAGCCTCACGGCTCCTCTCCCACTCCGCCGCATCACCACCAACGTGCTGGTGGGTAAAACCACCGAATACAAAAGCAGGGACGAACGCGAAAAGAGAGGAAAAGTGACGGGAACGGAATGGAAGGAAAAGGAAAGAACAAAACGACAAAATAAGGAGAGAAAAGGAAATAAAAGCAAAGGAAAAGGGGAAAACGCAGGAGAGGAACGCCAACGGAAGACCGCGACACAACCCGCCGCAGCAGCTGAGCCCTCGGCGGCGACCGTTCCCATGCTTCCACTCGCGGTCGTTTCCGGGACCGAGGAAGCCGCGCCAGCCGCCATGGTCGTTACCATGGCGACAAGGGGGGTGCTCAGGGACAGGAGCAACCGTTCCTTCGGCAGCGACCGCTCCCATGGCCACGGAAGCCGCGTCCCCTGCCGCGGCTGTCTTCGCGAAAGAGGAAGTCGCTCCGTGAGCCGAGGCCGTGAACAGAGCAACAGCGCGGGTCGTCCCCGCAGCAGCAAAAAGAGGACGCTATCACAGCGAGCGTGAACACATCCGCCGGGGCAATCGCAGCGGGCAGGACCGCCGCCACCATCGTCACCGCAGGAGCCGCAGCCGCAGCCGCGATCGCCGTCGCACCAGCACCACACGCAAACATACCGCCGCCGCCGCGATGCCCGGTCACCATCGACAATACTTCAATTGCTGATACAACAACGGAAGCAGCACCAGCTGTCGTCGTCCGCACTCTTGGATAGACGAAGTTGACGTCCCGCCCTCAGGGACAGTAGCAGTCGTTGCCCCAGTTCACGGACAGTTGCCATCGCCAACGCCGCGGAGAAGGTCGCTCCCGCAGCCGCCATAAGAAGAGATGCAGCAAGCAGCACAGCAGCAGCAGCAGCAACTGCTGCCGACGTCGCCACGCCTGCGGGAGGAACGACGGCGAGGACGACGGCGCCGCGGTAATAGCTCCAACAGGGGCAGCAGGTCCACTCCACGTGCCCTTAGGGAGCAGTATCCCCGGCAGTCCCCGTCGCCCCCACCGCCGTCGCCGAGGACGGTGACGACGACAGTGACGGCGCCGCGGCTACCGCAGCAGCAGCAGCAGCAGCAGCAGGTTGACTACACGTTCCCTCAAGGGCCGTGGAAACAAGATAACATAAGGGGAAAATACAGCAACACGCAGTTGCCGCACGGGCAATACCACATACTCCCGGCAAACACCGTATACGGCGTGCAGCAGGGAGCTAGGCCCCACCTTCAATTGGTGCCTTGGGTCTGGCAGCCGAGTCTTCAGGCGCAGTGGCTGCAGCACCATCGGTCAAATAAGAACCACAACAGGCCACATCGCCGCGAGGTCCACGACAGCACCAACAGGGGGAGTCGTGGATGGCCGCGGCTCGTCGGATGGTGCTGGCCGCGGCTCGTCGGCTGCCGCGGCTCGTCGGCTGGTGCTGCACGTGCGCGCGGTAACTGCGGACGAGACGAAGCCACGGCATCGCAGGAACAATGATTTGGAGTTTCGTTGCCTACAGGGAACTGTCGGTGAACATATTTTACCACCTGCCAATGCGACTACAATGAGCTGGAATCTCGATTAGTCCAGTTCGGAACGGGGGTGAGGCAGCGGCTCACATCCATGAACGTCTACGTGAGCAGGTCGTTGTCGGAGTACATGATATACCGCAGGTGAGTGACCTCGGGATCTTTGACGACATTGCCAGGCCTTGCCAACCCGATTAAATCGTTACCTCGAGGCCACGGGGTGTTGGAAGCGAGACAGCGTCGCGGTGCTCTCGCAGACTCGGCGTTTATCACTGGAAAAGGGGGGCGAAGGGCAAACTATGAAGGGACGAGCGGAGGGGAGGGAGCAAGCTGCCCGCCATGGAATCGCTTCAGGCGTGGAGAAAGAACAGAGGCTGTTCGGGACAGCGCGTGTGTCGCACGAATTGCGTCGAAGGGGCGTGGAGCCGAGGAGGAGGAAGAAAGGGGAGGGAAGTACACGCCCAGCGATCGCTTGTTCCTGGTGTCTTTCTTTCACGTGCGTGCGTCAACCCCAGGCGCACACCAAACCCCTTTGTAAGGCCGCAAGGGTGTCTGAAACGACCGTCCGAGGAAGCGAAGCCGGGAAGACCCCGACATCCCATGCAAGGACGAATTGCCCGTGGGCAAGACACCAAGGGCAGGGTAATCGCATTTTCGCCATGCGGCACTGGAAGGTCCGTTCTTTCAAGAGTGTGGAAGAAACGAATCTTCCGCGACGTAGGGTGTTGATGATTATGTTGTCCTCTCCGTCTTGCCCAGGTAACTGCTCATCGCTTAACATGTCGGAGTCTTCCCGATCTCGATTTCTCGGACGATCGTTCCGATTGTTCTTACGGCTTTTACAAAGGGGGTATGCACTTGGGGTAGACGCACATACGTTAGAGAAGGCCGCGACGGACCAATGGTCGCTAGGTGTGTACTTGTGGCTTCTCCTTTTTTCGGCTTCAAGTTCGTTGGACGCAGCTAGTGCGATACACGCGCCATCCAGAGTAATCTCTATGTTATCCCTTCACCTCTGGAGCGATCCTGGGCCAGATGTTTGCCCCCTTCCCTCCGTTCGTCCCTCGCTGATTTACCCTTACGCTCGTCTTCGTCCCAGAGGTAACGCCATCTCTGCGAGAGCGCTGCGATGCTGTCTCGCTTCCACATTCCCTGCGTTGTGGCTACAGCGAAACTTTTGCATCGGATTAGCAGGACCTAAAAAAAATCGGCGTGGTGCTCACCGCAGCAGGCATTTGTCAGCGTGGTGGGTGGCAGGCGGCGCCACAAACGACGATTGATCCAGTGGCTAAGCTCTCGCTCCCTAATAATGCGGTCGGATAGCGATTCCCTTCCTTGGCATGGGAAGCTACTTGAGGCATTTGATGTGCGTATACAGCTTGCTAGCGTCGCTGATTTTTAACCGTCCGAGGAACAAGCGGTTTGCGTCGGTGCTGATCGAGATTCTTAGGTCGCCGCCGATTCTGGCGCTGCCTGATTGGGGGGCTCTGTTTCAGCGGCATATCGACGCCAGTGGGCTGGGTGCCGCCACCAAGCTTACGCGGGGCAGTACAGGGGCGGAGCGCGTTATTGTGTGCGAGAGCGTCACTGGTGACCGAAGGTGGACGCTAGGTGTTCCGCGACCGAACGATAGGTCGTGGCGGTGCTGCGGGCGATCCAGCATCTCAGACCGTATGTGCTTATGGGTAAGGAGGTTTGTCCTCATCACTGGCTGTTCCGCGCTTACGTGGCTGCTCAAGAGCCAAGCCCTCTCAGTAGGCGCTTAGACTGATCAAGTACGATGTGAATCTCCGCTGGAGGCCGGGCGTGAACCACTAAGCCATCCTACGGTAGTTGCGGTATTCTTGTGCTGAATTATTTCTGACTGACGGATCTCCTTAATGGAGAAACTACGCAATCGGTTTAGAATCCCGTTCGTGTTTCAGCACATGATATTGTTCGTTATTGTTCTAGCCTATGGGATTGTTCATCGTGTTGATTGGGTTAACTTTTTTTTCAAAGGCGTTCGTCGGGTGAGGCATATATGAGAACACCCATTAGTAATTCGCAGGTTGCAGTAAGTACATTGTAACGCGGAGCAGAAAGAGCCGAGAAACATGCCCTAGACCTACCCCCTGTGCACCACGCCTCTATCCCTAGCCCTGCCTCAAACCCTCAATCATGCGCTCAGATCGCTGCATAGGGCATAGTTGCGGAGGGCATCTCTCTTCAGTCTTATATCTGAAACTCGAGGCCACTACAGCGGGAGAAAACATGCACATGTGATGCAGCTATCCGAGGGCGCGGTTGGGGGTTGAGTCTAAGAGGTAGTGTATTTGCAGCGTTTCGCGCATCTCTCGGCTGATTACGTTTTTTTTCTTGCAACCTGTGGCTTACCCAAAAGCGCTCTCGGTGCATGGGTCCTCAAGTGAAGAGCCCCAGGAGAACTACGCCAATCGCTTGTCCTAACCCGTTTTGGGCTTTAGGGGTCGCCTGGCGAGAGAGCACCTACTCAGGGTCCTCTGTCATGCGGTTGCTCGCCCCATTGTCACATATCTACATATATATGCCTGATATAAATATGTAGTTGTGTGGAAGTGGGGCTAGCGACTATTTGCTAGGAGACACTGAGCAGGTGTTTAATTGCCAGGTGCCGCCGAAGGGTCAATAATAGGATATAATAGGCGCTTCATCCCCGGCAGACAACCATAACTCGCCTCGTACGGCGACATCATCCCGGAGTTCGCCGTGGTCGCCGCGCGGTTCATCCATTCCGCTCCCCAGAATATCACCTCTAGCCGAAGGCGACCACCGTTGGCGGAGTGACGTTCTAGACGACCTCGAGCAGGACGCGAGTACCCAACCGGGAAACCTCCATTCAGGCGGCGTGGCCAGCCCTGGCCGCTGTCCAGATATCTGATGCTGATCTCGACCGGGGTGTTGTCGTCGGGGGTCCTCGGGGCCGTTATCGCGGCGAATATTAAATGCCGCCGCAATCACAAATGCCCACGCACGCACCGCTGGTGAGCTCACCTTCCGCAGGGGACGCGCAGAGGTGTCCCATTTCAACGAAGTAAACTCCACCATCTACTGCAGGCCGTACGCACAATCGTATCAACGTCGAAGTGCTGTCGGTTAACATGGATCACACACTCCGATCTGTCTGCACTCCGAGCATTCTCGACGCACCCCTACCGTAGCATGCGTTCACCAGCTGTCGGATGGACTGTCCAGGCTCACGGTCGGTGACATGCTGGGGGGGATGCTTACGACTCCTATTCCCAGACGAATTTTCCACGAGAACCACGTACACAGCCCCGCTGGGGAGTAGTTCTCGACGAGGTGTTGGATTTGAACTGGGGGCGGACAAGTTAGACATTCCAACAGAGACTAACGCGGCAGTGGTGACTAGCCTGATGTTTACCCCGACGAAACTGCCGTCGACGGTGTCATCGACGGGGCAGAGATTAACGCATGGGCTGTGACGCCAGTCGTGGGGGGGTCGTTTGCGGCAGCGACGAGGATGTGGGCCACAGTGGGAGGCCCCGTTGAGGCGGTGGCCGGGAAGGTTTGTATACGCTCTTCTGGGGATACCTAGTGCAGCCACTGATCATGCCGGCGGTGACCAGGTCCTAATCGGCGGCCTCGGAAATCGAACCCTCGAAGCAGTCAGCGACTGTACCGCTTCCGCCGTTGCCATCGTCGCCAGTCCCGCCTCCGCTGCCCCTGTTGTCGCCGGGGCTGCCTCTTGTCGCTGCCGTCGCCGAAACCGGTACCGCCTCCACGGCTCGCGTTGGCGTCTTGCAGATCGCCTCCTCTACCGGGGAGGTAGGTGTCGAGCGCGAAGTACCTGGGGCCGCTTCCCTCAGTGGTAGCCCAGGTGTCGGACGTGCTGTGCGACACACCTCAGTTGGTGCAACGCCAGCCTGAGGACGCCCGGCTAGGACCAATCGGGAGCAGTATTCGGGGAGGAAGCGATAGATGTTATAAAAAATGAAAATACACTCCAGCTGTGAGATCGAAGATTTTGTCGAAACTCATCTTTGCAAGCTGTGTGTGGTACTCCGATCGCTGTTACGGGTTGTGTGTCCTCATTAAGGATATAGGTCGGCGGCTCCCCTTGCAACTACAGAGTAGCTATCAGGGTCAACAGGGTGATGTTAGTTAGTCTGTGCGCGGAAACTATAAAACCCGTTTCTGAGGGGGACAAAATCTGACGGCTGTGGAAGGAAATGCATCCGTTTATCAAGTGAATTATGTAAGTCGAATAACCGGTGAGGGGAGGGCGGGGTTTTGAAGGACGTGGGGGCCTGGTTTTGATCAAAAGAGGCGGGGTTGGAGGGGGGGGGGGGAGGGAGGGGGGGGAGGGCGGGGGGGGAGCGGACGGGCGGGAAATTTGTGCGTGGAAGCTATAAATCGCTTAAAGGGATAAATCTGATGGTTTTGGGAAGAAATATATATATATATGCACCGCAGAAAACGGCTCGTTATGTTCTCGACGTCAAGAACTTGCTTTGGATCGCCCCCCAGGGGGGGGGAATCGAAGCCGATCGTTACCCCGAGCGCCGATTCCAGGGGTAATGACGATCGTGTACAGCATCTACTGCTACCCGGCATTGCGGGAGCCCTCACGCTGGTCAAGAGCAAGTACCGGTGGCCGACCATAGCCTAGGACGTCAGGGAATACGTGTTTCCATGTCGGTGCAGACGAAATAAGCGGGCCTGGAGTCAATGAGTGGCCATGACCCCCACCCGGCTGCTGCGGCCATAGCAGGTGCTCAAGATGGACCCCCAGAACGTGAAGCAGATTTCCAACGCGACGAACAGGTATTTAAGGGTAGTTTTGTGTAGGGCCAGCGACTTCTATCGGTGTACTCGTTAAATCCAAGGATTCCGTTTGCATGTCGTGGAAACCCTTGGAGCTGCTGCTTACGTACGTTTGGTGTATCGCGGCTGATATGGGGTCGAGTGACGCCCGGGGGAATCTCAACGATCCAGTGGTCGCCCACCTTTACCAGTGACTTAAGAGTGAACCTCGACCGTCGGCCTGCTGATATTCTCGCAGTCTAGGGGCCGTGGGGATGATGGGGAACGGGGGGATTTATTTATGAGATGCCGGCGCAGATCTGCACATTCTGAGGTGCGAGGTGGAGAGTACGCCAGGGCGGCCTGTAGAATTCAGAGGACGGCGCCAGATCCACACGTCTCCCCAAACAGGACACGTTTTCGCGCTGTATTTTTTATTTGGCCGTGGCGCACGCGCGAACCTCGACACCTTATTTCCGCACTGGACAGAGAAGTCTTCCTTACGAGGCACGACAATTTTGTGGCACAAAAGTAGGCGGCGTTCCTGGAACTGCGCAGAATACTCGAAAGGTGGCAGGAGACAGAATAGACAATGAGCGCGCCACAACGCGACGATTATGCGGAAATGTCTGGGTGAGCGGGTGAAGATGGGAGACGTGGAGCTGGTCAGGGAGGCGGACAGGAAGCTAGCGAGGACGAGCACTCACGAAAACTGGTGCACGAGCACTAGACCGGACCGTAGCGTGTGAGCACTAGATCGGACCGTAGCGTGTGACTCTCATCGAACAACCGGACTTCAGTTTCGAAGCCACGTTGAGAGGTCGCTGGATTAGGGGGAAGATGACGTCGGCGTGTAACATTGTCGATGTGTTCTATCTGCGACCGGAGTGTTTGCGCCACGCCTTTTAGAATGAGTTCACGCACTTAGCGGGGCGAGGGCCGCTACACTCTGACTAATGGGAGGGCGGTTGGAAGCTCACCAGGCGTGTGGAACTGGCAGTGCCGTAGCTGTTAATAAAATGAGACAGAGTCAGAGTGGGTATGTGAGGTAGAGGTCAGAGACATCGGCACACCCCGCTGGAACTCGGCGTCTTCCATACGCTGCGGGAGACGTACCAAGGCCGAGACTGCCACCCCCGGCTAGCATGACCGTCGTCGAATAGTGAACGGGATCGCAAACGTTTCAGGCAGTATTCCCAGATTGATACACGGCCCGAGGGGTCTTTCGCAGGTTCTAATTGGGCGAGCCCAGTCGTGATGGGGTGGGTGTACCGCTTCCAAGCACCGTACTGGCGGGTGCGGTACCCAAAAAGAGACTGGAAGAGGTTAGTCGCCGCAAAGTGACTCGAGGGGTTGGAAAGTGCGGAGACACCCAAGGCAGGGGATAAATTTTCTCACCAGCAGTGATCCAGGAGCGGGAAATGACTTGACTGTTTTCCGGAATGCCCGTCAAGCACCAAAGCTCACAGGCGTCGGGCAGGGGTGATTATAGCGGCGCTGAGGCGCTGGGCAAGGGTGGATACCAGATACTTTGTTAGGCGGGAGGCGTGTGCTGTTACCGGGTTTGACCGGAATGCCCGTTTTGCACCGACGACAATTGCAAGTGGGGAAGTAGGGGCGTTGGAGCATCGGGGGCCAGCTGTGAGGTGTGACGGCTATCCGAGCCACTCCTACGCGAAAGGCCTATTGATCAAGCTGTCGGAAACTCTCTGTCGCAACAGGCAAGGAGGATATGGCTCTGGCTGGAGGCGCCTTCGAATGTTCTGTGGGGAGCCAGAAATGGAATCAAAAGCATATATGACCTGGTGCTTTTTAGTACCGTCCAAGGAACAAAGAAACCAAGTCAAGCGATCTGTGCCAACCGTCCCAGTCACCTGTCACGTGCTACGCGTTGTGCACACGGTTCGTCTGCGAACGCGTTTGAGGCCCCGCTAACCAACCGTGTAGCCCATTTCAACAACTAAAACACTATATAACTGGGCAGGTTGAGGGGGTCCGATCTATCTGTGGAACCTTATCAACGAGCTTAAATAGCGCAACGTTCGCCACTCGTGCGAGTGTCGATCTAGGCCTCCTTTGTGGCCTGAGGGCTGGGAGACCTCCATATTTGCAGTGTGAAGCCCCTGGTTGGGTATTGCGTTGTTAGGGGACTACTTCAAGGGTTTGATTCACTAGGATCGCCGTGTGAGCCAATGGTGCCTAATATTTGTATGCATGCATGCATGCTGTCGTCATGCATTGTAAAAGAGGCACTTACCTCGTATAAGTATTGTATCTACAGAGTCTGGCCCACGGACTGATTCTACGATAACCCCCCCCCAGAAAGAAAACAGTGATTTTCTTTTACGAACATTTCATGGCTGCTCGACACATGGAAGGATACGATTGAAAACAAAGTATCCATATATTTTTCTTGTGTGCAAAGGCCTATCGATTGGTGACGTCGGGGTGTCGAGGGACACACCATATTTAAGGAGATACGAGCGGGAGCTGGTTGTGAAACCGGCGATTTCGTGAAAGAAAAGTTAAGGGGGCTACCGTAGAACGACTTCACGGCTTGTTGTTTGTGCATGTTTTACTCGTTGTACGAATTCGTGAAGCGAAGTCGGGGTACGTCGAGCACCACAACACATCGAATGCGAAATCTTATGTGTTAGCGCGTTTCCATGCGTAGTGAGTTCTTGCTATGCATGTGGAGGACTGGCAGTTAGTTGCTCCCAGCATCGCTCGATACGATAATTAACCGGAGGACCCCAAATACCCCCCCCCTTTCAATGCGCCATTCCCGCCAATCGTTAAGCTCGTGATGTATGAATGGACATACATATGAATAGACAACATGCATGTTGTCATCCCCCAGGTAGCAAAGCCCCTGGCAGCAAGTAAGTGACGAGTTCACGAACTTCCGGCCGTATAACACAGCTAGCTGCTGCGATACAATTCAACTCTGTACGTAGTTGGTGTATGTACAACTCTTTTTTGGGCGAGTCTTAGCATTTTTGTGCGCTTGGCATATTGGCAAACCAGTTGGAGGCTGTTGCTATTGTGAGAGGGCGAGATATCGTTTGTTTTAAGGGTGCGTGAGCACGCCACTCCAAGGTAGACGTTGGTTGCGCAAACGAGTAGACGATAGTTAGTTGTAGCTATCATCCAATGCAACAAAAAAAGCTGTACGAGTAATGCCAGTGTGTATGTATAAAATGCCCACTCGTTGTGCATATATATTGTGTACTGGTCAGTGCACCAGAGGGAGGGCGCATATATTCGATCCCCTTGAACGGGTGTGCACAGCAGTATGGATAGCATAGCCGTTTTTTCATTGATTTTCTGAGTCCTCAAATGACGAATAAATGCGGATTCTTCGTTTCTATGCGGAAGCCCACCAGTCCGCGTAGTGGGTACCCACCTGGTCATCGCCACGTCATCCCACCCCTCCCCAGAAAGCACTCCCTACCGTAGTCTTCCTCTAGCAGGTCCTTCAGCACGTGTAATGGAATGCTCTCCGTAAAAGGATACCAGGTAGTTTATAGATTCGACGTGAAACCATGGCATGGTTGAGGTGTACTCACGTGATATTAGATGTCACGTTCACGCTAAGGCCATCATAGATGGGCGATAGTGTAGGTGACGATGATTGGACAAGCAGGATGCCCCTCATCTCACTACCCTGCACTACCCTGCACTACCGTGCCCTACAAACACACGACAGTTTGACACACGAGAACATCCTCTGGTATGCATTTTCGGCTCTTTCGATCGTTGGCTCTTTTGGTCGTTGTTTTTGGGTACTTCGTATGATACCGCGGTGCTTTGTACAGGAGTACCTGGTACCAGGTACCAGGTACCTGGTACATAGTCTACATATCTTCGTCTCTCGCACCTGGTGTATATTTTCCCCCTTCCCCCCCTCCCGCCCCCCTTTTGATCAAAATCAGGCCCCCACGTCCTTAAAAACTCCGTCCTCCCCTCAACGGTTATACGACTTACAGGGTTCACTTGATAATAAACTGTTGCATTTCCTTCCACAGCTGTCAGATTTTGTCCCCCTCAGAAACGGATTTCATAGTTTCCGCGCACAGACTGCCTAACATCACCCTGTTGACCCTGATAGCTACCGGTACACTGTAGTTGCAAGGGGAGTCGCCGACATATATCCTTAGTCCAATGAGGACACACAACCCGTAATACGCGCGATCGGAGCATCACACACAGCTTGCAAAGATGAGTTTCGACAAAATATTCACAGCTGGAGTGTATCTTTGTTTTTAAAATATTTTCGGATTTTTTTTGTCGCAGTTGCACATCTCGATCGAAGCGACGGCACTAAATAACAGCACACTTCTTGTCTCACGACAAATACTACTACTGATGCTTGCATGCTTGCATCCCCAGTGGCTCTGCATGCTGTGATATCTACCTCGTAGCCTTGAGTTCAATGTACTATGTACGGCAAACAGAGCCAAATTAGTAAATTGGTAAAACTGCCGTCTGTCTGCAATCGCGTTCATACGATAATGCAAATAGGGTGTTCCAAACGTATGGCGTTTCGATTTAGGTTCACCAAAAATACATGCATGCTGCAGTAGAAAGGAGAAAGAGCTGCGATGTACTGCACGAAAACCAAAGAAATACATCCTACAGCTGCCAAGAAAGGCCCTCCGCTTTGTTGCGGCTAGCTGTTGTTCCTAACGAAAAGCTGCTGCCCCTCGTACCCCGTTCATAAGCAGTCTATCGCCAACGTCGCTGAACAACAATCTTCGAGTGGATCAGCATGGCGATGATAATCAAGTACGACGGAGCTATGCTGAACGGCGTGATGGAAGGCCGAGGACGGGCCGAGTATGGCGATGGCGAGGTGGGTACTCTGTCTGCATTGATTGGTCGCCGAACTAGATGCACGAAACAGAGGATGCCCTTGAGTCCTGTCTGCGTTTAACTTAGTTACCGCACTAGATTATCTACAGTAGATCGAGGATCCCTTGAGCAATCGGGGCAGCCTAGACTGTTCCCTCATGGACATAGTCAGTCACAGGATACTGTACTGGTAAGTAACAACAGTATTGATAGTAGTAGTTGCGATGTTTGTTCTTCGATAATTCTGGAAATTATTTGAAACACGTCAGCTGTGATTTCAACCGATTGAATGGTCGATATACTACTCAACTTTGCAAAAATGATCTGTTGTTCGTTGATCGACCCTTTGATCGACTCCACAACAAGCAGTGTCATGCAATCAAAGCATTTTGGCGTGAGATACTCGATAGGATGTGATACTTGATATTGCCTCTGTCTGCAGTTGCGTTTCCACCGAAATAATAAGAGGTAGAGCAAGGCAAAGCTACACACAGTGGGTACGAGTATCCCAATTTAAGAGCACTCCGTAACAAGCCGAAACAGGCGCTGTTGACTGCAACGTATTGCTCTTATCTGTAGAGGCCGTACATGGCTTTTGGTATGGCGGGAAATGCCGATATCACCGCCGCATGATCTTATCTTGGGGGCTCTTGAATCGCGGTATCCACTGCATACCAACGGCTCGCGCATTCCGATCGGAACGCCCTCGTGGTTTTCCCCAGTACGGTATCATGCACATGGTATCACGTTGCCCATATCAAGGACCTGGAGTCACGGCTGAGCAAGAGTACTTGGTTTACGGTTTCCCAAACGTACCACTGCTGTGCCGGTGCGAATTAATTCCTCCAACTTCTCGGATGCTCTGTGATGTGATGAGATGGCGGTGTGACGGGATGGCTTGATGGGGTGGTTTAATGGGATGGTGCAATGCTATGGTGTGACGGAATGGTGTGATGGGATCATGGGATGGGATGGTGTGATGGTGCGGTGTAAGGGGATTGCGTGATGGCATGGCGTGATCGGATGAGGATATGGGGTGGCGGGATGATATGCTGTGAAGGGATGGCGTGAACGGATGGTATGATGCAAAGGGATAGTGTGATGGGATGGGATGGTGCGATTGACAGTTGTGAGGGTATTGTGGCGTGGCGCGGTGGGGTGGGGTGATTCATCGGCCCAAAGTAAGGCGGGTGCCTCATAGACAGTGGCATCACTACAACCCCATCGTTCCTATCGCCCCGTGAGGATGCGCTCACTTATTTTTGAAATGTCCCTATTTTTCACACCACTGCCGCCTGTCTGTCTTGTTATCCTTCGCCCGTGGCCGCTTTTGGTTCAGAGGTACGACGGCATGTGGAAAAATGGACGACGCCATGGGAAGGTAAGACGTTAAGGCTGTTTCAGATAAAATAACAGCAGGTCAAGGACATCGGCGCTGCAGTGCAGCACTACCGGTAGTACAGTACAAAATATCCGTAGAATCAATCCATGACGCACGCGCTTGAGCGTCAGGCACGCGGTATCGACTGAGACCCTAGAGGTCTGAACTAAATTCCTGCAGAGCACAGGGCGACTCTCGATAAAACGTAAAGGCACCCCTTCCCAAATACTAGTCCAGCCTGAGCCAGCGTTCTTGTTTCTTATCACGTGTCCTGTGCAATACATCGCTTCAAGTGTTAAAATTTACGTGGGAACTACCTCTCTACGAACGACTTTTCTTTTTCGCACCCACGAAAGGAATACTGCAGTACAGACTTTGCGGCGTCGAAATGTAACGCAAGCATAGCCGATTTCATGCTGCAGTAGCGCGTGTTGCACTTGCAGTCCCCGAGCACTCGATATATTGTGTTTTGTCTCGAAATTGAAGAACCCCCTAGCCCAAGCCGTGGGTTCGGTCTCCAAATATAGTAGTGTAATCCTCTGCTCGCAGGCCATATTATTACCTGGGTTCCCTGATACGGTGGAATTTCCCTAGCCAGAAGTCCCGATGCGGTCCCCTAATGCACAGAGCTCCTAATGCACTGCGATAAGAAGCATATATATATATACAACGTCAACAGATGGTAGTCACCGAGTTTTTATGGCCGTCTCTTGAATGGCCTTCGTTTGTGGCTAGGCATCCGCCCACGACACCCCCCCTTGTTATAGGATATTGTATGGAAAGTTGAAAAAAGTGCCGTTAGAGGCGCTCGAGGTAACGGTGCCACGAAGAGACATTTTCACCTTTTACTATACTGCAAAATGACCCCACTCTATCATCAAGTGTTTTGTCCCCAGCCGTGACTGCACTTTTGAAGGGGTTAAGGGAAAACAATATGTCAATCGTGCCTATTTTGCGTTGACCGTGTTGACGTTTCCCCCCATGAAGCACCTAACCTCTAATCATGTTGCTCTTGCCTGTTATGATAGGGTATACTCACATATGGTGATGGCTCCATCTACTCAGGCGAATGGACGAACGACGTCCTGCAAGGGCAAGGCAAGATTCGTGCATAATGAAGGGGGCGATCGATTGCCCGACGAAGAAGAATGTTGAGGGCGGTCGGCTGACAAACCGTCACTACTGCAATGGCTAGTAATAGTAATAGTTAACTTTACGTCGGCGGCTGTCGTTACGCTTATTTCATAAAACAGTTTTTGCACACGGTACTCCGTAGCTGGGTACTGTATGCAGCGTAGCAAGCAGCGTAAATATCACGTTATAGGTGGATGTAGGGCTGTTGACTGGCGGTGTTTTTTAACCTGCGGGAATGAGCGTACTTTATACTTGCTTGTGGGTAGTCGGGTCAAAGCAGGGTCCTAAGGCCGGAGTTCCACTAGGTGTACGCAGGCACCGGCAAATATGCAGAGGTGGCAGCAAATACCTGTGGCAGACGGCTGTATAGACGTCATATAGACCTACTGTTTTAGGCGTGGGAGCTCCAAAGTTGTGACCGACGCCGCTGAGAAGCACCGTCTACTGACATCGTTGGGCAACGGACGCCGGCGGAGGAAGCGCAATTCCTTGGCCGATCCCATCCCATCCCATCCTATACCATAGTCTACATGTTCAAGACTAAGGCTGCGGTAGGGGAGGGGGCACCATTTTCACCACCACCTTTTCTTGAGCGTCAACCAACACCGGACTCACAATTTTTTTGTTGGCGGCGCAGCGCAACTAATTTTTTTCATGGCCATGCATATCGCGGAACCGAAAATAACAGAGGGGAAGGGTAGCCACTTTTACCAGTGGGTCTGGAACGCTGAAAAAACAGGCCCTCAAAGTGGCTGTATTGGTGACTAGTGTCCCCCTATCATATTGCACCCTTAGTCCCAACTGAGGAGCGAACGTGCTGCCGTTGTTTGCAATTTTGCGCGCTGTTTACCGCTTCATGTTTGACTGCCGTGTACGATGCATTGCATCCGCACAGGATCCTGCACCTACGTGGACGGCAGCAGGTACTCCGGGGAGTGGAAGGGGGGACAGCCTTCGGGTGCTGGCGAGCAAGTATTCGCCAATGGGGACACCTACGTTGGAGAATGGAGAGAAGGCATGATGAATGGTCAGGTAGGCACGGGTACAATGTTACTTGCCATAATATGGGACCTTCTATTCACTGGGATAATACGATATCAACGCATAAAATCGGGGTCTAAAGAAATGCCTCCAAGATCAGAACGTCGTTGGTTCCAACATCTTGGGAGCACTTTTGTCCCTTTCCCATGGTGCAGGGTGTGTATACCTACGCGAACGGAGACGTTTACCGTGGGGACTGGAAGCACGATGAGAAGAATGGTATCGGACGCCAGACCTTTGCCAACGCTGGTAGTCATCAGCAAGACGGTGATGCTGCGAGTGGTGCAGAGTGGTATGACGGGCACTGGAAGGACGGCAGGATCGAGGGGAAAGGTGAATTATTATGTAGAAATGGGATTTCTTATCCAGGTTTGGACTTTTTCACACTAAGCGCAAGACTGACTTCTTAACCCTTAACCACTGCGAAAATGATGCCCTTGATGCCAACTAGTTTTCCCTCAAAAACGTGGGTACATATGCAAAGGGGTTACTACTATTAATACACCACTATCATACTACGAGTGCAAAAAGCTGTGACCAACGCAAGGTCAATTTCTTCTTGATCCTGTCATATACATCGAAGACGGGGTTTGACGAAACATAGTTGTGGCGACGTTTGAAGCACTCACCCCGTGCATGATGCCTGTGAGGGGTACACGATGCTGAAAATAGTATCCTCCTGCGACAATCAACAGGGCTCCAGAATATGCATTGGGGTTCGATGTTTGTTTAGTGGACCTATTGTGTCGCGAGTTGACGAGCACAACATTCACCTACACACCTGCACCGCTGGACTCAGCGGGAGCCCGGGGCCAGTATCGTCGCACACCCGGCTCGGTGGATCGATTCAGATAAAAAACAAAGAGAGGCACAAAGTGATTGTTCTATTCACCATAGTCAGTGATGCTTCCAGGTCTCCATGCCGGTTACATGTCGCCAGCTAGCGCTGGATTGCGAATAGAATTGAGTTAAATCGACACACGGCGCGTATGAAAATCCGTGGAAGTATTGTGAGCTTAAGCTTTATTGTTCCCCATCCGCCGGAGGATAAAAAATTAGTCTAAAACAAAAAAAATACTGCTCGAGCACGAACATACATGCCTCCGTGTCGGAAGTAAACTCGAGGACATGCCGGTGTGTCCCAAACCCCACAGGTCCCAAGACTGCCGGTACTCTCCCGAACGTATCACACCGGTGGAATGTGCAAAAAAACAAAATTCTGGCCCCAGGCCTTTACTTGCGTGTTCCAGCTAATTTTCATTGCAGGGTTGCCTGCGCCGATTTTGTAGTCATAAGCAATTAACCCAAGCTAAGTGTGTGGGTGCACATCCACTTCTTGGGATGGCGACGGTATCAATACCCCTGTCTCCCGTAGCCGCCCCGTTCTTTACAGCTATATGCCTCTTGGGTTTAAGGTCAATGCCACGGCCTGCTTGCCTTAAGCATACCCTAAATGGGCACCTCTCGCCCCTGCCCATGGCCTGCTTGCCTTGGGCAAACCCTGCACGGACGCCTCCTACCCATGCCCATGACCTGCTCGCCTTAGACTATAAATGAGCACCTTTTGTCCATGCCCGTGGCTTGCTTGTCTTAGGCACACCCTAAATGGGCCCCTCTTGCTCCAGACTATTGCCACACTCTTATGACGCAACCTGCCTGCAGTACATGATGATCACTACCTGCACTCCACAATGCGCACTGTCTGCACAGGAGAGTACCATTTCGAAAATGGAGACGTGTACCTGGGGGACTGGGTCGGAGAAAGGATGGAGGGCGAGGGAAAGTTGGTTTGCGGCAACAAGGAGGAGTACGAGGGTGCGTTCAATGCTTCTTACTCTTTTGAGACTGCACTCCCATTTCGGGAACCAACTGCTTGGAATTATAGTTACAGTAAAAATATGTTTATGCACAGTGTAGTAGGAAAAAAAGGCCATTCAAGCATCGAAGGCGGCCTAAGAAGTTATGTAGGGGAAAGGCGTCATCGCTCGATGCTCCTGTATACAGGTGGAGGAATGCGATGCAGTCTCTCAGAGGCATGACTCATGCAATATTTTGAAGCACGTAAGAAAATTCACGCTGCCGATCCGTCCGATTCATCTGATGAGACACTGCTGGCCCACCAGATCCACCTGATCAAGCAAAATGTTGTGAGTATGTGCGCAATGCCCTTACACGTTCAAGACAGGCGAATTTTACGAGGACCTACGGCATGGTCAGGGCCAGCTCCGCAGCCCCAGCCACACGTACGAGGGGACGTGGGCCTATGACAAGATGCACGGCTGCGGAACACTTGCCACCCGAGACGGAAGCGTCTACATGGGGAGCTTTTTGGAAGGTGGTGACGCATGCAACTGTAGGGGTGCACCATGTCGTTTCTGAGGCTCTATACTGTACTTCATACAAAACCGTTTTGGGGAAAAGTAAAAATGGTACACGATGGATAATCCCATCACCTAGGTATACAACGGAACAACGTATAATTGCAAAACAAGACAAAATCCCGGTGAGTTTGTGCTAAGGAACCCTTTTATTCGAAAAATGCTTCAGGTAAGAAGTGCTACCTCTATCATAGCATGCGTTTCGTCTTCACTCTACATTTTTCACACTCCCCAAAACACCCTAGTCTGTTTCCAACTAATTTGAACCCCCATCGGGAGCGCAGCACGAAAGGGGCTAAGTGGCCCGTTTACAACGCCGCAATTTGTCCAAAACAATTTCCAAGAGTTTTGTGGTCCTAGAAAGGTTAAGCGGTAACTGGTAATGTGCTAATCGTCGTGATTGGGTACTGGGGCGCGACGGCAACAATATGGCTGAGCACTGAGTGAAACATGCCGCCGCAGCCCACTGTCACTCGAGACGGACGCACGTGCGTACGTCATTTTCTGTTTGAGCGCAGGAGAAAAACATGGCGAAGGAGAATTCCGGTCATCTTCCGGCGACTTGCTTCAAGGTGACTATTAGGCCCTTGTGCTTCCATAATTGTTGAATGTTTTTTTCGAAATGTTTGGCCTGATTGAGCCCTCATAGATCCTGGCATCACTCTCGAACATAATCCTGTTAAAACGGCTTCATTCCTTCTCCGTGCGCATCTGCAACCCCTTTCGCCATCACCTCAAGGATGCAATGCTTCAATGTGGAGGCACTGGCTCTAGAGCTAGCGCCCTAGACCTATTACTACGCACTACGTCGTGAACAAGCTGCCAAACTGTTTCTGCTGGGCGCGCGAAATCCGCAAGAAACCCCGGACCAAGGCCATGGTAGGGGGTACGATAGGTACTAGAGGGAGTGTTATACCCCCACTTTCAGTCCGATGAGCGTTACAAAAAAACGATGACGGCGTATTTGAAACCCTGGACCAAGGCCGCGGTGCTAGGGGGGGTGTTATATCCCCATGGTAGGGGGACTTTATATCCCAATTTTCATTCCGACCAGCGTAAGAAACGATTCGATGGCGGTGCATTTCGCGCAGTAAGAATGGGGCAGCCTCTCGGGCGCGTGACCTTGAGCCGCTGAATAAATACCTAAAACTGCTCTCCTTGCGGTAGCCTTGATCCACGTGAATAAATGCAAAATGTGGTTGTAATCTATAATGTATAATGTAGTTATGATGTATAATGTAGCTATACTGTATAATCTACTTGAATTACAGAATCATGAATTTCGTTATGTACACCGAGTGCGTGGCACCTGGTGCTGGACTTTTCTGTGTATTATGACGCGATTCATAGTATTATCAACAAGTGCGTGATACCTGGTACTGAACTGTTGCATACCATGATGCAACTCAAGATAGTATTCCCAATGTGGGGGCTCACTTTCTTCAACGGAAAGGCACGTGGAAAAATGGGCACATTAACGGTCATGGGACGCTCGTGTACCGAAACGGAGACCGGTACACTGGGGGCTTCGAAGGCGGCAGAAGAAGCGGCGAAGGAACGATGATCTCCGCCGAAACAGGGTGAGGAAGAACAGCCACCTGTTCTGCCAAAACATCAACATCCACCTGAGATCCTGACGCGCGCTACGAATAATAGGGCGGCACGTTTTGGCAAAACATTTTTTTATCTGGTGGGACTACTCAACTGAGGAATTGCTCAAACTCGTAGCATGCATTTCCTATTATTTCGAGCTGTTGCCTTGGGCGGGAAAGATGCGTTATGTCTCCAGCAATTTGATGCCAGGCGTGCAATAAGTCGTCATGGACTGCAGATCCGCTATGTTCCCAAAGCGTGATAGCGCATTGCTAAGCAAAACAGACCCCGTGCTCACCCCATTCTGTGGAATTGATACCGATATGCATTGTCCTCCTACTCGTAGCGAGTTACCAATGGTTATGAAAAACGTCGTGTGCACGAAGGAAAAATACCCCGGAGAATCGTTTATATCGAGGTTTTGAAGGAAATGCCTCGATTACCCTCTTTTCGCTGTATAACATTCCGCCACAACCAACGTTGACTTCTCGCAAAGCTACGAATTCAACGGTACCTTCAAGAACGGCGTCAAGAACGGCCCAGGACGATTGCGCCTACCGTGCGGCGCGACTGCTACAGGGTGCTGGAGCAGCGGCAAGCTCGTCGGCCAGGTCGACTTCAAGCTCCCGAAAAAATCTGTCTGGAACGACCCTAACTATTAGGCAGCTTCCATGCCACGGTTGGGGTTGCACTTTGAAGTCCAAACAGTTATCACCTATAGACTATAGGATAGCTTTGTCTGTCAACGCGAGAAGACAACGCAACAGACTCAAGTGAGGTTTGTGGGTTTGATAGAGAGAATGAAGCATGTCTGTGTCGGGAATAGGGGTCGTATGAAATTGTAGGAAAAGCCAACGAGTACCCCAAGATGAGTCTTGGATGCAGCTCGTCGCGTGCAGGCTGGCAAGGGCACGCCGAGCGCAACCGAGTCGGGGCTCTGGCTGATGACGTGGGCAGACATGAGGTAGTTTCTGGATTGGTCAGCCAAGCTGGGCATTTGAGTAATTAGGCAGCTTCCATGCCACGGTTGGGATTGCACTTTGGAGTCCACACAACTGTAGTGATTACTTATATACGGGGCTCTTCAGCTGAGGGGCTTGGCGGCATCTACGGTAGGAGGGTCAGTCAACTCATTTGCGAATGGTTAGTACCCAATGTGTATGTTATCTTAACCGTTTGTGCTGCTCGTTTACGAGGCGTGCACCGCCGCCATGAAGTGATTTGTTACGCCACGCCAGCAATTTATAAAATAGTTCGATTTTGAGCGAGGCACAGAGTCCCTTGCGCGAGTGGCGTATACTCGGTAGCGAAAATAGGGGTACCCTCCCTACCGTGGCCGTACCCATATGTATATTTCAACACGGTTATGTTTGTATACTAACCCACGGGAATGTAAACCTCGCTAAGGTTACATTTTTCTCGGGAGCCGCCTGTTGGGGGAGATGGAGGGCTTAGAAAGCCTATGTGCTACCTTTATCGTAGCACGCGTCTTCATTGCGATAAATCGTAGTGTGCTCACAGCGCATGGAGGCAAAGCCGTACCAGGTCGTCACTAGGGGTACGTTTGGGGGAGACGCATGTGAGTAATAGGAATGTTATCCTTTGGTTCGATCGTTATGTCCTGCTCACAGTGTTACAGGATTGCTGCTAGACGGCATTATGTTTGCGTCTACAAATTGCGAATGGGCACGTACGGTGGCGTGTACTGCACTTGCGGAGCAGGGCAAGTGTGAGTGTATGTTTGAAAGGGCCTACCGACGTCCTGCCGTCAACGCCGAAGGTGTATGTGCTACCGAGGGGATGCAACATGTCTGCATAGCTATTGGGGATTTTCTTGATGATGAATGGCCTTCTCTTGAGTGTCACGGTGTTCGGCGGGGGGGCAGATTGGGATAGTGACTGCAAGGGGGCTGACGGAGATAAGTCTGCGTGAAGGTGGTTTTGACACGCGCGTATCTCCGACCTATTCTCCGAGTTTTCCTGATTGAGGCACTTCTTAATTTAATACGTATCAGAGGGGCAGTTATGTATATCCCCTGCAGCGTCGTTATGGTTCGTACGAGATCGACATGGGCTTCCCCTCATTGTCTGTAATGCGCTAGGGGACCGTCGTGCAACGGGATCGCCAACAGACTTTTTAGGGGACCACCGCGCTAGGGGACCGCCGACGGAATTTCGGTCAGGGACCGTTAGGGGACCGGCAACGGAATTCGGGCATCGGGATCGCCGAGTTGGGGGACAACCAAAGCGAAATGTCGTCTGAAACAGTTTCGTGTAAATAACTCTATAAGATAAATCTATACGAAAACGTTCATGTCGCGAGTATATATAGACTATACGAAGACATCAAAATGTTTACACAAATATTGTACACAAAAACACATACATCAAGACTAGTCTACGTATGTATGAAATATTCAACTCCATTTCAACATATATGCGAAAATGGACAAGTCAAGACTACATCTGCACCAAAACACACAAACATTTACAGTACGAAACTGTATAATATGAACATCTGCAATTAGACTATACACAAATCTATACGAAAAGATGCGCATTGCGAGGCCATAGGTACGAAACTCGTCAGGCAACATTTCACTTTGGCGGTCTCCCAGCTTGGCGTCTCCGATGCCCAAAATACGTTGGCGGTCCTCTAGCGCAAACTCTGTTGGCCCCAGGACTAGCACGGCGGTCCCCTAGCGCAAAGTCCGTTGGCGGTCCCCTCATCGGCGATCACCTAACGAACTAAATGTCTCAGACTGTTCACCCTAACAGCAGAAGGCACATAATTTTTTCGGAAGACATCAATACCGTATAAAGAAGGTCCAAGCACCGCGTGTGAGTGACCCTAGAATTTGCAAGCCATTGTCGGCGGCAACCTGTACAGCAGTTAGTCCGGTCCTACGGTTCTAAATCCCTTTAGTCTAGGGCATTAACTTTTGTTTGGGCTATTCCTCAGACGGCCATATTTTTTTCTGACCGAGTGTTTTTTTCCCGCGGTTTTTATACCGCGGCGGATAGCTTCCGGCCCAAGCAACTGACGGCCACGCGCCCACGGCGGTGCCTCCGCGCATGTTACCCGCCGCCATCTGGGAAGTCTCGCGGTGCTACTCGCTAAGCTCGGCTAGCAATCCCGGTCCAACCCTGAGGAAATGGACACAATTTGCTCAAAGGCTAACTGAAGTCCCTGTATTGAAGACCATCGCGCCCAGAATAATGATGCAGTCCAGTACACACTGGTGGCTGCTGTCTAACCTCTTGAAAGTCAAACATGTACTAATTCAGTGCAGTATACTGTCCGCTCCACCAAGTCTGTTTTCAAATCGAAAATAATCAACACGTACGACAGTAGTGCTGTACCCTCGGAGCCGCAGGCGGTATTTGCAGTTGTGGGGACTTTTTCTGCCTGGCCCACGTTGTGATCTACTACCCTGTCTACGAAGTAGGACTCAATTTCAGGTTGAGCCTCGTGAGGACGGTCCAATGCGGGTAAGGGTATGGGTTGCCCTACAAACAATTCTGTAAATTTCTCGAACTGAGGTGCATGCGGTGTTTTCCGTTGATGGTAGGGCTTTATGTGGGCGACGTGAACGGACACCTTATGAGTGTCGTTTATAAGTCTTACTCTATACACGACTGGTGATAGTTGTGAGCATATGACACACGGTCCTCGCCATGGTAGCAGCAGTTTTGGGTTGGGACCATCCGAGTCATGGTATGGTTTGCACACGAGTACTTCTTGTTCAGGATGGAACACGGGGTACGGTTTCAGTTTCCTGTTATGTTCTGCCTGTTTGTCTGCACGCTCGGTTAGGCTTCGGCGGGCCAGCTCAAAAGCGATTTGCAAATTATCCCGCGTCTTTTGAGCGGTTTCTTCGGTAGGTGATGTTCTTCCCACATGAGAAACCCCGGTTGTATAGACTGGAAGTCGAGGTTGTCGCCTGAACATTAAGAAAAATGGCGTCCGCATCGTAGCACCAAAACTATAGTGTTATGAACTAATTGGACGAACGGATGCCCAGTTGCTTTGATCTATCGCGCAACGCATGGCCAGCATGTTGTGCATGGTAGACTGCATGCGTTCTGATACTGAATTTCCCTAGGTAGGTCGATATGGGGTCGTTCGGGTCTTCACTTATCCGAGGAGCTGTTGCAACTGGTATATTATTTTGATTTCGAATTCGGGGTCTTGGCCTGAGTGCAAGGTCTCTGGCGGGCACAAAATGCTGATTCTTGGCTCGATGATGGTGCGGGCTACTGTCTCGGCCGATTTATCACGAACCGGCAACAGTGCAGCAAAACGCGTCAGGTGTTCCATTATCGAGAGAACATATATACATTCGATCCCTGCAGCTGAGATTGATACTGATTTGTACTCCCAAGTCAACCGATATTCTTTGGAATGGCCGCTCAACGGGTAAATGACCTGTCGGAAGCTTGGGTCTGTTGTTAGCTGTTTTTCGTCGTTGACGACAAGCTTGGCATTTGTCACACCAATCGCGTACGTCGCGGCTTACGGTAGGCCACCGATATTTTTGGCGGATTTTGTCGTAGTCGGTCTGAATGCGAGGTGTCCTCCGGACAGCACGTGGTCGTGGTAAGCGTGCAGAATTAGCCCAACCAGGTTTTCTGGGACCACCAACTGATCGAGAAATGTACTTGTTCTTCGAAGGTGCCCCGGAAGGTACGATTTAACCAACACTCCGTCCTGTACTGAATACATGAATACGATTGTTTTCGTTTTGTTCTCGGGTGATGGTGCGTTTGCGTGTTGTATGTAGTCAACGTACAAACCATACTCTACTGCTTGTTTGTGCCGAGCGGAGTTTTTCTTTATCGACGGACATGAAAACATTTGTCGCGCTCACCAATACAGATTTCACTTTAAGAAGCTCTCTATCGCTGCGTACTGGTTCTAGGTTAGCCAGTTTGTCAGCAGAAATCTGATATGGTCTTGGAGCTCGCGCTGTTTGTAGCTCGGGGTCATCTGGTACATTGCGGCAAATGGGTGCAAGGGACGGCCCAGCTCTTTCTCGCTGATGCTCAAACGCAAACATTCGCGAAAACTTGTCCCGCACGACATGTAGCTTACCTGGTTTGTGCTGTACGGTGACGTCAAAAGACTGCAATGCGGTTGCCCACCATGCCAACATATTCGATGTATCTTGCATTGAGTATGGGTATCTTAGTGTCGCATTATCCGTCACACATACAAAGTGTCGCCCCCACAGATAGGGTCGCCAGTGTTGTATTGCTAACACAACAGCATAGCACCCTTTGAGTGTAGCAGAGTAGTGACTCTGGCTGTCGTTGATGCGTTGACCAAAGTATCCGATGATTACCAGGTCGTCGTCTCTCTGCTGGGCGAGGAATACCGCGCGTTATAGAGATGAGTTTCGCCGATTCATCGCGCACACGAGAGCACCAGAACAGACCAACCAAGCAGCACACTTGTCCAGGGGGGAAATAGGAGGGGTTTAGATCGAGGCTGGGCCTAGCCCAGGCGATTCTATAAACCCATACTTTTGGGGTAACTGGTTCCAAAAACAGTTCAAACGGCGATTGATTGATGATATCATTTATACGGTGGTGGTGGAGACAGGGTTGTTGCCTCTATGAAAAGATGACGGGCAGGAGGGGTACTAGAGACGTTTAGTACAGGGTTTCCACGTAAGCTTGACCCAACGATCGACCAAGAAAAGCTGACCAGAAACTAGAGATCGAAGTGTCGGTCAGATGTTTGCCGTTTGTATGAATAAGTCGTCAAACTACTCACAAGGAAGTTGTGAAAAAAAGTACGCATCTGTTGGGCTGATGAGGGTTCCATACAGACTCATCATGTGTTATTCGCTTGGTTTGATCCCGTAAACAAAGATAGACTCGAGATTGCAACAACACCACCGTCGACTAAAACAACGGGGCCGAAACGTCCCAGGACGGTGCGCATCCGGGAGGCCTCGCAAATCCTAGTAAAACGTACCCCCGACTTACGACGACAATAATAGTCAGGCTTATTTCTGCAAATGGAGAGCAAGAAAGCCGACGGGGCGTAGAAACGGCGGATGTGCATTATTTTATAAAAATATTTTAAGGACGTGAGCCGTGAGTTCGACGAATTTCGGGTCAATACTCTTATTTGCAAGCTGCGTTGTTGGTACTTGTTTGTAATATACTATGTAGATGAGTTTTTTCTTAAGGGGAAGGGTCCTATTCTTTTGTTTTAAAAAAAGTATTTTCTCCACTATAATGATTGGTGTTCTTGGTATTTTACTTTAGGTGGGGAATTTTGAACTAGATCTGACATCATATCTATTTTATAAATTTATTACTGTAGTTTCCACTATACTGCTCTATCATATGTATGGTGGATGGGGTGCGGATGGATGGCTTGGTCAAGGTTGTTGGTATTTGTGGTCAAGTGCGTAGGTAAGTTTTCTCTACCTGAGGGTGGTCTTCTTATTTTGTTTTTTGCAATATAATGGCGGGTTTAGGTATACATCGGGAGTATGAAGACAGTAGTAGTGATCTAATCGATACGAAGTATTACGTAACAGTCCCACCCTGAAAAAAAAAAAGGAGTCGGTGAGACTCGAACCCACGGTTGCAAATTGATTCGCTGTCACCCTAAAAATTGAACTATAGACATCATGTACGAGTGTGTACAAAATATATTTATATAAATGACCCTATTTCCGCTCTCTCATGATTTCGGTTTAATTTTAGTACGAAAGATTTTTGTTTACAACAGTAGCTGATCGCACTAAATATTAATCTTAATATGATACCATTTATATTACTGAGTCATGTCATCATGCAAAGTCAGCGAGTTGTGAGCATGACTTGTGAGTCGACGAGTTGTGAGCATGACTAGTGAGCATCATTCTCGTTTTTCTTGGACCGCACTTCTTGTCAGTTCTATTCACTCGCATTTAAAAATCCTTCATCACCAAATGTTCACCTGTATGTTTGCCGCAGATGAAGGAAGTCTTTCAGTTTTTCAGCACGTGAACAGCTTAGCAATGCACTTGAACATGTCATTAAGGCTCCCTGGCCCCCTCAGTCACCACCGGACGGTACTGTAGCATAAAAGACTGAGCTCAAAGCCTTGATTCCGCACACAACGAAGGTTCCAATACCGACTGAATGTACAAGTGCATTGCTCATTTTTTGTGAAGTTGTTTTCCCATGATCTTGGTTGAAGTACCTGTGTACGAAACGGAAATACAAAAATATTAGTTCATCCGTTTCACGGCTATATTTCATGGATACGTACTAGACAGTAAGAGGCAGATAATTTGGGACACCAGTCATAATGTTGTAACTTATTAGTGAATTTTGCAAGCGTGGGGTTGGTTCTGTTGATAAGTACATACATTTAACAATCTTGAGGTGGGTTCTGTTGAGAAATAAATAAGTAAGAGGTTTATCTTAGATACTGGGAATGTATCATTTTATATCTCCTGACCAAATAGTGAGGGATATTTGGGTTTTCAATGTTCCCCCTCACAGTCAGTTCGGGTATAATGCACTAGTATTCTCAGGGATATTGGTGTATAATACCTTCCTAGATTGTACTATGTTATGCTTTATTTTTTGTGGCACTTAGGCGCTACAAGTAGGATATAGTTTGTAGGGGTTCGATGTATGATATATTTCATCATCAGTGAATCATGGATGCATTTAAGCTCCTGCAGTTTAACAATGTTTAATCCCATTTATTATAATAACTTCATTAATGCGTTAACCTTTGGATAAATCTACATATTTCTAAATAACAAAGGGTGGTCGCATTTTAACTACTTTTCTACTTCTTACGAATGCCTGTCTCCTTATTTCTGAGGGGGGCCCATGCACCCATTCTACGAAATTTGGTGGTGTACCACGTCAGCCCTTTCTTCGTAAACAAGTAGTACACAGGCCTTCCGAAATGGTGTATGTAGTTGATACGGAAACATGGTGGTGAGTACGTGGGGTGGGGGGGGGGGGGAAGGAGGGTTATTCCTATGTACTTTTCATAAAATAATTCTGATAAGGTCAGTTTCAATTTCAAACATAGGTTTAATACCAATTTTATGCTTTGCAAATTACATCAATTATCGTACGTTTCATGGCATGTTCCCATGGTGTTCCATGATCGTCCCCATGGCATGACATGGCATGACATAACACCTTCATCCATGAGTTTTCATGGCACTGTGATGGCAGTGCCACGGTACCACCATGGCGGCACCATAGGATGCCATGGGAATCATTTCGTGGGCATTCACGAACTGTCACGTGCTCTAATTACAATGTCATGTCAGTGCCTTTCCCTATGATGGGCCATGATCGTCCCCACAACGTGTCATCGTGTGCAACAACACAGCCATGGGCTGTCACGCACTGTCATGGCACCGCCATAGTGACGCCGTGAGGGTCATGACATTTTATGGGCGTTCATGAACTTTCAAGAACCGTCACGGTCTTCATGACAATGCCGTAGCAGTGTCGTGAGCTTTCATGGCAATGTCAGGGGCTTTAATCGATTTGCCATCGGTTTTCATGGCATTGCCATGATTTTCAGAGCACCGACTGCCATGGTATTCCACGAAAACTTACATAGTATTGACACGAAAAATATTCCACGGCGTTGCCATGGGATGCCATGGGGACTGCCATTGCCGTGCTATGGCATTCCTCACCATGACCGTAACCAGCCATAACCCTTATAATCCTTAATCCCTAACCCAATGCCAGTGTATCCTTGTGGTGTACCATGGTGGCACCATGGCAGCTGCCGTGGCACGTGCTATGGTAGTGCCATGTCATTGCCGTGGCAGCTGCCACGGCATTACCATGGGAGCTACCCTGGCAATGCCGTTGGAAATATCATATAATATGCATATATTGGCAGAGACAACTCCTCTGCCATATTTTCTGAAATAAATTCCCTTATATAGTCGTCAATTTCGGGGCGGGTGTCTGGGGGGCCGGGGAGGGGCGACCCAACAAGAACAAGTCGGAGAAAACGCTGCAGAGTGCCTTTATTTATGGGGTTTAAAATGTTGTGCTTTGTCTGTTCGTTCGTGCATAATTAGAGTACGGCCAGTGCAGGAGAAAATAATACACTGTAAACCCTAATCCCGACCTCTACCTCTACCCTACCCTGTAGTATGAATAGGGCCGTTTATCAAATTAAGTAGATCCAGGAAAAAACTTTATCCTGGGAATTTCGACACGAAGCGGTATTGAAAAAAAGACCGGGGATAATACAAACTCCGTACCGCACATTTCCCCCCCCAATTTTATATACATCTATCTTACATGTTGATGTTGTGTCTTGGCCAAGGCTATTGCCCGGTGAGTTTGAGTGCAGAATCAACCCAAAGCGATAGGCGTATGCGAACGCGCGCGTTTGCTATATCTTCAGCTAATACTGTGTATATACGATGCTGGTATCAAAGGCAACAACCGGCATAGTAACAAGTATCTTATTTTTTCTGCAGGGCTCTCCTAGGCGGGTAGTAGATGCCCAGACTGAGTTACTCCCCACCCTGGTGTAGCTCCGAGGTCAGGAGAATAAGTCAGCCATAACGAAGTCAGTCATAACGAAGAACATGACCTTTTTCGTAGGGCTTCTCTGTCGGGTCAGGTGAGGTGACCCGACCCAACCCGTGAGATTATAGGAATCTCCTGGCCCGACCCGACCCGACCCGACCCGACCAGTGAGATTCCAAATCCTCTTGACTCGAACCGATTCGACCAGTGAGGGTTAAACGGCCCGACCCGATCTGACGCGTGATATTTCAAACACCTCCTGACTCTTGAACCGACCCGACCCGACCCGCCAGACCCCCGAATGACCCATGATATGCAGGTCATATCGCGGGTCGGGTCACCTTGATCCGCGAGATTTTTACTTTCTGACCCACGGGTCGACAATTCACAAACGATTTGGTATTTGAAATTTGTACCTCGCAGTTGTAATGCGCTATATGTGGCTGGGTTTAAATAGTGGGTATAGGTGGGTGCAGAAATGAATATATATAGGTTCGGCGGGGTTGTAAACTATTGCGAGTACTATCAAAAAGAAATATCGTCACCAGTGAGACCCGCGCGCAACGAACAGACAGTTTTCAAAGGGCCGGGTCCGCGGGTTGAATCTGCGGGTCAGACCCGCCGGTCAGCAGTAAACAACTCGTGGGTCAAAGTGGCCCGACCCGCGACGTGGACCATATATCGTGGATCATGACCCCAACGGACCCTTGATATTTTGAACATCTCGACCCGACCCGACCCGACTCGTGAGATTTTTGCTTTTAAAGTCAGACCCGCCGGTCAGCAGTAAACAACTCGCGGGTCAAAGTGGCTCGACCCGCGACGTGAACCACATATCGTGGATCATGACCCCAACGGACCCGTGATGTTTTGAGCATCCCCTGATCCGACCCGACACGACGGTGAGATTATTCTTTTCAAATTTGATCCGACCCAACCCGCTATATTTTGAACAGCTCTTGACCCGACCAGACCCGACCCGTGAGATTTTCAACACCTTCTGACCCAACCCGACCCGTGAGAGTGAAAAATTCTAACCCGATCCGCAGGTCAGGTCACGACCCGTAAACGTCCCTCGATTTGTGTATTATTGATATGGGGAAGTTCGCAAATATTTATTCTAACGTATTTTTGAGCAGGTTCCCGTGGGGAGTCCCATGGACTATCGCGCGACCATGCGAGATCCCGGAAGTCGCATGGATCCCGCGGCTTTCTGCTACGGTGTTACCCCTGAGGGTCAGTAAACCCCAGGGAGAGAATATGTCAATGGATTATGCAAGACTCGGGAAGCTTGTTCAGATAGGAAGAAAGGATACATGTGATATTAACTTGTCGGCGCCCCTTCGATCAGACTTCTTCGTGACCTGATTGGGGTTATAAAACGCACTTCTTCTGTCTCCACCTAACATACAAGTGAGTGACAACGAGGATCTGCTCAATAGGCATATCTGGTCGGGAACCCTTAGCAATCACCTTACGAATGGGTCAGGACGAGAGTCCGACGCGTAGGGACAACAGGCACCTTGACGCGCGACGCGTGGCAGAGGAGAGTGGCGACGAGAGTGCAGACTTGTAGTCTTCAGGGAACACCCCGATTCCATGCCTGGGTTTCATACGTGGATGGATATAGATATGTCCTAGGGCATAGCGGACTGCTGGTGCTGAGGCACATAATCTGTTTTCGACGGTGTTCCTAGTGCGCTGGATCCACTGGGTTTCGATGAAAGGACACAGCATGCTGGTATGTGAATACACTCTGAGAGATAAGCTTGCCACCAAAGAAAGCAGCTATCGGTGTGTGGCACCGCTCCATCTCCTTGGCTTGAGCGTTCCGCCATCCTCGGTGCTTCCCCACGCAAGACAATTGCCGCACAGACAGAGCTGTGCAACGGCTCAGGCGTACAGACCGTTAGCTGCGTCGGACCACGGGATTACGATTGACAATATTTGTATCAGGAGATTGGCTTTGTTCGTTAGATCCAAGCGGGGTCGGTTGCAAGTCGTTGTATTATGTCTCCCAACCACAGGGTAGAGGCAAGTCGAGCAGAGAATTCATGCGTGAGACCTCCGAGAAGAGAACTCGTGCGTAAGACCAACGAGAAGAGAACTCGTGCGTAAGACCTCCGACAAGAGTGAGCTCCCGAGCGAGAGCGCACCGCAGTCTACCATCAAGAACGCCAACCAGGTACTACTAGGTACCCAATAATAGTCCAGAAGCCCGAACCGGCACGAAACTGATACGTACCTGTCATACTAAAAATCCCAAATCAACACCCTCCCGAATTATTCACAAGACAGTGACGAATCAACAACTGATTCAATTCCATCACCTAAAACAACAAAAAATGGCAAGAGGAAACTCATCCCCATGAGCTAAACCTCTTTCCTACTCCCACTTACAACTATTGTAATCACATGAAGAGATTACAACAGCCGCGCCATCAGGGCGAAAACTAATTGCGACAGATAAAATGCCAGAGATCGCGAGGTCACCCGGACAAAGGTCTCCCGTTGTCCCCTGCTGCCGCCATAGATACACAGATCATATCGGTGAAACAATATAGCATAAAATATTGTCCGCGAACACAGAATTGATCAGACGCGAAAATTAGACTACGCCCTCCCTGGTACAAAGAGTATCTGACCATCCACAAGCCACTCCATTTTTCATTGCAAAACAAATGCAAAAACGTGCTTGAGAAGCGATCAAATTCTCAAAATATCTCATCCTTCGAATTCCCGAACAAGATTGCAACCCCCATCAAGTTCGGAAAATCAACATCGGGAATCCGATGACTAATTGTGACGTTACATTCCCTATCTCATTTGAGACCAGTATGTCCTGTATCGTACGGTCACAAGGATGCTCCACCCCATCTCGTCAACACACGTAGGCAACCACAAACAAGATATACCAGCAAGAAGACCTATTAGCCAATGTAATCAATCCTCGTCAACAAGCGTAATTACCCGAAATATTGGTCATTTGCAAACCACCCTAAAACCGAAAATACTCTCCTTTTGGCTTTTGTTTGCTATAGCTCCAAATAATCGAATAAACAAACTGTAAAAATGCCGCCACTGTCGATACGAACAGCTCAAGCCCTACCAGCTACGCAAACTATTCGACCATCGCAAGAACATTTCGTGTTTTACTCCTCCTTTGCGAACAAGCATTCGCAATGAAACTGTTGGTAAAACAACCAATCAATCATGAATATGCCCACCTCTATTTTGCAATCAGTCAGAAGACTACTGACAAAACAAAAGATACCCGCAAATTTCAATGCAATCAGTGCCACCATCAATACCATACATCAGCGGTACACCTCTCAATTTGGTGCACCTTCGTACCCCTTTTTTCAAATCGTTATTGTATGTATATCAGCTCCACCAGTTCCCTTCTGGTCCCGTCTACACCAGAAAAACACTGCAAGTTTTTCGAATTTACAAAGACTGTTTGATTTGAACATGAAAAACACACTTTCAAATTTACTAGGCGCTGTCGTATGTATATCAGCTCCACCAGTTCCCTTCTGGTCCTGTCCACACCAGAAAAACACTACACGTTTTTCGGATTTACAAAGACTGTTTGATTTAAACATGGAACACGCTTCAAAATCACCAGGTGAAAAGGCTACGTATACCACCCTGAACAAATCTTGGATGATAATATCTGCGGGTCTCCACTCTAACCGCAAATAAATCGCCTATTATTTAACGGGTTTTCACTCTTGCCGTAAAGAAATAAACGTCATATTCGACCCAAAACAATGCTTCGATCGAAAAGTGAATATATCGTAAAAATAAATTCACCATTTCGACCAGACCTTTACCCCCCCACGCCCCGCGATGTTGCCGAACCATAAAGCTCCGGCTGGCGAAATAATGAACCGATCTGCTCCCTCCATGACCTCTCCTGCTGCCGCTGTTGCTGCTGCATATCATGGAGTGCGTGCGGCCATGCCGCTCGACTTGTTGCCAGGACGAAACCCCATCGTTATTTGGTACTGCTTCAGACAGCTCACGATTACCCCACGTTCTTTCCTATCACTGTTACCAGCAGCAGGAAGCACGCGGCTATTATACCGCGCGACTTCGCCCTACCAAACCACTCACCATGGTAGGGTGCACACGGCTTGCGGGCGTGCGACTTCTCGCAGAAAATTCAGATAATGCCATAGCTGCTGTCTCCACAACCAACCTTCTGAAGTAGAGGGCGCACGGCAAATATAAAACAAAAAAAATGCCTTGCGCCTAAGAATCCCCCGCTCGCAACACACGGCGAGGGTGCCTACGGCTGTACTTCCGCCATAGGGCTTTTAGCTGCTGCTGTGAACCCCCCTGTCCGCTGTATACGGTGGGGGTGTCCTGAGTTACGCTATCACCATGGACGTAAGCTGCTTCTACTCCCTGCCTACGGTCATGCTCCACCGTAGGGCTTTAGCTACTACTGTACGTAGTCTACAGCAGCAGTGGCTTCTCCGTAAAAACGACGTCTCCACAAAAACATCATCCCTGGGTCCGAAGACAACTCGCCTATCAAGCTGCTCTCCCTCTTCCACCATCGAAGAATCCCGACGATGGCGGTATAGCATCTCTCCCTGTCATACCAACGGTGGCTGTCTTCTTCTTCCTACCGGACTCCTCGTTGCGCCTTGCTGCTCGTCTCCCCGTCTCCGCTGATCTCCAAAAAGGTTGGCTTCACAAACATGGCCCTTCCTTCCCCACCAAGCTTTGATGAAAGCACGGCCCTGTTCCAATACTGCTGACCGGTAGACCCCGCTTGAGGCTAGACCGAATTGGTTCGCTCAAGAGTGTTCGTTAGCTCCAAGCGGGGTAGGTTTCAAGTCATTGAATTGATGTCTCCCAACCACAGGGTAGAGGCAAGTCGAGCAGAGAACTCATGCGTAAGACCTCCGAGAAGAGTGAGCTCCCGAGCGAGAGCGCACAGCAGTCTACCATCAAGAACGCCAACCAGGTACTACTAGGCACCCAATAAAAGTCCAAAAGCCCGAACCAGAACGAAACTGATACGTACCTGTCATACTGAAAATCCCAAATCAACAAGCTTTTCAAGCACTGCAAGACGCGCGGCGCTCGAGTATCTGGAAGCTGAACATTGTACGCGCTACGTTTGCACCAAAATATTGGCAGACAATTGAGACAGGGGTTGCCGCTCCATCAAGAATGATACAGGCATAGCAGGCATAGCTCGACCCTGTAACATGGTGTCCAATCCGATAATCGAACTCGGGTTTCCACAGGATGGTACTGGCGTTGTTACTATCGATGGTGTTATTTCGTTATACATCACCCCTCGCGATATTGTGTACCGGTGTGTGCTTTACGATTTCCGTGCTGCTTGGATATCTGCGTTCTACTGCCCGCGCAAATGACAAGATCCCTCCTTGGACCACCGTTTTTTGCGTTTTTTGTGTTTATATCATGTGTTGGCATTCTCAGTGGTGCAGGTGTTGGGACCCTTGGGCGTTAGTTTCCAGGTCATGTTGCAGGAAGAACGGGGGTTCGGGGGTTCCCTTTAGATGCCGTTCTCTGTTCTCTCCCAACGAGATATCCCTCGGCGCCGTTCGGAGGGGGGCATCGATATTCTGATATACAGAAAGCGCCTAGTGCCATTCAGCAAGGAAGAACGGAATGAGTATGCGTGGCGAACATCTAGAAAGGTTCTGCTGAACACAAATGGGCGAGTTTTGTTCGACAAGGTAGTCGCGGTGGTGAGTCAGGCGGCGCATGTAGTGAGCATGCCATGGTGGGCTTTTCCTAGCGAAAAAATTTGGCCGGGTTTTCTTCCCTCAGTCTTGGTTGATATAGAGATTTCTGGGTACCCCATCTATTACTAGCGTCTAGGGTAACGTGTGACTGCCTAAGTGTGGCCAATCAGCGGGGAAGATGTTACGACGTTTTCTCTGGTACAGAGTATTCACGGGGTTTCTTGAAAAGGACGTGTCATACGGGTCAAAAGGGGGCGATGCGAATCGAACCTTGAGAGATACGCCTTCCTACATAAGCAAACAGTTAGCGGCATGTGACCTCTGGCCGTTACCCCACCCCTGTGGCTTGATGGTTTCGATATTCTCGGTGCTCCCCTTCTCACGAAGGTAACAGTAGCAACAGAGACAGAGCTAAGCAATGGATGGGGTGTACGGATCGCTATCTGCGTGGGATACGGGAATACAGATTGTAGTATGGGCATGATCTTGGAGATTTGAGCATGTGTACCGGGAGATTAGCTTCTCGTGCGCCGCAGGACGCGCGGAGCTGGAGCACATGGAAATTATACATATATACATACACAAGGCTGCGCTTCGCGGGCGGTTATACGCCGCCCGCTGCGGTCGCTCACGGAAGCAGAAAGAACAAAATGCAATGAAGATGGAGGGCAGAGGACGTTTGCGATATAGTTCCATGGGCGATTCTAAAATGCCAAGAGCTAAGTGATGCAGAAAACCTATGCAAGCCCTACTCGTGATGTTGTGCGCAGATAAGGAAGTCGTTGGTGTGGCTTTAGTATTGCTACAGATCCAAAGAACAGCAACAAAGAGTTAAACAGCACACAAATACATACTAGCACATTTTATGCTCCTGTGATGAACAGCAGATGGTTTCGACGAGTAGAGGAGGGAGCCGAGTTGTTCATTCGGAATTGGCATGAAAAGGAGAGACGCAAAGCTGCAGAGCGACGCGCAAAGGCTGCAGCAGCGCCATACACCGTCGGCATCTCTAAGCGGCCGGGGGGGGGGGGGGAAGGGGGGAGGGGGGAGGGGGGCAGGGGGGAGGGGGGCAGGGGGGAGGGGGGAGGGGGGAGGGAGGCAGGGGGAGGGGGAAGGGGGGAAGAGGGGAGGGGGGGAGGGGGGAGGGGGGGAAAGGGGAGGGGGGGAGGGGGGAGGGGGGGAGGGGGGAGGGGGGGAGGGAGGGAGGGGGGGAGGGGGGGAGGGGGGGAGGGGGGAGGGGGGAGGGGGGAGGGAGGGAGGGGGGGAGGGGGGAGGGGGGGAGGGGGGAGGGGGGGAGGGGGGAGGGGGGGAGGAGGGAGGGGGCGAGGGGGAAGGGGGGGAGGGAGGAGGGGGGGAGGCGGGAGGGGGGGGGAGGGGGGAGGGGGAGGAGGGAGGGGGAGGGGGGAGGGGGGGGAAGGGGGGGGGGAAGGGGGGGCGTCATGCCCAAGAGACTGAAGTCTGGGCCTGGCCATCATCGTCTTGAAATTTGTGGGCCTTCCAATGGCCGTCACAAGATAGCGCAAGACCGCCCTGACTGCTTCGCCATGTTGCGTTCTCTCCCCGTGCCATTGGTGATGCACTTGATACCCTTTATGAGCCCAATGCCGTCTTTATTCAGTTCCTAGGGTCTGCTAGTATGACATTTTTTTTCTCTTTTCCTTTCCTTGCTTCCTCTTCTTGTCTTGTGTTTTCTTGCTTTTCTTGTCTTTTCTTTTCTTGCCTTTCCTTTTTCGTTTTTTCGCTTCCTTGCCTTTTCTTTCCTTTCATTTATCTTCTTTTCTTTCTTTGGTTTTTTTTCTCCTTGCGTCTGTCGTGCGTATGTATAGTGATAGGTACTACGTGCAATATATACGTGGTAGTCTTTCTTGGGGGGCAAGCGGTACAGTCGGTTTTTCCAGGCGCGAGTAATGAGACGTATGCACCAGTATGGACCTGGCACATCGTAGGCTGCCTCTCGGTTTCATTTTTATATGTTTCTGGTGGAGGCATGAATAGCGTCAGCTGTGACATATGCGTGTACCACCTTTGGTGTATTTGTGCTTTTTCCTTGGGGTATTCCTCAGCTCCAGAGTGACTGGAGCCTGTCCTGTGACCACGGACTTGATCATGCGAGTTAATGTGAGAACAACAGCAGCAGCTAAAAGCCCTATGGTGGAAGTACAGCCGTAGGCACCCCGGCCGTGTGTTTCGAGTGGGGGAGTTTCTGTCGCACGGCCTTTAGTTTTGTTATTATTTGCCGTACGCACTCCACTTCAGAAGGTTGGTTGTGGAGGCAGCAGCTATGGGGTTGTCTGCACATTCCGCGAGAAGTCGCACGGCCGCCAGCCATGTGCGTCCTACCTGAGGGGTGTTTTGATAGGGCAAAGTTGCGCAGCATAATAGCCACGTGCTTCCTGCTGCTGGTAACAGTGGTAGAAACGGGCATGAGGAAATCGTGGGCTGTCTGTACAGCAGTACCAAATAACGACGGGGTTTCGTCCGGGCAACAAGTCGAGTGGCATGGCCGCACACACTCCATGATAGGAAGCAGCAACAGCAACAGCGAGATAAGCCATGGAGGGAGCAGATCTGGTCATTTCATCAGCCGGAGTTTTACGGTTCTCGGCAACATCGCGGGGCGGGGGGGGGGGGCAGGTGTGGTCGAATTGGTGGGATTCTGTAAGAATAAATTATGAATTTATTTTTACGATGGATGATACACCTGTCGATCGAAATATTGTTTTGGTCGAATGTGACGTTACATTTTTTGCGGCAAGGGTGGAGACACGTAGATAGTAGACTATACAATAGCATATCATTTACTTGCGGCGAGGGCGGAGACCTGCAGAGAGTATAATCTAATATTCGTTCTGGGTGGTATCCGTAGCCTATTTCGCCTGGTAGTTTGAAGAGTGTTTTCGTGTTCCAATCAATCAGTATTTGTAAACCCGAACAACTTGCAGTGTTTTTCTGGTTCAGACAGGACCAGAAGGGGCCCGGTGGAGTTGATATGCATACGATAATCACTTGGAGAAAAGGGTACGTAGGGGCACCTTGAGAGGTGTACTGCTGGAGTGTGATATTGATGGTGGCACTGATTTATTGAATATTGCGGGTATCTTTTGTTTTTGGCAGTAATCTTCTGATTGATTGCAAACTAAAGGAGGGTGAGTAATTTATAATTGATAGGTTTTTCTACCAACTGCAGTATCATTTTGCGAATAGTAGTAGTAGTAGTAGTAGTAGTAGTAGCCCACCACAGCACAGCCGAGAGAGGGCCCTCCCGGCCTAGCTATGGTGGCGCAGCCGCATCTACCTCGTGTCCGCGCCCTACAGGGCTGGGTGGTGATTGATGTAGAGCGTTTGTTTGGAGGGGGAGGTGATATTGTTGTGTGGGGCGGGTGGGGTGTGTGAGGCAACCAATGAAAACTGGCTTTCTGTTTGCAGGATTAAGGATCACCTTCAACCAAAGAGCCCCCCTCGCAGGATTTATAACCCCTGTGTTGCGGTTTGGGATCGTTCGGGTTTAATATTTTGTGGTCTTTCGTTTATTGGAAACCCTCTAAAAAAAATGAGCGTGTCGTCTATACGGCTCATCAGCGTGGGCTATTGTTGTCGTGTCACCCTCGGGGTCGGTAAAGCCTAATACAACTCATCAGGGTGGGCTATTGTTATGGTATTGCGTTAGGGGACTGATAAAATCTATGATAGGGATAGAATACGAGAAAGGATTACGTAAGGTTTCTTTCGGGAGGCATATGTTCAGATAGATAGGAAAACAAGAGGGGACAGGCGATATAAAACCTCATCCGATCGCCTCTTTCGTTCAGACTTCTTTGTGGCCTGATTTGGATAATAACGATGATCGTCTAATCTACCCCATAGGCAAATCTAGAAGGGGTAAGTCTGTATCCCCGTAACAATCCCCGTAGCAATTAATTGTTGGGACCCATATACGAACTCCCCATCACAAATCCCCGAGTCCCCGAGGGTGAGGGTGAAACCTCGCGGCCGTGATCGCCGAATTCCATTGAATAATCGAGTGTTTGCGCTAAAATAAAACACTAAAAATTCTTCCGTCGTGCTAGAAAAAGGCCAGATTCACTCCGACATGCTTTTGGTTGTGTTTGCGGTGAACGGATCGCAGAAAAGGCGTACACGGCCTCCATATCACAGGCGGGGAGCGGGGAGGCAACATCAAATTTTGAATTTAGACATGGTGGCGTAGCACCTAGACTCACCGACAGGGGCAGGCCCAGCTCAACACCATCATCAGACAAGCAGCAGCAGCAGCAGCAGGGGGGGCGCGGGCGGAGGTGGCGGTGGCGATGGCCCCGCTAAATGAGCTGCGGCACAGCAGCTCGGCCTAGCTCGATCATCATGATCATCACCACAACAACAAACAACAACAGCAGAACAGCCGTTTTTTTTTTTTTTTCAGAAACAAACGCAGGAGACACTAACAACCGCAGACGCAGCACAACAGCCGCCGCACAGCAGCATGCTGCGGCAGCATCATCCTCACCACCACAGCAACAGAACAGCCAGTTTTTTTTAAATAAATGCAGGGGACATCAACCAACCACAGACAGACGCAGCATAACAGCCGCCGCACAGCAGCAGCAGCGGCAGCAGCAAGCAGTAGCGGCGGCGGCCGTGCGGCGTGGGTGGCGGTGGCGTTGGAGGCTTCGGCGACAGCGTTGTGGGATAGCGACGGTGGTTGACAAAATCAGCACCGAATACGACATCACGCAGCAGGAGAGAACGAGGTCACATCGTAGAGAGCGCGGGAGCGCTGGCTCACTAGCACCTACCCCTGAGGTTGCGCGTTCCCAGCTACTCTTTGGTGCCTCCGCATCAATGTTGGGTTGTGTCTACCGCTGCCAAGCACAGCGCACAGCGACCAGTGTCTGCTGTGTGCTGCCGTGTGGGTTGTGTCCTCGTGCCCTCTGATTGTTGTGCCATTGTGCCTGGTGTTGGTGGGCCAATCGTGTGTATGATCTGATCATTATTGATGGAAGTTTACTCTAAATCGTTCACTATAAATTGGAATTTTGGAATTTTCATGCCGTTTTTGGCAAATTCTTTCTTCAAAGTTCGCTTGGCGGGATTATTTGCTTGAATTCTTGAACTGAATTCCTTTTGACGCAAACACTCGAATGTTTTCACTTTTCGCAAATATTCCGTGATTTGAGAACAACAGCGAGACCAAATAAAATCAGACTACGACGGCGGTACAAGGAGCATCCGCACAACTGTAGTGGGTACGATCTCAGGTATGATCGTGTTTTTTTGTGTTTGTGTGTGCAGCCTGTATTACACAGCAGCATCGGAACCAGAACCATACGATCTCATCGCTTCGTTTTTCATTTCATACATGTCCCGAGCGCTACCCTCGCCCATGCTACCTTCCTGCTGGGCAAGCGCTTCGTCGTAAACCCAATCCGCTGGAGTCCAACCTCACCAGATTCTTAGTTCACGGTTTGAAAGTTGAAACCTTTTTTTCGTGCATGCCATTATTGCGGCAAGCAGGAAATAAATACGATCGTAAACCCTTCTCTCTTCTTCTTGATGTGTGTATGTTGTCTTGCGGTCTTTGGTGATTCACAGCTCGAGTTTTTAGATACAGCGCAGAAGGGAGAGCGGATGACAGCGGGGGTAGTTCATTCGCGATGACTTCCAACAGGCCATCCATGCCTTTGAAACACGGCCGGAGTATGAGGGCAGTACTGGCGAGGCTGGCTGCAGCACTTTTTTTTTTCGAATCCGCATCGTTTTTGTTTCTCGGTTTTATGGCGGGACATTTTATTATCATATTTGGTAACGTAATAATTGAACAAAGAAAGTCAATTTTGATCATAATTGCCACATCTCGTGGCTGGCGGAGATTTCAGTGCTTTTTTTGCTGGTTTCTGTTTTTTTCGCTCGTTCGCTAGGCATAAAAGCCCAGAATTCGGCGAAAAAGTGGGATTTGTCGTACACCTGGTACGACGGCGGTGTATACCACACCACCCCGGGTGATAATACTATTATGGGCTCTGAATACATATCACCCGGTGTGGTATATACTCCAGGCCTGTGATGTAAAACGTACCCGGGCTGCGGTTTTGGTGATAATTGGGCGGCCACATGTTGACTGCTGCTGCTGTGTGAACACGCACAACAATGACAACATATATATACTTCGCAAAGTACATTGTCAAGTATAACCGAGCGAGATGGTATTATATACTCTATTATAGGGTGTGCGACAAAAAAAGAGGTTGACAATTTCGTTACTATATTTCAATGGCGTTTTGCTGCTGCCCCACGTCCTTGCTGCTGCCACACTTCAAGGAGGTGGGGCATGCAAAAACAACTAGTTACTGGACTCGATCCGAAACGCAAAACGGGCATATAGTCTATAATATGCAAAACACGGCTTTAAGCCTTGGTGATGCCCCGGTCGTTGGTCTTTGGTCTCATTATATTATGCATCGAGGCTGGCCTTTCGCCCCCACGGGTTTTTTTATTGTTGGAAAAACGCCATCAAGACGCGCTACAGAAGAAGCCGCGAGACTGGCCCTGTCGACCTCGTGACCCCCAACGATTTGGGGATATCCGATCTGGTTTCCACTGGTTTCGGGCTTGTTCGTCTATAAAATAGGGGGGGGGGTTATTTGGGAATGGGCGCCATACCGATTTTGAGGCATGGCACCTCAGCGGTGTGGTACGAAATATATACGGAGTATATCGTAATACAACGTATCCAAGTGATAAGTAAGTCGGGTCATTTTGTTTGGGATTCAAAATAAGGCATCACCCGGGTGGCATACTCCAAGGAGGGTGTGAAATACAAACAACGTGGTGTGGGTGGTGTACACCGTCTCGTCGTATCATATATGCGGCGGTAGTACTTGACGTTCCCGCGGCTGTGTTGTTTTGGGACTCTAACTGCCCTGATCTGATTATCCTAGGCAAGCATGCGTGTAACCGCTCGAATGGAGCAGAAGGGCGGGCAACCCCACGCTCGACTCTCGTACCTGCGCGCAAATGATTGTTAGCCTTGAGATATGAGGTACATAGACTTTAGTCTATACGAGGGAGACTGTGGTTTACTAAAATATTGATAACACTCGTACTTCTACCGATATGTGTGTACGGACCAGAATGTCCCAAAAGAAAGAAAAAAATCTCTCCACTCACTGATGATGGATACTCACTGACTGCTGTTCACGCACACAACTAGCAACTTTAAAATTTGGGTGCTGCACCCACGAGACCACACGCGTCCCACGCTGAAGTCCACAATCTCACGAGCACTCTATCGCAGTTCATCAGTCAGCCTTCATTGCAGTTCGCCAATCAGTGTGCTGCTGCTGCTGTTGCTTCCTTGGATGTTGTTCGACTTGTTTGGTAAAAAAAAATTGCTGTCCGACATGTTTAAAAAAAATGGGAAAACCAATATTAATACTACCAGGCAACTACCAGTTAAGTCGTTTTTCCTCAGCGAGGAGATCGCTTTGCGAGCGGGTTCTTTCGGCCAACACCTCCAACAATTTCAACTATATCATAGAACGCAAAGCATCATCATTGATTCAGCAGCTGCACAACACCAGCAGCATACAACATGTTTTCGTTTTACGAGCACTCACTTGTAGCCTGGAAACGCTGCTGTCTCTGTGTGTGGTTGACACACACGCAATCACGCAATGCAAGAGAACGTGCAGTTCATTTTTTCGAAAAAAAAACTGAAAAACAGCCGAAACAACCTTCAAACAAGAAACAGAAATGGTTCACCATGCCACACCGGATGGATGATACACATAATTAAAAGGTACTTGCTTGTTACAACAACAACGCACTGGCCAACCCGGTTCTTGATTCCCGTTGATACACAGCTCACATCGTCAATCATAATTCGCACGTGCAGCAGCAGCAGTCACTCCGCATTCGTTTGGGCGTGCATATGTAGTCTATACATACGATATATGGTGCGCGTGCTTTTTTCTCGCGGAGTGCTTGGTGCTTTTGTTTGTTTGAACAGCAGTAGTAGTAGTAGTAGTAGCTGGTGCTGCTGCTGCTGCTGCTGCTTGCTGCTGTTTTTTTTTCTCTTGCTTCTGCTTGATGTCGCAGCAAGCAGCTGCACAGCAAGCAGCTGCGAGCTGCTGCTTTTGCTGCCGTGTGCTGCTGCTGCTGCTGCTGCTGCTGCTGCTGCTGCTGCTGCTGCCGCCGCCGCATCATCACATGCTATCTGCTGTGCGCGCAAGCAGCTGCTTGCTGCTTGCTGCTGTGCGCTGCTGCTGCATCTGATTCAGCTGATATCTGCTGTGTGCTGCTTGCAGCTGTGTTTGTTTGTTTGTTTGTCGTGTTTATTTTTTTCGATTTTGTCTGTGTTCTCGTATCATCCTCGTCGTCCTGTTCGTATGCGTTTTTGTACTACACCGCCTAAAATCGAACATCTCGAGATTGGCTGCTTCGGCTGAGCACACACAGAAACCACGGCTGTGACAGCTGACATCAACAAAAAAAAGTAAAGGTGTTGAGAGGAGAGCAGAGTAGGTGTTCACGTATTTGTTGGGACAACTGGAGAGCATTTTTTTTTTTTTGGCGAGCAAAGTGAAACATCGCCTTCATTAAAAAAAAGAAATGCTGGAAGAGAAAAAATCGAATTAAAAATCGAAAATACGACAAAAAAACAAAAAGTGTTGGTCGGAGCGCGGAGCGTTCGTCCGAGACAGAGATTCCACATCGTCACGCCGCCCCCCGCTCGGCGGCAGGACGAGCTTGACAGCACACATCAGAACGGCGGGGCGACGCGCTCCATTGGCTCCATCCAACCGTCGCTCCGCACGCTCCGTTCGTTGGGGCCGTCGCTCCGCTCGCTCTCATCGGCGCCGTTCGCTCTCGAAATCGCCCTGTTCTCTCGCTCTCGCAAACGATGCTCTACCCATTCATTAGTGTTAGTCTAGACTACAAGAAGAAAAAAACAACAGCAGTACGAGCAAGTTCGAGTAGAAAAAAACACACATCATTGTCGTCCAGCGTCGCGCTCTCGGCGGCACGAGCTCGATAAAGGGTAGCTGAACTGCGGCGCAACGAGCTCCGTTCTTGCTCGGACCGTCGCTCCGCTCTCGCTCGAGCCCGTCGTCGCATCCCGGCATCGCGCGTCGTCGCCCGGTTTCCCCCGACACCGCCCTGTTCGCTCGCGCCTTCTTCCTCGTCTCTATGAATACGAGTACAAGTACAGGAGCTGCTAGCAGTAGTAGTAGTACTGTAGTCTACACCTAAAAACGAAAAAATGGAGAATGGAAAAAGGGAGGGACACACACCATGCTTTCGCGTGGTTAGATCCCGCCCCCAGCCACGAGGAACACAACATAGTTACCTTGTAGCCCCGCACCGTGTAGCTTTGCGAACACGGAGAGCTGAGTGTGAGGGCGTGACGAGGCTCGAGGTGGGGAGAAGAGTTGTTGCGTGATCGGTGCGAACGTGTGTGCGTGTGTGTGAGCTTTTTTAGGGGTGGGAGCTCTGAGCGAAAAATGAAAAAAATCCGCCGCTCGTAGCACCAACAGCAACCTTGAGGTCCTCGGTGATGGAGCCTTGATGACCGGGAATCGAACCACATCCCTCGGGGTGCTCCGACGCACCTTCAAGCGCTCCGGCGCATCTTCAAGCGTTACCGGACGCCACACCGACGGATCGCGACATAGCAGTCCCACAGGCTTATTTTCAACGTTGTTAGTATTATTGGGAGTTGTTAGTTCCAGCCGAAATTTTTAAGATGTCATGTCTCAAAACGATGTTCAAGTGTGTGACGCTACCAAGTACCGACTGCAAGTCTACAAACAAACACGACGTGCGCCTTGACTCAGAACTGCTTACGTTTCGCCATAATAATACCATGTGATACACACCAAGGGAGGGATGTGGTAGCAGTGCGAGGTAAAGTGATGGTGATCAGATGGTGATGGCAGTTTCAGTGACTTTGGCTCTTAATTTGTCGATATAATGGGGAGTTGACGCAGGTGATTGGCCGAGCTCGCAACCAAAAAACCAGCACAAAAACGTGAAAAATATTGAACAGACGAAATAATTATATATGTATGGCTCTCCTTTGACCAGGTAGTGGAATCTACAACAACAACGAAGAGGAGGTGCACTCACGACCCGTTCAACGCCTTCTTCGTCCTGCACGGGCATCGTCGACACAGGAGTGCGCTCATCACAAGACGCTTCAAGATCAAGGTCGGCGTCTCCTCCAAGCGAGGGCACAGTAACTTCTCAAACCCAAAAAAGCCTACGCGTAAAGTTCTTCTAAACTCTGTTCATTTGTACCTTGTTTTTGTTCCCATTTGTGTTTTTACGTTTTTACAGCTCGTTCGTGTAGACTATGTATGATGCTTGTACTGCTGTACGTCGTATGTAGCTGTGTTTTTTTGTCCAACCTGCCAGCACCCACGGCCTAGAACACAAAAAAAGAGCGCGATGAAATGAAGGGAAGCACTCGCGTTTTTTTAGACCGAAAAAACACGAAAAATACTGTGGTACGAGTACAAGTACAACTGGCTTCCCGCCCTGCTGCTGGTGAGATGGTATCTGTTTTCTTTTTGGACGGCAGTTAGTTCGTATCGGCTTCACGCAGCGTGGATCACCTGCTCGCGCGCAACTCCTGCCGCCTCTTTCGGCCGGCAAACAAACATGTGGTTTCTTCGTAGCGAAACGCCCTTGCTTTTTTTTTTCCTCGTTTTTTTTGGGGGTGTATGCGGGGTGTGTGTCATCGTGTGTGTTTTGTTTCAGTGCAAAGCGCGACCGATAAACAGGGTGAAAAGGCCACTCTGTCGACACGAATGAGCGCTGACTTCGTAGGTCGGGGCTTGGTTCGTGAAAAAGTTCTCTGCGCTGCTGCCGCGAAATATTTTTCCGCCTGCGCCCCACGAGGCGTGTGCGTGAGCGTGCAAACACGCCGCGCGACCGGCGACGACGCGCTCTTCTTGAAATTGTTTTTCGGCGGTGGGTATAGACTATAGTCTGCAGGTATAATTTTTGTTGTATGTATCTAGAGTCTTTACCTTTGGGCCTAAAAAAGTACCAGGTACCGGTATCTATCCACAGCTGCGCATTTTGAGTACGTGAGTACGTGCATGTGACACGCGAATATCAACGTGGTTATTAATTATATGTGGTAGCTTGATTGTGCCGAGGGAGTGCTACACCGTATGGTGTATGATAGTGTAATAGTGTGTGATATTTGCGGCAGCAGTACACGACGTATATTTTCCCTTCACACATACTCGTACACGCCGTCTGCTCTTCTCGTGGGATATTGAGCGCTCTCTGCTCTGTCTGTTTTTGTCTTGGACGGGATTGGCGCACTCCTATTTTTTTTTAATGGATGAGACATACGTGTTGGCCAGGTAGTAGGTGGTGCCACTATAAAACAGCTCAGAGCTACCACAGGTTTCAGGCGTCGTACCAGGCACCACTCTGGACATAAATACAGGGCCGTTGGCATATTCATATAAATGCCAACCGGTCCTTAACTCTCGTTCAAAGTGGTGCCAGGTACCTGTGGTACGGACCAGGTATCATAGCTTCACAGCAGTACCGGTAGTACCTCGTTCGTAGTTATTCCGAGTACGCCAGCTGTGACTTCGGCCGGTTGAATGGTCGATCGTCGATGCTCGAAGTTGCAAGCTGCATGACAATTCGGTTGCGTGTTCTGTATTATTTCTCGTTGTTCGTGAACGATTTGGGTCACTGCTGTGTGTGATATTTCCGCCCATCTACATCTAATCTGTAGCACAACCAGTGTCCGTGTCGTTGCCTCCTAGAGCAGAAAGAAACGAACTATGTGGTCACAAACTACCAAAAGACAGAGATACACTTACTTTGCAAATTCAGCATGGTTTGGCCATGTAACGCCAACCGCACCTTGACCCCCACGGACATTGCCAGGGCGAACAGTGAACAGATGTGGATATTTGTGAAGCACGTACGTATTATATGCCCTGCATGCCTGTGGGTATCATGATAATAAACACAAGAAGGGTTTGTTCGCCCCATGCAGTTGCTTTGCCCTGTGTCGTAATAACACCTACCTGAAAAGGCTCGCAGATATCGTGTAGGCTACGAATGGTGCTGCTGTGTTCTTAGTACGTATCATGTGATACGCGTGTAGCTCCCGTGTAATTGTGTGGTGCATCTGCAGCAGTACTGCTGCTGCTGTTGTGGGCAAACATAAACCCATCGGCAATAAAATACTCGCACAGAGTAGCGTATGGCTTTTTCAGGTTGTAATGTACACATACTCGTACTTGGTTTTATTTTTGTTGTTGCAATACCCCCCCGCGTGTTTTTTTTACTTGCTGTACGTTCATATCGCAAGCTTTCTACTGCTGCACTGCTGTAGCTTTGTTCTGCGCGAGTATACCCCTAGTTCCCTGCTCGTACGTACGAGCTCGAGTACGAGTACAAGTATGATACCATACTAGCTCGTATTATACCGGCATGATATTAGCTTTAGAGTACTGCTGCTGGCTGCTGTTGTGTGCTCATTTGTTGTCGAACTTACCAGGTAAGTGAGTAGTGAGGCTTCCCTGGCCTATACGCCTGACTCACGGTCCGCGCCCTCGGCTGGTCGTGGGTCACGCGTTTGTTTAATTCTACTCACTCTGTTTCTACCCTACTTTGTCGTGTGGGCACGGTAGTCATCGCGCCGGAAATGAGCGCTCCGAAGAGCAACCGCAGCGGTCAGCCGTACAGCAGCAGTCTACTGTCAGTTGAGCACCGTGCGGAGTACTTTTAGAACACGACAGCAGTACTATTGAATATCCATACTGCAATGGCATGGCCTATTCTGCAGTAGTGTGCACCTGGTATAGTGTTATTTTTGTGGTAATTTGCCATCAGTTTTTTCTACTTGCACCATTCTACGGCATAATATAATACAAGGGCTCCGCATGCTTGCCGGCATACACCGGCACCCATGCCTAGGGTAGGGCACGGCAGCACTTCGAATTGTTCGATTCAATACTTGGTAGAGTAAAAAAAATCACATCACACAATCATAGTTTGCGCGTACAGTATGTGAGGTATTGCCAAGAGTTCGATATAGACTAACAATCATAACAATGTACTAGTTACCGTTTTTCAAGTGAATCCGATTCCGAGCTTCATTCATCAGATTTCGATCGGGTAAATCCGAGCACACGTCGACTGACCCTTTAGTATGGCGACTAAACGTGTCGAGTGCGGTTCTTATGATAATTTTACTCAATCAAGCATCCGGGGCCAGTAAGGTGACTGGCCATGTCCTCTTCGTGTGGTTAGAGAATTTGTACATGGACCAATTGGATAATACAGCAGTCAATCAGATCGAGTCGATCGGTGCAACTTGCTTGGGTATCGTATTATTACAGCAGGAGTAAAACACTTCACTTATTTTCTGTTTCCCATCCCATTTATTGTGATGCTCGCATTACTATCGCCCTCCCAGTAGTATAACTTAGATCCGGGGTCATATAGCGGGCTCCCCTCCCCCCTCCCCACTACGGTACGACCTGCCCTAATTTTTCATCGCGAGAAGAATTCAGCATTTCCTTCCTCGTCGATTCGCGTCGATTTGTACCTACCCACGCTGCTAGGCGATTTCAGCAGTTAGTTGATCCTTTTTTCCCCATTTTTTCAAATACATAAAGCCAACAAAGCCCACAACGGTGGTTATTTAACTTAAGAACCAACGCTAGTATTAATAGTAGTAGTATTCGAGTTTAACCCCACTAGACCACCGGGGCGACCGGCTCCTTATCACTCACTGCCCCGGTGGCGTATCAGGTTATACCCTCGAGCCTGGTATTATAGGTCAGCTTCGTGAGCTCGAATCCCCCCGAGTGCGTACTCGTATAAATTTTCGTCTTGTGCACTAGTTGACTTGCAGAAAGCGCGAGAACGTGAGCTAGCAACACTCGATGAAAAATCGACGATCAGGGGGTGCTGAACCCTATGCGCAAAAAAATGAAGACAATAACCGGGGGGGGGAGGGAAGGACGACACCTGTGACCACGGCTTGTATGTCCAGAACCTGGAAAGTAGAAGTGTGCCAAAAAAAAAAAACACTAGAAAAGATAATCAATCAGCAATCAGCAATCAGCAGCAAGGAGCACGTCATGTAAGTACGAAGCAACACAAACTTATTTGTCAGTTACGTGCCAACACTACCGCTTGCACTTGACCGGCAAACGACCACAGCAACGGAGTCAGGAGCCACAGCAACAACAAAGCACGCCATTCACACACATTTCTCCAAAGAGTCTTCTCGGGGGAAAAAAACACCAAACAATGCGATACGGGGAGTAATGCATGCCACCACTGGTTTCTTCCGTGGATACTGTCTACTCACTACCACCTTCGCGTGGCGCCGCTTAACAACAGGAGGAACTTGTATAATACAACCCTCGAGGCCCCGGGGACGCAGCCACTCGCAATGCTGCTGTGTGGCTTTTCCTGGCGCAGTAATCGCAATCACTACTACCTCCTCCTCGTTTAGTCATGAGTGCGCTTGGCACGTCTATATCCATGTAGGTATGTACGTGTACCTACCGAAATTCAATAAACAAATGCACCACTACTATGATCCCTACCGCAGTACCATGGGGATTTTTTAACAGTAATATTATTATTTGTTTTGGGACAAAATATGACGCCAATTTGGAAATAATGTCTTGCCAAGTTTTATTTTATCAGCCTCTCCATACATCAAGACCCGAAGAATAACTGGAGAGTACCGTTCGAAATAGAAAAAAATGCGCGCTTTGCGCTTGGACGGCGGCCTTCGAACAAAGTGATTTGACCGAGAAATGCTACAGCACTGCCCACTGCGCTACACTTAATCACTTGACTCAATAGCTCGGTGGGTAGTGCTACTACATATATATGTTAAACTACCAAAATAACCATTCGTAATGTCGTCAGCGCGCACGCTTGAAAAAGACAAATATGAAGTCGGTAAGAATCGAACTTATGACACATAGCACTACCCACTGTCACTTGACTCAGTTACACTCACAGTGAGTGGGTTATGCAAAAACCAACCAAATATGTTTTCGAGTTCGTTAATTAATTCTCACCGACGTCGTAGGAGCGATCTCCGGAGCTATCCCCTCTCCACGTACTACAGTTAATAGCACTCAAGAGAACACTAACAATTTTCATAACCATTATGAACGTCTCCAGCGCGCACGTTCCTGAATACCAAATATGATCTGGGTGAGAATCGTACTCACGACACATCCTTCGTTGGTCATATAGCACTATACCCACCGAGCCGAAAGGAAACGACACACAGCAGTAGTAGCTACGAGAGGGCAAGCGCTTGGAGGCGACCATGAAAAAAGCATCGTCGGGAAGAAATTTAGATGCCAATTTGTAAATGACCCCAATTTGGAAGTGTTGCCCCTTATTTATTCGTTCAAGCTCTACATATGCCAAGATCCAAGAATAGCTCGGGCGTATAACGCCCAAAATACAAAAAAAAAACGCACTTCTCGCTTGTCTCGCTCAGCATCTATCCGCCTTCACGTCGATGTGCGGAACGGATACGAAAGGGCGAGGGGCGTTGGAGCCGCCCCCCGAAGACGGCGCTCGAACGAAGCTATTTGACCGAGAATTCCAGTTCTGAGAATCGCATACTCCTCCTGCAGACGTTATTTGCGTAATAAGGTCGCGCAAGAAAACGGTTTTGAGCCTATCTATATCTGGTTGACGTGCAGACCAAGTAGGCTCAGAATGAGAAACATTTTAACAGCACCAAACGCAATAATGTAAAAAAACGAATTAGAGCGATCTACTAGTGGTATAACACGCGTTCTTCTGGACGTATCATGTTCGTCTTGCAGCCTTTGTAATCTTCTTGCATGGCATTTTTCACAACTACTCGCAAATTCCCGTGTTTTATTCGTTCAAGCCCTGCAGACGTCACGCAAAACAACCGCAATTTGGCTAGTTGCTTGCATAATAGGTCGCGCAAAAAAAACTGGCCTATTGGGTCATAGCCTACTAACTAAGCTCGCAATTATTTACGCGGTCGCAATTCGGCTGGTCATTTGCATCATGTACGTTATCTAGGTTTTTTTTTTTGTTCATGAAGGGTGTCCGTCTAGAATTTTCCTTCCTAAATAAAGTTTTATCCCCGCCTTCGTTCCCGGCCGTAGGGAACCTTTTGCAGATGTTGTAGTATATACGTGTACGAAAAGCACGTCATCGCTCACGCGTTATTTGTTTATTTCTTTTTGTAGGTTGTCCATCGTGTGTACGATGTTGTTGGCGCGTACCCAATTAATATTTTGTCAGATATTTTTTTTTCCTGTGCGTATTCACCCGAAGTTATACACGTTCTTCACAACTCCTCCTGCAGACGTTATCTGCGTAATAAGGTCGCCCAAAAAATGATTTTGAGTCTATATCAGGTTGACGTGCAGACCAAGCACGCTCGAAATGAGAAACACTTCATCAGCACCAAACGCAATAATATATAAAGACGAATTAGAGCGATCTACTACTGGTATTATAACACGCGCTCAAGCCCTGCAGACGTCAAGCAAAACAAACACTCGAGAGTATACCACCGCGAAATTCAAAAATTTAGCAACTATCTACCGTTTGGAAATGAGGCCAATTTTGGAAATTATCCAGACGCTGCAGACGTTAAGATACAACCGAAGTCGCAACAGTATCCTCAAAATACAATATTTTTGCAACTTCTCCCTTGTCTCGCTCAGCATCCATACGCGTTCACGTCGAGGTGCCCAACGGATAAGGAAGGGCGAGGGGCGTTGGAGCCGCCCCCCGAAGACTTTTACGCATTGGAGCCGCCCCCAGAAGACTTTTACGCGTTGGAGCCGCCCCCCGAAGACTTTTACGTGTTTCATTCGTTCAAGCCCTGCAGACGTCAAGCAAAACAAACAAACGCTCAAGCCCTGCAGACGTCAAGCAAAACAAACGCTCGAGATTATGCCACCGCAAAGTTCAAAACATTAGCAACTACCGTTTAGAAATGATGCCAATTTTGTAAATCATCCAGGCGCTGCATACGTCAAGATACAACCAAAATCTCGTTAATTCCTCCTCGACATGTAATATTTTTGCAACTTCTCGCTTGTCTCGCTCGGCATCCGTCCGCGTTCACGTCGAGGTGCGGAACGGATACGGCAGGGCGAGGGGCGTTTGATACGCCCCCCGAAGACGGCGCTGGAACGAAGCTATTTGACCGAGAATTCCAGTTCCGCGAATCGCATACTGAGGCCGAGACGAAAGAAAACTCCTGACCGAATCCCCGAAAAAATGAATGATCATATGTATATTTATAAGGACTATAATTTACCCAATGATACCAGCTTGGCCCAGAGTTGTCGCGGCTGGCACTCTTCCGTTTGGTGGCGTCCGTCGTGTCTTCATATAACTGCCCACTGGTTTATTTTATGAAGCCCGACCTTTGTTACCACCCGCCGTAGTTTACTATCTGTGCATGCACCTATACTCGTGTTACAGCAGCAGTTTTTGACATATAATACTCATACGTACGATATATCCCTGAGAGATACCTCTTTGGTTTTCCTTCTCGACTAAAACTGCTGTGCGGAGTTCCAGTATGTAATATTGCAAGTGTAATATTGAGTCCCAAATATTCAAGTTTGTGTTCTGTAGGGTACGTACAGAACCATACCCGGGGTATTCACCCCGGGTATTACCCTACAAAAGAATTTCTGCTAGTTCTGTAGGACATTCATACACGTAGCCGGAACTTCTGTAAGTTCTGCACTACTTTTATACCCGCACCCGGAAATTCTGTAAGTTCTGTATGCCAGTGCCACAAATCCCCGGGGTGCGGGTACAGCATTTTATACCTGCCCGGAACTTCTGTGACTTCTGTAAGACTGGCACAGTACCCGGGGTACGGGTATACCTTTGTTGCAATACCCGGGGAGCCCGGTATTCATTCAAGTATAACCCGAAGAGTGCATTATGCGTTATGATGTCATGTCTCGTCAGTCACACAAACCGAACACCGAACAGCAGTACGTATCGTGCAATGATGGCACCTAGGTCCTTTTCATGTATCTTTCGTTTGTGAGGGCATGTGTTAACGAAGAACACTTAGAATCGAAATTATTCATTTTGTATTAGTTCGATTCGATTTGGTGGAATCATACCTCTTTGCCTCCTATCGGGAAACCCCGTAAAATGTATTGTCAATGTTTTCCATTCGAAATAACGCAGTATCTCGCGCAACGGCCGGCTAACAACCACGATTGTAGATGAGAGGGACGGCGTGCATGGTCGCGTGCGCGCCCCCGCATGCCTCTGTTTTGTTTGGCGGCGCAGGCTATCGTAGGAAGCTATCACTCTCACTCTCCTGGGTGGGCGGAGGAAGCCCAAAAACGCCACACACGGAACAGCATCGGCGATGCAGCTATCATCGAAGTCTTGAACTACTCTCTGTGTTTTCGGTAGCTTCGCTTGTTTGTTGTGACACATCGAGCTGATGGCAAATTGGGCGTGCGACCGCATTAGTCTTTTGGGGCGCCACAGCCGAGTACGTTATGGTACGATCTGTTACAGAACAGTAGCCGTGAGCGCGGCTGTTGCCCCGGTCGCCACTCGTTGAGATTCATGATTTATCGCCTCGGTGATGGTTGTCGACAATGCCCTCACAGCTCCGACGGCTTGCCTCGAAGACGTTTGCCCAGTGAAAACATGCCTTGCAAGTTGGATGACATCCTCCACTTTAAATCGAACTCCTCCCCCGATGGCGTGTGTTTATTCGGGCGTTACCCGTACCCGGAAGTTCTGTGAGTTCTGTACAACTTTCCAACCCGTACAAAGAACTTCTGTGAGTTATGTACGACATTCACACCCGTACCCAGAACTTTCTGTAACATCTGTACGACCGTGCCACAATACCCGAGGTACGGGTACAGCATATTTATACCTTCCCGGAACTTCTGTAAGTTATGTACGCCCGTGCCACGATACCCGGGGTACGGGTACAGCATTTTAGATAGGATGCAATATATACCAGGTACGTACGTAATATATACCCGGGGAGGATTCGATGGCATCTCCGACAACAAAAACGCCTTCCATTCATGGAAATCGAAGGCAGGGGACAAAAACGAAAAATTCCCCCCCCGAAACAACGCATCCTAAAAATTGGAAGACGCCTCTCTTCCCGTGGATCCCCCTCCATCCCGGCGGTCAAGCAAGCAATCCCCGGGAGACTTCCTTTCGACGCCCCCCGCTCGCCGAGTTTGGCGCCGGTGCCCGTTCTTTTGCCGGGGACACGGAGGGCCGCTGTGTGGGGGAGCCGTGGCGCGGCCCCGGTAGGCCGAACGATGCACGGGAGAGTCGGTTTCCCGCAGAGCGCACTGAACCCGAATACCTCTAGAAGATCCAAACGGGCGTCACGGCGTTAGCGTATTTTGTTATACGAAAGGATGAGAATGGTATCGGGCTTGCTGTACAGTACAGAAACATGTAGGTGGCATCTTCTCCTGACTACCTAATTTTATGAAGCCCCGTTTTTTACCGAAGCTCCTATTAATAGTGGTGGATAATTTTTGAGCCCACTGTCTTTTAAGCCACTTGAAGCAGATGTTCAGTCTATTTTCCAGTACTTCTTGGCACCGTATGAAGAAGAGCTGATGAGACCACCAAAAAAACCCATGGATGACCAGACGTATAACCTGATTGTTGGTGAGGCTTCGCGCCCGCACCATCACAGCCCGCATATCGCTATGCACCCCCACACGATAGCATCGCATCCGCGATAACGTTGCATCGGTCTGTGGTCGTCAGGGGACATCCTGGTTCTATCCTCTAGCTTCCTGGTGGAAATAGATTATTGTACGATTGGTGTGTTCGATTGCTGGTGCTGCTGTGGAACTTCGCACACGTCAATCGCCTATTTTTCTCACTCTGATAAGCTCTACTCTCAGCTCGAGCTCTATCATAGAGCTGATGAGTCGAGTCTCCCGTCGTGGTTGTGCTGGACGACGACGACAAAGTTCAAGTGACGCGCTCTTCGTAAATAATTGTGGAGGACTACGACAAATTCCGAGTAGTGTATCCGTTGACATTTCCCTGCGTCTACTCCCACACAGCTCGGACACAGTTGCACTCCCCCTCACGATAGCATTGCATTGGCCCTGCTCAGCTTGAGCTCAACTATAGTGCTAATGGGACGAGTTCCCCGTCGCGTACCGTATATTTTCATTTGATGACGAAACATATTCAACACACGTTTTCACGTCCCAAAGGGGTTGAGATAGTTTTCGCCTCGTACGAGCACACCACAGAAAAACACACATCTATCTCCCTTCGCTCCCCGCCCTCATTGCTCCTTCTCCCGCGGGAACGAATTGAGGTGTGCATACTGTCATAGTAAGCAGACTAGAGGCACGAATGACAGGCGAAGATTTACTTTGCTTCCTGTTCGCTTCATGCGAATCTATCCTGTCAATAATCCGCGAAGTCGGACAGGCCCTCCTTGGCACGCACACGCCGGGTTGTCAGCGGGTGAGGCGCATGAAAAAATCATGCAAATTCGGCCGTGTTTGAAACTGTCATCTTGACAAGTGAAAATCGGGCAGACTGGTATTTCTACATAGTATGAGTACGAGACTATCAATCAAAACATCAGAGCTACACCAGTGCGCTTGTATATACGAGTACGGGCGAATTTCACACGTAACAGGACAGTCTCCCGGTCGTTCGGTATCCGCGGCCTTGGAAACTCGCCGCTAATCTGCTCGAACGTCGGTGCGAGCTTATTATACCATATTGACGAAACACGACTCTTAGGAAACTGTACGCGGTCTCTTTCCTTCTGCGCACAGAGTACTTGTCTTATCATAGTAGGGTAAAGAGGTTTTTTCCCTCTCATTGCCATCATGTGTCTTCCACCGCAGTAGATCGGCGCTTCTTGCGCTGTGTGTTAATCATTCCTCGCCCCCCCCGTCCCCTCAACCTGACCGCTGTAACCCCCAGCCTTTTTTTTTGCTGTCCATTTGACCTGTTGCCCCTCCTCCCCCGCTCGCCTTCCATTGTTGCCCAGGTGTGTATCGTCACGCCACGGTTACACCTTCTCTTTTCGGGTTTCGTCGATATATTTCTTCACCAAAATCACGCTCAACGCATCCGAGTTGCCGGTACGGCCGCTGACAAAGACCCTCGGGAGAAGCGTCGAGCATGGCGTATGTTGGGCGTGATCTGTTCGATAACGCCGGGGCGTTATTTGAGAAGACGCTCGCATCTGCTTCAACAGCGGCCAAGGATGCCCAAGGTTTGTTAGTTTGTTGGATGGCTGATGGGATGTTTGAATGATTGGTTCGTCGGTTGGTCCTTTCGTCAATCACCTCTGCTTGTGCTGCTCCGGCAGTCGTGGGCCGTGTAGCTCTCTCGACGTGTGAAGGCGCACGGGCCGTGCGTTGGACGGGTAAATGATCGGTATCAAAGTTTACTGATTTCGTATCGGAAATAGCGTGTCCGCAGTATGATAATGTCGGGATACATTTCGTCTTTTCCGAAGTGCTGACGAGCGGTATAGTCAGTAGTTGACTCTGATTATTCGTCTGCGGCCGGAGAAAGACAAAACTGACGCCGCACGAGAACCCTAAACTGCGGCGTGCGTGGTTTTGGGGTACCATGAGCATTTGTCCCCGCAGTGTCTCCCCCCCCCTCCCCCCCCCTAGGAGGGTGAACGCCGACACTCCTTGGTATAGGGCACCCTTTTTATTTAGGTGAACCCTTCTAAATACCACACAACTCTAATTTATTGCAGTTTGGCCCCCAAGGATAAGCTCTGTTCTACAAGGCGATCCCTTTACAATTAGTCACGCGTTTCGGAAACAACCTACGTGGAACTTGGGTTGGACTTTCTTTGCATTATGGTTAAGGCTGCTGCAGAGTTTGAGGTGGGATTAGGGCGACGTCCGACGAAGAAGGCGGTGTTTGGTAGCTCTAGCTATAGAGCAGGCTTCTCTTCGGGCTGTGCCTATTAATGGGGGAGTGGCGCAAGAAAGAAATAAGAAGCTCAACGTTTGAGCAAACTACAAAAATACCTGTTTTCTTTCCCTTATTTTATATATCATGCCAATCTGAAGAAAAAAATCAAGAATCATGTGGGTATTAATATAGAATCCAAACGGCCCTTGCTTTTCCATCCAGAGTGGTAGTTCGGATCACACTACACACTTAACCCGCGTTGCGTATGTCAAGCAGCGCGCCCAAAAACCGATGGTGATATACCGCCAACCTGTCCTTGCACGGGGAATCAGATTTTTGGCGAACCGTGCCGTGTGCGAAGATGTATCATGCGAGCAGACAAACACACGAAACGCACACTTATACATGTACGTGCAAAATCTCCCCTCCCCTTCGGGGGGTGCGGCGGCCTCCGCGGGACGACGCAAGCTGGCATGCACCAAGCGGGACGACGCAAACAAGCATGCACCGAGCACTGCAGTACTATTCTGGGCAAGAGGCCTCGGCGCCGCCCTCGTCGATCAGGGGAAGACGAAAAACTGGAAATATTGTTGAAAATGTACTGCTGCAGTCTATCTAGTCTAGCATGGTCTGGTCTGTCCATTCAAATAGTGCAGCCAGATGTTTGTGTAGTGTAGTGGAGTGCAATGGAGTGGAGTGTATTGTAGAGTCTAGTTTAGTCTAATTTGGTGTGGTCTATTCTAGCGCAGTGCAGCTCAGTGCTGTGATGTGTATCTCTGGGGCTCCAGTGATACTCCCTGAGCTTGACGGACCCCACCGCAAGAGCCAAAAATCTCGGTTTGCCGCGAAAATGTAAATAAACGTCATGTATTATCACCGACCTTGGCCTACTACAAGAGTGAGATTCATAGTTACTTGAACACTTTTATTAGTAGGTTTGAATATAACGAAATTTCCCGCTTGCCCCGCCACTCTCCTCCCCTGCTCGAACGGGCACGTTTCGCGTGTCAGCGGGCAACAAGAACGAGCTCTGGGGCGCGGAAGCCAAGGCGGCGCAAGGCCTGCCCTCGAGGGCAGCGCGCTGCGAGGTATACACACGCTGCAAGAAGTCTAGCTGTTGTCGCTTGTTTGTTTTGCTGCGTTTGCCCCTCTTTTTTCTTGTATGCTTTTCTTCCGGAGTTTTTTTCTGGCCACCACGATCTGCTGGTAAATATTCGGCGGTAGGCTAAGTCACAGCAAATGTCAACAGCAGCGGCAACGACAACAGCAACAACAACAACCATACGGGTATGTATGCAGCGTGGCACTATTTGTTTTAGCCGTCTTCCCCTAGCCCCTGGTTGATGACAAGCAGGAACTAGGAGGTGCACGCAATGGGTCCGACCCCGTTTCCTACACGGGATGGAATCACCGGTTTGCCCCCACCCCCCTTCCCACGTCAAGGATGCCGCGTGTTTGGCGACAACTCCTAGGGGCGCCAGCGGACTGACTGTTGTCTTTCCCACTTTCTGTTTTTTTTTTTTTTTTTTTTTCTTGGTTTAGTCGATGTGTTTTGTGTATTTTTGTTTTTGTTTTTGTTTATTGGTTCATTTGTCTTGCACATTGCGTACCAGGATTGTGGTTTTTTGTACGTGTGCGTTTTGAGGTGGTGCAATACCTTTTATTTGTTTTGTTTCGATTCTACTTTTATGATTTCGCGCTTGGCGCGTGACTAAAGTCCCATCATTTCGTTCCTTGCAGTACCCAGGGTGTTCAAGGACTCCGAGGTACGGCGTGACGGAAGTGTACATGAGCTTCTGCCAGGCTCATAAGAGGGTCGGGATGTACACTGCCCGCAACGGCCAGGTGTTGATGGCGACCCGAGACGGCAATGGTGAGCGCCCGGGGGGGGGGGGGAGGCTTAGAAACGCCGACACCGTTTGAAATTCTTCTTCCAAATGAAATTATTTTTCTTGTTCGCTACCTATCTGGTACCTGGTACATCGTCGTTGCCAAACCCTGCATCTGTTCACCCACACCCACCCACCCACTGACCCACCCGCCCGCCCCATCGCGCTGCCCCGCCCCTTCTCGTCGAAATCCTGAACGCCATCAAAACCTTACACAAAAATCATCATATCGTGTCCGGTGACCTCAGCGTTCAGGGGGGCGTCGGACTCCCCTCCAGCAAGTGCCAGCGTCAGCGACCCAGGTGAGAGACCGTAGTGGTTGTTAGAGGCGCCCTGACCCTTTTGCGGACTTTAGACACAAACGTGTGTCAATTTTTTTGTTGTCAAATACGGCGTCGGCCACACAAAACATCCCGGCGCGCGTACCCACGAATTTCGGAAATACCCCTCCCGCGTATGCGTAGCCCCCGCCCTCTCCGCCCCTATCGCTCCCATTCCATTTCTCTGATTCAGGCCAAAGTCCCTCTGTTGCGATGAGGGTTACACACTCTGTGTCGATGTGTAGCTGGTATATACGGCGAGCGGTTTCATGACTGGTGCTGGTGACACGATGGCTTCTCTAGAAAAGCCATAATTTGTTTTTGTCGGCCTCGTGACTGTGTGGCGCCATTCTCTTTGTCTTCCCTCCTCCTTCCGCTCTTGTGTGTGGCGTCCCGTGTACATGTTTACCCCCAGTACCCCAAACGGCCGTCGACTTCGGGGGGGCTAGCGTCTCGGCAGCAGCTGCAGCTGCGGCGGCGGCAGGCCTGTCGGCGGGCAAGAAACCCCTCTCTCCGGTTCTGGCAGAGATGGATGCGGAGACGGAGACGAACACAAGGCCTCTTCCTCTCAAGGAAACCGTGCCAGGTGAGGCGGAAACGCACACAAAGCTTGGTTTTCAGGTGGAAACTGGACACCCCGCGCCCGTGCCCTTTGATCAAGAGGAAAAAATAGACCTACCAAAAAAACGCTGTTTTTGGTTGTGGTTTTGTTTTTTTATGTGTGTGTATGCGTGTGGTCTTCGTGTGTTTGTGCTTGTTTTGTTTTTGGTGTTAATGTAGCTGTTCGTTGTTTTTTTGCTGTTATTGGTAGTGTTGGAGCTCGTGTTTTCTATCTACTCGTAAAGCGCGTCACGAATGGTGAGCGCACGGCAGCTTGACAGCGTGGGTGGTCGTTCTGATGCTGTCGCTTCTCCCTTACCCTCTACCTTCTCCCGGGTCTGCCGAATGCAGACACGAAGGCAGACACGAATGCAGACACAGACGAGGTCGCCCTTCGCCGCAGGCGTAAGCTCCAAGATGCGGCATCGCAATCGAAGGTCCGCTGGTGCCTCTTCCCGGGGTGAGTACCTTAACCCAGCCGAGCCGATGGGACGTAGCTGACTTAGCTCACTTAGCTCATGTATACCAACTCGCTTGTATGTCTGTCTGTCTGCCCGCCTGTATTTTTGTCTCCGTGTTGTCTGTATTTTCGGTCTGTTGTATTCCTGTCTGTCTGCCTGTCTGTTTGTCTGTTCGCCTGCCTGTCTGTCTGTCTGTCTGTCTGTCTGTCTGTCTGTATGCCTGTGTGTCTGTCTGTATGTATTATGTACATTATTTGTGTATGTATGTATGTATGTATGTATGTATGTGTGTATGTTTGTGTGTGTATGTATGTATGTATGTATGCATGTCTGCCTGCCTGCCTGCCTGCCTGCCTGCCTGCCTGCCTGCCTGCCTTTCTGTCTGTCTGTCTGTCTGTCTGCCTGTCTGTCTGTCTGTCTGCCTGTCTGTCTGTCGGTCTGTCTGACTATATCTGTCTGTTTGTATCCGTCTGTGGTTGCCTGAGTGCCGTTTAGGCATAGGTGTATTTGATGGCACGGAACAAAGGTGATAGGGTAATGTATAAGGGAAGGATAAATATATCAAGAGAACGAGAGAGAGAGACAGCGAGGGAGAGGGCAGCAGAGATAATAAGAGAGAAAAGGATAACAAGGAAGAGGGGAGGGGTTAGAGGGAGAGAGATAGAGCGCAACCGAGTCCAATTGCACGGTTCGTGAACCACCGTGGATTGTCCCTATCCCCCCAAACGCCGCTACTGCAGCGGTGCCTTACCCCTGTATCGATCAGCCAAGGCGACAACAATGTGCCTGGCGATTGTGTAGCTCGTGCGGAAGGCGGTCGATCAATTGAGTCAACGGCTTCATCGCACCCCAAGCGTCAATGCTCTTTAATCATCTTACTACTTCTGTAAAATGTATACCATACAAATTTCAAGTAGTTTGTACCCAAAAAGGTGGCTGCAGTTTAGAGGGGTTAACGCTACCCCCTCCCGCTTCCCTCCCCCCTCCCCCCTGCCCGCTCCCCGCATTTCCTCAGGTGTTCAATTCGACCGAGGTACGGCCTGCCGGGGGGGGGGCGGCCCGTGTACTGCGTGACCCACAAGAAGGGGAACATGGTGCACGTGAAGAAGGGGGGGGTGAAGGATGCAGACGAAACATTGTCGCCGCGAGAAGCAGCCAAGGATCGCAGCCAAGACGACGAGCCGAGCACGAAGGACGGCGGTCCAGCGAGCGATGACGTTGCTGCTACTGCCACCGCTGCCGCTGAAGCTGCTGCTGTTGATGCTGATACCGCTATTGCTGCTGATGCCGCTGTTGCGGCTGCTGCTGCTTCTGCTGCTGCCGCGGCCAGCCACTTGCCTGCGGCGCTCTCTCCGTCCTCGGCACCCCCGCCATCAAGCGTTGAAAATGCAGGTGCAGTGCATGGGGTCGATGCGGTGCTGTATGTGTGTGTGTCACTCGAGAAAACATGGGTTGGGGTAGGGTCGGGTTTGTGTGATGTGGTGGGGTGGGGTGTACTTTGGTTGTTCTTGTTTTTCTCTCATTACTTCATCGCCGTAATCGAATCCGTGGCCACAGGACAGGCTCCAATGACTTTGGACTATAAATGCTGTAATGTGGTGCGGTGGAGTGACATTGGTGCCGCGATAGGGTAGGGTAGGATGTGGTGGGGTCCTCGCACTTCGTTGCCGTTTGCTCGTTGAGCCGAATGGACGGCTGGATTTTGCGTTTGTTGGCAGAGTGAGGGGTCCGCGCTCTTTTCGTCAGCCTCCGAAGCTGAGTTTGAACGCAAAGAGCCGTGAACTAAACAAAGCCGACAGGCGGGGCGGTTGGCTAAGGCAAGGCAGGCCGCACGCGGAAGGTGTACCTCAGCATGGAAATTGATACCGATCTGCGCGGGGTAAAGCGGCAACGGCGAAAAAAGCCGTCACCAACCGGTGGTTGCTTTCGCTCTTTTTCTGGCCGAATGGACGGGGGAGGGTCTAGTGTCCAAACCCCTCGACGACTTCAGTGCCCTGGTTATTGTCGCTGTGCACGTGGTTGCTGTCGTCGTTGTTGTTGTTGCCGTTGGTGCTGATAGTTTTACTTGGTGCTGTTGTTGCTGTTTGGTGTTGCTGCTGCTATTTCTTGGTGTCGGTGTCAGTGTTGTTTACATAGTGTCATTGCTGTTGGTGTTGGTGTCGGTGTTGTCCTTGCTGCTGTTCCTTCTAGCGACAGCAGCGTATCGCACCACCTCTTACTACGTTCTCGTCGTTCTCTTCGTCGAATCCACCATGACATGTTCGTGCCAGACATCTTCATAGCATATACCCCAACCCATCACCCTCCCCCCCCTCCCGCCCACCCGCCCATAACCAACAGCATCCATCCCCGCCCCAGTAACAGCCGAAGCCTCAACAGCCACGGCCGCCGCCACCACTACCACGGAACCCCCCAAGGCTACCGTTCCGCCTAATATTCCTCCTCGACCTCGCCATCTCCCGAGGCCGCCTGCTTACAACATGTCGCCGTCCGAGGAGATGAGAGTCACCAAAGAAGCTAGGGCGGAGGCGAAGGCCGAAGCGGAGGCTAAGGGGGGCGGCAGGCGGGCGCGGGTGCCGTCGCGCAAGATCCTCGAATCCTCCGGGCGCATCACCGGCATCGGAGCCGCGCAGTGGATGACGGCCGATGAAAGGGAGGCCGACAGGAAGAGGAAGCAGCTTCTCAAGGAGCAGAGGAGGCGAAGCATGACGGTGGGGCTGGGGCCGGGGGTGGTGTTGGAGACTTACGTGGCGCCGACGTGCAAAGAAGGGGTGGAAGGAGGAGCGGGAGGAGGAGGGGGGGCTGAAGGGGAGGTGGGGGTGCTTGACGAGGCGAATTGGAAGCAGTTACCGCTGCAGGTCCTCCCTCCTGCGTCGACGATACAGCCGCGGCGGGGCGAAGTCCATAAAAGCCTGGCGAAGAAAGCTAAAAGCACGACGAAAACAGAAAGCGTGGCAGTCGATAGCACGCAGGTGGGTGGTGGCGGAGACAAGGATCCGGCCTCGGGCTCCTCCGGCGCTGGCGTCAAGGTTAAAATTGAAATGGTGGACCTTGCAGCGGAAGAAGACGAAGAACAAGAACGAGCACAAGACCAAGACCAAGGGCAGGGGCAAGTCAAAGAACAAGAAATAAAGCAAGAACAAGCAGAAGAGCCAGAAAAACGAAAGCAAGAAAAAAAAACAGAACTAGAACAAGATCGAGAACAGAAAAAGGAACAAAAACATGATGAAGAGCCGGCAACCAGTAAAGAGGCTTCGAAGTTATCCTTGGCAGCGGCGTGTGCCCCCGCCTCTGCCTCCGCCGACAATGGACCAGGAGGCGCTTCGGCTGAGGGGGAGAGGCCCAGCAAGCGACCGGCGACGGCCGAAGCGGAGGGGAAGGCTGGGGGGCAAGATTCTAAGAGAGCGTGTCACGCGAAGGGAGATGAAGCGGCGTCCGGGAAGGGGACAAAGGAGGAAGGAGAGGCTGGCAATGGTACCGCGTGCGAGTTCGGACGGTGCGACAAGGCGTCCGCGTTTGGAGTCAACGGTGCCACGCAGACCTGGTGAGCGAGGTGGCCTACTTTTGTGTCTATATTTTTGGTGTGTGGAGACACATGCCCATCAGTGTCTTTCTCGCGGCACGTTGTCCTTTCAGGGAATCTATTTGGTTTTGACAACGTCATCATCATACGAGGGGAAGTAGCCCATCGTTCCAGCCGGCGCTCTATTATGAATGCCAGAGCAAGCCAGCATGACCTAATAGCGTGTTCGGAAAAAATCCGACACGGCAGCGATGGAGTGAACTACCAATCAGTCGTACGAGAGACAAGGGGACTGATATTGTTTTTGTCGTAGCGGAGCGTTCGGAAGCCACCACAACCATGGTCCTAATCAGCAATGTGCACGGCGGCGCGGTAGGCCTTTGTGGATAGAGCTTTCTATCTGCATAGGTCCCGCGGAAAAATGCAGCAGCATAAATGTGGAAGTCCAGCGTGGCGTTGACTTGCTGATATTAGCCCCACCCTTGCCCCATGTCCGTGCCGTCAACTGATCCCCCCGCTCCCCCCCGACTGCCACCGCTACCGCCGTCGCCCCCACCTCGTACCGAATACAGCAAAGCGCACCGTGTGGCCGGAAGCATGCAGACGGCGACCGACGAAAAATAGATTCGATTCGTTTCGCGGAGAGATTTGACGAAGGGTTTTTCACGGAGCGACTTTTCACGGAGTGATATTTGCACGTAGAGACTCTTCACTCTCGAGCAGTTGCTAACTTGAGTGGTTCTCCACCTGGGTGCTTCTTCACTTTGAGTTGCTGATCACTGGAGTGGTTTTTCGCTTCACTTAGTTTCTCGCAGTGTATTTCTCGCAAAAGGGTTCGTCACGAGGTGATTTGACGCGGGGAGTCTTCCCGGAGAGATGCGAGCGAGCCCGGTCCGCTAACTAGGCCAGCGTAGCGGCGGGGGTTGGGCCCTGGCGTAGACGGCTCTCTTCCTGAGGGGTGGCTGACGAGCCTTATCCTGGAGCCGACTGATTGTCCCACGAGCGCCCTTTTTTGCCCGCTCCAAGCCACGATAAAAGAGACGAGGAGGAGGGAGGGCTACCTAGCCTTACAGTTTTAGGCCCACGGATAGGTAATAGCTTTACAACAACGAAAGGCTCACGTTTTGGGGCGCTCTTAAGAAATTAGGACCCAGCCATCTTGCTCGGCGGCGAGCGCTACACTAACGTCTACCAGGTAAAATTTAGCCTATGGTCGAGGTTACTCACGGTTGGTGTCACAACAAGGTTTCGAGCCTTGCCTAATACAAGAGGGTGTGTCTTGTTCGCGGGCTTATACTGCAGCACCGGGTGAGGGGTCGGGGGGAGATTGCAGCTTGGTGCCGGGTCGGTGGGTGGATGGAGGTACTCGATAGGCCCGCGGTTGTGGCCGTTGCTGCGAGCGTGGCGACGAGTATGCGACGGAGCCAAGCGTCTACTATCCGCGGCAGAAGCTGAATATGTAGAAGGAACGCGAAAGTCGTATGCCGGGTGCCACATTGGTGGGCTTTTGGCCTTGATGATGGACCCCCCTTCTGTGCTGCCCAGCCCTGCACTCGACGTCAGCCTATTATGGGTGCTTCTAGTGCGACGGTCGCTCCGTTGTCCCCAGTGTTTCCGGTGTAGTGGTGGCTGCGCGGCGTGGAGTGGAGTGGGGTGTGGTGTGTTGGGTGTGATGGGGTAGGGTGGGGCGGGTTGGGGTGGGGCGGAGTGGGTTTTGGGTGCCTGGTTTACACCCGCCTTTATTTTGCGACGCCGATCGTTTTCTGCCGGTGATATGATCGAAGGGGCAATACAGTGAACGGTGAATTAAGTTGAGGCTTCACATGAATGCGCCGGTGGGTTCGTTGCTCGCATCGGCACTAGTATCCGCCTGGCTGGCTGTCTTGCTGACTGACCGGTTGTCAGTCTGACTGTCTTTTGTCTACCTGTCTTTTGTCTGTCTGTCTATCTCTCTGTCTGTCTCTCTGCCTGCCTGCCTGCCTGCCTGCCTGGCGGTTTGGCTGCCTGGCTGTCTGTCTGGCGGTTTGGCTGCCTGGCTGTCTGGGTGTCTGGTTGCTTGTCTATCTTTGTGCTTGTCTTTCTGGCGCTGTGCGGGCGAAAAAGGTGGCAATAACTTTATATGTCTTGCGACGTTAGGTACCATTTGCAGGAGTTGAGCAGGAATAATGTCGGAACTTCAAACGCTCCAGGGAGAGAGGGGGGGGGGGAAGGAGGGTAGCACCGCGCGCGCCCCGACACGTGCTCTATCACGCAGCGAAAGTAGGACTAATTGATTTGCCGATCCGCCGTTGCTGAGCGAAGTGGTCTCGTCTCGACGGTTTGCAAACAGTGCGCGGCATTACTCACACGACATTCCGCGCAAGGCATGCATTGGAGCTGCGCAGTGGACGGCGGGACCAACGGGACGAGAGAGTGGTGCGCTTTCCTCCCTGTCCCTGACGCTTGTTGCCCTAACTCATTGGAAATCGCTGCCGTTTCGCTGGCGACGAGGGTTTCCATCCAAGCGAGGGTGCATTTTCGGTGTATATACTGGTTAACTGGGGAGAGAGGGGTGCAGCAGTAGGCTATCAATCGGTGGTATCCTGTTGGTGTCGGCATACACGATGATTAGGGAGGGGCTGAGGTAGTTTAGGGCTGGGAATTGTAACCGGTTGATGTCGGCAGTATTGGACGAACCCTTGAGATGTACCAGGTATATGTATATATGAATGATGTCTACTCCAAAACCTTCTGCTTGAGATTGCTGTAAGTGGTGAGTACACTATTAGTTAGCGGTAGAATAGTAAAAAGAGGATATGTTTTCTACGACGGTTCATGCTGCGAAACTTAACATGCTGCTGGTCGGGCCAGATGGGAGTTCCACAGGGCGAAGGTAGCGGCCGTTTCCCGGGACCGAAAGTAGCTTTCTGAATAATGTAACCCCTGACATAACACTGGTTGTGATTAAAAGGGTGGGAGTAAGGGGTGAAAGGAACACTGTATTGAGGGAAAACCCTACGCACAGTTGATTCATTTTCCGCAGCCAATTTCTGTTTCCGGCGGCGTTACATTAGTCTCCCCTCGGACCAAAGCAACAGGCGTGCGTGGTGCTGTGTAGTAGTGCCTTGAAGGTCAGAGCGCAAGGGATGAGTGGCGAGTACACTATTAATACCTGCATGGTGACTTTCTGTTGCCCCCGGGTTACTGCAGTAGTATATTCCGGTTTGCGTGTCTGTTTGTGGTTGGTCTATTAGAACTGCGTGGGTTGCCTTCTTGGTGTTCTCTTTTTCTGGCCTACATGCGGGCTAGTAATACACTTATAATGGTTGGGTTCTTCCGTTTCAATACTCGTACGTAGCAGCTGGTTGCACGCCTTTCTGTCCGCAGCAGGTGATGATTGGTGTTCTTTGTCGTTCACTAATAGTACCAGCTTATGGATAATGAAAAAAACGCTCCTTTGGTATCGTTCCCCACGGGCTACTGGGATCTCTCTGAAACGGAAGTCATACACCTGGTATCTGGATTTGGGAACCCCCTCATACAAACCGCCCAACCTAAACAATTGAAAGCGGTACACCGGGGAACAGCCCGACAACGCATACCGTTGCCGCTGAATTCCAGTAGTAGTATGTACCTGAACCTTACGTTAGTTGACTATGCGTGGGCAGCAGTCGTTTATCTTTATTCACAACAACTGGCGCCTGGTATAGTGTTGACTGTGAAAAAAACGATAGCTGCCAGTTTGACAAACTTAGGCATACACCAAGTATACATTATTCGTATACATACTCGTGTACGCAAGCTGGGTTTTTCATATTCGTCTCGGCAACCTGCGTGTTTGTTGTTGCCTCTCTGCCTCTCTGACTGTCTGCCTGCCTGTCTGCTATCTGTCTGCCTGTCTGTCTGTCTGTCTGTCTGTTTGTCTGTCTGTCTGTCTGCCTGTCTGTCTGTCTGTCTGTCTGTCTGTCTGTCTGTCTGTTTGTCTGTCTGCCTGCCTGTCTGCCTGTCTGCCTGCCTGCCTGTCTGTCTGTCTGTTTGTCTGTCTGTCTGTTTGTCTGTCTGTCTGTCTGTGTGTCTGTCTGTGTCTGTCTGTCTGTCTGTCTGTCTGTCTGTCTGTCTGTCTGTCTGTCTGTCTGTCTGTCTGTCTGTCTGTCTGTCTGTCTGTCTGTCTGTCTGTCTGTCTGTCTGTCTGTCTGTCTGTCTGTCTGTCTGTCTGTCTGTCTGTCTGTCTGTCTGTCTGTCTGCCTGTCTGTCTGCCTGCCTGCCTGCCTGCCTGCCTGCCTGCCTGCCTGCCTGTCTGTCTGTCTGCCTGCCTGTCTGTCTGTCTGCCTGCCTGTCTGTCTGTCTGTCTGTCTGCCTGTCCGTCGGTCCGTCTGTCTGTCCGTCTGTCTGTCTGTTTGCCGGTCCGTCCGTCCAATCAAAACCACCCACCAGGCGTAACTCACTCCACATTCTCCCCCCTTCAAACGATTTGAAAGGGTCGACGCCCATACCGCATACCGCATACAGCTACTAATAGGTCGGAACCTTGAGACAGCGTATGAAGCATCCAACTCCAATAATTTAAAGGAGTCTGCCCCAAAAACGTGGGTGCCGTTGCTGTAAAATGGTTGGTGGTCGTCGCCCCCCTACCCCGGAGTTGGGGTTGCCAAAGTTGGCGTTTTTGTCGAGAAATCGAGACCTCTCTTAAATAAATGGCTCGACTCAGATGCTTAATTTCCACTGAAATGCGACACGTGTACGGGGACATTTTTTTCTGGGACGAGCCGCTCCGAATTAAGGGAACAAAAAAGCACATCACCAGCAGCGGGTCCAACTTTTTTCGGCCGACAGGAGTACGTACCAGAACAAAGCACGCCGCCGTGGATGGATAGAAAGTCCGATAACCCTGTAGCAGTACCAGCCAAGTAGTCTATCATTGGAAATATTGGACGCGGCCCTGGGAACTCCGGGCGTTGCCCAAGGATTTGATTTCCGCGCAAACACACGAACCGTTCGGTACGTACGCACTGCTGCTGCTGCTGAGGGGGATGCTGCTTTCACTCGTCGATCGACAACTTCGACGAGATAACGAAACGTATGATACACGCCGTCTTGTGTCAAACCCCGATGTCGTTGTTCTCTCTGCACAAGGGCTATTCGTTTCTGACCGTCCGACACCAAGGTGTAGCTACAAGAAAGTTGTAGCTCTCAATCTCTCACATCACACCGGTATCCTTCACGGTCTGATAGTTTCGTCTGCTTTGGTACTATCATTACCACGCTGCTACCAAACGTCTTGACTCCTCTATGTTTCTGGCCTCTCAGAAACCCTGCTGGGAAAAGCGTTTCTCTTCCTTTTTGTTAATCGCCGACGAGCCTTGTTTTCTTTTAAATCCTTTTGGGATGAAAACTTTCCTGCCGTCGCTACCGTTTTACATCCTCCGACCGGTAGCCGCCAGCAAAACCGGGACGTTTCGATCGCCACCATCCTTCACTAACCTCGCTCTGTGCGGGGCGTCCCCGGACACTCTCAAAGAACCGACCACGACTCTGCCTCCGCCGCCCTTCGTCGTCCAGCCCCCACCCGCCCCTCCGGCCCCCATTCCCTCCCCCGCTACTCCTCCTCTGCCTCCTCCTCCTCTGCCTCCTCCTCCTCTTCCTCCTCCTCCTATTGCGCCGCTGCTACTGCTGCCGCCCATGCTCACGTTAATGCCCTCCTTCCCTCCACCATCCAGAAAATGTGGAATCCCCGGCAACTTGTCTGCAAGTCCATCGCCGCCGAAACCCGCCTCACCCCCCCCCGGTGGCGCCCTCCTCCGAGAATCGGACGACGAGACGATAGAGGAGTACGTAGGGCCAGCCCCGCCCCCGCCTCCCCCAACCGCCCCGCCCCTGCTATTCGGGACCGACCTGCTCCCTAGATTGCCGCCGCCGCCACCACCACCGCCGGTAGTACCAGGCGCGTGGAAGCGGCTTCGATCTTGAGGGTGCGCTCTCGACGGCGGCATCTTGAAGCCGCCACGCCACACCACGGCCGGCCTGCTGACCTGCAGGGGCGTAGAGGGATCTTTGTCCGCGCGCATGCCCTGCGCGCCCCGGGCCCTGAATTGGGCGGCGAACCTGGTGCGTGGAACGCAAGAACAAGAACAAGAGCAAGAAACATAATCCGTCGTCAGTCGGTCCGGTCGGTCGGTCGGTCGGTCGGTCGGTCGGTCGGTCGGTCGGTCGGTCGGTCGGTCGGACACGGCGACGGAAAAGCATTTTTGAGACTGGCTCCTGAACTGAACGAAAGTCACCTCAATATATTTGCGATTTCACTTCATGCGGGTAACTTCGATCGATCAACGCCTTGGCCATGAGATTCTGCATCGGGTTGCGCTTATTTTGTGTTTTGTATCGAAATTCGATTTTGGGTGGAGCTTCGTATCGAGCTCGTATTGCCGCGAGCCTGATCAAGTTAGGCGCCCGCACCCCCTCTACACCGTAGCACGGCTCACTGTGGGGTAGAATTAAGAAGCGGGCGGTTTAGAACGTCTCGGGCGACGATTTATTTTCATTACTGCTGCTCTTATGGCATACCTTAGACCCTGTCTCATGGCCAACGGGCTACTACACAGGTTGTGGTGATGCGATAACGGGGTAACATCACAACAGCCGCAACCGCATCAATAACCACGAAAACAACAGCCCCAACCAACACCCCAACCCCAGCAACCATAACAACGACCACAACAGCCAAAGCAAAACAACCATAACCACCACAACACCAACACCAACAAGATATACGTCTCTCCTCGCTGCCCTCACTTGCTGGGCTGATGGTCAGCGCTCACGGACATCGGCCTGTTGCACGAAAGGCATACGGATCGACCCGCCGCCCCCAAACCCGCGTCGCTATCGGGCAGCAAGCCGGCGACGGTGAGCTCCTTCACCACTCTATCGAGGAGCGGCTTGATCTTCACGTTCCCGGCCGCCTTCTGTGACTGCAAGAAAAATAATCAAACAAACAGCAGCAACACCAGCCGGTCGTGCATACACACGGGATGGGATGGCACGGAGTGGAACGGGATGGCACAGGGTGTCAAGGCACAGGATGGCATGAGGTGGGATGGGGCGAGATGGGACGGGGTGGCACGGGGCGAGGTGGCACAAGCGCTGTGCGCGTCATTCCGGTCACGGTATCGTACACCTGGGTATGGAAAATATGTATGATGCGGTGCCTCGCTAAAAAAATTGCGAATTATTTTTGGGCGTCGGTAGGCCTTGTTTCTAGAATGAACGAGTAGGCAAACAGCAACAACAACACACACAGCACAACTGCAAAACACAGCAGCAACAACAACAACAACAACAACAACAACAACAACAACAACAACAACAACAACAGCAACAGCAACAGCAACAGCAACAGCAACAGCAACAGCAACAACAACAACAATAACAACAACAACAGCAACAACAACAACAACAGCAACAACAACAACAACAACAACAACAACAACAACAACAACAACAACAACAATACACCACACCCCACCACAACCGCCGGGCTGACCAGCAAGCGGAGCACTTACTGCTGGAAGGCCTTCGCGTCTCCATCTTAAGACACTACCACAGGCTACACGTGCAAAAAGGCCACCAAGGGCCTGAGCCTGAAAGCTTCAAAACACTGTCTGTGTGCCGGTAGCTCCGCGTTCTACAGCAGAGTCGTATGAAGGGTGTGCCAGACGCTTCGACACCCACCGGGGGGGCTTTTGTGCTTGAGGCGCTTGCTGCGACAGGGGGAGCCCTTGTTTGGCCAAAAAATTGCCCGGCTGACAAAAGCGAGGAAATACCCAAAATCGTTGGGTTACCTTTATTTTATAATACGAGCTTCCACACGTCTGACAGATCATCACCGATCCCCACGTGATGATCTACCTGTTTCAGGGAAGATCTGTGTGGTCTAGTTCACGTTGCCGGGTGGGAGCCGCGCGATCTGCATAATATATCACATGTTTCGGGGTTAGACCTGCACTCCATATGTACGGATCCTGCGCAACACCTCAGAGCGGCAGGATGTACTGTAGATGATCTATATATAAAACAAGATCTGTCGTATTAGATTATCTGGATCATGATCTGTCCGAGTATGGATTATGTAGATCTTGATCTGTCCGTATTAAATTATCTAGATCGTGATTTGTCCGCGGTTGCCTCGACAAAAAAAACGGGGGTGTCGCAAGTTGAAAAACGAGGAAACACACTAGCGTTCCCACTCATACGAGATTATACACCAGGTATAACATGAAAAGGAGCAAAACCTATGGGAAAGTAAAAAGAAAACTATTGAGCCACAGCCACCGTGCAAGCGACCGGGTAAGTAACACCGACCAGGCCAAACGAGTTGAAAGTGTAGTCTACCAGCCTCCCTTCGGGATGTGGTCGGCTTGAAATCCGGGGGGTGTCGCAAGTCGAAAAGGGGCGGGGGGGGGGGGGGGGGGGGGGGAGGCTTGAAAACTAAAGAACGCAAAATAAGCCACTGCTCAGCAAGCACTCCGGCAAGAAACGCCGACCAGCCCAGACGAGCTTATCGTTTACCGGTAGTTTTACCGGTAGTCTATACCTAGCATGGGCATTCTCGTGAGGTTGTGCGTTTATTTTTTCTCAACAGTCAGTTTCGGGTTGACCTATGGACCGCCTAAAGCGAGGAACCTCCAGAGAAAAATGGGTACACCGCTGCCGCAGGGTGCGTCGTTTCTCGCGCGTCCAAACCTGCTGGAGCTTCCGCATGCTGCTCTCCATGCTGAAGGACATGTCCTTAAAGGCCGCCTCGAGCGCAGCGATAGCCTCGGCGTCCCTTGCCGAAGCAGCGCTCCGGTCCTTGGAGGCGACCCTTGCGTCTAGCCGTTGCATCGCCAGTCGTAGCGTCTCGACGTCCGTCTGATCCGCCTTGCCGTCGACAACCATTGACACCTTGTGGTAACGTATGTCGGTGTGTCGATGGGTGGGCGGGTGGGCGGTTGGGTTGGGTTGGGTTGGGGTGGGGTGGGTTGGGGTTGGGTGGGGTGAGGTGGGGTGGGGTGGGGTGGGGTGGGGTGGGGTGGGGTGGGTTGAGGTGGGTTGGGGTGGGGTGGGGTGGGGTGGGGTGGGGTGGGGTGGGGTGGGGTGGGGTGGGGTGGGGTGGGGTGGGGTGGGGTGGGGTGGGGTGGGGTGGGGTGGGGTGGGGTGGGGTGGGGTGGGGTGGGGTAGGGTGGGTTGGGGTGGGTGGGAGTGTGTTTGGATAGGTGGGGAGCGCTGGTCGGGTCCGAGCACGGACCAGCGGGTGTTAGACTCCAAGCCGAGTTAGCCGGTTGGAATGCGGCCGGAACTGGGCTCAAATACAAGATATGCGCACGTTGAATTGACGCCGAGTTTCGGGTAGTTGTCGTAGGGGTTTGGCACATATTGCCACCGAGGTTTGGCGAATTTGACAGTCGTTTATTGCGCGCACCCCGCCGTGAAAAGATGGTGTGCACGGTTATTGATGAGGTTTACCACACATCGATGTGTAGCTTAGGCGCATATCACCGTTGGGTTTTGGCGCCGAACAACCGAAAAGTGTTGGTCGATGCTTGTTTGTTTTTTTGGTTGCTCGATTCAATGTGCGACCCGGTGTGAGCGACGGCTTGGTTTGTCCTCGAAAGAATATCCTCCGTGCACAGTGATACCGTGTACCGATCTACCCAATGATGATGCAAGAGGCGTCCGCGATGCGAGGGGTCGGTAGGGCGACGTGATGAGCGCGCGACGTAAAACGGTCGATCAATGCATCCTTCTCTGTCATCATCGCGTATCTGTTATGATGATATTCACTTCCGCAAGATGGTAGGACACCGCGATTCAGTCGAGAACACCGGGCAGAGCTCGACACACTTTGCCCGCGAACAAAGCTTGTCGGACTGTAAAGGTCGTCCAAGGCTACCCAGTCTACGATGGGATCGACAAAGTACGTTTCATACGCCTACAGTAGATGAAATCAGCACACAGCGGCAAATGACCCAATACACGCACCACGTGCTCCCATAGCCCGTCCCCTCCTCCTCCGTTCTCGCTATCTACCTCGCTCTGACTCACCGATTCCGCCCAACCCAACCAAACCAGAACAACTCAATCCCCCAACCCATTACAACCGCACAAACCGAACCAGAACATCCAAATCTAACTCACCCGATGCCCCACCCCCCCCCACTCCCCCCACCCCCCTTAAAATTTACCAAGTATATAATAGTTGGCCTCGGCTGGCACCGACGCTGTAAAACATTATATGTGTATTGGGGTTGGCGCTGGTTGGCAACGACGCCGTAAAACATGCCAAGCACTGCGCGAGCTAGACAACCAGGGTACCGTTTTGTTTTTTGGCGGTTACCATGATGGTGATCGAGTTAGATCATATTGTGCGGTGGAGAACCCCAACTCCGCACAAGGGGAATGATCGCATCACGCAGTGTGAATAAGGTAAGGCACCCACGAGGCAGTTACATAGTAAAGGCAGTTACATAGTAATACCCATTGATGTCTCCGGAGTGGGCACACCAGGAAACAAAGTAATTCATTGGCACTATCATCCATAAGCAAGAAAATAGGAACAAGGTGCCGAAGTCCGTCTTACGAGCGGTTCTTGGAAGGATGCAATTCACCACCCGTCATACGATTCGCCAAACACCTCACGGCGCTTCGCGCTTGGCGCAAGCAATGTCTGCCTGGTTGGTGAAAACCCGACGTGCTCCGTCTCGGCATAAGAGAGATGCGAGGGTCTATGGTCATACGACTGCGGCCATGCACAAACTGAGTGCACCCCACCCCCCCCACTCCCCCCTCGCCCAGTCCAGCCAACTCACATTATTAGCAACCTGACCCAGACCCACGAGCTCCGACCCCAAGCTCCTCAACTCAGCTTCCGCCGCCGCAATCTCCTCCGCTGCCCGCGCCACCTCTGCCCCCTGCAGGGACTGGTCCGACCGCACCCCTTCCAGCCGTGTAGCCAGGTCAGCGGTGTAAGCCGACACCGTCGATGAGACCCGCCGCATTGACGCGCGGGCGTCGGCAGCCTCCCGCTCCTCGCGCGCCTTCCTGGCCTCCTCCCGGGCGCGGCGGTCTATCCGTTCCTCAAGCGCCGACATCTCCGCGATCATGCGGGATTGGGTATCCTCGGCCGCCTCTCGAGCCGCGTCTGCCGCAGCGATAGCGTTTGCCGCATCTTCGGGGCTTAGGCCCGGCGGCGCATCCGCTGTGCCAGCCAGCGGGTCAGGTTTAGGCGCTGCCTCTAGGGCGGCTACGCGAACATCGACGGCTTCTAGGTGCCGTTTCACGAGGGGGATCTCATCGGTCAGCGCCATTGTCGCCAGCATTTCTTCCGCACGTCTTTGCTTGGTTAGCGCGTCTTCGTCGTCTTCTGCGTGAGGTGCAGGCACCGCGACTGCAACAACAGCTTCGGGCGCGTCGACCTTTGGTTGTGATGATGCGCGCCGGGCTAACGCCTCCCTGGCCCTTTCGTCTTCGAGGCGGCCGACGCGGGCTCCGAGTGACTTGAGGCCGTTCTCGAAGCGGGCTTCGAGGGAGGAGGACGAGCGCTCGAGGGTGGAGCGGAGCTGTCGGAAGTCTGAGCCTGTCACCTCGGCTGCCGGCAAGTGGGGAACTGTGGCTTTCATCGAGTTCTGCTGGAGATTCGCGCGCGAGGTGCGTTTTGGAGGGGGCGAGGACGTTGCGTTTGCATGGTGGGATTAGTGTTTTTCGGGTTAGCTCTGGCGTGGTGACAAAAACCAGCGAGAAGGGGTGGACGCATTATCAAACGCCTCGTGCGAGCGCGCAGCAGTTCGAGTGGTAGTCTCATAACCCTTTGTGGTGGTAGTTTCGGGGTTACTGAAATAATAGTGGCCCCCTCAGTCAGCAATTCGAGCGGCTTGTCGTGACCGGTGCTGCTGCAGTTGTCCTTTGCGTTCGTCACTTTTCTTTCTGGAGTCCCGAACGCTTTAGCTAACCTCGCCACCGCGGTGAACAGCGAGGGCGGCACTAGGGACTAATTGCAGCAGCACTACGACAAGAAAAGATATGACCGGATATTACAGGACATAACAGGACATGACAGGACATGACAGGTCAGGACAGGTCAGGACAGGACAGGACAGGACAGGACAGGACAGGGAGCCGCAAAGCAGGGCAGGGCAGGCATGGCGCCATGGTGCTCGGCGCCAACCACAAGCACTATTACCTGGTAGTGTCCGCCCCCCCCATACCTTTGCTCGCAGTTTTTTCTCGTCCGCAATGTCTTGGTACACCTGGCGCTCAACCTCATCCATTCGCTTCCACAGCCGCTCCACTTCGTCACCTTCGACCGCCCCGTCTCCCCCTAAGGCCAGAGCACCTCCATGTTCTCCTTCTCCCTTCCCCCCCTGCCCGAGCGATGCCTCCCCCCCCGCTTCCTCTTCGGACGATTGGTTTCGCTGTTCGCCGTTGTTGCCCTCACGATTTCCTTGGCCGTTAGTATCTCGTGCAGGTGTTTCTCCGTCTTCCAACGAGTTGTCGGTGTTGAGTGCCGCGGCGCCGGCGGCGGTGGCGGCGGCGGCGGCGGCAGCGGATGCCTTTCTTGACGGCGTCGGCTTGGCGCGAGCTTCAAGCCAGGACAGTCTGGCGCACCGCGGAACCAACAGACGCAAAAAAAAAAGCGAAAAAAAAAAACGAACGCCACAGGCGAGCGAAAAACGAATTAAAAACGGATGCAAAAACGATCATTAAAACAAACGATTAAACGGACGCAAGCACGTACTAAACCGCACGAAAACGCATGAAAAGGCGGAACCAACCAATTCGTTTGTTTGAAAGATCTTGACCGTCAGTCATCCCGACCGCTCTTTTTGCAAAGATAACGGGATGCCATGCAAGTGGCCCAGTGGAACGCAGGGAGAAACAGAAAGGAGGCCGGAATGTGGAACGCAAATCGCGGCGTACCAAGTCCCGACGCTTAAAAAAAGGGTGCAGCGAACCAGCGTGTGAAGAAGGCTGGGGTGACGCGGAGTAAGAAACGGGGGTCGATCTTGCGTGTCCTCGGAAGTGGCAACGAGCCAGAGTCGGGCGTATCAAGGACTTCAAATACAAATTGGTCAAGATAAATAAGTTGTGGTGTGGTCGCTTCGTGTGTGCCGGTCGTTTTGCACTTAGAGCGCTCTACACCCACTACGCCCCCCGGGGTCATTCCACGTCAGCACTGAAACCAGTCGGCATACACAGTGAACGCACATTCGACAAGCCCGAACAAATGGCAAGGACGGCGATGGATTCGGGTGTGAACACGAAAGCATTGCCTGCGCCAGCCTTCTGACAAACGTCGGAAAGGTGCGCCGCCAAAACCGTCGCCAGTACCTTGCGTGTGCCCTGCCGATTAGATCATTTTCGCCAACGCTTTTCCCGGGGCTGGTTCTCCTTGAGTCAGCCATTACCCCCGCCTCATCCCTCTCCGCTTCCTTCCCCTCTCGCTCCCCCCCCCCCTCTCCCCCACCCCCTTCCGCCTCCATCTCTGCATCAGTCTTCTCCCAACATTCTTCCTCCTCGGGGCCTGCAACCGCCTCCCCCCCAACCTCTGCCATCCCGCTTGCCGCAAGCATGTCCCGCAGGAGGGCCGCCTGCCGCAGCAGCCGGTCGAGGAGCTTTCGCCTCTGTTCCGTGGCCTCCGCCTCCATGGCGGCGTGTGTGTGACCGTCGACCGCAAGCCTCTTCTCGAGCGCGGCAACGCGTTCCGCGATCCTGGCTTCTCGGTCCTTCTCCAGGACGGAATCAAACTGTCGAGGGGTAGAAACTGTGGGGTTAACTAAAACCATTTAGGGTGCAAAAGCCTCTTTCAAAAACGAGGGGACACGGGGAGGTTTAAGCGAGACTTTTTAGGACTGGCGAAAATCACTTGCCCAGGTACAGCGACCAAACCAAACCGCGGTATCATTTAACCGCCTCGTTCACATGACCCAGGCAGAACGAATAAAAAGCTGAGAAGCGAGGCCTCATTTACACATCTCGTATGGCGAGGGATCTACGATATGTAGACGGGACCTGCCACCCGCAAAGTACGAGTTGTATACACGTATGCATGTGGCATGCTAAGAGCTTGGTTTACGGCTCTTTGCAGCATAGGTTGGATACGTGTCATCCCCTCAACACAAAAGCGACGGGTTGCTACGTGTGGCGTGCGTAGTCGATGCTGTGATCGTCAGCTACAGAGTTGTCCGTCCCTTTCCGCCTAGGAACTATCAACGCCGAAAGGGAACACGAAGTATCCACAACGCAAAGTACTAGTTTCGAGCTGCAAAGAAGAAAACGTACTCGTGTTCGCTGAGGATCCTCGAGTTGTTCCAAAACTCTGTGCTTTTGTTTTCTACCCCCCCTCCCTCCCCCCGCCGACCCCCGGCGGAGTTTGTGGCCGGGGACGAGACCGATCTAAGCGAGTACCGCAGCGTAACGAAAAAGAGCCTCTCGGGGAAACGAATTCGTGATGAACCTATATTTTTCTATCTGATGTAACTGGGCAAGTGCTCCCCGCTACGGCCATCGATCACATCAAAAGTCGCCGAATGTTCCGCCGATTTTATCGCGCTCGCTTCTGTTTTTACACCACGGAGAAACCGAAAATATTTGTGGGTAGCTCTGGCGTTTGCTGGAGCAGGGGCAACAGCGCCTTCAACTCGCGAGAACCCGAAAGCACCCGCATCCCACCCGGTAGCATTGCAAAGGGGTTTCAATTCCACCGTCTGCTGGCAGCTGCTCCCGCTGGTTGCACATTTTATACTTTAGGATAGCTCGAAGACGGACACCACAGCTATCCCCCCCACCTCCACCCGCCCCCAATCTCCCATTTCTCGATAGTCGAGTTTGAGGCAAGAGAGAACCGCTATCGACACCAGCCCCCCCGGATACCTCAGCCTACACGCACCTGCTTCTGTAATATGTCCACCTTCGGGCAGACACCCACCCCCCCAGCCACCATGACGGTCCTCGCCGAGCTCTTCCTCTCTCGGGCACTCTCTGTGCTCACGTTGTCCACCTCGCCGCTGCCCCCCCCCCCAAAGCCCGCCTCAGAACCCCTGTCATTGTCACGAGCGCTTTCGCGGGGATCCAACAACAACCCGTCTACCGCTGGGTCATCAACAACTTCTCCCGTCTCCTCCATATTTCCCCTGTAGCCTTCACGGGGTTCCGTAGCTTCTCGATCTGCCTCCTCCCCCCGTCCCGCCTCCAACACATTCGAGGGTCTCCTTTCGAGGTCGGCGTTTTCGCTCCCATCGTCTCCCCACATGGCGCGCTCCAGTTGCTGGAGCCGCTGCGTCAACTTTGCGAGCATAGCATCCTGAGTGGCGGGGGTGGTGGTGTGGTCAGCGTCTCCGCGGTCAGTGTACAGGATAACAGTCACTGTAACGAAACAAACCGATTCAGAAAACGCATCAGGACGAGAACAAACAACCCAACAGCCAGAAGAGGAGGTGGAAGCTTGAATCTAGTTTTCGTCGTGAGTTATCGTTGTAAATGATGAGGAGCATAAAACATGCCCATTGCGATGCGCCAGCGACCACCATGGCTCACACATGGTTTTCTTTCATGCCACACCCGCGCGGTCAACGTCGCCAAGAGACACCCCCTGCAGTCGAGTTCACCCCGCCGAGATACGATTAATCTACAGAAGTTATTTCCTTTTTTTCTTTTTTTCATTTAACACGTTTTTTTTTCCAGCTCAGCTCGTTGGAGGTTGTACCTTAGCGGCCTTCCCGACAAGCGGTGGTCACATCTCCTCTTCTCCTTCCCGGTGCTTGCATTCAGATTTATTGCGCATAGGGTATCAGTGATCCCACTGCTCGTCCATTTCCATCCAAGTTTTGCTACCTCACACACCCCCCGCGTGGTCAGCGACACCGGGAAAAGGTAGATCAACTACCTTGCTAGTTTTCAACCCCCCCGTGGTCCTCATGTCTTTGATACGTATTGTACACAGAGGGGGCGGGTAGACCGCTGTTCCTCTGCATGTACATGAGGATTGTCCCCGGTTCGTGTTTTTCCAAACTTAACCCTCTTCTCCCTGGCCCTATCTAGCTCCAACCACTAACCCTTACCCTAATCCTGGTGGTAACTCTGACTAGCCCTAACCTCAACTCCGACCTATGCCTATATTGTATGATCGGTTAAACGGAATAACGCCGACCGTAGAAGCTTGTAAACCCGGGGGCTGTCCAACATGTACCTAGCGGAACAACCATTCCGTCGCCTCAACTCAGTAGGGTAAATACGAAATTCTCGAGGCTCTGACGAACGGCCGCCGGCTATATGTATACTAAGTACATTTTTAAATTGTAATACGTCAGCTGTGAGTTCGAGCAACTTTAGATCGGCTGGATATTAGGTGGCTATAATAACAGGTAGTTCGGTCATAGCTGCGTACGGTAATATGCTAAGTTCTGAGTCTCTTTCATCTAACTTGCGCGTTTTTTTACTTCGACGTGTTGTGCTTATTAATAAAAACAGCACTTGCGTGCTAAAGCGGTTTTTGCTCCGACACCCAACTAGTAACTACTAGTAGCCCAAAAAAAGACTCACAGCCCTAGAAAGTAACTGCTTGTTCACCTTTGCGTCATCGGGTCGAACGTCCTGCTCGCCTAGGCCGGAGGTCATTCCCGAAAGGCTGGCCTCCAGGGAATCTATTTTCCCCCGAAGCGCTACCACTTCCTGTGCCTCCGTCTGCCGAAGGTCGAGTATGGTTTGCCGGAGCAGGTCGATCTGCGATCGCATCACTTTGACGGTGTCTGCACCGGCGTCAGGCGTGGCGACAGCCCGTGCGATTCGAGGAGGAAGGGGGGTTACGTTACGGGTCAAACGACCGGGGCGTCCTAGGGTAGACGGCTATTTTGTTTAAACGTGAAAGGGGCGAGGTGTGATCTGGTTTGGATTTGAGTAATGCGCGTGAAGATAGACGAATAAGAGAGAATGCGGGTCCCCTTTGCCCGAAATGTATCCCGGCCCGGGCGGGGGGGCGGGGGGGGGGGGCTACCACGCGTTATTCAGGAGACGGTCGAGGGTGAAGCTCCTGCGAGTTGAGCTCGGGAGTGATAAGATTAGAGACCATTAATGCTAACAATGTCAGGTACAATAGTTAGCTATTAATACAAGCTATACCCGTTAAGCTACTTTAGTCACAATACAGACGGAACGCATGTAGACTTCGTACGAGTAGAGGTGAACATATACTTCGACGTTTTCGACGTAACAGCAGTAGTAGTGTTTTTTTGCAGGCAACCCCAACAAACCCTCTATTAATGGCTGCATCCGGAGGCGCGCCCATCGGGCGCACGACGCCTCCTCGAGTTGCGCCGCGCCGTCAACCACTTTTTTTTTTTTTTTTTTTTATCCTCCGGCGGATGGGGAAAAATAAAGCTTTAGCTCGCCACACTTCCGCGTATTTTCATACGCGTCGTGTGTCGATTTACTATACCCCTGGAGACACGGCAAGCTTATGGATGCACCACGTACGCAGCAAAATTACACACTCTGGCCGCGCGGATCTTCGAGGGTATATACTTGTATACTCACTCAGTATATTTTAACTCCCTCACATTGGCCGAGGACCATATGGCGGTCCGCAGATCGGAATATTTAATAAAAAAATTGAAAAGCGTCGAAGCCGCGTTTCTTGCCCGTTTCTGGCCCGTTTGGTGTCCGGGTTGGGGTTAGGGTGAGGTCTACGCCCGTACTTTGGTCCCACCAGGAAGTGCTTCCTAGCCCTGAAAACACGAACAGCCTACCACCCCGAAGAATCGCGCAACCAGGCAGTTTAGGCCGGTCGTTCCAGTCGCCGCGGAACAGCAGTCCGTGGGCGTTGATTGGATATGTTATGTGTACTGTTTACTCTCTCGAAAGGTAAAAACGCGCCGCGCTGACGGCATAGCCACAAGGAAGCACGGCCCTTCCGGGCGCGCCCTTGTCAGTGCCAAGGGGCTATCATACCGGACCACCGCAACGACATTGGACCTAGCTAGATGCTTATAGTAAGGAAGGCCGGCGTTTTCAACTTTCCCAACAGCAGCAGTGCGTACAGTAGGTGTTTCGGCAAGACACAAACAACGCCTCGGGCGACCTTCAGCAAGCACTACTGCCGCACCCTGAATACTACGTACCAAGTATGTAGACGACAGCACAGCAGTTTGTGCCGAGGTCTGTGGATATATCACGGTGGACCCACCAGTAAGGAGCTGGATGTCGATGGTGCACACGACCAGCGCTCTGTCTCCATCCTCTAAGCCCCCCTCGCCGGGTACGAACGGCGGCCATGCCTCTCGCAGCTGGAACAGCGGCTCATCGTTGCAGACGACCTGAGGGGCTTGGTCTTGCTGGGCATCACCAGCACCAGCATCAAAATCGTCATTGCTGTTGTTGTGCGACACCAAACCTTCGATTTCTTGGGGCTCTAATGAGCCCTCTCCGGTGTCACCGCTCTCTGGGTCCATCTTCGGCTAAATACGCTGGCATGGAAGAGGCTCTGCCACATCGCCCGCCTTCAGACCATGCTGTAGTAGCCGGAACGTCAAGCCGAGGGGGAAAGTGCTTGAGAATCATCGTAGCATGGCATCGGTTCGAATTTTGAAGGTTCGGGTAAGGGCGAGCGGGAACTTATTAATTCCGCCGCTTTTTTTTTCATCGCCGCAAGAAAATGCTAGGCGACCGCAGTTTGACGCTTTGACTGACTGATTTGACTGAACTCTATACTAATAATAGTATAACACAGTCCTCGACGTCCCCAAAAAGACCGGTCTCCTAGATCACTCGACCGACAAGTCACAAACGCTGCCAATGTAAACATAAATATAATATACCGTTTGATTTCATATTAAGTATGTAACGGTAACTATGTTTCAGACGATAGTAGTAGCAAATTGCAGCCCTTCTCTCACCTCACACGCGCGCGAGAGGCCACCGATCACAACAAAGGCAACGAGTTGTCGTTGCGGTGTTCTGCTACTACTGCTGCCATGAGTGCTCGCAGGAAGGTCAGTAGCGCAGGTGGCAACAGCTTGCAGCCTGCCAAGACTCCCACCTCGTTACGCCACTGCAAGGCCTACCTGCGCCGTCGACTGGCGGCCGATCCTCCCCCTCTCCAGCAAGGTTGCGCAAGTAGAACTGCCATCTCAGCAGGACGAGAGGGTGGTGACGGTAGTGATGCTGATGCTTCGGGCGCGGGCACATCGCTGTGGGAGGGGTGGTGGCCGTTGGGACTCAAAGACCAATGCGAGGAGCTGAGAAAGGTAAGTGGTAACTCTTGAGAGTGTATCGCGATCGGTGAAGTGAAGGGTGTCATCTCGTGTTGGGTTTGGTGGCCAATTTCCTTTTTTTCAAATCCTGTCCTACTTCGTAGTGCCTGGTACAACCATAGTCTAAGCAAGCAGCAAAGCACACAGCAAAGTGGCGCCCGCCAGTTTCGATGCTTTTTGCTGCACAGGTTGTGATACATAGCGCACAGCATGACAGTCTGTAGGCCCACTGCATTCGGTTCGTACCTCTTCCAGCAGTTGCAGCATAGTTGTGTGGTAGTCGTTGTAACGTACAGCGATTTAGTTTTGCCCTGTACACTGCTGTAAATAGAGAGCACCACAAGACGTGCTGGAAGCAACTCTATCGCCAGTTTGTGTGAGTCAAACCTCACATGAAGCAAGATGTCAGCGTTTTTAGGGTTGTCTGCTCGCGCCTTGAGGAGCATCGATCGACAGGTCAGTTGAGGCACCTGTACGAGCACAGCGGCAGCAGCACGTACTTGCTGCTGCCAACATGTACCATTACATGTGTATACCAGACAAACAAACTGCCTGCGCTTGTAGATGGCATTGATCACCTGTGAATATCGCGCGAATCTGACGTTGTGTAAATGGTGCGATTTGTACCGAGTACGTTACTATTTAATACGTACCAGGTATTTATTTAGCAGCGCGTCATGGTCACATGATAAGGCTGTCGGTCGTCGAGCACAGCAGCAGCAACCAGTAGGATGCAGGATACGCGGGTTCGAGTTTTTCGTGCACCAACAGTAGAATGGCCTGCCGCGGCTTTGCGCATAAACTGCACGAGTGCATCTGACCCGTTTTCGATGCCGTTCGCAGAAGCAGCAGCCTCAGCGGTTTTCTTTGTACATGTACCACAGTGTGGTGGTACTCCGAGAGGGGTAGATATCACGCGAGGTGGATGTGTCAGACATGACAAGACAGACAGATACCAGGAATCTTGGAAGCACAGATCATATGTACATGCACGCAGAGACAGGCGGACAGACTGGTATGTGCTACCAGGTACTGTGTACGTACACAGCAGATGGTAAACGCACGCAGAGAGATCAAACTCGTTAACCCTCTGTTGAAGTGCGCCCGTGTGATGACACCGCGATTTATTTTGGGGCCTTGAACAGCTTATTTTTTTCGTTGAACACGGCGGCGGTTGCTCCACAAAAAAGTATACGTTTGTCCAATCCGAGAATCGAACTCGGGTTTCCACAGCCACAATGTGGTGTACTGACCACTATACTAATTAGACACTCGACAGATGACAACGCGGCACGGACGCATCAAAACCACACAACGTTTTGTTTTATTTCATACCAGGTACGAGCTTGCCAGGTACAGCATTTTTAACACAATGATACATTGACAATTGACAGCCGGCACAGCACTATCATTTACTATGTCATCATGGGCGTGGATTGTGGTCGTAGTTACGCAATAAATATCCAGGTGTGTAGGTGTGTATATAATCAATACCCTTGTATCACAGGTTATTATGCGTATTTTATGTTATTCCAATACCACTCACTCTCGGTTTTCTACCCAGCAGCAGCATGAGTTGATCCTGATATTAAATGTATTAGATGGACTTGACTTGACTAGGGGGACCCGCGGTCAAGAACTGCCAAATTGGTGTCGCGCCTTAAAGTGTTACTTTGAGTAACCTCACAAGCTACAAGTAGTAATTAAATACCTACAATGGGACCCGAAGGGTGCGCCAGCTAGCGTTGGGCTGCGAAAGCAACTGAGTTAAATCGACACACGACGCGTATGAAAATACGTGGAAGTGTGGTGAGCTAAAGCTTTATTTTTCCCCATCCGCCGGAGGATAAAAAATAAATAAATAAAATAACGGTTGCTTATTTTTTCTCGGCTCACCGTACGCAACCTTTTTCAGCATATCTCCTGTTTCTTATTAATAGCACGTCTCACGCTCCAGAGCGACCCCATTTCCTTGTCTTGGGCGGGCGTTGACCGTTGCAGTTTCTTATGCTACTGTTTCTTATACTGCTGTTTCTTATATATTGTCGCCTAGTTTGAGCTGTCTTTCTTACACAGTAAAGCCCATCTAGTACATTAATATCAGGATCAACTCATACTGCTGCTGTGTAGAAAACCGAGAGTGGTATGATAATATTTCTTAGTTTGTTTTTTTTCAACAGAGTTTTATTTCTTAACACGTTGCTTAAATGCCGGTCACTGCTGGTATTGGATTGTCAGTGCACAAAGCGAAAGCTGATAATATGCTCCGAGTACTGCGTACTGCCACTCTCACCCAATCCCTTCTCCTTCTTAGCGTGTACTCTCTTTGTACCAGGCACTTCTCTGTACCCTGTATATTGCTTGGGGCCCCTTAGCCTGGGCGCCCCTAAACGCAGCACCACCTTGCAAAAATACTCCAACACGTTTCTGGTCAATTCCTATCTTGCAAGTCGGCCCAGGTCCAACCCGACGTCGACCCTAGCCCTATCCCCGTCCTTTTGGGGAGGTCTTGAGCGGCAGTGGCGGTCGTATCTCCACGACGTGTCTTGGTGGCGTTTTTCGGAGGAAACCCTGGCGGCCAAAAAACCGGTCTCGACCAACCACAACGTGGTGTTGCACGAGTGTTTTTTGCAAGTTGGTGTTGCAATTAGGGTTTCTCTCTACGCCGCATACGACCCCAATATGAAAGAGTATTTTCCCCGTGGAAGAACCTATCCCCAACCCCAACCCCATGAGGGGCTCGAGGTCGGCAGGGGCGTATCGCGCGGCTCCACCGCGTGTTTCGGTGGCGTTTTAAGTTGAAAAAAAAAAGGTCAGCTGAAAGGCCAACTTCGAGCAATCAGATGGTGATGTCGCACGAGTTTTTTTGCAAGGTGGTGTTGCAATTAGGGTCTCTCCCCAAGTCGCACATGATCTCCATGTGTTGTGTGTTGTCTTCACGTTAAATTGGTTATTTCTACCCAACGCCATCAATCGGCAAAACACCCAGCGTTCATCCCGATTCTTCATCCTGGATAGGTATCAAAATTATGTGGCCACAGACTGCTGTGAAACAGAGAAACCGAAACCAAATAATCGCAAATGAACAGAGAAAAGCATTTGAAGTGTCAGCGTACCGGTGAAAAACACAGAGGAAAGAAAATGGAATATCAGCGTACCGGGCACGAATGACATGTCAAAAACAACCCAGAAAAGCAGCTACAGCAGCAATACGAGAACAAAACGAAACAAAACAAAACATTTGAGAAAAAAACAGGAGGACTCCTGGAATGGGACATAAACAGACAAACATTGCAGAAGGACGCAATGAGACAAGTCGAAACACATATACCCTCTCTCTCGTCGATGTCCTCTCATGTACCGCGTGGGGTTTGGACGACTGTGGTGCATGACTATCATATCAACACAAAGGAAAGGAAAGGAGAGGCAGACAGAAAGAAGGAAAGAACGAAAAAAACGAAAGGGAGAAATAAGGCCAAGCGAAAAACAAACTATGTACTCTTACTCGAACGACAGCGGGGAAGCACGAGCTGCATAGCTTTCCAGCTCTCTGTTACCTATTAATAGACAAGCCTGCAGGCTAGCCACACGGTCTGCCACCTCCTTCCTTTTCCCGTCGACAGCGGCCTTCGATTTGAGTGCTGCCGCTGTCGCCCCCCCAAGGAAAAATGAAGGTGAAAAGGAAAAAAGAAAAAGGCAAGCCGAACAACAGCAAAAAAACAACAACACTTTCTCGAAATCGAATTCGAATTCGCGAGCAGCGAATAGATAGCACAGGTAAGTCACATTGGTGCCTTGCTACACGATCTGCCAGTTATTTCATAGCGAGGTGGCACAGGGCCGAGGAGGGAAAGAGGTGGTTACGGCATGCAAACGAGGACGCCAAGAAAAAAAAGGCGATAAGTGGAAGGTAGGGGGGGGCAGTCGTGCTGGTTGTTCGTCGCGTTGGTTATATCATAACTCGGTTGCTTCACTTGTTTGCGATCAACCAACCAATCAGCTGCCGACGCTACCGCTTTCGACGCTTTTTTGTTATTATTATTGATATATCTATGGCTTGGTCTGAACGTCCGGCAGAACAACAAGACAGCAGTATCTACTGACAGGGAGAAATATAGCATCGAAATCAGCCGCCAGCGTGAATTCAGCTAGCCTGCTACGATATAAGTAGCATTTTGTTGCAAAATTGAGTTATGAGTTGATACTTATTTTTTCCTCTGAGCTCCCAGCAGGACAACACAGCAGCATTCATTGACAGGGAGAAATATATCATCCAAAATCAGCCGCCAAGGCAAAGGCAGCTACCCTGCTACGATAGAGGGAGAGTACTTTTGGGCGAAACCGCGTTCCGAATGCCCGGGCTTCTTAACGCCTTCATTATTGGAAAACCTTTTTGGGGGACAAATTTGACTTGAAGTTAGTATCTATATGGAGGGATTTGGGGGCTCTGAAGGGGTTCATTGACCCAAAACCGTCGGAAGGTGACATATTCTTGTTTCGCGTCATGAAAATGTTTTGTAACTAGGCCAGGGGAGTACACAAAATAGACAAAACGAAGCCACACTCCGAGAAAGGTCGAAAATGAAGAAGAAACAAATACGGAGCTTCGTGATTTCTGTGCGAATCGAGAGAATTGTGTTTTTTTCAGGGCTTTTTCACGGGTCATGACCCGACGGGGTTTCAAAATCTCGCGGGTCGGGTCGGGTCGGGTCATTACGTTTTAAAATGTCACGGGTCGGGTCGGGTCGGGTCGGGTCGGGTCGGGTCGGGTCGGGTCGGGTCAAGAGGATTCAAAATCTCGCGCGTCGGGTCGGGTCGGATCAATAGGCTTCAAAATCTCGCGGGTCGGGTTGGGTCGGGTCAAAGGTTTCGAAATCTCGCGGATCGGGTCGGGTCTGGTCAAGAGGTGGTCAAAATCTCGCGGGTCGGGTCGGGTCATGACCCGCGAGATACGGATCACTCGCGGGTGAAGCCACCATGACCCGCGGGTTGTTTTTGGCTGACCCGGGTCGAACCCGCGGATCTGGCCTGCGCATTCGCCTTTTTGCTGCCTGCTGGAGGGTCCTTGTCGTGCCGGCACCTCGCGGGTCGGACCCGCGGGTTCAAAAATGGTACAAAACTTGCCGCTTCCTGCATGAAAGCCTCTCTCGTCCCGATGCTCCCATCGCACGTTATCATGGTGTCCAGAAGCATCAACCAGGCAGCAACTTCTCGTACCAGGCATAAAGTGCTACTACGCGAATCCCCGTGTCGGACGAAGCCGTAAGTATTATTCAGGTATATTGTCATCCATCCAAGTTCACCAGAACACGCCAGGCCAAATACTCTTGCTGCATTGCAGGGTGCAACAATAAATACCACAAATGGCAGTATAACCCATGTACGACGTCTACGTAACGGTACACATTGGATACCCGGTAAAAAATTTGATCATGCCAGTACGAAATGTGGCCAAACGTAAAAAGGCAAGGGCAGTCGTCGTCGAAGCAGCAGCAGCAGCAGCAGCACAGCAGCAGCAACAGCACACACAGCAGCAGCAGCACTGGCAGCAGCAAGCATCAGCAGCGGATCCCGGATCCTCGTGGATCGCAGCCCCTGCTGACAGATGCACCGCCCCAGTTGTGGGATTGCTGCCGGAGGCGGCTCAGCTAGGCTGCTTTGCCGGAGACTGCATAGATGGATACAGTAGTAGTAGTAGTAGTAGTAGTAGTAGTAGTAGTAGTAGTAGTAGTAGTAGTAGCTAGCTCGAGAATTATCATAGTAGGACATGTGACCAAACGTAAAAAAGCAAGAACAGTCGTCGTCGAAGCAGCAGCAGCAGCAGCACAGCAGCAACAGCAGCAGCACAGCAGCAGCAGCACAGCAGCAGCAGCACTAGCAGCAGCAAGCACCAGCAGCAGACAACGCATCCTCGCGGATCGCAGCCCCTGCTGACAGATCCACCGCCCCAGTTGTGGGCTTGCTGCCGGAGGCGGCTCAGCTAGGCTGCTTGCCGGTGCTGGAGACTGCATAGATAACTAGCTCGCTCGTCGGGTCGACCCGGTGGTCTAGCGCTACGGGCGTGGCTAATAGCCCATGCATGGGTTGCGGCCTCTTTCATTTTTTGCGCACACACCACATAATAATGCTGCAAACAATGCTGGTAAAAACACCAGAGAGCACAACATCCTGGGAAAAGTACGAGGGACCAAGGACCAATCAACAGACCAAGGTACATGTATATCCAGACATGTTTGACCCGTGACTTTTCGGCTTTGACCCGTGAGATATATCACGGGTCCAGTCGACCCGACCCGCATGAAACCCGCACCTCACGGATCACTCGGAGTGTGGCGGGTCGGGTCGGGTCGGGTCGGGTCACCAGGCTTTCAAAATCTCGCGGGTCGGGTCAGGTCTGGTCAGGAGATTTTCAAAATCTCATGGGTCGGGTCGGATCGAGTCAGGAGGTTTTAAAATCTCGCGGGTTGGGTCGGGTCGGGTCGGGTCGGGTGGGGTCGGATGGGGTCGGGTCGGGTCCCGACCCGACCCGACCCGACCCGCGACGTTTGACCTGACTCGTGAAAAGCCCTGTTTTTTTTGGTAACTTTTTTTTTTTTGGTTTTAGCAATCTCCCCCGCCCCTGTCTGGCTCCTTAAAAAGAAAACCGCGGGTGAGTTTTTTCATTTTTTTTCATGCTCCTTGGGTCATCGGGTTGCTCTTTTAGGTTTTTTTACTCAAAAGAAAGTTTTGTTGGGGTGGTGTGCAGGGTTCCTCAAGCGATTTTTTTTTTCTTGCTTGTCTTCGTCGATTAAGAGTTACACGTACTTGTAGTTGTAAGAGCTCACCTACTGAACGCACTCTTGTGTGTTCTACGTGATCTACATCATCACGACTTTTCATCATCAGAACTGCGCTAGTAATATGAACCAATTTATCATTTAGCTTTCAGAGTATCTAAGGTTTAGAATTGTTGCATGTCACGCATGGTACATAGACTGACCCCCAATGCGACATGCTTCACCAAGATCATGTAAACTCGTAAGGAGCCTTGCAGGGCAAAAAAAAAAAAAGGCGCATGCTACGATAGAGATCACACTTTTTTTCGTCTGAAATGTTTTTTTGAGTGACGGAGCCTCCTTAACCCAAAATCGTCGGGAAAAAAAAAAATAATAGGCCATATTTTTTTTTTGCCTGATTCTCGTTGTATACCCAGGCCATGGGATTATTCATCCGGTATATGGCAGTTTTTTTTTGTTCTCCAATGTCAGTTTTTGGGTTAAGAGGGACATGTCTTAAGCTCCCGAATTGAGGGGTAGTATTAAGAAAAAAAAGTGGTGAACCTCTATTGTAGCACGCGTCCAAAAAAAAAAGAAAAAGTGCACCCTTTCCCGTAGCAGCGTGTGTATGGTTTCGAGCGAATGCGAGTTGTTTCTAGTTTTTGCCGTGCGAAAAAGAAGAGGGACCCCTTTTCGAAACATCGCGATCAGTAGGGGCGACGCTTTTTCTTTTCGCTTTTTTCGCTTTTTTTCGCTGTCTTTTTTTTGGTCTAAAGGAAGGGGCTCCTTAAGCCAACCTCGTCGGAATATCGTTGCTTGTTTAGTTTTTGGTAACGCTAGTCGTTGTATCATAAGTTAAGACACATGCCTTGGCACAAGCAACATCACGGAAAACGAGAAGTTCACGTTTACCTTCTCTCTTAACCTTTCGTGTGATGTTTTGTCGAGCTGGCTCAACTTGTCGGCCGTTAAAAAAAAAAAGCTGACTGTTGTTGTTGTTCTCACATTAACTCGCATAATCAAGTCCGTGGTCACAGGACAGGCTCCAGTCACCCTGGAGCTGAGGAATACCCTAGGGAAAAACACAAACAACCCAAGGAAGTACACGCATACATCACAGCTGACGCAATTCAGGCCTCCACCAGAAACATATAAAAGTGAAATCGGGAGTCAGCCTACGAAGTGCCAGGTCTATACCGGTGCATACGTCTCATTACTCGCGCCTGGAAAAACCGACTATACCGCTTGCCACCCAAGAAAGACTACCACGTATATATTACACGTATCTATCACTACGGATACGCACGACAGACGCCAGTCAATTAGAAAAAAGAAACAAAGAACAAATAAGAAGAGAAAGGAAAGGAAAGGAAAGAGTAGAAAGCGAAAAAAGGAAACGAAAAAGGAAAGGAAAGGAAAGAAAAGAAAAAGACAAGAAAAGCAAGAAAGGGCACAGGGTGCGCCAGCTAGCGTTGGGCTGCGAAAGCAACTGACTTAAATCGACACACGACGCGTATGAAAATACGTGAAAGTGTGGTGAGCTAAAGCTTTATTTTTCCCCATCCGCCGGAGGATAAAAGAAGGAAAAAAAAAAAAAAAGCAAGACAAGAAGAGGAAGCAAGGAGAGGAAAAGAGAAAGAAAAAAGAAAATGTCATACTAGCAGACCCTAGGCACTAACTACAGACGGCATTGGGCTCATAAGAGGGTATCAAGTGCATCATAGATTCCATTGTGGTAACGGCCAAGCAAGTTATCTCTGCTCCATGGGACTGTTTCGTCGGGGAAGTCGTTCTACGGCACCCCCCCCCCAAGCTTTCTTCAACGAAGTCGCCGGTTTCGAAACCAGCCCACGGCCGTATCTCTCGAAATACGGTGGTGCCCCTTGCCACCCCGACGTCATCGGCCAGTAGCCCTTGGCAAAATAGGCAATACTGCGCATGTGAAGATATGCTTTTCATAGCATCCTTCCTCGTATTGAGCAGCCACGAAACGTTCGTTGACTGAATCGCTGTTTCTTTGTTGGGGGCTATCGTACAATCACTCGGGGTTGCGCTAATTTTTCTGGAAATTAGCAGAGGCTTTGGGTGAGTGATATGTATGTGGTGCAGATGTCCTCAGGCGAGGAACCGCAGAAATAGGTCGGTGCACCTTTTCCTTCGTCCGTGCCATGCCTTAAGCCTGGTCTCCTGTTGGTTTTATGTGCCCCGCCGAGCGAGACTCATCCATCCGGTTCTCCGAATGCTCAAACCGACGGACATATTTTGACGGCGTACATAAGTATCTTGCTGCGCGAGGTCCTACCGACGGCTACGCCATCTTATGTGAATACTTACATAGCTCAAGTTTTAACGGCAGCTCGTCGTCTTACAAACACCACCAGATAACGCCTTCGTTACGACAAGTAACTTCACGGTACCAGATATCGCGTACCTGGTACAGCAGTACAAGATATTTTACTATAAAAACAAGCGTCATTCAAGAAGGACAGGCAGCGATTCACATGGCAAAAAGGAAATCGGGTGCCGTTTTACTGAAACGTATGTGGAGCATCCAGTCTTTACTAAGAAGTCCAGCGTGGATCATTATTCCTGTTTCTTACGACGGTAGAAGTCCCTATACAGTGCCGGTTGAGTAGTGCGGGTTGCCCTCTGTAGTGCCTGCGAAATCGCTTGACACGGACGGGAACATTCACAAATGGCTGTATGCGGAGAGTGGTGTCGGTTTTTGCCGCTACGAGCTGGTCTGGTCTGGTTGAGATTTTAACGACTCAGCAGGTAGTTAAATGCGTTTTCGCAGCTCAGTTTCACGAACTTGGAAGTTTATTGTTGCATAGAGCCAGCCAGGTCGTAGCTTACCCCGGGGGGACAAGGCAACAGTTACGACCGTTTCAGGATATTTTCAGTCGGGATATCGGTCGGGTTTTGCTTTAAGAAAACGCGCTTTTTTTTTGGGGGGGGGGGGGGAGGGTCTTCGCTTGAAGATCTTGACGAAAACGATTCAAACCACGCGTCAACATTTTTCAGCCCAACATTCGTAAGAATGCGGTGCGAAAAACCGGAATTTGTGTCTCTCATCCCCATACCGTAGCTTTTGTATTGCGGGTCTTACACGTGCCGCACCTGTTGACGGACAACGAACCAGGCGATGGTCAAGGTATCCATCGTTTCGCAATGCCTCAAGGAATATTCCGAAGTATCAGCGTCATCCGCAGTAGGGATCGTGCCGGACTTTCGTATAGAATTTAGTATCGACGTACCTCCATGCGTGACGGGATGAAAACTCGGCATGGGCTTTCTCGTCGACATCAACTCCGATTGCAACAATCGTGATGTCTGCGAATTCGCTTCAAGCTCAAGACACCCAGCTGTCGAATTTGGAGTCCTGATATTCACAAACGGTTGAGAAACTCAAATTAAGTGAAAGTCAGCTTTATGGCCGGACCAGCTCGTACAGTGCCGGTATTTCCGGCGGGCACATACCGGCATTATAGAGGGGCCACTACTTATACTTGATTTGCTATTTATTTACCCGTATGGGGCTACGATATAATAGATGTCATGCTCTCAATAAGAAATCCAGGTTCGAGCTCATTTCCTTTTTTATTGGTGTTTGGACGTGTTATTAGTACTATGATACGTATTATACAAACAACGAGTACGTACGAGGTATGCATGATATGTGTAATAAGCGCAAGGCTCGCCGGATGGTAAATCCGGCAAAAAAAAGTATTACGTTTGTCCAATCCGAGAATCGAACTCGGGTTTCCACGACCATAATGTGGTGTACTGGCCACTGTACTAATTAGACACGATGGGTGAAGATCTTACAGTACGAACATATCTAACTACCCACAATTTGAAATGACTAGAGACGAAAACCGAATGACACACCGAGGCCACCCCTCCCTCCGTTTGATGAACTACAAGAACCGTGTTATTTCAATATCCATGCCCCAAAGGGTCCTTATAAGCAAATATTGACGGACATAGTGGTATTTCACACGTCGATCAGATCCCCACTTGATGATCTACTGCTGTTGTAGATATTTAAGGGAAGCTCTGTGTGGTGTAGCTCATGTTACCGGGTGGGAGCCGTGCGATCTGCACGACCTATCAAAATTTTCTTAGGCTGGATCTGTGCTCTTTATATACAGATCCTGCACAACATCTCATAACGGCATACACAGGATCTATAGGATCTGTATGTAGTATATTATCTAGATGATCTAGATTATATGATATATCTGCCGGATTTGTGCACTACAGTAGTATCTTAGTGAGATTAATAAATTCCAGCTGTTATTCTCGTATCATAGTCTGTACCAGATGCTGCTGACTACTGTATACCTGATACCGTATTTATTTTGATCAGATCAGATCCATGTTATCTGTTGATGAACCGTGTCTTGTACGCGGAGTATTAATGATCTACCTTTCGGGGCGGATGTTAGCCTGATCTACGATTTGCATGGCCTATAGATCGTGCTACTGGAATGGAGCCGTGTGATACTGCGCTTATTTCCTGGGTTGGATCTGTACTAAGCAGATCCTGCACAACATAACATATCTGCAGGTGTGGGATCTGTTGATAGTGGATGATCTAGATTATCTGTCGTAGAGGGTTATCTCTCCGATGTGTGAACCGTGAACTATTTGTTCCAGCGGAGCCCAACAATCAGTAAGTCAGTAGACCCGCTGTCGGACCAAAGCGCTTGAGACATAGGGCGGCGCATGAGTGATACAGCAGCAGCAGCTGCAGTGTGTGTTTTCTTCACGTTAAACTGGCGTTTAATGTGAGAAGAAAACTCACATACATCCACCAAAACAACCACACACACAGCAGAATCCGTGCCGATGCCTCCTGTGGAGACGAGCTCTTTCTGTGTGGCCACACACTGCGAGACAGACACTGTATGCATTGCGTGTATGTACAGCAAGATGATTTGGCCATGCAATGAACCACGATTAACACGCGGGTAAAAAGAATAAATGCAAAAGCCAGCACACCAGACTAGTTGCGACAAAAAAGGGAGGGGGGGAAGAAAAAATAAAACGACGCTAAGAAAGAAAGGAGAAAAACAAGATGAAAAAACAGCGTGTTTGGGACAAAAATGCGTTGCGGCATTTGGTGCAAATCGCTCTGAAAAATAAACGCAATCACCGGTCGCTCCGTCCAAGCCTAGCTTCCCTGCGAGAACAGGGGAATAGGTGCAGGGAAAAGTCAGAGCAAAAGGTGTCGAATTGGTTTGTCACGTCGTGCAGACCCTACACTAAGACCTGTACGATGCCCAATCTGAGACAACAACGGTATAGGGATAAGAGCGGTGTGATTTGCTTGATCTCAGGGGCTCTTATATCGGGGACCGTCCGTAGTGTATCATACATAGTGCACGATTTGCGAGTATATACGTGGTATCGTATATACGTGGTATCGTTCTGTTCCGAGTGTGCGTAACATCTTATCTCCAAGTACCATGGTATTAAGTTTCCCTTTCTTCTTTTACTTTTTCTTCCGTCCTGAAATAGTTGCGGTTGGAGGAAGCAGTCTATAGCTGCAGCAACAATAACAATAACAACAGCACGAGCTACTATAGACTATCAATAACATCATACCACCTCCTCTGTCTACCCCCCCCCCCCCCCCCCCCCCCCCGGCCACCTCTCTCCTTGTCCAGGTGAACAAATTACCCCGGTATTATTGCTGGTACTATGACACCACTACTTTGTGTACACTATCAATATTGATACAGCAGTAGAGCGTCTTCTACTGCTCCTTGAAAATGCGATACAGCAGCAGCGTCCCCTTTTTTTTAGGTCTGCCTGCAGTGGATGTGCACGTCACCCCGCACTCGTACTTACTGCTGCTGTGGCCATTTTCATTCCTCGGTGCATTTTACTTGTGACTCACCGAACATGGAAAATAGTATTGAAATATTCATAGAGAATACATGCGATGCCTGTTAACTGTTAATCATTGTCTTAGGACAATACCAGTAACAATAACAATAACAATAACAGTAGTAACAATAACAATAACAATAACAGTAACAATAACAATAACAATAACAGTAGTAACAATAACAATAACAATAACAGTAACAATAACAATAACAATAACAGTAGTAACAATAACAATAACAATAACAGTAACAATAACAATAACAATAACAGTAACAATAACAATAGCAACAAACTTAGAAAGTACAAGTATGTAGAAAAATGAAAAATATACTTGAGCTGTGAGATCCACCAAAGAGGATTTTTTGATCAAAACTCAGCGTTACGTGGTTCCGGTTCAACGCTTGGACACGCGAGCCAAACACCAATCGATGCGATTGCACGATAGCAGGAGTTTTGCATCCATACCACCCGGGCTATCACGCGGTATCGTTGGTGTTGCGTCGAAATACGAAGCAATTATTGTGTTGAAAGTTAAAATCGTTTTGTGAAAAAAAGTGCAATGCAAATTCGATGAAAGCCGATGACCAACTGGCTAATGTGAACATTGTACCTGGCATGCAGTCTACACTATAAATGAACAGGCGAGTTTCGTGCAGACGTGCGTCGCAATGCTTGGGCTTGGCGAGAGAGGCAACGCGACGAAATAGCCGAATCCGAAACCGAGCCTGAAACCGAACCCGAGCCAAATCTGAACCCGAAACGGAAACCGACACCGAAGCCGGAAAAAAAAAATGAAAACGAAAATGAAAACGAAAATTTGAGCGAAAATGAAATAGAAATACAGCCGAAACCGAAATCGAAACCGAAACGGACACCCAAACCGAAACTAAAACCATAATTGAAACTGAAACTGACACCAAAAACTGAAAACGAAAACAAAACGAGGCCGAAAACCGAAACCTACCCCTCATCGCATCCAACTCCGATCGACGCGTTAATAGGCACGTTTGCCGTCCATAACCAAATCGATCGACGACTTTTGCGAAAAACGAAATAACGAAAACCCTTGTCCAGGTGCTGCGGCGGACTGTGTTTGAGGGCGAGAGTCAGAGCGCGCTGCTGCTGGGGGACACGGGGTCGGGCAAGTCTCTGGTGCTCGACAGGGTCCTTCGCAGCCTTGCCCAGGAAGCCGCCGACAAAGGACGTTCTTGCTCGGGTTCGCGGTCACGGTCCGCTTCAGGATTGGTGTTGGGGTCAGGGGTGAGGGTGGGGTTGGGAGGAAAGCGGAAGAGGCGGGAGGGGGGCGAAGGCGGCGAAGAGCAGGGGGAGGGCGGTTCGTCATCATCCCCTCCTGGTTCGGGGGACGTTAGTAACGCGAAACAGGCGTCGTCGATGCCGCCGCCGCCATCGCCGACGGCTGCAGCGACGGCGAGAACGTCGACGAAGGCACCGCCCCCTCCGTTTCGCGTGGTTTACTTGAACGGGATGGCGCAGACGAATGATGCCGTGGCCATGAGGGAAGTCGTGCAGCAGCTTGGCGTCACGGGAACTCAGGGCGCCGCCTACAGCAGGTGACGGTTATCGGCTAGCTCTGCCCGGGGCAGGGTCTCTCTGTCTCACTCGAAAGAGATGCCTCGCCTTCTTTATTGCTCTCGCTTTTTGTCTCTCTCTGACTGTCACCCTTGCTTCCCCCCCCGTTACGGATAGGATGGGCAAACCATTTTTTTGTGTCACATGCCATGGAATACGCGTAATGAGCGCCCAATGAGGGCTCAAATGTTGGAGGTGTCTCGTTTAGCAGTAGGAGCGGTGCCCCGTCTCGAAAGAGATTTGTGGTCAATAGCCAAATAACCAAGGCAAACAAACATGAGTACCCTACTGGCGAAAAAGGTGCAGGGGTGTCCGCGTTTTTTCCCCACTCCACGAGATACTTCATCGCTACCAATGGCACCCAATGCCTTTGTTCCATTTCGTCACCACGCGGCTAGATTTCAGCAAACGGGCTAATGTGCGAACAGTACCAAACAGCAACAGCAGCAACAACAACAACAACAACAACAACAACAACAACAACAACAACAACAACAACAACAACAACAACAACAACAACAACAACAACAACGTCTACTGGCACTTCCTTTTTGTCCCCCTGCAAAATATCTCATTGGCGCTGTCATCCATAAGCAAGAAAGTAGGCACAAGGTGCCGAAGTCCGTCTTACGAGCGGTTCTTGGAAGGATGCAGTTCACCCTTCATGCGACTCGCCGAACACCTCACGGCGCTTCGCGCTTGGTGCAAGCAATGTCTGCCTGGTTGGTGAAAACCCGACGTGCTCCGTCCCGGCATAGTAGGGATGCGAGGGTCTACGGTCATACGACTACGGCCATGCACAAACTGAGTACCCCCCCCCCCCTCCCCCGCCCCCGCCCCCTCCTGCTCGACCCCCAGTAGAGCTCACCACTTTTGCGACGAACCCCATCCATTGGTCAACCACTGATGTTGCGAGATGCTTCATGAACCAACCCACTGCGCACGCACGCGCATACTTGTGCACCGTGTCTCCGGTTGGCATCCTGACCCCCCCCAGACCTGATCCAACCCGGATCTGAACCCTCGAAACTGACCCCGAGCATATAATTTACGGCAGGCATAGCTCACCCTGATTCCAGACAGGCCAACATGGTGGGTTGGCCCCCGCCAGCGAAAACTGTGGCCGAAAACGTGGCACTCTATCTAGTCTCCGAACCCCACCCCCCACCCTGCTCCCGCCTTCAAATCTCTTTCTCTCTGGACAGTAACCTGGCAATGGCGACGCAGTCTGTCAAAACGGGCGCAGTTGATATCCCCTCCTCCCACCCGCCCGCTCGCCCGCCCGCCGCTCCATCCCCCCCACCCCGATACCGCCTCTTCCTCTCTTTCGCTGCGCGGCAATCTGGCGATGGCGGTGGAGTCTATCAAAACCGGGCCAGTTGACAACTCCGCCCCCCCCCGCTACCGCCTCTGTATATATATATATATATCTCCCTCCCCTACCCCCCACCCCGCTACCGCCTAGTTATTTATTTATCTCTCTCCCCACTCTACCTCCGCCCCCCCGCTACCGCCTCTTTATTTTTTTCTTTCTCTGCCTGTCTTTGAGCAGCAACCTGGCGATGGCGTTGGAATCTATGAAAACAGGTGCAGTTGACGGGGTGCCGGTGGTGTTCGTGCTGGATGAGTTCGACTCCTTCACGTGTCGCAAGCCGCAGACACTTCTCTACGCCTTGCTGGACCTCTGTCAGGTAGATTTTTTTTTTTTTTTCACACGTCTACTTCTCAGCTTCTGGACAAGCCGTGGTCACAGGTGTCGTCCCACCTTTCCCCCGGTTCTTGCGTTCAGATTTTATCGCGCATAGGGTTCAGCAATCCCACTGCTCGTCGATTTTTCATCGAGGGTTTGTTGCTAACTCACGCTCTCGCGCTTTCCGCAAGTCAATTTGTGCACAAGAAAAAGTCCCCACGAATGTGTACGATGTCTGTCAGGTAGATAAAAGATATTGACTGGAAACCTGTCGGCGCTGCAGCAGTAGATCATGCAGTAGCTGGCGCTGAGCAGATGCTGGAGTGGAGCAAAACAGCAGTGTGGATTATTAATCTCTCAGCACAGGCGTCGAGGCTGCCTGTACTGAAGGTTTCGTATCCTAGTAAACCGCGTTTCCATATAGTACAAAACCCAAATATCCTGTTGAGCCGTTGTTGCAATACCAATCATCCTGACAGATATCCCATCACACCTGAGAAAAACGGGTGCTTCCTGCGCCAAGGGCCTCTCTGATGTCGGTGCTCCGTTATTGGTATCATGTTCAATCGCTAAAACGCCGCCAAATCTACAGGTTCATGTGACCGTCTACCCATAGCTATTGCAGCCAAGCCACACATCACTATTAATAAGGGTTGGGTGCATAAGGTAGAGCTACAGACAGTACGAGACGGCGCTTTAAGATTTTTGCCGGATAAGTGTTTCAGGGTCGAGTTTTAAGCAAAAAAATAAGAGCATGGGCCTCTTTTGTACCGAAAACCGTGTACCGCACACCCTGCCCTACATCCGAATTCCAGCCTGGCCAGAAATAAGAGAGTCTTAACTGGATAGTACGAGACAGAGCTCAAGGTTTTTCCGGTGAAGAATTGCAGGGTCGAGTTTTGGGCGAAACGATAAGAGCATGGGCCTCTTTTGTGCCGAAAACCGTGTACGGCACACCCTGCCCCACATAAGAATTCCGACCTGGCCAGAAATAAGAGATTTTGTTAGCTGGTGTCCCGTCCGCCTCCAATCTCCTACCTCACAACAACAGCAACGGTTTCGTACGTGCTGATGAGACACCCACCAGTTCCCTGAACTCTGCTGTATACGCTTTGCTTTCTTTTTTTTGTGCTACCCGCCGTGTCCTTCTCTCTCTCCTGAATGACAGCTCATCTCAACCGACTCGCTCTCTCGTACCCAGAATACCCCCTAATAAGCATGCCTTCCAAATATATTAAAATCCGTTCTCGATCCACAAACCTCAGATTTCCTACGGTCAATCTTGCACTTCCCCCGGGCGCGTCGGTGGGGGTGGCGATAGGTGTAACTTTGGGTCGGGGTCAGGGTGGTCGGGGTCAGGGTGGGGGTGGGGGACGCATGCTACGATAGCGAAGTATACCTTTTTTGGCTATTTTTTTTTGTCAATGACGGCGCTTCTTAACCCAAAATCGTCGGAAAATAAATAAATAATAGGACATGTTTTTTTTTGTTGTCTTGCATGATTTTTCGTTGTGTATATACCTAGCTAGCTAGGCCCATGGGATTTTTTCATCCGGTATCATAGCAGTTCTGTTTTCCTACAAATCGCTATTTTCGGGTTAAGAAGGACATGTCTTAAGCTCCCAATTGAGCAACCACCTCAGAAAAAAGGTGGTGCACTTCTATCGTAGCACGCGTCAGTGATCAGGGTGGGGTGGGGGTGGGGGGGGGCTAAGGGTAGGGATGGGGGTAAATGAGGATGGTTGGCGGTGGCTGTGGTGGTGGGGATAGGTAGGGGGTGGGGGGTAAGGGTGGGGGTCGGGGGGGAGGGGTGGAGGGAGGGGGTACGGGTAGGGATGCAGGTGGAGGTGGGGATGGTTGGGGGTGAGGGTGGAGGTGGGGGTGGGGCTAGGGGGCGGGTATTGGGGGGGAGGGGGGAGCGGGGGGGTGGCGATGGGCGCAGGTTTGTGATCGGGGTGTAGATATTTGAAGGGGTGGCGGGGAGAGTGGTAGTGGTAAGGTGGAAGTAGGGATGGGGGTGGGGGCGGACTCATTTGCCTGCGTGCCTGAAGTCATTGGACCATTGACCACGCATCCCTTTCGAGACGGAGCACGGGTGGGGGTGGGAGGGAGGATAGGGATAGACGTAGGGGTGGGGATAGGAGTGGAGGTGGAGGTGGGCGTGAGGATGGAGTTGGAGGTGAAGATGGGGATGGTCGGGGGCGGGGGTAGGGGTTGGGGTGGGGGTGTGGTTGTAGAGGTAGGGGTGGGGTGGGGGTGGGGGTAGGGTAGGGGTAGTGGGTGAGGGTGGGGGTAGGGTAGGAAGAGGCGGGGTGGAGGTGTGTCGTGATCCGGCAGCTATCGTCATGAATCGGCCTATCGGAGTTGGGACCCTTTTCTTGCGAAATACTTGCTATTAGTAGTCGTTTTTTTTCTCGGAATACTGCTGTAGTCGTTTTTCGTTCAGTCTATCTCTCTGACTTCGCTTTTTGTGTACATCCTCCTCTCTCTACCCCCCCCCCCCCGCCCCAGGCCACCTCTCTCTCCGTGTTTCCCTCTATCCTCACAATGTCTCCTATATACCCCCCTCTCTACCCCCCCCCCGAATACCTCACGGCGCCTCGCGCATGGTGCAAGCAATGCCTGCCTGATGGGTGAACACCCGACGTGCTCCGTCCTGGCATATTAGTAGTAGGGATACGAGGGTCTATGGTCATACGACTACGGCCGGTGCACAAACTGAGTACAATCCCCCCCTCCCCCCCTGCTGTCTCTGGAGTGGCCACACCAGAAAACAAAGCAACTCGTTGGCGTTGTCATCCATAATAAAAAAAAGTAGGAATAAGGTGCCGAAGTCCGTCTTCCGAGCGGTTCTTGGAAGGATGCAGTTCACCCTTCATCCGACTCGCCGAACACCTCACGGCGGTTCGCGCTTGGTGCAACCAATGTCTGCCTGGTTGGTGAAAACCTGACGTGCTCCGTCCCGGCATAGTAGGGATGCGAGGGTCTATGATCACACGACTACGGTCATGCACAAACTGAGCCCCCCCGCCCCCCCCCCACGCCCACCTCTCCCTCCGTACTTCCCCCTCTCCTCACATCATCTTCTCTCTCTCGTTTATGCGATTCCCATCTGTCTATCTCCCTCTCTTCTCTTTTTGTACCTACCCCCCTCTATCCCCCCCCCTTCTATCTCTCTCTCTCCGTATTTCCCTCTCTCCTCAAATCGTTTTGTGTCTTTCTCTTCTCTCTCTCCCTCTCCCTTTCTGTGCCTTCTCTCGCAGGACAAGAGCATATGCGTAGCAGTGGTGGGGCTGTCGATGAAGCTTAACGTTTTGATCGGGGCGGAGAAGAGGGTCAAGTCCAGGTTTTCCTTCTGCCAGGTCAGGTAGCGAGCCGTGTAGGGGACACGCCACCCTTGCTGCAATAGAACTACTGCATGGGATCCCCACAGCAAGGCGGTGGTCTGCCAGAGCTACATGACCGCCTTGTCGTGGGAAGCCGCCTTATTCGTTCCGAGTTATGAATACTGTAGTGCCATTCCCCAGTCGTGCCAAGCGATCTTGACCACCTTATATCGGGTTACCGCCTTATATAGGGATGCCGCCTTAATGGGGGACCCCTACTGCGGCACGTTTCTTCCACGTAGTACATTGAAAACGTTTTGCTTATCTTGTGTTGTATTTTTGTTCGGTCGGTGTGGTCTTCAGTTTTTATGGCGCGCCTTGTTTCGGCAGACCCGGACCACTCGTGCGAGGGCTCACTCTACTTTTTCGAACATCGTACGAGGTTTTTTTTTTTAAATGAGCGATGCACTCGTGCAGCTGTGAAAGATCGAGGAAATTCGACGAAACTTTTCTTTGCAAGCTGTGTGGGATATACTCCAATCGCGCGTGTGCTGTGAGATCGAGGCAATTCGACGAAACTTATCTTTGCAAGCTGCGTGGGATACTCCAATCGCGCGTGTTACCGGGTGTGTTTGCGCGCACACGAAGGATGTAGGTCGGCGATTCCCCTTAGTACCAGCTAGTAGAAGGGTCTACAGGGTGATGCGAAGGCGTTCAATCTTTGATCATTCTGTGCACAGAAACTATAAAAACCGTTTTAACCCCTCTACCTCTGGAAACCCGTTTTGGGGGACAAAATTACTTGGATATAGTATAGGGAGGGGTTCGGCGGCTCTAAAGGGGTTAAGGGAGGTATAATCTGACGGCTAAGGCTTTGATTTTACCTTTTACTGCCAGGTGCATGCTACTAGTTGGACGGTAGAGGTTGACCTTCTTGCGTTCTGAGGGTGATAACTTTTTCCCTCTCTTTTTTTGCTCATCCCATTTATTGTTTTGCGCTTCTTCTTTCTCGTGTTCGCCCCCTAAAGGCAACTCAGATCCGGGGCGACTAAGCAGGCTCTTCTTCCCCCTCCCCGCTACAGTAGACGCCTTCGTTTTTATCGCGAGAATATCACAGCACTTTCCTTCCCTCGTCGACTCGCGTCGAGTTATGCTTGAACCCACGTTATAAAGCGCTCTCGGCAGTCGGTGTCTCTGGAAAATGAAACTTGAGCCCTATACCCCACACACTTTACCAACTGATTTAGATACAAACCTGGAGATTGTAGCCCCATGGACATGAGCGTGGTCTAGGTCAAAAAAGCAAAAAAAAAAAAGCAAAAAATCCAGTTATATTGGGTTAAGGTGTGTCCTCGAAAATTTTCAACATAGTTTTGCCCAAAAAGTGATATACCTGGTATACCTCTATCGTATACGTAACGCGTCCTTGTTTTCGCGATAAGGCGTTTTCCGTGGAGTTAACGTGTTTTTGATTACGCTCACGTTTTTGAGTGGGGCACGGAGCTGTGCGCGCTACGTAGGAGGGCACCTTGCCTTGCCGCTTAGTCCAGAAATATGGTGGACATACATACGTATTAGACTTTACACATTTAGTTATTTTTTTATTATTATTTTTTTTTTTCACACACATCTACTTTCCAGCTTCCGGACAAAAGCCGTGGTCACAGGTGTCGTCCCTTCTCTCCCCCCGGTTCTTGCCCTATATTTTTATCGGGCACAGGGTTCAGCAATCCCATTGCTCGTCGGTTTTTCATCGAGTGTTGCTAACTCACGCTCTCGCGCTTTCCGCAAGTCAATTTGTGCACAAGAAAAAGTCCCCACGAATTTATACGAGTGTGCACTCGGGGGGATTCGAACTCACGAAACTGACCCATACCAGGCTCAAGGATAACCTGATACGCCACCGGGGCGACCGGTTGGACGGCTATGTCCAACCCTAGCCCTAAGTCCAAGCCAATCAAAGGCAATCAAACCCAGTTAGCCAAGGCAGGGATAGGGATAGCTCCCTCCGTCTCAACCATATTAGTCTCGGATAGCAAGTGGTTTAATAAGGCTCTACTGCTACGTTGTGGCTTCAGCCCAGAAACGAACCCCGCCCAACGTAGCCCGGCTCCGGAACGAAGGTGTAGAGCGAGTGAGAGTAGCCTAACCCCGTCCCCCCTGGGAAATTTCTCGGGAATGTCTTGGAAATTTCTTGGAAATTTCTCGGAATGCAGATGAAATGAAGAATTCGTGTGGGATTAATGATCGGAAATGAAGATGTAACGATGCGTGCTACACGATAGAGGTATTATACGATTTTAATAGCGCTTTTTTTTTGCTGAAACATTTTTTTCTGAACGACGGGACCCCTGAACCCCCCGACCGGTCGCCCCGGTGGCGTATCAGGTTATCCTCGAGCCTGGTATAGGTCAGTTTCGTGAGTTCGAGCCCCGCCGAGTGCATATTCGTATAAATTCGTTGGGACTTTTTCTTGTGCACAAATTGACTTGCGGAAAGCGCGAGAGCGTGAGTTAGCAACACTCGATGAAAAATCGACAAGCAGTGGGATTGCTGAACCCTAAGCGCGATAAAAATCGAAAGGCAAGAACCGGGGGGAGAGAAGGGACGACACCTGTGACCACGGCTTGTCCAGAAGCTGGAAAGTAAAAGTGTGAGTAAGGTCGGAATGGACTTTTTTTTTGTTTTTTTTCTTCTTGCAGTGTTATTTCCAGCTTGGCTATTTTTTTTTTGTATACTTGTACCTGTTATCGGGTTGCACTTTCTGTTTTTTCGAAATCAATTTTTCGCCTTAAGAAGACAGTAACAAGTCAGTTTTTGCGTTGAGAAGACGTTAATCAGTTTCTGCCTTAAGAAGGCAGTAACTAATCAGTTTTTGCCTTAAGAAGGCAGTAACTAATCAGTTTCTGCCTTAAGAAGGCAGTAACTAATCAGTTTCTGCCTTAAGAAGGCAATAACTAATCGGTTTCTGCCTTAAGAAGGCAATAACTAGTCAGTTTTTGCCTCAAGAAGGCAATGACTAATCAGTTTCTGCCTTAAGAAGGCAATAACTAATCAGTTTCTGCCTCAAGGCAATAACTAGTCAGCTCCTCAATAGGTCAGAAGCCTCAGAACACAAAAACTATGGTTGATAAACCTCTACTGGTGTATTGAACATCGAATATGGAACATCGAACATCGAACATCGAACATCGAACATCGAACATCGAACATCGAACATCGAACATCGAACTTCGAGTATCGAACATCGAACTTCGAACATACACATCGAATAGTGGGCATCGGATATCGTACATCAAAGCCGATAATCGAATATCGAACATAGAACAGGAATTTTTTCGAACATCAAACGCACCGAACATGGTACATCGCACGTCGAAAGTTGAAATATCGAACATCGATCTATGACAGCGCTCATGCGTACATGGAGACATGTACATCGAGGCAACCCCCCCCCGCCCCCGCGCCTCCCCGCACCCCTCTCAGGTACGCCTATCCAGCCAATCCTTCGACAACGTTGCCGCAATCCTCTCAGCCGCTCTCACAGTCCCTGAAGGCTCCGAAGGCTCCACAGGAGCCGCGGGGAAAGAACCAGGGGACAAAATCGCAACATCCACTGCCCCACCCCCAGGCGTAACCGCCTCCTTCGCTCGAGAGTTCAACGCCGTCACCCGCCAAACCCTGGGCTGTAACCCCGAAAGCAGCAGCAGCAGCACCACCACCAGCTACAACAGCAGCGGCGGCGGCGGCAGCAGCAGCTACGGTGGCGGTAGTGGCAGCGGCGGTGGTATTTGCGGTGCCCGAGCTTGTGTAAGGTCGGCCCGGGCGGAGCTCAAGGCGCTCGCAGCGGCGGGTCGGAGCGTAGGGTGGTTCTTAAGGCTGGCGTCGACGGCGGTGGGGCTTCTCGGGGATGGGGAGAGGGGGGTGACGCGGCGGGCGCTGTTGAGAGCGGGGGAGATGATGGCGCTGGATGCGCACGGGCAGGCGCTTCGGGGTTTGACGGTGATCCAGGTAAAGTTTTTTGTTTGTATTGTACATGTGTGTTTTGCGTGTATTTGTTTTTTTTTTGTTTTTTTTTGCCGTATTTTTCGTTCTGGTTTACTGTGTTGTTTAAGTTTGTTTTGCACGTCTGTGCCGTTTTGTGTATGTGTTCGTGGGTGTTTTTGGTGCGTATCCGCGTGCGCGTTCCTGTGTGTGTGTTTTGAATTTTGCTATTTTTCCTGCCAACTGAGGAATGTAGTACCATGGTACCATGGTATGCATTTGGACGCGTGCTAGGATAAGGTAGCACTTTTTGGCCTACTTTTTTTTTTTTTTTCTTTTTTTTGCTGAATGACGGAGCGGCTCCTTGACCCAAAATCGTCAAGATGTCATTTTTTTTTTTGCAACATTATTAATGTCTTTTATTTCACCTAGACCGTGGGTCTGTTCATCGAGTTGCACCCTCAATTTTTACTCAAAACTCTTTTTTTGGGGTGAGATACAAAGCTCCTCCATAGGCGGCTAGGTGCCCCAGTAGCACCTCTGGCCGGGCTTGCGAGACGTGAAGTACGGCAGGCGGTGCGATGCTAGGAGGCTCGTCTTCTCGAAAACACCGCCGGAAGTGTCTGTTGCCTGTCCTTGTGTACGTGTATCTGGTGTTAATGTTAGTGGTGGTCCCTCGGTCACCCTTGGTTTCGGTACCTGTGGTGCACGCTGCACATGCTTTTCAGCAGCATTTTGTTGTTGTTGTTGTTGTTGTTGTGTGATTCGAAGCGCCTTTTTTTTGTGTGTGTATTTTGTGTGTTTCAAATCATCTTTTTTTGTGTGTTGTTAAGTGGTGTGTGTGTCTTGAAAACAAGATATATTTTTTACGTATGATGCCTGGTATTACTTACCAGGTGTGCCTGGTATGCATCGATCAGTCAAGGAACCAGTCAAGAAACCAATCGACCGACCAGCCATTCGTCCAGAACCAAATCAGGCAACCAACTCAACAAAACACTCTTAGCGCATTCCCAATTCCTATAGTTATCGTACAGTAGTCTAACTCCAAGTGTTGGAGTGCGGTGATGGGGAGAGGGTGAAGAGCGCAGGGCCACAGGGAGAGCAAGACAGCGGGGACTCTTTCCCTGCCACGACCGATACCAGTACTAAACAGCAATACCGCGCAGCCTTCTGCGCGTTGAAACATACGCGTAGCAGTTACAAACCAGCCATTTATGTGAATAGCGGGTTGTCGTTCGATGCCCCTTCGGAAGTGTATGGGGGGGAGGACTTGGACCTTGCGGTTGGAAGTGGCAAGCTTGAGGGTGGGAGAGGTGGTGGTTTGGGGGAGGGGGTGAAGAGGGCAGGGCCACAGAGAGAGCGAGACGGCGGGGACTCTTTCGTTGCCACGACCGATAGCATTAGGCAGCAACACCGCACGGCCTTTTGCGCGTTGAAAGATACGCGCAGCAGTTACAAACCAGCCATTTATTATGTGGACAGCGGGTTGTTGTTCGATGCTTCTTTGGAAGTGTATATATAGAGGGGAGGACTTTTGGCCCTTGCGGCTGGAGGGAGCAGGGCCAGGAGAACAGGGAGGTACATGCAGTATTCGTAGTTTTTGGTTGTTGGAAACATCGTTTCACGCTTTCACCCCTGGATGTTGTATTCTTTCATCATGTTTCTGGTTTTTGACACTCACGCTACGTTGTAAGATGGTGAATGAAATAATGATAGTGTGGGACGGTAGTCCCTTCGCAGGTTTTCTTTCTCAGATGGAGGTGTGGAGACACACCGAGGTGGGTTATGTGCGCAACCGCACGCTCGAGGGTCAACGATGAGGAAACACCTCAGAGTCTGCCTCGAGGAGCCAGGATGATCTTGAAGTATTATAGTGATAAGGAGGCGGTACAATCTAGGGAACAGGGACTGGTATCCACAATAGTACTAATAATACTACTAGTATACTATTAGTGTGGTGGAGGCGCAATTTTTTTCTTCTTCTTTTTCTAATACTACTCCCTTGACGAGCCTTAGACCTTTCCCAGAAACTATTTTGGCGAAAAAATAATGCTGCTGCCGTGTGATGAAAAATCCCATGGTCTAGATATACAACGAAAAAAAGTCCAAAAAGATGACGATTTCCGACGATGCTGCGTTGAGATGCCCGCCATTATGTTTTTTTTTCCAGCTAGTAAGTGATACATATCTATCTATCGCAGCACGCGTCAAACAAACAAACAAATCAAACAACCAACCAATTCATCGATGAACCAAAACAACCAACCAATGCAGGTGCTAGTCCTGGTGGCGATGGTTCGGCTGGAGCGAAGGGGACGGAGGGACGGCTGCGCGTTCCAGACCGTGCACCGCGAGTGAGCTGCTGCTGTTGTTGTTGTTGTTGTTGTTGTTGTTGTTGCCGCTGCGTAGATGAAAAAATGAACCAATGGAAGTACGAGTCCTAAGCCAAGGGCCTAACCAACTAGTTGACTGATTAACCAACCAACAAATCAATCGACCAATTAATCAATCAATCAAACAAGCAGCCAACCAGTCAATCAAACAATCAATCAAGCAATCAATCAACCATTCAATCAATCAATCAACCATCCGATCAAACACTCTATCAACCAATCAGTGGGCCAATCAATCAGTCAGTCAATGCCCCAATCAATCAACCAACCAATCAACCTACCAATCAATCATTCATTCAATCAATCGATCGATCGATCAATCAACCAACCAACCACCCAACCAACCAACCAACCAACCAACCACTGTAAATCAATCAATTCAATGAACCAACCAACCAACCAACCACTGTCAATCAATCAATTCAATGAACCAACCAACCAACCAACCAACCACTGTCAATCAATCAATTCAATGAACCAATGCACCAACGAAGGTACGAGTCCTACCGGAGGAAGTTTCCTACGTGTCCCCTGAGGTTCTCGAGGGCGGTGGTGTTCAAGGCCTTCGGGCAGCTCGTGGTGCAGGGGCTTGCAAGAGCGGCAGAGAGCGGGACGTGAGTGAGGCTGCTATGTTTGGTTTCGGGTTGTTTTTGGTTTTGTTTTGTTTTGCTTGGTGTCGAGTCAATTCGTTTGTTTAGTTTTAGATTTGTTGTTTGATGTCGTGGCAATTCGTTGCTGCTGTTCGTATCGTGTCCTTCGGCCTTCACAGAAGACAACACCGTTGACACATGCTACTAATAGTACTAATAGTACACACGATAAAAGTGCACCACTTTTGACCTGCAATGTTCCTCGCTTGCCCAAAATCTCAGTTCAGTTGAAGAAAACTGCAAGTCCAACCCGATGAAATAAGCAAAGTCCCATTGCCTAGGCATAAAATTTGGACTGATTCTACGATAGCCTCCCCCCCCCCTCCCAAAAAAAAAACAGCGGTTTTCTTTAACGAACGTTCCATGGTCATAGTTCATAGCTGCTCGACACAAGGAAGGGCGCTTTTTGGAAACGCCTTCCGTCCATTTTCTTGCTCGCAAAGGAAGGACTACTATTAATAGTAGTACGATCGAGCGATGACGTAGAGGTGGCAAGGGACATCGTATTTCAGGAGGTACGGCCGGGAGCTGGTTTCCAAACCGGCGACTTCGTTGAAGAAAAGCTGGGGAGGCTACCGTCGTAAGACTCCTTGCCACACAAAAATGACATTGGGACGATTTGGCGTTAAGGGGGCCCGTCGTGCATTTTTTGTTTGCCAAAATATGCTACCTCGATTGTATCCGGCGCCTGCCTGTTTGACTGAAGGTGGGTGGGTGGGTGGGTGGGTGGGTGGGTGTGTTGAATTTGTCGGTTTGTTGATTGGTTGGATGGTTCGTTGGTTGTTTGTTCGTGGGCGTGTCGGCATTGCGTTTGTTTTTTTTTTCAATAGACGTTGGGCAGATCAGATCCCTGTTGATCTATGGATGATCTGTAGATGATTTGCGTGTTTCAGGCCAGAGAGATCCCTGGTCAGTAATTTTTTTACAGGCATCGAACCAGTTCAGATCCCTATTGATCTATAGATTACCTGTCTTTCAGAGCAGATAGATGCCTGGTCAGTCCTTTTTTAAGTGGACGTCAGACAGCTAACGTCCCTATTGATCTGATCTGTGTTATTCAGGGCAAACAGATCCCTGGTCAGTCATTTTTGTAATATATGTCAAACAGAGCAGATCCCTCTTGATTCATGGATGATGTATAGATTATCTGTGTCATCCAGGGCAAACCCATCCCTGGTCAGTCATTTTTGCAATATATGTCAAACAGAGCAGATCCCTCTTGATTTATGGAGAATCTATAGATTATCTATGTCATTCAGGGCAAACCGATCCCCGGCCAACATGATCTGTATGGCCTATAGATCGTATTGCCGGGTGAGAGTCGGATGATCTGCACGATCTAACACACGTTTCCTGGATTGGGTATGCACTGCAAAGGTCCTGCACAACATTGCATAGCGACAAGGCATAAGGTTTAGATTATCTGGATGCTTAGGCCGTGATCTGCCTGAGGACGCAATTACGTTTTGTTTTTTCTCTGGTGGCATTGCAAGTCTGAATGAGCACCTTGGTCGGGCGAGAAAGCCGCGGTTCATGCGCGTTGCACGCTGTTATCATATCGTCGAGGAGTGGTTTATAGAGCTGTGAGTCGGTGCGGCTTAAGTCAACCACCGTTGCTAGCCATTAGTCAGAATGATAGTTTAGTTGTTTCCCGAAGGTGCTGACTATCTGACGTAGTTGGTTTTCCCTACGTGTAGGAAATAATTGTTTAATGTGGAATGCATTTTTCCTTTGTTGGCGCGTTCTCCCCAGCAGGAGGGGCGGTATTTTGGCTCCTGACTCAGGTCGGCGCGTCGGCTAGCCACCAGCTGGCTTCGGCAGCCGACTTGCCGACTAAATTCAGTTAGTTGACTAACCGCACCTGCCGATTAGTTATGAGTCGTGAAGTCCTGCCGACTCACAGCTCTAGACTAGTCATTTATCAGTTTAGGGCATCACGAGTCGTGGAAATGAAAATATTTCGTTTTTTTTTCGGAAAAAGTACTGTCGCGATTCGTGACATAGAGACGTATTTTTTCAAAAAGAAAACAATATATATAAAAACTTCAATCTACAAACGTCACGGCTCGTGGTTTACAACACAGTACTATACATTGTTGTTGTTGTTTTGTGCCCCTTACCCGGCGAAAAGCACAAAAAACAGGGGGGAAAGAGCAGACAAATGTATGTAAGCTAGCCTATCAATAGTATTTTCTGTTACGAATCGCGACTTTTTGCGTTCGTTCGTTCGTTCGGATCGACCCTAAATAATCCCGCTGTCTTTTGCTCGCCTGTTCGCCATCCTCAAATCTCCACGATCTGCACATAACAACCATACCTGTTACCCGGGCACACGGTAGCGGCGGTGGACGAGAGGCGCACCCCTTGCTGCACGTGCGCTTTTGGAACAGACTTTTTGTTGCTAAGTACGTAGGCAAATTGTTTTTTTCGTTCGTTGAGAACCACCCTAAATAATGCTACTCTCCTTTTGCTTGCTTGTTCGCCGCCCCCCATGTCTCCACGATATGATGATACACCACATCGGTCAGACAAAAAATATGAGCTCGACGTGAATGATGCTTGCAAAGGGTGTGAGTGCAACTCCGAGATCTTAGGGAGGGGATGGTATATGAGCTTCCCCGGTCAACCAATGGGATGTTTCAATCCTTTGATGCATCTGCTTGGGGATACGATTATCAACGAGTCTTGGGTTTATGATCTAATAGCAGCACCATATGGCCTCACTTCCATATCTAGCTTATATTTACAAGTAATGTTTTCCATTCGATGGTAATTGACGAGCATAAAAAGCTGAAAAGTGGGAATGCTGAACCCTACGCGCCATAGAAGTAAAGGCATGCACCGGGGGGGGGGGGGGGGGAGGGAAGACACCTACCACCTGCGGCCTGGCTTATCCAGAAGGTCGCTGAGGGTAAAATTTTTTGGAAGTTGACCTGGAGAGAAGAAAAATGATTATAAAAAAATGGCTAAAAAGTGCGCGTATGAAGAGATGTGTCCGAAGACCAAGGCAAATATGCAAGTATGACAATACAACTACTCATGTAGACTGGTCTATATATGTATCGAGCCTATATTTGTTGTCGGCCTGGTGTAGTACACGATGGCGGCGGCTTGTGAGAGGCGCACCTGCACCGCTTACTGTACGTGCGGTTTCGGACGTGCGCTACGGTAGAGGAATGATGGTATACCTCTCGCAGGCTAAAATATTTCCTGACTGTGGGCAGGACCCTACTATCCCAAAATGGTCGGAATGTCACATTCTTGTTTTGCAACAATGTGTGTGTGTGGATACCAGTCCCTATTCCCTAGATTGTACCGCCTCATTATCACTATAATACTTCAAGATCATCCTGGCTCCTCGAGGCAGACTCTGAGGTGTTTCCTCATCGTTGACCCTCGAGCGTGCGGTTGCGCACATAACCCACCTCGGTGTGTCTCCACACCTCCATCTGAGAAAGAAAACCTGCGAAGGGACTACCGTCCCACAATTGGCGTCGTCGGACTACCGTTCCACATGTGTGTGTTTTTTTCTAATCTTGTAAACACGTCGGCTGTGAATTCGATAAATCAGAGTTGATATTCATCTTTGCAAGCTGCTTTTTGTTGTATATATTTTCGAATTTTTGTTTTTGTTTTTGTTTTTGTTGTTATTCTCTACCGCGTCGGGGGGGGGGGGGGGGGGGGATGGGCTCCTCTGACGTGGTACGAGAACCGCTGCACATGGCCGCTGCTTCTCGCTTCACTACGCTACGTGCGTCCGTAGAGCGCCATGACTGCCATGGTAATTTCTGTCGTAGGTTAGTAAAAAGTGACGTCTCATTTTTGTTCTGCGAAGTTGAGATATTACCTGGTAGGCTTTTTTTACACCAAAGCAGGCCGTGGGATTATCCATCCGACGCGTGCTACGATTGAGGCGCACCACTTTTTTTCTCAATAATACCCCTCACTTTTATATGGAGCTTAACCCCTTTACAACTGAAAACCCGTTTTTGGGGACAAAATTACTTGGATTCAGTATAAGAAGGGGTTCGGGGGCTCTAAAGGGGTTAAGACCTCTCCCAAAAACTGATTAGAAAAATAACACTGATACTTGGAGTATCGGATGAAATTCTCACGGCCTAGGTAGGTGCGTGTACATCGAAAAAATCACGAAAGAAAAATGGCGTTTTTTTCGAACGAGTTAGGGTTAAGGAGCGCCGCCTCTTCAGAAACTGTTTCAGGAAAAATGGCTACCTCTTATCGTGATTCTTTTTCTCTTTTTGTCAGTTTTCTTTTCTTTCTTTTGAGACTCCTCACTTGAGCTATACCAAAAAAAAAAAAATGTTTTACCTCTGTCTGCCGTGAGCGTGTGCACTTCGGGGCTACGTATACTATACATATTTTTTTTGTGACGAATTGTGTGTGTGTTTTGTTTTTTTTCCGGGTCCGTCTGTTAAGAATGACCCTCCTATAACTATGGCCTCTTTTTTGCTTTGCTTTGCTTGCTGTTTGTTCACCATCCCCGCACGTCTCCACGACATGCGTAACCATACTATGTGATGCGGCGTTGCTAGCGGCGGCGGGCGTGAGGCGCACCCCTTGATGCACGTGCGCTTTCGGAGCCGCTACGAATGCGAGGAGGTGTACCAGGCGCTGCTCAAGGAAGTGGTTCGAGCTCCGACAAACGTTGTTCAGTGGTGCAAGAACTGGCAGAAGGACTCCTGAATCCATTTGACTGTTTTTTTTTACGTGCCCTTCGAAGCATATTTATACAAGCTTCTCGATCGGGATGTGGTTGACTTGAATTTTTTACCGGCGGATGTATGACTTGCTTCGGCTATGATACGTACGTGTACCATTTTTGGTTTGCTTCATTTTGTTCCCTGGGGTATTGTTCGTTCTTCCACTCCAGAATGGCTGGAGCCTGTCCTGTGACCACGGACTTTGATCATGCGAGTTAATGCGAGAACAACAACACATTCGTTTTGATTGAATGTCTTCGCATCACCCTGTTCATCCCGGTACTAGATGGTACCAGGGGGAGGCGCCGACCTGTCTACACCCTTCATGGACGCGCACAATCCCGTAACGTGCGATGGGAGTATCACGCACACAGCCCGAAGACATCGGTTTCGACGAAATCTTCGATCTCGCAGCCGTTGCAGTGTATGTTACATTTTTTTACAAAAATATTCCCCACAATTGGCGTCGTCGGCGGGACGTTTGTCGGCTAATAGTACCGGGGTATCATCGATGCCCCCTGTCGCGGTTCACTGTCAATCGTCGTTAGGGATCGTTTTGAGGGAGGCGGGGCGGGGGGGCGGGGGCGGGGGGGGGGGGCGGGTTGGGCAGTGGGTCATGTCTGGTTCGAGTGCAAGGCCGTACACAACATGGCTTGAAGAAAAGTCCAGACATGAAGCTACTTGAAGAAAGGCCGGGCAAGAAATTACTTGAGAATGGCGATGCGAACGATAGGGCTTAGAAGAGGCCGAGCATGAACTGACCTGAAAGAGGAGATAGACAAGACTGCGGTATTGTTGTACTCGTTGTCTCCGTCTGTCTGTTGACAGCTGTTGTTGTTCATATATACATGTATGTGTCGGGCAGTTGGGTGGTGGTGTTGATAGCTGGTGGCATGCGTGTGCCGGGCTGTTTGTTGACATTGTTGAAAGCCTGTGGCATGTTGTTTCGGGCTGTTCGGTGGTGAGTTGCAAGCAATCTAATGAACACAGCAGTAAATCCTATAGACTAGTGATTGCCATCTTTTTTGTCGACAATTCCACACATTGGGCAAACACATGCTACGACAAAGGTAGCTAGGTCGTACTCATCGGAGATGAAAAACAACTGCACGACACGGGGCTCCTTAACCCCAACCAAAAACGACGGAATTTTTTCGTTACTTTGCCCTACATAATTTATCAAGGGCAATCAAATTTCGTTGCATACCGGGCGAGTTAAGCCAAGATTTTCGTTCATTTAATTTTCATGTAGCTACTTGTAGGCCATATGATTTTTCATCCCGATGGATAGGACTTTCGTTTCTCCCCAAATCGGTTGTGAGGGTGTAGACTGTTGAGGAATTAGTGGGGTATTAGTACGTTTGACCACTTGCAAAAGGTTAACCAATAGCTTACCCAACAAACCAAGCCTTACAACGCTCTCCCCCACCGAAACGGCGGGATAGCAGGTCGCCCGGATATACGGGCGGATCTGTCAATAATCCAAGACGTTTCATTTCCTGGGGATACCAGGGAGAGTATTTTTGAAGTTCGACATGGGGAAAGTCTGAAAAAGTTTTTTCAAGGTGGATGTGGGACTCGAACCCACGACCCAAAAAAACCATGGCCTGTCGACGACGCCATTATTTGTTGAGGTATTTGTGGGGTATTAGTCCGCGTGACCACTTGGAAAAGGTTGCAACTAATAGTTCACCCAAACTAAGCGTTATAACTTATAACAAGACCTCTTCAAGTTAGGGGAAAATGGTGGCACCGATACCGCAGCAGGCGTCTGGCACCATTTTTTATTTCTTTGCTGGCGATCTTCACTCACTTGCTCGAGAGGAGCAGCTCTGTTCCCTACCCAAACAACACGCAGCAGGCGTCTGGCACCATTTATTTCTTTGCTGGCGACCTTCGCTTGAGAGGAGCAGCGCTGTTCCCCACCCAAACAAGACTCATTCGGCGGGAAACTAAAAGTGCACTCTAGACTATACAAGTAATAATACCCGTTAGGGATACGACGAAAAAAAAAATGCGAAAAAAAAACAACGAAACAACGACAAAAAACTGGCGATTTTCGGGTTAAGCAGCCGCCCTGTTATTATTCGGGAACCAAAAAAAAAAACAGTCAAAAAAGATGTAATAACGCTATCTCTGTCGTAGCACGCGTCCGACAGCCACGATCTTGTCGTACATCATCTGGGTCATCTCGCAGATCATGTACAGTATATTAGGTCTATGTACAGTAGATCCTTATTAATTGCTGCCGAAAAGTTAGGAGATGTTGACAAAAAACACAAAAACTGCCTGTATATTGCGCGGAGAGCAAAACCAATTCCGGTAATGTAGTGCGCTAGATCATGCAGATCGTCCGGCTCCCACCCGGTAGGATGAGCTAGACCATACAGATCTTCCTGAAATGTCTAGATCAACAAGACTTTAAGCGGGAACCGATGATCTCCATCTGTCCGGCGTGTGGACGGTTCCTTTCTAAAGTCCCAACCTGGCATCATGTACCAGGGCACCATATACGGAGTAATGAACAGTCGAGAGCTCGTTTGGAATGATTTCGTTTCTGAAAATGTTCCGCCTGCTGCAAAAACGCTTCAATACACAACAAAACCCCAGCTACCGTGTAGTTTTAGTACGTTTATACGTACGTCGCACGAAGTGCATGCAATACGGCACACGCAGAGTACAGCTCCAAGAAAACAAGAGAAACTTGAACAAGCGCAAGAAAAAAGTAAGCGCTTCCAGCGTTCCGATCCATCACCGCCGCCCTCACGCGCATCGCGAGCGTGACAGAGGGCCTTTCTCCCGAGCAAAAAAAAAAAAAAAGATCGAGAAACACAAAAATACTCCGTTACACGTATTCAAGACACACACAAGACGATGATTTTGTGGGTAAAAAAATACAGCTTTCGTACGTAAAAATTCATAGGATAATTACGAACGTACTCAACCCTTCCTATAGTATGACTACTACCAAAAACAAAATAAAAACACGCTACAAGAAAAAAATCAAACCATACCTGGATAATACCTTGGATATTACAATTAATAACTAGATGCTTTTCGTGAGGCCTGCATACGTGTCTGGTATGTAGCCCCCCCCCCCCCTCGCGGCACAAGGTACCGCAGTCCGTCTTGCGAGGATTCTTGAAAGGATGCAGTTTACCCGTCATGCGACTGGCCAAACACCTCACGGCGCTTCGCGCTTGGTGCAAGCAACGTCTGCCTGGTTGGTGAAAGCCCGACGTGCTCCGTCCCGGCATAGTAGGGATGCGAGGGTCTATGGTCATACCAATACGGCCATGCGCATACCGAGTACAACCCCCCCCCCCCCTTCCCCGAGGCCCCCAGCTCACCCACCCACCCAGTCGACGTCTCGAAACACAAAAAGGGTCGAAACGGCTTTTGCTGTGGGTAGCGCATCGAATCACAAAAACAGAGGATCGGGATGTACAGTGTTGATGTACAGTGGGGGGGAACGACGAGCCATCGACCACGCCAAAATGCTACCAAAATGCCAGCAAAACGTAGCAAAATGCCAGCAAAAAAAAAAAAAAAGGGGGCTAGCAACAGCAAAAAGCTAGCAAATTGCGCATTAGACAAGGGGTCTCCCAGCCAGTAACAAGGTCGCCGGGCTCAAGGTCGGTCGCGCCACTGATTCCAGGTTATGAGTGCAATTCCCCTGTCGCGTCAAGCGATTTTGACCGCCTTATATGGGGATACGGCACTACTCAGACCGCCTTAATGGGGGACCCCCCACTGTAGCAACAAAAGCGGGCAGATACATAGCAGACGTGGGCAGAGAGCCATCGCGTCCATCCTCCCACCCAGCTCCAGCCAACCAACCTATTCAAAAGTAATAGTCGAAGGCGTGACTAAACGTGGGCCTGCTCTCAAGCTTAAAGAACAACAAAAAAACTGTAGCAAAACTAACCTCCTGTAGTCACTCTACCACCGGCTTGGTTGATCGATCGCCACAAGACAGGGAAAAAAAAAAAAAAGACTAAAGAAATATCAGGGAAGACAGGAAAATACCACCAGACTGCAACAAGACTATTGCGCGGCAGGAGAACATAGACCACAGACGGGAGTGGAGTGATGGCGACGGCCAATCAAGGATTCCGTCTAACGTGCGCTCCTCCAAAGGGTAAACAAAGAAAGGAGGGGTGGGTGGGGGAAGCCGAGGTGGACAGAAAACCACCAGACACAATCTAACATTCTTCTGCTGAACAAATGAACTACCAGGTAGCATAGAAACATACGTCCAGCGAAAACAGCAAACGAAACAACAAGAAAAAATGGTGCGCTTGCTCTAGCTACGCCCCTCCCCACCCCCCCCAAGCATCCCCCACCCTCCCACTGACCCCCCAACGTCAGCTGATCCATCCGCCGACGCTGATGCTCGATCAGATTATTTTGGTCCACAATCCGCCTCTACGGATCCATGAATCAGCCCCTAGTGATCCACCAGCTTGTGCTGACCCTTGCGCGTTTGCTGTCAAAACACTACTATCCGTAAAATGCTAACATCCTTTTTAATTTTGCAACCCGCCCCCCGCCCCCCCCGTTCTTAAAAGGCGTCGAATCAGGTATCAAAACTATCTACCGCTTGTCACTTTCCAGCGGTACGTCGAGTCCCTCCTCTTCTCCTGCCCCGCGCCTCACGGCACCTTTCGAGCAACAAGGTTCCCCCCCCCCCACCCCCCCCGCCGGCGCCCCATGACATCTTCCCACCGACAAGGCTCCTCTCCGTGCCCGCCTCATCAGGGCCCGGAAAACCCCTCCCTATACTAACTCCAAGTACTGTGTCCCCACAAATGGGTTTTCAGTCAAGTTTGGGCTAGTGACACCGTCCCAGCGGTAGGGTTTCTCTTCTCCTGTCCTCGCTCCGGGTAGCTATCTTCTGGCCAATCTCAAGACATGGCCAATTTAGCGATGTTTCCGAGCTTGCCCACGTCCATCTTCCCGGTCTTGTACATGGCGTAAAGCTCTTTTCCGATCTTGACCATCTGGTGTGCGAACAAGAGAAACGGGCGAATAGCGTCCGCCCGAGATGACGATTCCGTTAGAGATACGGCGCACCATCACCACTGTGGCTAACAGCAAGCAGTACTCAAGATATTTTGTTAAGCAGCTAGCGCTGGGTTGCGAACACAATCGAGTTAAGATTGACACACGACGTGTAGGAAAATACGTGGAAGTGTGGCGAGCGTAAAAATTAATTTTCCCCATCCACCGGAGAAAAATTAAAATAAATTAAAGAGATGACCAACCAACCAGTACATCATAACCGCAGCGCCAACAGTTAGCGCTGACTAAAGATGCTGCAACCCTCTAGATTTAGAGTAAATTTGAGGTCAAGGCCTATCAATCAGACAGACCGATACCTGGTGCACCATAAACACAATGTGCTACTCTTACAGATACACCACAACCTACCACTCACCCCCCTACCCGACCCGCCCGCCCACCACCCACGTGCTGCCGCACCCCCACTCAACCCCGACCCAACCCGACCCAACAACCAACCCAACCCAACCCAACCCAACTCACCTTGGCAAAGTCGAAGCCCGGGTTCGGGCTGATGACCGATGGCTGCTCGCCCGCCTCTACCGCGCCGATGGTGCCCTCGCTCGCCTTAATCGCGTACGGGAGATCCAAGATAGAGCCGCTGTGGCAGCAGTCCATTACCACCGTAAGTGAAACTCCCTCGGGAAGGCCAACCACCAGCTGCAGTGCAAAACACACGTTCACATTATACAGGTAGATAAAAGGGGTAATAAATAATTACTCGAAGTAACAACTATATCGATTAATTAACTTTATATGTTGGGGACAAAGGACAGTGCACACCTGGTAAATCAATAACGCCAATATACAAATACAAACCAAGCAGCAGGTCTATTGCAGTGTACCAGTATGTATCTCCACCACGACTTGAATGTAACTGTACCCACTACAAAGGCAGGATGACATTTTTATTGCGGGCGCTCCGATAGTAACCCCTAAACCCTCAGTTAGTTGACGCCATTACAATTGGAAACCCATTTTGGAGACAAATTACTTGGAATTAGAACAGGGAGGGGTTTGGGGGCTTTAAACGGGTTAACGATGCGTCGACGGCTCATGTTTGATACAGTAACTTTCTTCATCACAATAAAAAACGTTGTCGGGAATTCAGGGAGACGGCATGGCAGCAACACATGACCACCCTAACGATTAGTAACTCCCTCCACAAGGCAAACCACCAGCTGTAGTGCGAATCACATACTCGTATACCAGGCATTAACGGGGGGGGGGGGTGTTAACAACTAATTATCTACAGCGGGTGAACCGATTTAAGAGCCCTCCGTGACAAACTCAAACAGGCGCTCTTACTGCACAATGCTCTTATCTCTGCACTGGTGTAGCAGTATAATGGAATGCATGGCTTTTTAGTGTGGTGGCGGGACATGCCGATCTGACCGCTCATAAGTCTCCAATGGTCTCATCTTGGATGCTCCTACCCTCGTCAAAGCTGCACTGATTTATTTTTATTTAATGGGACAAAACTAGGTAGTCAACGACTTGGGGTTTTTGCGTGTTTCGTTCGGGGAGAGGGGGCAACGAGCGACTTTTGTGAAAACGGAGGGAAATCAGTCAGCAGCTTCGTAATTGTGCGTTTCCGAAAGAGAGGATAATCAACGCCAATCAGACGCCCTGGGTGCTTCGTTTGGGCCACGTTGCAAACAAACAGCATCCACAAACGTCAGTAAACGCCACTACACTTCGACGCTTTCCCGCCCTCAAGCCCCAACAAACGGGTTCATAATAAACAAGTCCCTGCAGGAACCGCACCCACGTATTCCCTGGACAAACCACTTGGATTTAGAGTAGGGCCATTTTTGCATTGGCAACGAACGGGCTGGCCGGTTATAACCACAGCTTTTCCCGGGTCATGGCCAGACCCACGGATCGCGTCAGGGACGTTTCCATATTCTCGCGGGTCGAGTCGGGTAGGGTCAAGAGGTGTTCGCAATCTCACGGGTTGGGTCGGCTCAAGAGATGTTCCAAATTTCACGGGTCGGGTCGGGAGATTTTCAGACATCACGGGTCGAGCCGGGACGCCCTAACCCGTGAGAGGTGACCCGACCCGCGAAAAGCTCTGCTGAAAAACCTTTATAGCACTGCACTCCCGATACCGGGACAACCCATTTGGAATAATAACTGGGATCATTTAAGGAATTGAAAGGGGTTAAGTTAAGGCTAAGGCAAAAAAAAAACAAAAAAACTACGAGTAGGCAGGGGTGATGATGACTTGACGTACCTCCTTGAGGATCACATCGTCCGTGATCTGCCCCGAAGACTGGTAGTCCACCGGCACCAGCGTCTCGTCCATGTTGTCTGCCTCGTCGCCCGACGTGTCCTTAACCGACCCGCCGTGGCCTGCTCCATGTAAACAAAATAAAAAAGGAAACTTAGAAAACGTACGAGTATCTTTCGAATTATAAGGGCACAAGGATGTATGAATATGTTACGCTGTTTTCTTCAAGTAAGTCTGTAAAAAAAAAAACTCGATAAAAATCCTACTTTTCCAATTACGCTACTTGCATGACTCTTAAAAACGCCTACATGTGCCAACAAAATAATTGCCACAAGTATAATAAACCCATCTCACGGGTATGCTGTCATGTTCCCCCCCAATTGTGCTCCACATGTCCATGTAATCCGGAAAAAACAGCCCAATTTTAATTTTGATTTTAAAAAGCCCTTCGTTTTTGTTCTTATTTTGTCAAGTATCATTCTTCACTTTCCAGATGAAATCGTCACAGAGGTTTTACCCTCAGCGAGCTTCTGCATATGCGAGGGTACCTTTCTCTTACACTAATCCTAACCCTAACCCAATGAAATGCACCCGACCAACCATTGTACGGTGAAACCCCCTCATCTCGTACACAGTGTGCGTCAACCATGTCGTCGAAAAAGTGGTGAGCTCTACTGGGATATGCCCAAGTCACAGGTAGATGTCTTCCCTCCTGTCAAACTAATTGCTACAAAATTACATTAAATGGATACAGACCCCACATACCGTTGAGTTACCGGATATACGTCATACCAGCATTCGCAACGGGAAGAGTAAGATATGAGAGAGTAATGATGGCTGGACTTACCGGAGTAGTGCATGAACAAAGAGTCTCCAGCCTCAGCTCCGTCTACAAGCCACCTGAGGAGCAAAAAAACACCGTTCACAACAGAACGAGCGGACGTGGAAAAACAACAATTAGATCCAGATCCCACAAAAACGGGGCGCAGACGGAGAGAAGCCAAGACGACCAGGTGTTTCAGCGTAGGGAGGCGGGAATGGATCGGGGTTTCAGCGTAGGGAGGCGGGAATAGGGGGGGGGAGGTGAAAGCGGCACGGCAATCACAAAGCGGTATCAGGTAATTACTAAAAAGCTAGGCGACACAGGGGAAAAAAAAACATCGACCACCCAGCGTTTCGGTGTACGTTTGGGAAAGCGGAACGCAGGACGATGCCACTACGTGTGCCGCACATCTCCCCGCAGTCTAGCACGGACACACCTCCTCTACCCAAGTAGCAGGGGGACCGTCACGTGGCCGACACTGCAACAACCACTTTATCACTACTTAAACTCATTGTGCCTCTTTTCACCTAACCCTAACCCTACCCACTACCAGGCACCAGGTATTAAATACCAAGAATACCACTAATACCAACATGTATTCACGTTTTCTAGTGCGGGTGGTCCGGGAAAAAAAAACTCATGTGGTTGACTGTGCCTCGACGGATGATGCTGTACCCTTCTTAATACGATGGAGAATACGAAACAGGGCAACGAGCATGTCAGGCTGAGCTTTACAGAAACGTGATAGAAATTCGGGAGCCTTCATACTGCAGCTAGTGTAGAACGCACTCTTCAAGAGTTTTTTAAAAGCCAGAATTCCTGTTTTTCATCATGCGTCTTGTACTGCTGTACCTGTTACCCCTACGAGTACTGTTGCACGAGTAATCAGCCTCCAAATGGGCCAAACAGTCGGAGTGGATGACGAGACGACGTGTGCACCGACCTGATGCCATCGATGACCCCGCTGTGGTCTGGGGTGGCGTGTACCTCATCGTCCATGAGGATTTTGCAGTGTTCCTCATCTCCAGAGTAGCCCTGACGGAACGAAAAAACACAAGACACGGACGGACAACGGGAGAATGTGGCGGAAGGGTGTTAAAAAAAAAAATGGTACGCAGCAGGCGAACAGGCAAGTTAGTTATTCTGCAGGCCCGTGGAAAACAATACAGAAACGCACATGCTGACGCCGTACGTCCAAGTCGTACGTTGGGCGCGTGACCGAAACTCCGTGGGCATGTACGGATGTTATCGGTACTACTCGTATTTAATATATTCCGTAACAGAATCGGAAAAATTGGGTTAAAAGCTGAATTTCAGCGATTCGCCTGCATTTTTTTTTTTCTTTCATCTCAATTATTATCCTCGCGTTACACTCGGGTTCCCTCCTATAAATAGTACTATAGCTCAGATCCGGGGTCATTTGGCGGGCCCTCTCCCCCCCCTCCCCACTAAGGCACGTTCCTCGATTTGTATCGCCTTCATCCACCACAGTATGTATATAGCTGGGCATCGACCACTCAACTGGTTTCACTCACAGCCGACGTAGCTGTCAAAAAAAAAAAAAAAGTGGGACGCAAATAGCTAATTGGGTGAGTGGTGGACAGGGAGAAAGAAAGCGCCACGTCAATACGGCAACTTACATGTGTTGCGATGTACGCCTTCATCATCTTCACGTCATTGTGGCAACCGGCCAACTCTCCCTGCTGCCCAACGTAGTTGATGCCGATCAACAGCGAGCGCGTCTTCCCGCCGCCCTGCTCTCCCCCGGCGAGCGAAAAACACAACAAAAAAACAGCCACATCACAACCAGCAATAGCAAACCGCGGCAACAGATTCGTCAGAAACAGAAACATCAGCAACAGATTCGTCAGAAACAGACGCAGGGGCGACACAAACAGGAGCAACACAAGCAGGAGCAACACAAGCAGGAGCAACACAGGCAGGAGCAACACAAGCGGGAGCAACACAAGCGGGACCAACACGAACATCAGCCACAAAACCACCAGACATAAAAGTGTCAGACGTAAGAGCACCAGACACATAAGCATCACTTGTCAGGGGTCGGGTCGACCCGACATGACCTGACCCGACCCGACCCGTGAGGCCTCCTGACCCGACCCCACTCGACCCGCGAGGGTTTAGAAACCTCCTGACCGGATCCGCGGGTCGGATCAAGACCCGTAAAAAGCCTCGGGTATGTTAGTCCTGGAGGTTGTGCTGCCTTGCGTGTTGTACGGCAAGCATCAGCCGCAAAAGCAGCCGTGGAGGTCGCAAATGCAACAGCAAAAGCAACAGCTGGCTACTGCTGCCGCCATGGCGGTCGTGATAGTCTATACCATGAATAGTGCCGTCATATGAGTGGCTGCTGCGGCTGTCATGGAGACAGTGATTGGCTGCAACAAATAGTCCTACGATATGTTATGCCGCTGATGCCGTACGTGAGCTCCTGATTGAGAGGCGTTATTAAAATCCTGCTTCGGTCCAGGGAGCAGACGATACTCTACGCCCCTGCTGGTGTCACAAGTTCACCATGTGTTGTTTTTAAGAGGTAGTCAGCAATTGGCCACTACTGCTGCTGTCATAATGTAGCCTTCTTAAATCTCAACCTTCTATGATCGGTTGCCGCAATAAAGAGGGTTCCGGGCTAAAAACATGACTTGTTATTCAGTTGGCGCCATGACTAACCCTCCCACTAGCAGCAAGAAAGTCAGGCCGCTCCTATATCTGCCCTCCCTCGCCCCTCGCCCCCCTCGCCCCCCCCTCAAAAAACAAAAACAAGCGCGCCTGCTCTTGGTAAAAACTCACAGAAGGGTTCATGAGGTAGAAGTCGTCGTTCACGTCGATTTGGCGGGACGTGCTCAGCTGGGGAATCTGAAAAGTGAAGATAAAAAAAACGAACAAACAAGCGCAGCAAAGTTGAAAAAAATAAGAGAATCAAAGAAGAAATTACGCAACGCAACATATTTCATCAAAGACGATTGAAACAAGCACAAGCAACAAAAACACAGCTTTACTTGCTTGCGCACACCCTCTAGGAAACATTGATCAGCACATTAGCGTACAGTGTTGCAGCCGACGTCGGGTGCACAACCTCTAGGAAAACATTGATCAGCACATCAGCGTACAATGTCGCAGCAGACGTCGGGCGCGCGGGTGCCCCCCGTTTGACATCGTTTATTATCAGCATAATCATCAATACCACCACCACCTTCCTGGTAACAACAACAACAACAACAACAACAACAACAAAAGCAACGACAACGTCAACGTCAACGTCAACGTCAACGTCAACGTCAACGTCAACAACAACAACAACAACAACAACAACAACAACAACAACAACAAAAGCAACGACAACGTCAACAATAACAACAAACAAGAGGCGTTTGGCCAAACGCGACATTTACACGACTCTTACCACCCCCCACAGCAAAATCAACACCAACACCAACACATCAACACCAACACTTCATACCTGTGAGAACTTCTTGGTGGCGAGGGTTGCCTGCATTCCCTTCAGCAGCGATAGCCAAGAGCTTCCGGAGGCATCCTTCTGCAAATCATCAAGAAAACGAAGACATAACGACTTAGTGCGTCGTATCATGCAACAAAACAAAGAGGTGCGTATACGTTCACAGACTAAAGACATGGCTCAAGGAAAAAAAATGCATAGGATCTTCTACTCGCGGCAGCCGGTGGGCGACACTGCCCCCGGGGGGGGGGGGGGGATACGCACGCCAATCAGCACGCGAGCATGAATCAGCATGTCTGCACGATCAACAAGCCAGCATCGACGTGCCAACAAGCCACCATCAATCAGACCGCCAGCACGATGGCAGCATCAACATAGAGTAGTGGTGCTCTATAGCCCTGGTATGTGCACTATAGAGGGAAATATTGGCACTATTGCGGCAGCCGGCACAACTCCGCATACTGCCACTGGTACTGGTTGTCTATATATGCCAAGCGAACACACGGGCACTTTAGGCAACCGGTACTAGTCAATCGGCACTATAGAGGCACCACTACTGCCCGTATAAACAAATCAGCATTAGCATATGGCTCACCAGGGTGCTCAGCATGGCGTTCGTGGGAGCTGACAAACTCAACGTATACATGATACGACGGACAAGCTAGCACAAATCATCATGAGGCTCATCAGGGCAAGTAGCATGACACACTACGTTATTATCAACAAGACAGCATGAACCAGCACATGTTCTACGGTGAGCAGCATGCCATACATCAACAAGCCAGTATGCATCAGCGTATGACTTATGGCTCACCAAGGTGAGGAGCATGGCGTTCGTGCAAGCACCGCCTGCACCGTCGGCGTCGGGCAGCCCGAACTTGGACACGTCCTGCACATCCGCCGAGGTCTGGCTGTCCATGCACCCCGAGAACATGCTGCAGAACCACAATATCATGCACAGCGCAGGCAGGCACGGAACAGACACAGCCATTAATATAAGTGTACTTCGAAGTATGTGAGAGTTCCCGACAAGGGGGGGGGGGGAAGGAGGGAGGGACTGGAGAAGATACTGCAACACCACAATACCATCTACGCGGAGGCGGACATGCTAGCAGGCACGGCACAGTCACCAATTTTTGGCGTCGCCACACCTCTCGAGATCGCTGTTGCGACCGCCACCCGGAATTTTACTTGCACCAAACGCGCGAAAGTCGACGACAACTACAGTACCGATATCCTACTTCGCGAGCTCCAAGCGAAACTGTTTAATACACTACTACTTGTTGTATATTAGCAAGGACCAGGGTGCGTGGTATACTGCAATGCTGTACGAGTACGTAACAGAACTCAAAGAACATCGACCCTACGCGTGTCGCACATCGGCACACAAAAGCAATTCAAAATAAAACGTCCGTCATCCACAAAATGCATACAAACAAATAGCAAGGTGAAAGACCGCATCTTTGTCGAATATCCGACACTGCTGCTGCTGCCGCCGTTTGATGGTTGTATTTGTCAAGTGGTATTTATCGTTTCCGACGTAAAATCGTATAATAGCAAGGGAAGTCGTCGACCTATAATGCGGACACAGACAGTAATACGCGCGATTGGAGTATCACACACAGCTTGCAAAGACGAGTTTCCACGAAATCTTCGATCTCCCAGCCGGAGTGTATTTGTTCTTATAATAGCACGCGCTATCCTCCGCTGGCCGTACCGCTTCATGACGGCAAACGAAAGCGCGGACAATCCCATAGTTAGTGTAGTTTGAAAACCCAAGTTACCCGCTGATTACGGCACCCGTTTGCCATTTGTACCGGGTACGGGGTGCTTGACGGGGTGCAGTTTTCCTCCCGATTTCTCGGATCTCCGGCGGACAGTTCTACTAATAGTTCCCTGCCAGATACTCTTTATACTCTTTTTACCATCCACTAGGAAATCACTCAACCAGCCCAGCACGAAGACTCGAGAAAGAAGGTGAAACACTGAACACACTGATGTTACAACAAGTTATAAGAACACACCGCAGAACATAGACAACTGGCAGATTAGCTGTTCGTACTGCTGTCTCTCTTTTATCAGCTATTAATGATTACCAGGTAGCTACTATTACTAAATACAAGATTCATCTACGGCGAATTAATATTTTCATCATCTTCAACAGAACGAAGTTTTCACATTTCATTTTTCCTCACGAATGTCGTACCAGGTACTTCAATTACTCTTGCAACCATATTACTAAAATATGATGCGGAGTATCACACACAAGCTTTCAAAGATGAGTTTCGACCAAATCTTCGATCTCACAGCTGGAGTGTATTATTATTAATTTTTTTAATATTACATGTGACCTACGTAAACCTCTTGCAAACCCTTCCCCCCCCTCCCCCCCGAGAACCCCCCCCCCGCCCCCTTTTTTTATTTTTGCCCGCTCTCTCTTGCTCAAACGCCCCACCTAACATCGAAATCTGCCAGAGTAATAAACACTTCCACGCACTTGATATCACCTCGTTATCTTTCATGCCGCTGCTGCAATTCACCCCCCACCCTCCGCCGGACGCCCCTCGTTCCCCACCACCCGCACCATCGCCGAGACCTAGCACCACGCGTATAGCAAACCCCTACATCTATGCGACCTAAACATGTTTAAAAAACCCTTGCACCCCCCGCTCCCCCCCCCTCCCCCACCCCCTCGAACGCTCCGCCCTCTCCTCACTGGTTGTACGCCTTACGGGATAGGATTTATAGTTTCCACGCACAGATTGAGCTGCCCCGCCCGTCTCGCCCCCCCCCCCCCCCCCCCCCCCGCTCCCTCTTGATCAAAACCAGGCCCTCACGTCCTTCAAAACTCCGCCTTCTCCTCACCGGTTATTCGACTCACAGGATTCACTTGATAAACTGATGCATTTTCTTCCACAGCTGTCAGATATTGTCCCCCTCAAAATCGGGTTTTTTAGTTTCCGTGCACAGGCTGACTAAGATCACCCTGTTGACCCTGGTACAAGCTATACACTGTAGTTGCAAGGGGCTGTAGTTGCAAGGGGAGTCGCCGACCTATATCCTTAATGAGGACACACAACCCGTAATACGCGCGATCGGAGTATCACACAGCTTGCAAATATGAGTTTCGACAAAATCTTCGATCTCACAGCTGGCGTATTTTTACCTTTATAATATGATGCGCATTGCAGAGTACTTGTGTGGACTACATATAGCAACATCTTGTGTATTTAACGTTTATATTTCCTTCCGAAACCGGTCAAACGAAATATACAGCGTAGGTATATTAATATTAATATTAATACCACCTCCCCCTTTCCTACAAATATATATTTTATAAACAAAAGAGTACGACCCCTCCCATTAAGAGCAAACTCACCCACATAGTATATTACAAGTACCAAAAACGCAGCTTGCAAAGATGAGTATTGACCCGATATTCGTCGAAACTCACGGCTGACGTCCTCGATTTTTTTTTTTAATAAAACATGGCACTCGACAAAACTCGGGTTGTGCAAAGCTTACGCCAATAAGTAGGGCTGCGACGAGTTGTTGGCTGACTACTACTCTGTAGACTATACGTCGCCGACTACCTAGTATTACGGCAGATACTAAGGTCGCGTGCGCGGTAATATGCGGAGACATGCGTCTGTGTATCTGAAGTCCGCGCTTGTTGGTCGACGTGTGGTGATTGCACAGTAAGAAAGGCAACTGAGTTAAATCGACACACGACGCGTATGAAAATACGCGGAAGTGTGGTGAGCTAAAGCTTTATTTTTCCCCATCCGCCGGAGGATTAAATAAAAAAAAAAAAAAAAAAAAAAAAGATAATTGGCTTTCAGCTCCGCCACCCAAGTAAAAACGTCAACTCCAGCCCACGCACAGCCCTACCAAATAGGGGCGGGGAAAAAACGTTAGGCCGAGGAGGTTTTCCCCTTGACAACTTTTTTTTTTTTTTATATATATCCTCCGGCGGATGGGGAAAAACATAAAAAGCTCAAGCTCACCACACTTCCACGTTGTTGTTCTACGTCCACGTACTTTCATACAGGTGTTCTTGCACGTTGTTGCTGTTCTACGTCCACGTACTTTCATACAGGTGTTCTTCCACGTTGTTGCTGTTCTACGTCCACGTACTTCCATACAGGTGTGCCAATTCAACTCAATTGCACTCGCAATCCAGCGCTAGCTGGCTTATCCTTCAGCTCCCGCGGCGGCAACACCGCGAGCTAAACAACATTACGGTTGGGTTGGATTGGGTTGGGTCGGTTCGGGTTGGCGACCGTTACAAATATCCCCAGCGCGGGCTCCTAGCGAGAGCTACAGAGCGCAGTGTCTTCGTGTGAACGCCAGCCAACTTCAACCGTCCTACCTATGAGGGGTGGAAGGTCAGCAAGGCTAACGAACGGTTGAGGGGGTCCGCCGTTCACAACAATGCGTGACACAGATCTTATGAGCGGACAAGAGTTTCTAATTTTGACCGCAACGAACAAAATGGACGCCTTTCGAGTTACCTGAAGCGTCCGCCGATTACAAACGCACAGAAGCTGACGACAACACTTGCCATTGTCCTTGTCCTTCTGCGCGAGTTCCCAACGACAGAAAGACAATATTTTACAATACGCGGCAAGCGCTCTATTTCGCCCGAAGCCCCACATTTCCGCAGACTAAGGGTCGAGGTGATGACATGAGAGGCAACGCTGCACGGGTGTGCGTGCGACGCTGGTTCTTCGCCAGAAACGCGTGCCCTAGATGAGCTAGCTCGTGAGCTGTCCAATGTGCGAATAAATCACTCTGCTTTGAATGACACACCATCAAGTCCCTCCTGCGAATCCTTCGTCAGCTTCCAGGTCCGACAACGCACCGACCACCCCAAATTTTTCAGTATTGCACTCCCGATTTTGGAATCAGACGAATCATAGGAAACAGTTTAGTATCTCCCTCCGATTCCAAATATAAGGGCGGTTTGGAAATCGTACTGAAATTAGACAGGTAGAACATTGAGTCTTTGATCCGTGAGTTCGAATCCCACCACATGCACCTTTTTTTTCACCCTAATAATTTTGTTTTTTTTCATATTTTTTTTTCTTCATGCCCTTTTTGTCCTCGAAGGTTTCATTTTTTGGCACCCCATTTATTTTCTCCCGGTCAAGAGGGAAGATGTTCGGGTCTTTCTCGAACTTTGGGTCTAAAGTGCGCTCTATATAGCCTAGATTACTCCTTAAAAAAGACATCGAAAAAAAAGCATTTCTTAGCCACCTAAAGAAGAAAAAACGACACCCCAGATTTCCTTACTGGCCGGACATCCGCCCGGAAAAAAAACCCGAAAGAGGGGACAAAAATTATCATCCCCTGTTTTTTTTTCAGGTCTTCATGGAGTTCTACCGATTGGAGCATTATGAAAAAAGAACGGTGCAAAAACACCTCACGTATCACCCTGAACGACAAACCGCCCTTATATTACCAATCGTCCCAAACCTCCCTTATATTTGGAATCGGAGGGAGTATATATTGGATGTAAAGTTTTAGTTGTTGGAAAAGGGCCAAGACATTGTGCATGAGCGTCAAGACGCCCACACCCGTAAACGGCGACGCCTCCTTTGCGCGGGGAGGGCTGTTCAGCGGATGATCAATCAACGACTACTCGCCGGGTGACATTTGGGACGATGATGGCTGGGTGATATTTGGGACGATGATGCCCGGCGTGGAGAATCCAGGATCAAGCCGGTCAGGAACTTGCGCCTATAACATGCCCATTAATAGTTGACGACCTGAAAGTGCCTGCAGGTGTTACACGTCGGACAGATCATGATCTGACGAACAGATCGTACAGGTCTACAGGTTGTACAGATCAGTGGGTTGGCGCATTTGTATTGTTTCAGGCCGCCGAGTTATGTACGGAAAGCTCCCCAGTGGTGTTCGGAGCATATACTATCGTTTGGTACGGCCCGCTGAGACTAAGAGGGGGGAAAAGGTGCGGGGGGGTCGACAAAGCGGCGCACAGTTTCATGGACAAACGGAACATGGCGAAGGCGAATAAGAGCTGGTCAGGCCACGCAAAGGCAGCAGAGAGCGCCAAGCGACGCTGATCTTCTCGGGGGAGGCGCCAGCCGTACAGATGTTGCTATTGAAGGGAGTGAGTACGGGGTGGCAGATCGTGTGGCAATGTTCCAGCTCGACTATTGTAACAGCGATGCAGGTGAGCTTAAACCGTGAACCTGCACTCTATGATCAGGTGATGCTGCACCGTTAGCGTTTTCGCTATGTTTTCGGTGTTGCTGCAACGTGTCTATTGCTTTATTCTTCCTCGGTGGGGCGCGACAGCAACAAAGTAGTACTTATGACAATGAAACCCAGCGCTGTCGAGGTAGGAAACGGGTCCGAAGTGCACAGAAGGGGGATAGATACGCGTATGACACGCGCGCTGGATGAAAAGTGCATGTCGTGCTCGACACGCGAGCAACATGATACAGAACAGTATATCGGTGCACGCTCGTCCTACGGGGTGGGATACTACCGCATATCACCGCCGGTAAACATTCCTACTGCTGTTGAATTGCTCACGTACGAGTAGGTTTCGACTTAGAATGCCGTGGTACCTGAAGCACATCATTGTATTACTCCGCTTGCAACGTGAAGGTGGCAAGCTAATCTATTAGACTACGCCAATTATTTGGCTACGCTAAAATATCGACACGCCCCCCCCTAGCCGAAAGTGACGTGACGGAAGACGTAGTCCTAAACCGGCACCATGCCCCCAAAAGTGTCAAAAGGTGACGAACGACGTAGCCCTCAACCGGCACCATGCCCCCGCCCAAAGTGGAGAGCGTAGCCCGCTACATCTTCCAGCACGTTTAGGCACGAGCGGGGTGGTGTTCTTCATAGATGACTAGCCGGTCATGTGCAAGTTCTGTGCCTGGCGCATACCAGGTATGTAATATACCAGGTATATAATATAGCAACCGAGGGAATTGGAGACAGAACGTAACGCACATAATTTTATGATACAGCAGTTGTCGTACCCACATTTACTCTGTACGAAGAAACAGCACGACGCAATCAAAGACTAACGCATCTGTAAAAACCTGGTAAAAACGCGCGACCGGAGCATCACGCAGCTTGCAAAGATGAGTATTGACACCATCCGATACTGCTCAAGCTGCGAGGTATTTTATAACGTAATTTCAAAAACGTCAGCTTTGTATTATACGCACGAAGTGCCGTGTACGGCAGTAGTATATATGATAAATCAGTTAAGAATCTACATTTCTGGCCAGACTGGAATTTTCATGTAAAAGACAGGGTGTGTCAACGTTATTATCAGTACACAAAGTAGGCCATGTTCTTACTGTCACTACAAGTAGCTGTAGGATTTCTCATGTAAAAGACAGGGTGTGTCAACGCTATTATCAGTACAAAAAGTGGGCCATGTTCTTACTGTCACTACAAGTAGCTGCATCAAGTCTGGTGGTATTTTACTCGGCGGCAAATTGCGACCTGAGAGGTGACCGATTACATTGCTGTCTGTGTTTGAACCAATATGCAGCATTCTGTACTCGCACTCTGGTCGTACGCAGGCATTCAACAAGGCACGAGTGCGCTGAGTGTTACACTCGTGTCGTACTTTAGCTGCTGTGTAGATGTTGTATGCATAGTAGTAAATACGAAGTAACACTGACTGTAAATTAGACCTTGTACCTGCTATGCGAAATCAGCTATATATAAGAATCTCTTGCAACTGGTCAATCAGGCTGCAATTCATAAGGCAGAGTGTCACACATCCTACATTATTTTTCAGCACAAACGAGCCATTCTCCTATTTTCGTCCAAAACTCGAGCCTGTTGACAATTTCTTAAGTGCTGTCGCGTACAATGTCAGTACTATACGTACCAATCGGGTAAACTACATGTTTGTGCTTTCGAGGTTACCGATCTCTCTCCCGCCTTGCACTCCAAAATATCGTGCGTACAGGGTGAGCGGTGCGCGTGGCATGTCTACGAGTATTCAGTGAACGAGATGATCCACGTTTTTATGTGATGACAAGCCACCAGGTACTAGGTAGCTCGCTTCAGGCTGATAATACGCATGTACGTTGCGAATATATGCTGCAGAACAGGCTACCTACCGGGGCATCACCCCTCCCTTCACGTCTCAGGGCAGAGTATGCCTCCGAGTCTCCGCGTCGCAGACTGGTATGCTGCTGCATCACGAGAAATCCCTACGATCAGTATAATGGCGCTGCTGCTGCTGTGCCTTCAATTTTACTCTATGTTTGGTATGATATGCGAGATAGGTACAATCCCAAAAGTGAGAGTGACCAAGCTTTCATATCGCTGATCAGATTGTGAGATAAGAGCTACCATATGGGGTATCAACATCAACCAAGCCGTGCTGGCAGGTGCCGAAACAGAGCAAGCAAGCGCGAGATATCGATGCCACCCCAGCAACGCACAACGGAGTTATGAATTCTCCTCCCCATCTTGGTGCCGTCCCTACCAACACAACAGTCAACGGCCGCGGGAAGAGGGGGTGTCGTTGGGCGCGATGAACGTCCTATCTGTGCGACGACTTCAAGAAGACTTCGAACTGCTGTATCAATACCAAATGATCCCACAGGTCAACAGACGCAAAGGTCCTCACTTGTCCATACAACAACCGCAGCCTCCCGCGGGCTACGTAGCGCTAGCCTTGCGTATCCATGCACGTACCGGACATCGGCCTTGATGGACTCCGCCACCTTCGCCGCGTAAGCCTCAGAGTCCTCGGGAGCGCGGGTGTCAGCACCGCCTGCAGACTCTTCGTTTCCTCCATCCATAGCATCCTTCACGGCTTGCTTCGCCATCTTGGTGCAGCTAGCTTTAAGCGAGTCCATGAGCCCCATGATTGACTCGGTTTATTTGGTAACTACGCGTTGATGGCAATTCCTAGCTGGCTGGGTACTTGGGGAGTACTTGGGGATGGGCGATGGATGGGGGCGAGTTCAACTACAGCAGTACGTAGCTGTGTAGAGCAGAGAGTTAGTCTTGGTCTTGTGGAATGATTGAGCTAGTGAGAAACAGAATAGTGGAAACCCGGATAGAAGGCGTTTTTATGCGTTCCGTGGATTTTCAATTCCAACCAGAAGAAAAAACGAGAACGCAAATAAATTTGGCGGCAACACGCCCAGCGACGGGTGTTTACCACAGCAGTCCATCACGTGCCCTGCCTGCGTAACCAGGTGTGACGTCACGTGACGGACGCGAGGAAACATGATCGTGGTGGTGGACTTTAGGCGGCCGTCTTCTCTCGGCGTCGACGCCAATCTCCGGCTGGAATATTTCGTAGGTGAACGAGACGGGGGCAGGTGTGCTGCTGCTGCCGCTGCTCTGTGCTAGCTGCTGTGTAAAAATAGCATGGACCTGGAGATGGGGCAAAAGGAAAGAAAGACTCTGTCGTTTGACCGCAGGTACCCCTGCACCAATTTTTAAAATCGCGACTAAAGCATGCAGTATATTCATCACTGGATCAATCTTATTACACCTGGCGCATCTGAAACTGTTTCATAAACGAAGAGCGTCTCTGCTGTGTGTCTTTCGCACACATTCCCAACAAACATCAACAACAACAGAGAATTCCCGGAACCTGGTGAGGCAGTGCTGCGTTCTGGGTCGGGCGGGCCATGTCGAGATCCCGACGGGTCTCATCGTCCCTACATGCACGCAGGGCAAGATGGTTCAAGTCGTGTGCCGAGGGCGGCCTGTAACGGCTACAGACGTTTCATGTTCCAGACTGGTAAGACGTACGTACCAGGTTCCAGGAGATATCCTTGTTGTGTGAAACGGGTGCTCTGGTGAAGATTGATGTGCCCCGGTGCTTTTTTTGGACAGCATGACAGAGGCAGGCTCCTGAGGTCTCGTCCAAATCAGAGGCCCCAGCTACTCACTCATGGAGTGTCCTTGCAGCGGCATGATGAGTAGCAGTTGCGCTGGTCTGCAGCAGCAGTCAAGGCATTCATTCAGACGACACAGACTGATGCACAAACAGCAAACGGCAGCAATGCTGTGCACATGTATGATATGTATGAAATGTATGTGCACATCCCTTGCCCCTAAGCGTAGCGTTGACCTATTTTTCAGCGTGTACAAGACGCGTAATGCACAACTGGCAGTTGCCCTCTACGATACGAACACAGAAGGCCCACCACGATCTTGATTGCAGGTGGACATCCATGAGACCGTGTACGGCGACGGCTTCGGATGGAACTTTCTGATCGATGCCACCCTTACTGCCACCAGGATCCGTACTCAGGCCCACGAGAAGGTACTACACCTCGAAGTTCGTTACGAATTACGACGACATGCCACCATGCATGCCATATGTGTCTCTCTTCGATCTTGACCTACTCTTACAGTAATATTAGTCTACAGTAATACCTCCTGCCCTGTGATGTGTCTTGTGGAGGCCAAGGCAGCTTCCCGTGCGCGTCTTGGTAGCCGCTCCATTCGTATGGTATGGCACCCCCGCGCCATGCATAGTCTATATACAGAGCAACGATAGATAGCGCCGCAACGCAGCCTTTCGCGGACGACAACAGTATTTAGATCGAAGCATTAGACTATAGTCTACTGTACCAGGTATGTTTTATCCTGCAACGAAAGGATTCGAGTATTTATCGTAGCGCTGATGATGTCTCAAAAGTGCCAGCCCTGATACACGCGACGGCAAGAGCTCGACGACCTGCTGCTACCGATGGTCGATACACATTGCCCACCCGGCGTTACATCATTCCATCACATCGTCGGCGTCCCGCGCAACACCTCGCTTAATGTATTTGCCGACAGTGGTTCTGATTTATTTTTTTTTACAGCAGGCATCAACGACAACATCCTACACGTGTTCAGTGATGTAATTCGCGGCACACCAACTTGTCACGATATCCGATCGACCTCGTACTGCTGGATGATCATTCCATTGAAGTCGGACTACCCCCCCCCCCCCCAATGCTGGTAAGTGCGCGACGTTAAGCGGTTGGTATCAGCTATAAGTGGGTGACAAGAGAAAGAACCGCATTTCATGCGCGACAAATGTGCTACGATATGCATGGATGCCCTGGAAGTACATAAACAGTTGCTAGAACGAGAACTAACAGTACGGCAGGCGGAGGAAGGGGGGGGGGGGGTACCCATTTAATGCATAGCCGTAGTCGTGAGACCATAGACCCCTCGCATCCCTACAGAGCCGGGACGGAGCACGTCGGGTTTTCACCGACTAGGCAGGCATCACGTGGACTAAGCGCCAAGCGCCGGGAGTTGTTCTGCGAGTCGCTTGAAGGGTGGGCTGCATCCCTCCTATAACCACTTGCGAGGCGGATTCCCGAACCTTGTGCGTATTTTCTTGGACATGGGCGACAGGTTCGAATCAGTTGGGATGTGGGGGATGGTTTGGGCGGGATGTACTCATTGCCTGCATAGCCGTAGTCTTAAGACCATAGCTATTAGACCATAGCATCCCTGCAATGCCGGGACGGGGCACGTTGGGTTTTCACCGACCAGGCAAACGTCGTGTGCACCAAGCGCGAAGCGCCGTGAGATGCGTTCGGCGAGTCGCATTGTCAAGACTTTTATGCCAGCGGCTCGGCGCCGATCGCGCGAGTGTCTACCCTGTAGCTTTTTTGCAAGTCTTGAACTTTTGCGCTTCGGTATTTCGCAAAATATTAATTCATCGCGGTGCTCGTTGCGTTTCTCGGAAAGCAAAAGGGGGTGTAACACCGCAACATCCCCCTTACCTACCGCAGCCTTGGTCAGGGGGCGTATTTACTCGGGTATGCTGCACAACAAATATCCCCCGATGCTCACACTATCATGCCAGATAGTGGTCCTGACAACCAATCTTGTACTGGATGAAGAAGCACTGGAGAACGGGGCGGCGCGTTTCTTCTCCGAAACTTCAAGGGCCGCTGAGGTAAACGTTTGCGTGCGATTGCTTGAGAGTTGTGCTCCTTCTGCGCGACACATCAAACCCCCTTTCCGAAAGCCCGCCCCGTATCATTATCTTCCCCGTGAACCATTGACTGTGCTATGCTATTGTTAACAGATGACGGACCCATAGTATCCTGTTGTTCTAATCTTCGCGCCATTGAAGTATATGGTTATGGTCAGCAAACCATGTTGAGGTCACACGCACATCTCCTGAGCAAGCTCTACTCGCCCCTCAGATTGTGCGACAACCGTCTGTCCGTTGCGGTCTCCCTCACATCCCGGGAACTAATGTTGCTCAACACCACTCGCCTCTGCGTTGTGTCGCGTCTGACTTTCCGCACGCGTTGTATCACGGAGAGTGCCTTTTGGGAACCTACAGGTCGTAACTTCGAAAGGACGTGTGCTACGACAGAGATACTATTTGTACACCTTGGGCATAATACTTCTGATCAGCGGGGCTCCCTTAAACTAAGGACCTACCAAGTATCGTTTGTGTCCATTGTATGCCTAGGCCACCATGGGGCTGTTAAAATCGCTCTGCACGTTCTTTTTTCTCACGGGGTCAGTTTTCTTGGACGAGGTATAAAATTTCTCCTCAAGTCGCCCCAACCATGCTAACCGTGCTGGCGATGAAAAGCGACATTCACACCTACTGCCGTAGCATGTATCAACAAGCGTCCCCTTTTATCGTTACTACTGCAAGCCGAGACGTGTTCAGTCCCCGTGCGCGTCCTTTGCTTAGAGGGTTGTTGTCGTTTTGTCGGTGGCGGTCGACGGTGCTAACGTCATTTGCCGCTGTCGATACATCTCCGCGTGTATGCGTATGCCGCATGACCCCTTCGCAGACTCACCCAGCTTCCATTTCGCTAGTATTCGTCGAGGTCGACGGATCATGCACGGGCGCGTCAGACTCGCTTGCGGCGTGGGAAAAGCTGCAACGTCTTCGAGATGAGGGCGAGGGCGGGACATATGTTCTAGTGAGTTCAGTTGTTAAGTCCGCCACGTCTGGCACTCCCACCGCATCTCCATGGGAGCCCATGGCAATGCCATGGCATGCCGTGGAAATTTTGACGCGTCGTGAAAAAGTCAAATAGTGTGCATCTTCGCGTCTGCGGTGCTTCTCTAGTCTATATTTCTTGTAGTCTATATTTCTTGAGTAGCCCTTGCTTCTCAAGGTTATCCACGCCGATTTTCCAAAAATGTGTTCGTTCGTTTCCGCGTATATAGAGAAGCTCCAAACCTACTCGTTTTTTCTCTCAATGACGTCCTGGCAGACCTCCAGACGCAACCACCCTTTTCGCTGACTTTTCTCCATCGCCGAAACGACGCCCACGAAGTTTCAGCTGGTTTGCAATATAGCGCTGGGGGGGTTGGCATCGGGAGCCGATCGTACCACAAGATAGGAATCGGAGAAAATGTGCAGTATGTCATCGACCGGATGTGCACAACCGGGTTGGTTTGCTTGACATCAACTTGATTCGATCCTTGAGCTTCAGCATTCGATACTCGATGGTGAACACCTTGAGGATTGCTGCCCCAAAGCACAACAAGAACGTCCCCATAAGGGGAACAAAAACAAGGAAACGTAGACCGAGATAATTGCCGGTAGCGCCAAAAAATAAAAACACAAAAGACCGAGGATGCGTTATTATAGTATGTCATGGTATTATATAGTATTATATATAATATTACGCATGTGGTGTTATGCCCCCATTGTAATTACCGCACGCGCAGCTCTATACCTCGCTCAAAATGAGCGTACTTGGCGCAGCGTAGTGAAAACCTCTACCGTGATGCTTATCGCGGAACCATAAATCAGAAATTGGATATCCCCTGTGGCTCTGAGCCACTGAAAATAACAGGCGCTAAACGTGACCTGCCTAACGTAGCCTCGATCGTAGCCGTGGGAAAAAATTAATAATATATATAGGCGATGTCTGCTATATATAGGCGATGTCTGCTATATATAGGCGATGTCTGCTCTATGTGTGCACGCGTTCCCTTTACACCGTGACGAATGTCTTGTCCCGTTTTTCGCAGGACCTAATCGACAACACGCCAGCGATGTTCGACTCTCAACTCCGGTGCTGGTTGAGAGATTCCTCTCTTCGGCAGCAGTGCGCTATCCGCCTGCCAGCAACAGAGACCTTCAGCGGCGTTAACATCGAGGTATCAATAAGCACATGACACCGCGTTCTGCCATCAGCAGAGGGTCTCTATTATGCAAGGGTTCCACAGCGTAAACGTAGCTAAATGGTGTTCGATCCATCGCTTCAAATGGTGCGGAATTGGAACGGTGGTGCTATGTAATCGCTTCAGATGACGCTGAGTCACCTATTTGACGTTGAGTGATTCGCTATAAGTGATGCGCAACGAACATCGCGAGCGGTATTCATCCTAGCGGTAGGCGGGGCTGAGCTCGTGGAGACCTGACCATCCTTGAATTCCACTTCCACCTCAGCACCAGCAATCCATCTGGCGGCGAACGAAGGAAATGGCGGGGTTCAAGCTATAACCTACCCTCACGGGTTTACCACTGCAGACTACAAAACTTGACATATTTTACGTTGCGCATTAATATCGGCAGGCTAAGAAAATAATCACGAAATACCAGGTTCTTGTTTACAGAACAACCATGGTGACTACCAGGCACGCCCTATTATGGTCAGCGTGCAATTCAGGCAAAATAACAGACTGAGTAGGAACAATACCCGTGTCTACCCCCCGTCAGTGGCCCACCCTCACCTGTGACTTTGGCTTGGAACAGGTCGAAATCACGCCCTACCTTCTAAATCAAGGCCGGTCCATGCCAAGCGCCTCCGTGCCTGCACTGCACGAAGGGTACGTTCTGTGAGGAGGGGGACGTGGGGGGGGGTGTACTCATCGTATCATGCATGGCCGCAGTGTTGAGGATCATACACCTTCACATACTCACAGTGCCAGGACGGGGCACGCGGTTTTTTCATCGACTAGACAGACATTTCTTGCGCCAAGGGGGTGGGGGGTACAATGGTTAGTGATGTTGGCAACACTGTAAGCACTCAGAGCAGGTCGTGTACCCCGGTAAAACCTGCCAGGTTCATGCTCAATCGTAGGCAGTTTGTTTTTGAGGGTCCCGTCATTTCCATACACCTGGTACCGGTGCTGCGTGGCACTAAGACTTGGTTCTACACTCCGGTAAAATTCACCAGACAGGCGGTGTGTTCGAAGGGTCCCGCGAAGTGGACGACGGCGTGTTTTCTCATCGCCGCGTGTTATTATGGTATTGATGCGTGTGACAGGCCGACTTCCGTGACTTGGCCGCCTTAAAGGTCTCCACGTGGCTGCTCTCATCCCGCATCGTATCGTCTACTATCGAGATCACGCGTTCAGGAAGACCCGAAAAACAGCCAAACGTGCTTCTATCCCCTCAAGATGAACGCCGCATGTAGCCATAAGGCACTATTGCATCTCCACAATATACCCACCATACACCATTGAAGAAGCTGTTTATGTCCCTTCCCTCCCTTCTCCGGCGGCATCCCGTGTTCTCCAGGTTCTCGAATATGACGGTGCTACAGGTGAGACGAGCGGGGGTGCAGTTGACTGCTTCTGGTTGCAGTGGAGCACGGTGGCCGGGTAGAGTAGAGGGGGGTCATCACCGCACGATGCACACCGCTACGCGAACGCATTCACGTTATATCGAAAACCTGGTTGGAGAACTCGCGAGCGTGCTCTAGACTTCACCAAACGGCAACACTGCTGAAAATGCCGGGTATGATGAGGGCTTCACGCACACCGACCAACTGCTGTCGGATAATCCGAAAATTGGATTTTTTTTTTGTAGGAAGGTGGCACGCTAGGGCTTGCTGCCGGTGGATGGTTGCAATTTCGATCGAGCGGGAATCTTGAGGTTGAGTCCATCAAAATTTGTCACTGAGTCTGCGGTTCAATTGTCCTCCAGGGTGTGTGGCTGGACACGATGGACCAAGGACTTTGCCGTGGCGATCCCCTACTCTGCATCCCCGCTCAGCGCCGCGGTTCCCCGAACCAGTTTCAAGCAAACAGGTGGATATCATATCACTACGTCATCACTCTCCAAGTAACAAGTATATATACCATGTATATAGTTGCGCGATCACTCGACAACCAACGGTATACATGCACCAAGCACTCAAAACAGGTGGAACGGTGTCAAAGCAATTTGTTATGTTCTTGGTACCTCGCTTCCAGGTATATTTTACAGAGAATAGCGGTATATGTTACTGGCATGGCAGTTAGCAGTGGCAGTGATACGTGGCTTGCGCCTCGGTAGCCTGACGATCACACCCTGCTGAACAGCGTTGGTCAACTCCTGGGTTGGGTTGGGTTTAGATGAGTTGGGCTGGGTTGGGATTGGGGTTGATTTGGTGTGCGACAGTATATGGGGTGTCGGGGGGGGGCGGAGGGGTGTGAGGGGTGTGGGTAGGTGGGGGCGTGGATGGGTGGGTGGTTGGGTGGGTGCCTGATGGGCGGGCGGTGATGGGTGAATCCACTAATAAAAAGAATTCCCGACGAGCAGGGTGTTCGTGGCGCCTGGGAGCGCCAGTGACTCCAGCAGGTTAATTTCGTGGAGCATGGCCGATGGCGCGAGCATGTCACAGAGTTCAGGCGAAAACAGAGTTCTAACAAGCAGAGGGTCTGGCCCACCCCCTTGCACTGCATGCCTTTTCATGCGCCAGAAAGCTGTTTGCTGCCGTATGCGCGGAGCTGAACGGCCGCGATATGGGTCTTCTTTTTGCCGTCCGACACCCGACAACGTCCTTGCAGGTATTAAGTAGGCCCCGAGTAAAGCTTTCCCCAACATCTCATATTTGACGGAACACTCGATAACCATCGTGCACGAACAAAACAGTGAACGTTGCTCGGCAAAAACTAAAAATAATGGGCGCCCCCTGCCCCTGCATTAGTACTCGGCACTGCAACTGCTTTTAAATACATGTAAGGGCAGCTGCCGGCCTTGGAGCAGCCGCTTGAAGGAGCTTCAGCCGCCCGTCCACAATGAACGTACCACAAGCTACCAAGGCAAAGTTGTGCCCATGCTGTTGATCAACATTTTAGGCAAAAATGGGGTACCTTGGAATCATCGGCCACGCTCGATACGCCTCGCGGAGGTGTTTGGAAAATGCGGTACAACTTACAGACGATGTAACCGTCACGACAAGTTTCTTATTCGTTTTAGTTTCATCATATTTGTTACTTTCCAGCTCAACCCGTGGGAGGTTTTTACCCAATAATTGCGACGTGACGGATGCCTTGGTTGGTTCGGCAGGAACGATGGCTGCTGCTACCGCAGACCCCCCCCACAAAATCCGCCGACTCTGGGCCCCAAGAGGGGGCGTTGTCAGGCCACGGGGACGAAGTCGTCGGTGCACTCATCGACAGGGGTTTGCTTGTTCGCCTTGGGACGAAGGAAGATGTCCTGGACGAGGGGCCAACCGCAAACCTCAAAAGCTGTGCCGAAGCCGCCGAGGGTTCCCTTGAAAGAGCCGCAGCCTGCGCCAGGTATCTACCATATGTATGCATGTGTTACAAGAGCCTATCATTTAACAGACCAACCCCAGATTGTGCGTATTTCAGAAATAAACCATCACCACTGAGCTACTATTGAGCTCCTCGTGTTAAGAACTCAGGATGTTCCGCTGCACCTCTAGCATACGGTGGGATACCTCTGTAGCCCTATCGCGGCACACGTGTTAAAAGAGCCGATTGCTCGACAGACGGACCCCAGATTGTGCCTGTGTTAGAGACACCTGGTGAACCATTACCATTGGGCTAGTAAAAAGAGCCGATTGCTCGACAGACGGGCCCCAGATTGTGTCTGTGTTAGAGACACCCGGTAAACCATCACCACTGGGCTAGTAGAGCACGGTAGCCCTGCCACTAGTAACTCAGTGGCTATGGTGTATCTCTAGCGCCATGAGCAAATGACCGTACCGGGTATGATATATCACTACATGACATTGGTTGCGGTTGTCGACATTATATTAACATGCGCCCGTTCAACGTCATTCCGGTGTGACCATGCGTGGACGAATGAGCACGCAAAGAGGAGACGAGCAGAGCAACGGTGCCGTGGCATTGGGAAAGTGTGCTAAAGTACCAACGGGACAGAGAGAGAAACATCACACGGCAGCGACAAATAAGACGTTAGGCATTGTTCTGAATGATCCCGAAGGAAGAAACGATAGCTGATTACACCACACGTGCTTGCACGGCATGGGCGAGAAGGGCTTCTCAGCGAGGTAGCCACCCGTAACAAAAGCCACCCGTAACAAAAGCCATCCGTAACAAAACACACCTTCCATGCTTCGAAAGCGCGCGCGGCGCTAAAGGAAACCTGAGGACGCTCGATCGAAGTTGATGCCTGATTTTAGTGTCGGTGATGTGCTTCAATCTTTATCCCTCGCTCAAACCCTAACCCCTTCCTCCTCAAAGGGGCAGACACCACGCCCGGCAAACACTCTCCCAAAACGTCCATCCCTGGGTTGCATTTGGTGCTTGTTCTCCAGCGGAGGCAGGCGCAAGAGACAATGCCGTCATACAGTATGTTGGTGTCACGCATAGTGCCTGACTGACCCTTAATTTAGCTGACAACAACATCCTTTGTGGACCGCCGGCATTTTCTACCTCGTACACAAAACCGTCCCACAATCTGTGACCATATCATTCATGCGTATCTCTCTGAAATGAAGGGTCAGCGGGGACGCTGGATGCTCTACTGATGTCGCTGGGTAGAAGTAACCGTGCGATAATTGTGAACACAACAGAAGCACACGCCGCAACAAACCATTGGCTGTTCCTGTTACTACCATGTATGCGCGAGCGTGTGAAAACGTTGCTGTCAGGGAAGCCTAGCGCTCTACTGTATAGATAGGAGATCCTTTACCTCAGGCTGTTTCCATAGCGACACCACAAAGCTTTCATGTCCTCTCGAAAGATCTTAATAGACCCCCACCCGCCATCCAAAAGCATCTGTTTCCGTCGCGCGCCTTGTTGACATCCATATCGCAGTATCGAGGTCCTGGAGAAAGGCACCTACAACCCGCTTCGACACTCAAGCGGACTGTTCCAGTGCTTGGCGTCTCTACAAAAGGTGCGTGTAGTACCAATACAAATCTGCGTCAAGGGTCAGTTGAAGATTCGAGGAGAGACCACTTGGGAGAGACAGACAGACGCCTGCTACGTACAATAGAGGTGGCACTTTTTCCAATATATATATTTTTCTACTTCAGGGCCTTTTTATTTATTATTTTATTTTTATATTATATATTTTTTATTTCAGGGCCTTCTTAACCGAATGTCGGTATGTTTTGATTTTTGTAGGCATTTTTTTTCTTCATCTTTTCCTACAAATATGGTATTGGCAGGATATGCTGTTGTTCATCTAGTTGATGCTGTTGTTCATCGAGTTGCGCTTTGGTTTTCCTCATTTTTTTTTTTTTTGACGCGTGCTACGATAGAGGTGCACCAACCATTGTTTTTTATTCTAATACAATCTCTCAATTTGAGAGCTTAACACCTCCCCCAAAAACTGATTTGGAGAAAAATAAAACTGCTACACCGGATGGGAAAAAAAAACAAAAACAAGAAGAAAAAACTTCCACGGCCAAGGAACACAACGAGCATCATTGCAAAAAAAAAAAAAAAAAAAAAAAAGCCCGATGTTTTCCGACGATTTTGGGTTAAGGGCCCCCGCTAAAGTCAGAAACCGTTTCAGAAGAAAAGTGATGCCTCGATCGTAGCATGCTGTCTTGTAGAAGAGTGAAGAGAGTGTGTAGAGGGGTGTTTATTGACCGCCGCCGTCGTCGCCGCTAGTAAGGAGCCTCGGAAAACCAAAAAAAAATGATGGTGAACACCTACCGTGGCATGTGTCGAAACTACACTACATACACAACATACATACACTACATACACTACATACACTACGTACACTACATACGCTACATACACATACACTATTAATGAGTCATCCCGTGGTAGGGGCTGCGGTTGTTGGATTAACTAATAGTGTACCTGTCCGATCGAGCTCCTCAAGCGAGGAACCAGCGGTTAGTCATTGATCAAGCCAAAGCCAAATTCACGAGTACATACTCGTTTAGGACTATAATAAGGAGTAGGAGCTTGGTCGGGTTGTGCGAACGAATGCCTTCGAAGTCATGTAGTATCGGGTGAGATGTTGAGCTCCTCATGTTAGGAGGACCTCAGGGACTTTCGGCTGCATCTCTATCATATCGCGGGATGGCTCCACAGTACATACATACACGACGCTGGTACTGGACGCATTTCGGTGAGCAGATAGGGAGTGGATGCTACCGGCACTGGATTTACCCTGAACCTTTTTGCGATTGCGCTCGCGTTTTGGGGACATATATCACTTGGAATTAGACCTGGGTCGCTCTTGTACTGGTGAAATTCGTTGTTTTTACGATTTAAAGACCCCCGTCTATGAGAAGCTGCCAGCTGTATGTATTGACCGTTGGCTGTTTGGGAGAGCAAAGCCCGTAGACGTAGCAACAACAAAACAGCGGAAAAACAAACGGGGGGTGGGGGGAGTCAAGACCTGGGCACATTTGTTCTGGAGCAGCCCTGTTAGGACCTGCAAACCTTATATTCGAGGAATGCGCTTTCACTACATAGGCTTGGTACACTCCTTGCTTATAGCGACCCCCCCAGTGACCGCGTGTTTGCTATTGTCCAACCCCACTCCCGTGCCATTTTGTATATCGCCACCGCTATGCCATGTGTTGAAAACCTTGTTTTGTGGGCCGGTGTTCCACCAGGAGAAACAGCAGCAAGAGAGCAGATCGTCATTTCCGCCGTCGTCATTTCCACAATCTACAGCGTCTTGTACACCTTTCAACACGCCGGGTGTAGCGCGGGGTGGATCGGCACGCGGTAGGGACGCCGCCGGTGTATCTCAGCAGCAGCAGCCTAAGAAGAGGGCTGTCCACTTGCGCTATCCAGAGCCTTCGCTATACCCCCAGCAGCCGCAATATGGAGTAGGTTCTCATGGAACCGGTAGGGACTCGAAAAGGGCCGCAGGGAGCAGACCGAAATCGAGCGGCAGTAGCAACGTTCTCCGTGGTGGTGGGAAGGCGGGTAGGAGAGAGAAGGAGGGCGCCCGCCGCCGCAATAGTAGCGGTGGTATGGGACGCCGTGACGATGACGAGTCCATGGTGCTCTGACGAGGGGCGGGGGCGGGGGTGTACCCGTTGCCATGCGTGGTCATTGCTATTAGACCGACAAGGTGCAAAAAAAAAAAAAACATGACCCTGTCGTTTAGATTGTAGATGCTCTGAGAGGGGGTTTATGAATATACCAGGTATTGTATAGAGACTATGCATCTATCATATGTATCTGCAGCAGTGTGTATGCATGTGCTGACTCGTGTGGGAACACGAAAGAAAAGTACTTGTGAGCAGAAGATCAGGACTTATGCTCTCCCCAACGATAGCGCATGGAGGGAACGGGGCGTGAGTGTATGAGAGGTTTGATATACACCATTACCACTGTGTTGCTTCCCCCCGTGATTTGTATGCACCCGCTACATGTGTTTTGGGCGGGTTCATTGAATAGCAGATGGTCTATGTTATATAGCATGGAGGGAAAACGATGGTGTGGGTGTCTACCCCCCGTTTTGTTTGTAACAAATATCCGACGGTGGCAAGCACGTATGGTTAGAAGCTCGCAAAACTACAACAAAAATCGCCGAAATCATTCTAACCAATCGCGAGGGTACGACCAGGACCAGGGCCAGGTAAACAGCCACAGTGGCAACCACAGCCACAGCGGTAATCACAACAGCACATACACGCCCGGGCAACATGGTGCTGTCCCACCCTCGCCTGCCTCCTCGGCTTCCGCGTCTGCTCTGGGAAAGCGCTTCGGGGCAACCCACAATCCGAGCGGAGACCCCAACGCGCGCCAACCGCGTACTTTTCGCTCCGCCAACTGACAGCACGACGGCGGTACGGCACAACCGGCCCGTCCACCGACGGCACTTTCGGGGACCCCTCCTTTGGTTACGCAAGATGCTCGAGTGCCTGTCGCTCGCCTTTCACGTGGCGAGGCACAAACTCTTTCTGTTAAGAGCCCACGGGCTCCTTCGCGTCTGCTGACGATATTCACGGCGTAGTACCGGCGGTGGGGACCAGCGCTCCCAGCGTGCCCCCCCCCAGCCAGGGTTCATTTTCTACGAAGGGAGCGCGCGCGCACAGCGCCGCCCCCTTCGACCATGGTCCGAGTTCGGCAACGGGAACCCGCGCTCCCAGCGCCGTCCCCCCCTGCGGTGGCTCAAAATCGGCAATGGGGGGACACGCCCCTAACGCTGCCCCCCTCAACCATGACACAGGAGCCTGCACCTCGCGCGCTCCCCCCAGGCACGCGTCGCGCAGCAAGAAGGCTGCGGCGACAACGCGTCGCCCTCCTACGCGAGCGGGTTCATCTCCATTTATTCTTGACCGTGAAGCGGCGGTTGGTTTTAGGTGCGGGAGAGCCAACCAAAATACACCGAGATTTTTTACGAGATTCGATCGGGTGTTTCCTCGCGATAGTAGCGGGCGCTCTATCCTTTTTCCCATCAAGGAGGAGCCGACGAGCTAAGCCACCTTGTCTCCCTCCTTCAAGAGGGCTAACGGGAACGAGCCCCCTCGGGCGAGGAATGTATTGCCACTTGCCCGAGCCCCGCTCTCGAAGACGCCCACAGGGTCTACGGGCTCTACTCCATCTTTAGGCACGCTAACCCACGTGCATCAGGCTACGTCTGCCCCAGTGGCACAGGATCGAGATCCGACACTGCGCAATGGGCCAGTGGTGACGCCACGGCCTCCAGCCCAATCAGCTGAACGCTACTCCCGTGAAGTTACGGAAGAATCGTGCCTCTCGTCAAGCAGTAACAGCTCCGAGCCCCCTGCCCCTTCGGGCGCAGTTAGAGCAGTTTCTTGCGATTTTACCCCAAAGAGCGACAAAGCCACGACCCGACCACCCGTGGGTTCGGACTCGCTCCGTGCTCCTGAGGCCGGGCGTTCCCAGATGGGGACGCTGCAGGCCCAATGTGCCGAGGACTGGTGTTCCCAGACGGGCTCATATGCCTAACGCAGCCTCCGACGGGTTGGCACCGTCGACTTTTCACCCTTCCATCGAATACTCCACAGACAAAGTAGTGTTGTTCTGGCAACCGCCGTCTTTTTTTTTGCAGTGGTCTCCTTCGTCGTTTGTCGTCGAACACGTGTCGTATTCTTGCGCAGAGCAGTTTATGATGGCTGAAAAGGCTCGGCGTTTTAAAGACCATCGCGCAGTGGAACTCATCATGTCATCGTCTGACCCCAGTACACATGAACCCGTCGGTCGAGGCGTGCGCAACTTTGACTCCGCTGTTTGGGACAGGGAGAAACAAAATGCGGTGTTATCTTACACCTATGCCAAACTTACGCAGAACCCAGCCATGAAATTTCACCTTTTGAACACTGGCAACAAACGTTTGGCAGAGACCAGCCCTCTGGACCCAGTGCGGGGTATTGGTCTCCGAGCGGACGACTCCCGCGCCAAGGACCCACACAAGTGGAGAGGGAAAAAGTTGCTCGGTGAAGGCACTTTCTGCCGTTCGCGAAGCAATTCGCGACAGCGAGGCCGGGTTGCCACACCCAGCCTTCCCTCGTCGGTCCCGCAGCCCCACCGGGAAAGCTGGAATCCACGAAATATCGTCCGCTCAGCAGTCGCGCCCAGGGACCGCTGTCGGCGCTTGCCAAGGCCCTCCTTCAGATATTCCGGCCTATTTTTCGGGTGCACCCGCCGACCAAAGCCCGGAGGTTTTGGCGATAGCTTCTCGCAGTGCCTCAGACCGTGCACTGCCAGAACATGGCCCCTGCCTCGTCGGGGGTACCGTGGCGCTGGATGACGTTTCAATCACTACCGAGATTGCAATACATAGCGGAGGGGACGCCATTGCACCCTACAGATGTACGGCACTCCTCGATACTTGCTCCTGCCAAACCTTCATCCGACGTGACGTGTTGGACCGTATGCTACTGGTAGACGCCGCTTCATCGGCGTGCGAGCGGCCCAGCAGCCCTCGCTCCTGGGGTGGTTTTGGCGAATCTGTCCCTTTACAGACCGCGACCCGCAGCCGCCTGAGCGTCCAATTCTTCCGCGAAAAAGAACCGACGTGCTCTCTCGCAGTGTGGGCATGCGTGGTCCCTCCACCGGCCATGCAGCACGCTGTCTTGCTGGGCCGCGACAGCTGGATGTGCTCCAACACCCGTTCGTACCGCGCCCTGCCCCCGCGTCCCCTCGATAATTGGGGTTTGGGCGAACTGACCTTGTTCCACCACGCCACAACAGGCGTAGCGGCTTATGCCGTCGACCCCACAGCTACGAACGGTGCTTTCCACCTCCTCTATGACAGCCCTACAGGTGTCGCCTTGTCGGACGAGCCCCAACTGTTCGCGGTCAACTTGGTGCGCAGTAACGGCTCCCCTGGGCTCACAGGACACTACTTTGTCGACATACTGCCGCAGCCGGACTTTATTTCGGGGCAGAAGCACTTTGTTGCTTCAGGGCGACAGGTGCTTCCCTCAACAGATGTCGCGGACCTCGAGCCAGGCGATCTTGTCGGGGTCGCTGACGCCCCATTTTTGCGCGTTTCGCTGGGTACCTTGCAACACACCACCCATGCTGCGGGGCCCCACCCTGGCCAGACTTTGGACAGTCAGGTCTGTGCGGTCGCGCGCTCGCCTGACACGGAGGGGGCAGCTCCCGCCGTGCCTCTGCCTTCGCCGGCGCTAATGGAACGATTGAACTCAGCCCAGCGTTCTGCGTTTCTATGCGTCTGGGACCGACTCCCGCCGCACCTGCGGGAGATGGCGTTCGATTTACACGACCCTGGTTGGGACCCCCCGGCCATCGAGCAACTGGGGATGTACTCTGAGACTTTCCTGACGTGTTCTCCATCTCGAAGACGGATTTTGGGTCCTGCTCCTTGATGCCCTTCGAAATCTCGGTTCCGGAGGGCAGCGCTCCGGTCACTTCACGGCCCCATCGCATAAACCCTATACTGGCCAGAGAAGTGGACGCGACCCTTAACCAGTACCTCGCGGCTGGGCTGATTCAGCACTCGACTTCACCGTACTCGAACCCGCTGGTGGTCATCCCGAAGAAATCTGGCGGTGTGAGGATCACGGCGAACTACAAGAAGCTCGACCAAATTAGCAAGCTCAGCCAACTGCCCATCCCCGTGTGGACCAGGTCCTGGACTCCTTAGGCTAAGGTCGGGTGTTTTCCTTGTTCGACTTGGCTTCCTCGTTCCACCAGATAACGGCACACAAGGACACAATTCCCCTTACAGCGTTCTGCACACCAACAGGCCTCTACGAGTGGCTCGTTATGCCTCAGGGCAGCAGCGCCTCGCCTGGGTGGTTAGTCAAGGTCATCAATGAGGTGATCAAGGGCTTGAAACAGGTGGCAGCTTACCTCGACGATGTCATCGTGTTCGATTCCGACCCGATAGCGCACGTTCGGACGATTCGCTTCCTCTTCGAACGCCTTCGAAAGCAAAATCTCAAGCTTTCCTCCTCGAAGGCGCGATTGGGTGCCACCGATGCGAACTTTCTGGGCCACTCCATTTCCCCAGCAGGCCTACGCCCAACGCGGATAAAGTGTCAACATTGACCAATATGCCAATGCCCACAGACGCTAAGCAGGTGCGCGCCCTCATGGGTGGTGTCAACCATTACCGCAAAGTTTTGCCCGGCTTATCGAAGAGGCTTCTTCCGATTAATGCGCTCGTCCGAAAGGGGGTTAAGTTTCCCTTCACGCCTGCTATGGAGAAGATGGTGCGAGAAATCTTGACCGAGCTCACGACCCCGCCGGTCCTCGTTTTCCCTGATTGGGACGCCGTCGCCGACGGCTCACGCCCGTTTCACGTGTATTGCAACGCCTGCGTCGACGGGTTCGGCGCCGCTCTCGAACAGGAGCAGACGGACGGCTCCATAAAACCCATCGCGTACATCAGCCGAGCTACACTCGGCTCGGAAAGTCATTGTACTCCTCTTGATTTGGAGGCTGGCAGCATCGTCTGGGACTCTCAAACGCCTCCGCGGCTACCTTTGGGGCACCAAGTTCCGTATATTCTCAGACCACAAGGGTCTGAAAAGCATAGGCAAAGTGGGGGACTACAACGCCCGAGTCCAGAGATGGCTCGAGTGCCTCACCGCGTTCGATTACACCCTCGAGTACCGACGAGGAAGCGCGAATGGCAACGCCGACTTCTCCTGTCTCGCTTGCCGGAGCCTGCCACGGAACGTGACCGCAATGGTTCGACGAGTCTCACCTCTGTTGAGGATGGTGGCATATACCTCGTAAAGACTTGCGGGCTGCACACTCCTACTTCTTTCACTCCGATTCCGGGTGTCGGCTTGGGTGGGCTAATGACCCGCACCGAAAATAATGCCTTGGGTTGCCTCTCTTTCACCCTTGCCGACTTTTGCGATTTTCGCACTCACGGGCCACGTATGAGGCTTGACGACCTTCCTACTCCTTCCAGGAGATTCGTCGCTCGTGTTTCTGCATCCACCGCCACCGTCAATAGCTCTCCCGGCCGCGGGGGGTCTCGCGTGCAGCCGACTACGATTATGCTTCGGTTTTTGCTGTACCCACCTCCGTCAGCGAGGGTTCCGCAGAAGCCCCCGCTGCCACGACATCAGTCACCCAGTCGACTCCTTCCCGGAGCTTAGTACAAGGGACTGACTCGGTCGAGCCCACGGGCCCGATCGCGCCCGTCTGTACCTCGCCTGTCTCTCCGGCGCCCCAGACGATGATGCATTCTTCAGACCGCATCTCCACTCGGATGCGCCGGCGTTCAGCAACAGCAGCTGGTAAGGCATCCCCTGCTGTCGACTATGGCTTCGGGCCCGGCGGGGCCCCTCGGCCATCTTTCAGACGAGTTACAACCCCACCGCGAGTCCGACGGCCCCGGCCGGCTCCGCTCACCGACGCCACCCCTACTCTTGCCGACTCGCCGGTCCGCACGGTGCCACTTCCGTCCGACCACGACCACGCAGAGCCTATGGGAACTCCTCTCCTACGGCTCATGCCTTCTCCTGGTGACATGCCGACGGCGCCTGCAAGGTCGGATGCCCTCGACGACGCTGCTGAATTGCGGTTCGCTGATTCCGTCGCGCGTTATTCGCATGCCGATTGGAAGCCAGAGCAGCACGCTGAGCCGACGTGCCACGCCACGATGCGTTTCATCTCTATCGGCCGGCCGTCGGCCCTGCCGCCCGACTTTTTGGCGTGCTACCCTTCGCATAAGCGTCCCTCCCTCTCAGACATCCAGCAGATGGCAGGTAAGGGTCGACTATACCAACGACGACATCGTCCTACTCGTCCATAACCCGACACTGCCGCCAACAAGGTCTGACAAACCCAACCCTGTAGGGCGATCTGCTTGCTTGCTAAACGACGAGCCGGCTCGCATCTACGTCCCCCTGGTCATGCGCCCTTGGATCATGCAAGCTCGTCACTCGACGTTCTCTTGTCACCTTGGCACCACGCGCACGTTGCGAATGCTGGAGCGGTTTTGTTGGTGAATTGGCATGAATATGTGCACCCGGTGGTGGCTTCGCCACTGCTTGAAGTACCGAGCGCGGAAGACCCCACGGTTGACTGTCCGCTGGCCAATCATCTCAATGCCTCTACCGGAAGGTCCTGGTGTCTCCGTCAGTGTTGATTGCTTCGGCCCTGTTCCGGTCACACCACGAGGCAATACCTACATCTTGCTGTTCACCGACCGCTTCAGTCGTCGGGTCGACATGTTCCCCGTCACTGCCGCTGAGTTCACCGCGGAGGGTACAGCCAATATCCTGGTGAACCAATACATCCCCGTGTGGGGGTGTCCGCGCACCATACTCTCGGACAACGGCCTGCAGTTCTACTCCAAGCTTTCACAAGCTGTATACCAGCTGTTGGGCGTGCGCAAGCTTGCTACAAGCTCCTATCATCTCAACTGTAACGGGGGCGTTGAGCGGGTAAACCACACTATGGCCCAAATGCTGGCTATGGTCGTCAACGAGCGACAAAGACGATTGAGACTTGCATCTGTTTCAAGTCGGATTCGCTTACAACAATTCCGTCAGCGCGGCGACGGGTCTGGCGCCCAACGAGGTCCACATGGACAGACTCCCACGCCTTTCCCTGACGGTTTTTGACCCCACTGGCGTCGCGGGACACCAGAGTCTGGTCCGCGACCACCTCGCCTATTGCGACTTGGCCACCGGCCGGCAAAAGCTTCCGAACGACTTTGTTCGCGCACACCACGCCCTCACCGTTTTTCGTGTTAACCGCAGAAAATCTGCCCTCACCGACGCGCTGCGTTTAGCACCTGACTTCGTTACGGGTGGTTGGGCGTGGGTGTACAACTCTGCCTCCACCATCCGCCAGGGTGTGAAGGCGAACGCCGACGCCAACGTACTCAAGGCCAAACTCGCGCTCAACTGGACGGGCCCGTACGAGTTCCTGGCAGTCGGCCCCTGCTCCGCCGCCGAGACCCCGGACGGTTCGCCGCTTGGGAGCAACCTCCTCTATTTGGATCTCCCTTCCGACCTGCCCGGTTCGGACGCCCGTCGGCGTGTGGCCATCGAACGCTGTAAACCCTGCGCCAACCCCCACGACAGCGGGGACATGCCCCAGTACCTACCGGCGGGGCTGACGCAGTACTTGCTCAACAATTTTCCAAGAAGTCCTCGCCGTACCACGTCACTCAAGATGACGTTTCGACCCCCCTCCAACGGCTGGAGGTGGGGCAGATCACCGGTCATCAGTCGGTACGGGGGCGAGGTGACGTCATCGTGGTGCTATACAAGACGCATTGGGCGGGACTCTCCGAACCTTCCTGGGAGCGGGAAATGGACGTCAACCTCTGCCGCCCCCACATCTTGCGTTATTGGGCCGGAACCCCGGACCAGCACCGCCAAACCAACCGCCTCTACCGCCGAATGCGGATCGGGGCGGCACAGCGCGAGCTCTCCCGCAACAACGGGGAACGTTTCCTAGCGCCGGGCTACGCTTGTTTTCCCGGCGCCGATTGGCTCCGTCGCTACCACGACACGGTGTTTCCTTAGGGAGCCCACTTTTGATACAAGGGAGACGATGGGTTATGGTGGCTTGGAAAAATCAGCGCGAGCACTAACGAGGACAAGGTATACCTGGTTCGCTTTCCGGACGACCTATGAAGTTTGAGTCTTTGTCATTGGGTTGCTCGTGGTGTTCTGAGAGTCTTGGTCTGGTTTTGGGACGGTTCTTTCCATTTTTGTTTTTTCGTCCTGCCGAACCCCCTGCTCAGTGTCAGGCCAGGGTTCGGGTAAAACGATGCTATGTGAGGCGCAGGACTGTCGCTTTTTTGTCGTTGTTCAATTTCGCCCTGCCGACGCCCTCCTCAGCCCAGAGCCGGGGGGCGACCAGGCTACCCTGTTCGCGCGTACGTGGTACAGGGCTATGTACGGGCCTGTGTGTCATCTTTATTTTCTTGTATGTTGTATTTGCCCTACTTTTTTTTTCCGGCTAAACACCCCCCCCCCTTCGCGGGGCTGTAGGTGATGTCACCTTCCATCCCGAGTATTTGTCGTTCCTCGTCTAACCCCGCGCCATGCCGATGGCCCGCGGGAGGTTTTTCGCATGACTTCTCCCTTGTATTAGCGCCTGTACTCCCCTCCATATCGACGAGGGCTCGCCTCGCCATAAATAATACCTTTTCTATGGTTGGTTTGCCGTAAAGCCTTTCCTACCTCCCCCCCGCCACACCGGCGGTATGCCGCAGATTCTAGAGTCTTTTATTTCCCCCCCCCCGCCACACCGGCGGTACGCGGCAGGTTTTTTTATGGGTGGTTAGCCTTGTTGTAGGGCCTGCGTTTCCTTCAACTGCTTTTCTTCGCGTGTTCCTGGCTCGATAGCCAGACTGTTAGAGGTGTGGGAGTGCGTTTTGAGGAGCCGCATTTTCGACTCATGGTCTGGTTAGTAGAACCGGAGTTTCTCCGAATCTCCCATGTTTCTGCATATATATGCAGCTCATCAGGGTGGGCTGGTGTTACGGTACGGCCTCGAAAGGCCCGCAATTATTTGAATTGAGATAATTTGGCCGTTTTTCGTGTGATAAGGTTGGCGTTTTCTATTCGGGATAGTCAGGAAATAGAACGGAGGCACGTGCCTCCGTTCCCAAAAGTCATCCGGGGCTCTGGTGGAACCTAATTTAGCTACGTCTCTACAAAGAAAGGCTAAGAAAGTGGGTACTCTAGGAGGACCTGCTCAGTTGGCAGACCTGCAGGGGTCACTCTGTGTCCCCGCTCAATATCCTTACATCAGGGGAAAAGCACGACAACAAGCAAACCACAAGTGTAATCAGTACACGCATATATCTACAAGGGCTCCGCATGGATGCCGGCGTAGGGCAGGGCAGCACTTCGACTTGTTCGATTGAGTATTCGATAAAGCGTAAAAACCGTTACCACGCAACACATCATAGTCTACGCGTGTAGAACGTAAAGTAATGCCAAGAGATTGACATAAACTAACAGTGGACTACTACCTACTTCTGTCGTTTCCTCCGTAGCAATTGACAGGGGCGCACTGAGCCAGCTTCTGCTACTACATGCATGATACCATAATATTATACGCGCGATCGGAGTATCGCACACAGCTCGCAAAGATGAGTTTCGACAAAATTCGATCTCACAGCAGCTGGAGTGTATTTTTATTTTCATAATATTTAGATCCGAGGCTCGCAGACCGACTGTCTGTGAGTGTGCAGTCTGATCGTGTGGAGAGACTTGCTGACGATATTCTAGGCGTGAAACACGGTGTCGCTGCCTTCGTCATTCAATTCCGCAAATGCTATTATAATATTGTTGCTACCTGTTGCCGTATACCACTCTCGTCTGGTCGACGGAATATTAGTAGTACGCGATAGCGCTCAACAAATAATTTGGTAGTTAAGAATTTCAGGCTCGATCGAGTTTTAGACAAAGATAAAAACATAAACATTCTGGTATGGCATTTCTGTCTGATTGCTGGTCGCTCATTGGCCGGAGATCGTGCATAAAGTAACCATCATCTGAAAACGATAGGGTCCATTCCCAGAATCATAATCCATTCACATATATACAACTCCGACAACCCGGGAGCGAACACGGATATATCACCAGGATTGAAACCTCCCCGCACAGTGTGGAAATCCCCAATGCCGCCAACCGGCCGATCTCTAATTGGCTGGGGTTCGTCTATTATAGAGAAAGCTCCACCCGGGGACGATAGGGTCCCATCCCCGGTACAGGGGTCATTCCATATATCTAAAAATTAGGCAAAAGGGGAAGAAAATCGAGTTCTCTCGGGTCGACACCGCCTCCCACGGTGTGGAAACCTCAGTTCCATTGGCTAGAATCGCTGATTGGTTCGAGCTTCAAAGCGGCCCCCCACCCTAGTAGGACGATGTTAGAGGCTCACCAACCGATGGGGGGCCGTTCCGTCGCACACGGGGGAGATAGGGCCCCATCCCCGGTTCAGAAATCTTCCGAATCTCTACAGCCCCAACAACGCGGGAGCGATAACGATGATCTCCCGGGTCAATATACCTCCCCGCACGGCGTGTCAACCCCTACTCTATTGGCCTACTCCTCGTGATTGGCTGGAACCCAATAAGCTCACAATTATTTCGACCGAGTCGGGTTTTCTCGCATACTTCTCGCACACGACAAACATTTGCAATACGAGCGCAGTTCAATGAGTTATTTGCATGATAGGTCGCACCAAAAAGCGATTTTGAGCCTATATCGGGTTGTTGGCGTGCCGAGCAAGCACGCTCAAAATGAGGATCAGAAACACTTGTGAACAGCAACAACAGCACCAAACGCAATATCAATGGACGAATGAGAGCCATTTGTATGCAGGATACGTCGTAGAAGTCAGGCCCCCGCGGTTATACGCACAATTAATTTCAAACAAAAACGGGGTGTTCAAAGAAAAGCGACATAATAATATGTTGAACTAAGACTGGCACGACTCGAGCATAGCATAATAACCAACCGCGGAAAAAAAACTGAAATTAGGCGAAAACAGTGCGTATTTAACTCACTGGCATAATGGTCGAATAATCATATGGAATAATTGCTGTGCCCGAATAATCAACTCTTTGTCGCTTATGCGGTACCGACAAAAATCGCTGAAAATTCCGATTTTTATTCGCTTATCGAGTCAGAAACCTAACAAAGCTCGCTAATATTTTCGCGGGTTTTCTTGCACACTACTCACGCAGGGCAAAAAATTGCTATGCAGCCGCAATTCGTACCAAACGCTCGACCTCGGGATTAATCTATGCAGTTGGTACCCAGAGCGTCACGATAAAGCCATTCGGGCTGATAAGAAGACCGGTCAAATCGCCATGTCCCAGCATACTAACAGCCATATATATTGCCCACAACAGATAAGAGCAATGAGCGCCTGCTTCGGCTTGGGACACAGGGTGATCTTGAATCGGAGTATGATGCCCCTTTCCTGCCTTCTCTGTTTTTTTTCTTTTCTTTTCGTTTTTCCAAATGACTTGCGTCTGACGTGCGTATGCGTAGTGATAGGTACCACGAGATATTTGTGCAGAAGATCCCTATTTTTTACGATACTGCTATATCGTCGATTGCTGTGGCGCACAGGAGATATTGTCAAGAGGATCCCTATTACTCTGTATCATCGGTCAATTCCTGCCGAACACGACGAGGTGACCTTTTCAAGAAGATCCCTATATTTTATTGTACTGTCATCAATGAATTCCTGGCGCACACGATGTTATGACCAGCAACAACAGCAGTCAGTAGCCAGCGCAATTCTTGCAACCACACAACACGCGTTCGAAACACTACTGCCTTGATAATCACACCTATGTGAAGTTATAGGTGGGGGACACAGAGCGTTCCCTGCAGGTCTGCCAATTGAGCAGGTCCTCGGAGAGTACTCACTTTCGTCTCCTTCGTAGAGACGTAGCTAAATTAGGTTCCACCAGAGCCCCGGGTAGCTTCTGAGATCGGAGGCACGTGCCTCCGATCTATTTCCTAACTTTCCCGAATATTAAACACCAACCTTATCATACGAAACCCATCCAAATGATCTCAATTTCGGATAATTACAGGCCTTTTGAGGCCGTATCTCAACACTAGCCCACCCTGATGAGTCGCATATATATGCAGAAATATGGGAGATTCGGGGAAACTCCGGTGCTACGAACTAGACTATGAGTCGAAGATGCGGCTCCTCAAAACTCACTCCCACACCTCTAACAGTCTGGCTATGGAGCCAGGAACACGCGAATAGAAGCAGTTGAAAGAAACGCAGACCCTACAATAAGGCAAAAGTCACCCATCAAAAACCTGCCGTGTGCCGCCGGTGTGGCGGGGGGGCGGCAGAAAAGGCTTTAGAACCTGCCGCATGCCGCCGGTGTGGCGGGGGGGGGCAGGAAAGGCTCTACGGCAAACCAACCACAGAAAAGGTACTATGGCGAGGCGAGCGCTCGTTGATATGGAGGGGAACACAGACGCTAATAGAAGGGAGAAGTCATGCGAAAAACCTCCCGCGGGCCATCGGCAAGGCGGGGGATAGACGAGGAAACGACAAAATTTAATACCCGGGATGGAAGGTGGCAACACCTACAGCCCCGCTGGGGGGGGAGTGTTTAGACGAAAAACAAAGTAGAACAAATACAACACACAAAAGATAAAAGATGACACATAGACCCGTACATAGCCCTGTACCACGTTACGTGCGAACAGGGTACCGTGGTCGCTCCCCGGCTCTGGGCTGAGGAGGGCGTCCTGCAGTCGACGCCACATGTGAAGTTATAGGTGGGGACACAGAGTGTCCTCTGCAGGTCTGTGTTATAAGGCTTAGTTTGGGTAAGCTGTTGGTTAACCTTTTGCAAGTGGTCAAACGGACTAATACCCCACTAATTCCTTAACAAATGGCGTCGTCGGCATGACCATGGGTTTTTGGGTCGTGGGTTCGATCCCCACATCCACCATAATAAACTTCAGATTTCCCCATGGCGAACTTGAAAAATACTCTCCCCGGTATACCCAGGAAATGAAACGGCTTGGATAATTGACAGGTCCGCCCGTATATCCGGCCGACCTGCTATCCCGCCGTTACAGGGGGGGAGTGTTATAAGGCTTAGTTTGGGTAAGCTGTTGGTTAACCTTTTGCAAGTGGTCAAACGGACTAATACCCCACTAATTCCTTAACATCTGCCAATTGAGCAGGTCCTCGGAGAGTACTCACTTTCGTCTCCTTCGTAGAGACGTAGCTTTATTCGTTTCCTATTTTTCCCGAATATAAAACGCCAACCTTACCATACGAAACCCATCTAAATGATCTCAAATTCGGATAATTACAGGCCTTTCGAGGCCGTATCTTATAACCTATACGTTTAGCAGTGCATCCACGTTTCGTTTGTGGGGATAAATGTACATGGAATGAGTGTGGAATATTTTTTATGCGGTCCTGAAAGATGGATCGTGGATCGTCGACCAATATATACGGAACGACTCCTTGGAGCGGCGATGAAAAAGACTGACAAAACATTGTTGTTCCTTGAACTGCGATTTTTAAGAGCGACTCCGTTCGTTGTGTTTGTTTTCTTCTTGTTTTATATGGTCTGGATTGTTTTGTTGTGTTCTCGTACCCGGTACGCTGCTAGCATTCCAGTTGACGTATACCTTGATCAATTGAGGTTGTTTCGTTTACTCTGCCTCCCAGTCTGTGACCACAAAATAACAAATTGTATCTCTGTAGGATGAAGAATCAGCACGGACACTGGGTGTGATGGTGTCAGGTAGGGAACGACCCCCCTCGAAGACAACGAACGCTCGAACAAAAAGGTATTTAACCTTGAAATCTGATATCGAATAGCAACGTACGATCAGTCGTACGATGTGCACAATAGGCCAAACGCTTCGAGGTATGACCATGAAAAAGGTGTGGTGGGGACGAAAAAAAGTAGCCAATTTGGAAATGATGCCAACTTGGAAATAAATGTTTTCCCATACTACCTGGTATGTTTTTTTGTTCAAGCTCTGCATATATATGCCAAGATCCAAGAATAACTCGGGCACATACCGCCCAAATTACAAATTTTTGCGCACTTCTCGCTTGTCTCGCTCAGCCCACGTACCCGATCCCGGCCAGGTGCGGAACGGATACGGCAGGGCGAGGGGCGTTTGAGCCGTCCCCCGAAGACAGGCGCTCGAACGAAGCGATTTTACCGAGAATTCCAGTTCCGAGAATCGCATACTGAGGCCGAGACGGAAAAAAAACTCTTGACCGAATCCCCAAGAATGATCATATATACTGGTGTATATTTATGCGAAGTATCGTGGTAGCCGAAGAAGCAATTAATCAGAAAAAAATATATACTCCCTCCGACTCTAAATATAAGGGCGGTTTGGAAATCCCGTAATATAAGGGCGGTTTGAGGGTTATTGGCAGAAACGTGCCATTTGGGCAAGGTGGACCTCGGATATCTTTGGCATACGATAGAATATCGCATTGGAGAGAGAGAAAAAAAAAAACGCTCGATGGGGGGGGGGATGGTGCGGTGAAATCCCCTGATCGGGGAAATGGCGGAAATCTGCCGTGGTTGTACCCAGAAGGGACAACAGACCGCCGGTGCAGTTTGATAAGAGCACTTCGAAGATCTTCAATTGCGCATAACATTGGATTAAAAAAAAAACATCCGCCTCTTGAAAGGGGAGGGGACAGTTGATATTCATCCCCGGGTTGACGAAAACATAGAAAACCAAGTTGACCTAGGTCCCGCACCAACTGCTGTTCTGCGCACACCCTTCAGCCACGGTAGCCGATCCTCTACGTCTCAGCCAAACAACTCTTCATTGCATGCAGCGGTATCCTTTTACTCCGTACACAGCAGCTGATACTCCGTAATTCTCCGCAACGGCCGCCCCTTGGCCCATCCCTGTCACTCCTCTAGGTTACACCCGTCTTTCTATCGTGCCGCAGTACCCCGTCTTTGCTGTTGGCGAGAAGGTGGCGAATCACCTCTTCTCTCTCCAAAACGCTGAAATTCTTGCGTTTCGTCCCTTGAGAGGCACTCCCAGCAGCGGACATGGCTCAACAGCAGTTGGGAAGGTGTTCGACCGGAGCTCCAAAGTTGGGGTGGTGAGATCGGGCGCGGTCTGCTGTTGTGGGCTGCACCTTGCTGGTGTGTGTTCAGAAAGACCCCTGTTCTGCGCGCTGCGCAGCAGTGCGGCGGAACCAATAAAAAAAACGGTTCGGGAAAAGAGTTCTGCAGACCCGAGTTATACCGCTTTTTGTCCAAACCGCCCTTATATTTAGGGTCGGAGGGAGTATAAAAAGTCAAGAACATAGTCGAAGGGGTCAGCCTGCTTAATTAATACTCCAGTAAATACTACGTGCCAGGCCCACATACTGGTATGCATACATAATTAGTCGAATTATAAAAATATACCGGCCAGTACGTCTCAATACTCACTCGCGTCTGAAAACCGACTACATCACCGCATGCCATATGGAAAAGACCATCATCACGTATACTACTACTGTGGTGGACCATGGTGTGGTATATTATAAAAATAAAAATACACTCCAGCTGTGAGATCGAAATTTTTGTCGAAAATCATCTTTGCAAGCTGTGTGTGATACTCCGATCGCGCGTATTACGGGTTGTGTGTCCTCATTAAGGATATAGGTCGGTGACTCCCGTTGCAACTACAGAGTGTAGCTATCAGGGTCAACAGAGTGCTGTTAGTCAGTCTGTGCGCGGAAACTATAAAACCCGTTTTTGAGGGGGACAAAACATGACAGCTGTGGAAGGAAATGCATCAGTTTATCAATTGAATCCTGTATTACAGTAAGTCGAATAGCCGGTGAGGGGAGGGCGGAGTTTTAAGGACGTGGGGGGTTGGTTTTGAACAAGAGGGAGCGGGGGGGGAGGGGGGGGGGGCGGGCGGGGCAGCTCAATCTGTGCGTGGAAACTGTAAATCCTTTAAGGGGACTAATATGACGGTTTTGGAAAGAATGCACCAGTTTATCATGTATATCCTGTAAGTCGTGCAACCAGTGAGGAGAGGGCGGAGCGTTCGAGGGGGTAGGGGGGGGGGGGGGCGAAAGGGTTTTTTAAACAACATGTTTAGGTCGCATAGATGTAGGGGCTTGCTATACGCGTGATGCTAGGTCTAGGCGATCGTGCGGGCGGAGGGGGAGGAGGGGGCGTTGGCGGGGGGGGGGGGGGGTGAATGAAAGCTACGTCATGGGTGGCTAGAAAGATAATGAATGACGTGATATCAATTGCGTAGAAGTGTTCATTACTCTGGCCGATTTCGATTGTAGGTGGGGCGTTTGAGTTAAGGTATTAGTGGGGTATTAGTCCGTTTGACCACTTGCAAAAGGTTAACCAACAGCTTACCCAAACTAAGCTTTATAACACTCTCTCCCCCTGAAACGGCGGGATAGCAGGTCGGCCGGATATACGGCGGACCTCTGTCAATATCCAAGCCGTTTCATTTCCTGGGGATACCAGGGAGAGTATTTTTGAAGTTCGACATGGGGATAGTTTGAAAGAGTTTTTTATGGTGGATGTGGGACTCGAACCCACGACCCCAAAAACCCATGGCCTGTCGACGACGCCATTATTTGTTGAGGTATTTGTGGGGTATTAGTCCGTTTGACCACTTGGAAAAGGTTGCAACTAATAGCTCACCCAAACTAAGCCTTATAACATTTGAACAAAAGGGCAAAGGAAAAAAAAGGATGGGGGGAAGGGGAGGCGGATATGAACTGGAGCTACGGCATGGATGGCTAGAAATATACTTCAGTAATGAGGTGATATCAGCTGGCTGGTAGTGTTTACTACTCCGGAAGATTTTGATTTTAGGTGGGGCGTTTAAACAGGAGGGGTCGGGGGGGGGGGGGGGGGGGGGGGGGGGGGATTTCAATATGTGCGCGCGGAAACTATAAACCCTTAAAGGGGACAAATCTGACGGTGGTAGCAAGAAGACATCCCTTTATATCACCTGCCTGGTATTGTTTATTATTCTAGAAGATTTTATGTTAGATGTGGTATGCAACACAGTCTTTAGGTGTGGTAAACAACGTGTTAAGGCTTCATAATTGGTTATTTTATAACTAATTTTCAAGGACGTCAGCCGTGAGTTTGACGAATTTCAGGTCAATACTCATCTTTGCAAGCTGCGTTGTTGGTACTCGTAATAAACTATACAAGGGCTCCGCTCCGCGGGCGGCTGACGCCGCCCGCTACGCTCGCGCAAGGCAAGGAAGAATGCAACTAAAAACATGTAAAGAGGGCAGAAAGAAGAGGCCCACGATTTGGTGCGGACTGCGATTTGATAATGCCAAGAGCTGCTTGTGCAGATCAAACTGCCTTGTTGTTATGCTCAGCTGTGCTGTGTGCTTTTGGTACCGGTGTTACGTTCTGATCGGCGGTACGGGGGTACTTTGCGTGGGGGAAAAAACAGGGGGCCGTGCAAGATCGAATACATGTAGAAAAAGAAAAAATACGAAAAGTATAGACTATAGTACACAACAACTCGTATTATACCCGGTACTGCTCTAGTCCATGTTCGAAAGAAAGCACACAGCGCAGCACGAAACAGCATCGCAGCGAAGGGCACACGGCACCGCACCGTACGGCTCCGCACGGCGCTACGCTGCGCTGCCGGGCTGTATAAAGCCGGACTGATCTGAGCTGGGCGTGTATTGTGATCCAACAGCGTAGTACCTGATGGTATGTACAAACCTTGTGTAGTAGTACGGGTATGTACTATAAGCCTCAAGGTCTTCTCGTAGGTACGAATCCCGGTGTCATGGAGGAAAAAAATGATCCTCATGAAAAAAAAAAGATATGAGTTAAATCGACACACGACGCGTATGAAAATACGTGGAAGTGTGGTGAGCTAAAGCTTTATTTTTCCCCATCCGCCAGAGGATATAAAAAAAAAAAAAAAAAAAAAATATCTAAGTGACTTTGTGATCTTCTAGTAGATAGACTGTCCGCTTATAAGCCTGGTGTTCTTTGGTTGAATCCAAGGGTCATATGAAAAAAAAACACAGAGACACGTGACAACCACGGCCAGCTGTCGATCGCGTAATTGGCCGGTAGTCCGTGCTTCGGTGGGTGTATCGGAAGTCGTTCGTAGTACTGCTGTAGACCGTCGAAAAACCACGTGGCATCCCGTTCTGGTGGCAGACTCGCCAGTAGACCCCCCAAAAATTATTTACCTTTTCTTTTTCTTGGCCCCATGCACCCATTTCCTTTCCTTTCTCTTCTTTGTTTGTTTCTTTTTTCCAATTGACTTGCGTCTGTTGTGCGTATGCGTAGTGATAGATACCACGTGTAATATATACGTGGTAGTTTTTCTTGGGTGGCAAGCGGTATAGTCGTTTTTTCCAGGCGCGAGTAATAATGAGACGTATGCACCGGTATGGACCTGGCACATCGTAGACTGACTCCCGATTTCACTTTTATATGTTTCTGGTGGAGGCATGAATTGCGTCAGCTGTGATTCATGCGTGTACCACCTTTGGTTTGTGTTGTTCTCCTAGGGTATTCCTCAGCTCCAGAGTCACTGGAGCCTGTCCTGCGACCACGGACTTGATTATGCGAGTTAATGTGAGAACGACAACAACAACAACTGAAATATTGCCTGTTTCTTGACCTTTCAGCTGCTTCCTGCAAATAAATTTGGTTTTTCTGCCCACACGATTTTGAACTTTTTCGCGTTTTTTTCTTCCTTCTTTAGTCTAGTAAGTTGAACTTCCTACCATTTGCCGCTAATTTGCCGCCTGTGCATTAGTTGCGGAACGGTCCAGCTTTAGCTTTTCTATGATTCGCACCATTTGTTTTGTACTTGACGAAGCTTCATCGGCTGAGATCTGGGCTTGGCTCATCAGCTCGAAAATCATCTTATTGCAAGCTGTGTGTGATACTCCGATCGCGCGTATTACGGGTTGTGTGTCCTCATTAAGGATATAGGTCGGCGACTCCCCTTGCACCTACAGTGTAGCTATCAGGGTCAACAGGGTGATGTTAGGCAGTCTGTGCGCGGAAACTATAAAACCCGTTTCTGAGGGGGACAAAATCTGACAGCTGTGGAAGGAAATGCACCAGTTTATCAAGTGAATCCTGTAAGTCGAATATCCGGTGAGGGGAGGGCGGAGTTTTTAAGGACGTGGGGGCCTGATTTTGATCAAAAGGGGGGCGGGAGGGGGAGAGGGGGGGGGAGGGGACGGGTGGGGCAGGCCAATTTGTGCGTGGAAACTATAAATATTTCTTGTGGGGGAAGGGGGGGGAAATGCGGCGGGGGGGGGGCGGGGGCGGGGGAGGGGGCTTTAGGTCGCATAGATGTAGGGGTTTGCTATACGCGTGGTGCTATATGAAAGAGATACATAGTGCAAAGCCCATGTAGTTTTTGCCATTATTTTCTGACATCGCTAATCATATGCAGAGAGAGGTTGTCAGGCGATCATGCAGCGGCAGGTATAGGCACGAAATACCCTGCGTAATAGGTTGGTAGTGTGGTCTACAATGTTAACATATCTGTCTGTACTTCCTTTTGGTGTGGTAATATTCCTTTGTTGTGTGACCACGGACTCTAGATTTTTGACAAGAGTTAATGTGAGAAAACAACAACATATATTACACGCGAGTAGTACCTATCACTACGCACATACATGCGCACGACAGACTCAAGTCACAATTGGAAAAGAGGGAATAAAATAAAAAGGAGAAAAGAGAAATAGAAAGAAAAGAAAAGAAAAGAAAAATTCAAAAGTGGAAGCAAAAAAAAAGCAAAGGAAAGGGCATAACCCCATACAAGTACGCGTACATACTCCAGTACTATTTTATACGGAGTACTATTACTCTACACACAGGAACTGATTAGAAAGACGGCATTGGGCACACTGCAGATCATGGATGGGGTATCAAGTGCATCAATGGCACGACTGGAGGGAGAACACAACCAAGGCACCCGAAGGCGAAGAAGTCCGATAAAATAACAAATTATGAAGATTTAACACGTTATTTACTACACTTAAACACTGGGTTGCATGCTGCATCTAACATCAAACCTTCTAGAATAGTAAACATTACAAGCCAGATGATATAAAGGGATGTCTTATTGCTTCAATCGTCAGGTTTGTCCCCTTTGAGGATTTATAGTTTCCGCGCACATATTGATATGTCCCGCCCCCCGCCCCCGCCCCCCCCTCCCCTCCCCCTCCACTGACCCCTCTGGTTCATAACAAACCCCAACCCTCCCCCCCCCGCCCCTCCGCCCCCCGATTCCCCCCCCCTTCCGCCTAGTTTGTCCAAAAGCCCCACTCACAATCAAAATCGGCCTGAGTAATAAACACCTATACGCAGTTGATATCACGTCATTATCTTTCTCACCATCCATGACGTAGTTTTCAATTATTTTCCCCCCAACCCCCCCCCCCCCCCCCCCCCTCCAACGCCCCCTCTTTTCCGACCACCTGCACGATCGCCTAGACCTAGCACCACGCGTATAACAAGCTGCTACATATCTTTGATCTCACAGCCGAAGTGTATTTGAATATTATTTGTGACCTAAACCTCCTAAAAAATCTCTCCCCCCCCCCCCCCCCCCCCCTCTTGCTCTCCCTTACTCAAACGCCCCACCAAATATCGAAATCCGCCACATTAATAAACACTTCACGCACAGGATATCACCTCATTATCTTTCGAGAGCCATCCATGCCGCTGTGTTCCCCCCCCCCCCCCGCCTCGAACGCCCCCTTCTTCCCCATCACCCGCACCATCGCCTAGACCTAGCACCACACGTATAACAAACCCCTCACCTAAAGCCCTTCCTCCCCCCCTGCCCCCCCCCCGCCCCCACACCCCCCACCTCCCCCCCAACCCATCCCAACCCCACCCCCTCGAACACTCCACCCTCTCTTTACTCACTGATTGTACGACTTACCCCAGGATATACATGATAAACTGATGTATTATTTCCAAAACCGTCACATTTATCCCCTCAAAATAATGTATAGTTTCCAGGCACATATTGAGCTGCCCCCCCCGCCCCTCCCCCCCCCCCCCCCCGCCCCAACCCCCCCCCCGCCCCCAATAATATACTGGTGCCAAAACCGTCAGATTTATCCCCTCGAAAGGATTTATAGCTTACATGCACAAATTGCCCCCTTCCCCCCCCCCCCCCCCCCCCTCCAAACCCGCTCGCTTTTGATCAAAACCAGGCCCCCACGTCCTTCAAAACTCCGCCCCACCCCCCTCACCGGTTATTCGACTTACAAGATTCACTTGATAAAAGGATACATTTCCCTTCACAGCTAGCTGTCAGATTTTGTCCCCCTCAGAAACGGGTTTTATAGTTTCCGCGCACAGACTGACTAAAATCATCCTGTTGACCCTGATAGCTACACTGTAGTTGTAAGGGGAGTCGCCGACCTATATCCTTAATGAGGACACACAACTCGTAATACGCGCGATCGGAGTATCACACACAGCTTGCAAAGATGAGTTTCGACGAAATCTTCGATCTCACAGCTGGAGTGTATTTTCATTTTTTATAATAAAATAACCGGACGGACCAAAAACAACTCCATCCAGCTTGACAACGTGTTTTTTGTTTTTAACCGACAAATTACCTTTTTTTTTCCATCCTCCGGCGGATGGGGAAAAACCGTTTCCTTTTTTCTTGTATCCGGTGCCCATCTCTACTGATGATACACGTGGCATACAATACATAGACGCACCCATCCATGCTACCAGACCTCAGAGCTCACAACGTCACCGACACACATAATGCCAGGACGCGAGATCCCCACCGATCCGAGCTGTTTTTGGTTTGTTCGCGCAGTGTTTTAGCACTCAGTCACAGCAGCAGCAGTGTCCTTTTTTTTTGTTCGTTCGACGTGCGACCATACCCCTCACGAACGAACGGATATCATATGTTCCAAATAGACGAAATTCCCTCTGCTGCTGCTGAAGCCGTATATGGCACCACAAGAAGAGTTTGCTGTGTGTGCCCGGTCTGCCTGCTTTCTCACAGCACAGACTCACCGTACCCACAGGCAGTGGGTGACACGTACCAGGTTACGAGTAGTTCCACGGAGTGTGCGATCGCAGGCATGATTCCCCATGGAGCAAAATATAAGGACCACTTGATCTAACATTGAACTTTAAACGTTCATTATATTTACGTCAATAGTGGCAGTCCACCTGTACATAATCGATCGTTACAACCTTATCCCTCGATATCCTCCACAAGGACGTCCTAACGACTCAATCAGTCCTACCATAGAGCAGAGGGCAGTAGTCCCTCGTAAACCATGCTAGAAGGTAGTGCTGGGGAGGTGAATGGAGACGAACAACCAGCAGCCACCCGCAGAACTCAGACAAAAAACTGAAAACACAACAAATCCGTAAAAAAATACCAGAAAATAATGAAGAATGTCAGCTGTGAGTACGACCGATTGAATGGCAAATAAAAAAAATGCGGCGCAATTAGCATTCTCTCGGAATGCCGGGGACCCCAGAATTCCGCGATTATTACGTAAAGGGTCAGGGTCAGGCCGCACAGCACCTTCTTTTCCGGGTAGGGTACTCGGCATCGACGAACAAAATTCGAAGAATGGGGTCGAGAGAATGGGTGCGCACGGCAACCCCACCCTTCCCGCCCACTTGTTGTCCGTCTGCCTCGGTGCGCTTGAAGTCGGCACTGCTTTGGTTGGTGTCATCTATTGTTTTCCTGGTACTACCCTTCCCCCTGCTCCGACTACAACACACCCACTACCTACTACCTGGTACAACTGCTGTGCGACTGCAACCAACTAACTGGACATGACGATGGCGCTACACAACGGGCAATGCGGGCGGAGCCACGACAGCAGCAGCAGCAGCAGCAGAGTGAGGACGATTGCGGTGCTCGGCCTTGCGCTTCTCGAGCTTACCACCACCCCTTGCGCAGGACGCACCTCCCTGCGCGGCAGCACCATGACCCCTCAAACAGCAGTAACAAGGCGAGTGCAGTACGGCGGGGGGGGCGAAATAGCGCGTAACCGCCGAACCAAGCGCAGGCTGCAAACCGCTGCGGGAGGCGCCGCTGGCGGTGGCTCGGCGACAACAACGGAACACACCGAGCCTATTTGTACAAGCCTCTTCGTGCCGAGAATCGCGGGGCTTTTCACAGGCACCTACACTCACTCGGGGCACTTCAACGACCATCGCCCGGTGTTCTCAAACCCCATCACTGGGTGCAACATCTTCGCCAGCCGTCCCGCGAACACCGACACCAACAGCACGGGCACCGTGGGGTCGGGGGAGGAGGCCAGCGAGGAGGCCAGCGGAAACTACAGCTGGTTTATGACCAACCCTTCAGCGAAATATTTCTTGTCTCTCGAGTCCTCCGTCTACGAGCCGGCAGAGCTGCCGGGCCTCGAGTCGTGGGTACGGCACAACGACCCGGACCCTACGTGCGCCCACGCCGAGTGCCTCGCAAGCATGCTCCTCAACTGCACGGTCTACACGGCTGACCTGTTCTCATCGGCGGATCCCACGTCTCCACCCACCGCTTCTTCTTCTTCCGGCGGCGGGAACGGAACATCACCCTCTCCCGGGAACGAGACTGCCCCCACCACCGCGGCGCCGACGACGACCCCCCCGTCCGCCATCCCCACCCCTTCTCCCGCCGCCGTCATCGTCGTCGCCAACCCCACCTCGACCCCGACCATCGCCGCCGACCCCACCTCGATCCCGACCACCGCCGCCAACGACCTCGGCCACGCGGACGCCGCCCCCACCCCCACTCCCGCCATCCCCACCACCCCAGCACCATCTGCAGCAACCGCGTCGGGGGCAAGCGACAAGACCGGAGAGGGGGGTGGAGACGGGGAGGACGACGACGACAGCACCGGGGCGGAGGGGGGCGGAGACGGAGAGGAGGATGACGACAGCACCGGGGCGGGGGGGAGCGGAGACGGGGGGGAGGACGACGACAGCACCGGGGCGGGGGGGGGGGAGCGGAGACGGGGAGGACGACGAGGCCGAGACAACGGCCGAGGACACTTCGTCCCTCTCAGGCTGCGTTAACCTGCAGATCCGCAACGGCGGTACTCGGGCGGGGGTGTACCTCCTCAACACGACCTCCAGCATTAACGACAGACCGACCTACGCCGTCGCCCCCGCTACCACCGACATCGCCGTCGCCTCCGCCGCCGGGCTGCGCACGGACCAGGTTTTCTCCCAAAAGATCAGCGTGTGCGCCAGCGGATGGGGGGTGGTCAACTCCACCTATGCGGAGAACGTCGGACCCCTGCCGATAACAGCCACCCCGCGGGCCGTCTTCCTCATGTACGTCGCGGAAAACCTCGAGATAGCTTCCGACAGCGAGTGCGCAGTAGACGTCTGGTTTATCGTGGATGGAGGCGTTGCTTCCCTAGGGGACGCCGGGGTCGACACTTTTATATCCGTGTCGAGCGTGGAAGACCCCTCGGATGCCTCGGTGTGGGCGAAATACACCCCCGCGACGGCGACGGAGGGGGCGAAGTTGGTGGATAATTCTTGGATTGATGTCGGCTGTGCCGATGCCGCGGCGGTGGAGGATGCGGGGGAAGACGCGGAGGAAATGGTGGTACCCACACCGCCCTCGCCGGTTGGGGAGGAGCCGAATGGGAGATGATGACGGAGGAGGGAGCTAAGCTGTCGCTAAGGAAATGAGCTAAAAATATACCCAGTTCGTCGTCGCCGTGGTCGTCGTTTTCGTCGTCGTTTTCGATTTCCTCGCTGTATGTCGTCTTCCTCTTTTCGGAGCGAGCGAGGGGGGTCGGGGGGGGGGGGACGAGGTGGGGGTACGAGGGAAAGGAAGCGATGGAGGGGGGAGGGGGAGCTAAAGAGGACACGCTGTTCTTTTTCGACATCTTCGGAATGGGAAGAGGTTGTTTTCCAGTGAGTGGTGTGGTGATGGTGTGTTGTGCTATAGCTATACCAGTACTTTATTTTTTATATACCAAGTATTAACCCTGGCGATACTGGTGAGTGCGGGGTGGTTTGGATATCTGTTTTCTTGCTGTATGGGTTTTTGGAGTTCGGTTTCCGGTGGGGGGCGAGGGGGGGGGGGGGGGGGGGTGACCACAGCTAGAGTACTCGTACTCGTACTCTAATTTTTTTTCCGAGAAGGTTGTCCCAAAAAAAGGAGTTGCAGTTCTCGGGTTGTGGTGTGCGTTTTTTTTTTTATTATGGTTTCGTGTGCCCGTTGCGCGTTGCGAGGTAGATAGATAATAGGACGTTTTGCTTGGTGCACTATATGCCAGGTATGCCCGCTCGTCGACTTTTTTCTTGTAGAGTTCGCGGAAGGTGGGGGGGGGGTAGGTTAGGTAGGTGTATTTTTTCTTTTTCGTCTTTTGCCGGAAATTTGTCTTTTTTTTGCTTGCTTTTGCGTCGATCATCGGTTGGTCTTGATGCCGGGGCGGGGGGGGGGTTGCTGGCGGGGGGGGGGGGGGAGGGGGGGGGTCGATTGGAACGTTTCCTGAGTTTTGAGACCATCCATTCGATCATATAGTGGAGAAAAATACCTTTTGGGCTGTAGGGTATGTATATAGCTTATATGTAGGCTCAATGAGGCCTTTACGTCTATACTACCTACAGCAGAAGTACGAGTACCTGGTATGATTCTTCTTTTTCCAAAGCCACCTCTTTTCCTTGGACAGAGTATACAGTACACAGTACGTGCGGAAAAAAAAACCTTTTGCATACCGTAAGTTCTCGCACAAGTTTAGTCAAGTGCAGCAGCAGCAGCTCCACACAGTAGTTTTCAATAGAGTAAAAGTGAGAGCGCGCGACGTGGCGTGGTCGTGGTCGCGAGAAGTATGCGTGATGGTGTGTCCGTGCTCGCGCGGTCTTAAGGAGTCAATCAGTCCATGGCCAGTCAATCAGCCCATGGCCCGGGGGTGGGGGGGGGGGGGGGCGAGGAAGTGTGACTTGTGGGTGTTGGGGTTGCATGATTCGTTTGTTTATTCGTTTGTGCATTCTGGGGGGAGTTGAATGTGGGAATCGGAGGCCATTAATTACGGCCTTCTCCCTCAGAGTCGCTGTTTTAGATCTATCAAAAAAGTATGATATTTCCCAATAGCGTTTGATAGGATAGGACGAGCATAATGTCCGGGTGGGGTGGCTCTCTCTGCCGAGCGAAGAAAAATTGGAACTGGTTTACGAAAAAAGTACACCGTACAAGTTTTTTGCGTAGTTGTTTGTCAATATTACGGCGGAGATGTCTTCCCGCTGTAGCTGTAACCAAGCAAGTATAATACTTCGTAGACTGACTCCCTTCGACGGCGTGCAGTTGTCGGGTATGGTATGCACCAGCCGAGCCGGGGGGAGTGAGTCGGGATCGCTTCGACGATCAATCAGGACCAACACCAGTTGCAACATTTTGTGAGCGGAGGGGGGGTCTCTCCCTTGTGTGCTCCCTTGTGTGCCGGTCTGGTCGTTTTTTTTGCGGTTGTTTTCGATTTTTTGGGCTGCTCCACTGACCTTCTCTGTACCTGACTAACCCCTCCCCCGACACCGTGGGTGTCGAGGAACCCCCCCCCCCGACACGAAGGGGGGGTGGAGGCGGGCTGTGATTTCAGGCTGAGGAAGGGGAGGGGAGGGGGGGTCTTTGCATGCTTTTGGCTGTAGGTTGGTGGTCGTTGTGCAAAGACCGCGGCGCAGGAGTATTTTTCTGTTTTCGCTGTAGGTCCTAAGGTTGGGGCTGATTTTTCGTTGCTTTTCCCGTCCGCTCCACCCGCCTTGGCGGAGGAGGGGAGTCAGCAGATCGGGCGCGCTTGTTGGAAGAGGTTGAAAAAAAAAAATGAAACCGATAACTAATGAAAGAAAAAAGCAAATAAATGCTTTTCTTTTGCAAATGCTTGCTTTTTCGTGGAGATATGTTTTGGAGACTCTGAAAAGGTTTCACTTCACATCTCGTCGGCGATGGCTGGCCGATGGCCCCTCGTCGACTGACTACTATACTACTCTACCGCCTTGACTTCTGTTTTCTTTTGGAAGATGTGTTGGAGACTCTTGATAGTTTTCACATTTTACGGGCGATGGCTAGCCGATGATAGCCCCTCGCCCCCCCTCGCCGATTTACGTATCGTTCCTCGTTTCTGACACAGACGCCCTGATGCTGTTTGAATGTACTGTTAGTTTGTGACCGTTTCGAATTGCCACTCGTCATATCGTTTCCAACCCGCCTTTCTTTCTGGCTGCCTGCCTGCCTCGACGTTCGGGGGCGTTTTGAAAAATGTGTCGGGGACTGTCGAAAATTTTCACATTTCACTGGCGATGGCTGGCCGATGATGGACCTTCGACCCTTGCCCCTCGCCGACTTGCGTGTCGTTTCTCGTTTCCGACAGACACCCTGATGCTGCTTGAATGCAGTGTTCGGCTGTGAGCATTTCGGATTGCCGCTCGTTAAACCGTTTCCAACCCGTTTTCCCTTCTTTTTTAAAAAATTACTGTTATTTCTTTTTTTTAAAATCACTGCACAAAATATGTTTGCTGCTGAACGTACATGTGTAGTACGAGGCCATGATGCTTTAATGGGTGCGGCGGGTCTCGCGACAAGCACCTCGCCTTCTTCGCCTTCAGATTGCCTCATTAGTCTGGCGGTCCCGCGACAAGCACCTCGCCTTCGCCTTCAGATTGCCTCATTCGTCGGTCGCATGCTGTGTCGTTCCAACACGCCTCCTTTCTTTTCATCAAAACGACTATTTGACACAACGAGTTGATTTGACTTTCGGAACGCGCAAAAAACGGGCACAGCCGGAAGGAAGACCTGCTCCCGCTCCCGCACCAGCACCCGCTCCCGCCCCCGCTCCCGCTCCCGCCCCCGCTCCCGCTCCCGCTCCCGCCCCTTTCCCCCTCTCGACAGGACAGGTCGCGCGGTACCGCACGTCCACATAACGAGCCCTACTGCTAAACATTTATATATATATCACCACTGCGACCAATCGTATTATCAATCTGTCTGCCTTGTCTGTCTGCAAAATCGCATCGTACTGGATGCCAACCAAACACTAGGATGCCAACCAAACACCAGGGTAAGTCGAGACAACGAACCCTACAGACGCAAGGGCATCATCACTCGACTCATACTGCAACTCTCTGTCCGTCTTGCCTGTGGGTCTTCCTACAAGATCGTACCGGGTGCCACATTGTGTCTCTTCTCTCCTCGCGCCCCCCCCCCCCCGCCCTCGGCGCGCGCGTAGGCGGGCGCACACGCTCAAGCACACGCGCTGTTGCTTGAGCGCTACCAACACACTGAAAACACGGCCGGCTAAGAGAAAAACGCCACCATCACTCTGAACACCGCGCGTGGGCGGGCGCACACGCTCAAGCACACGCGCTGTTGCTTGAGCGCTACCAACACACTGAAAACACGGCCGGCTAAGAGAAAAACGCCACCATCACTCTGAACACCGCGGACAAAGAGAAAGCCCTTGCCTGCTGCGTGTACACATATCCTGTGAAAACCTAGAAAACGGTTAAATCGACACACGACGCGTATGAAAATACGTGGAAGTGTGGTGAGCTAAAGCTTTATTTTTCCCCATCCGCCGGAGGATAAAAAAAAAAAAAAAACTACGAACAACAAACTACCTCGCCGAACTAACGTTACTACGAGCACGTAATAAAAATAGACATATATATACTGTACGAGACAACAGTGGTATTAAAAGTGCTCTCCGGCCGCGCAACACAGGCAGTAAAAAGCGGTCTTCACACCGCTCCGCCGGGATTATGGCAATCCTCCGATCCCACTCTACATAACACCCACGCCCGGCTCCCACGCGTGCTTCAGTTGAACAAAACTAAAAAGAAAAATACTGGAGAAAATGTGAAATCGCCGAACGAACGTTGCTTCGTACATAACACACGTCACACTGTTCGTATTCCTTTGCGTCTGGCATTGCAAGGCCAAACAAATCACCTCGCTGTATTTGCAATGTGCATCTCTGTCTTGTGGTTTTATGACTGCAGAGCTCCTCTCTCTAGGAGGAGGCATCGGCATGGACACTGCTTGCGCTGGCTGGGTGGAAACTATATGGGGAGACATATCAATTTAACGCGAAGAACACACACATACGTACTGGTAACAGCTCGTACCAGCAATGATACGACTTCTTTTTTTTCACACTTCCACTTTCCAGTTTCTGGACAGGCCGTGGTCGTAGGTGTCGCCCCTTCTTCCCCCCGGTTCTTGCCTTCAAATTTCATCACATAGGGTTCAGCAATTTTCACTGCTCGTCGATTTTTTACCGAGTGTTGCTAACTCACGCTCTCGCGCTACGTACAAGACGCTGATTAATATAAAAAAAGTGTTCTACGCCTGTTTCATGAACACACGCAGTAAGTAGAAAGTGGTCCATTTTCCGGCCCTACGGACTTATGCCGGTCCTCCGATACCACTCCTCCTCGGACATAACCTCTACCCCCAGCTCCCTAGCCTGCTCCAGCTTCCCCCCGGGGTTCAGCCCCACCACCACCACATCCGTACGTCGCGAAATCGAACCGGTCACGCGAGCCCCCAAATCGCGCGCGGCAGCTTGCGTTTCCGCCCGCTTCATCCTGCAAGGTGGTGGGTGGGGTTGGTAGGGGTGCCAGCGGAAGGGGACAAAGCAAGGAGTAACGTGGGTGAGGGACACATGGGAGGAAGGGGGGGGTAGGGGGCGGCAACAAGGTCCACTCATGCCCAGCGAGAACGGATGGTGTGGGATGGTGGGGTGGGGTGGGGTGGGGTGGGGTGGGGTGGGGTGGGGTGAGGTGGGGTGGGGTGGGATGGAGTGGAGTGGGCGGGGGGGGGGTGGGGTGCGGTGGGGTGGGGTGGGGTGGGGTAGGGTGGGGTGGGGTGGGGTGGGGTTGGGTGGGGTGGGGTGGGGTGGGGTGGGGTGGGGTGGGGTGGGATGGAGTGGAGTGGGGTGGGGGGGGATGGGGGGGGTCCCAACCAGCCTGCGCTGCGTATTGGGGGTGGGTGGCATATACCGCTGCCGTCCCGCTACACGGCGGAACCCAGGCTGGCACGGAAACAGAAGACGAAAGAACCCAACCAAAGCGTTCTCCACTCAATTGCCCACCAACCAACCTTCTTCCGCGGACAGCCTAAATGACGTACCAGGTACCAGGTATGACACTACTATGGCTTCCTAGATCTTTGGGTATGGCAGCTCAAAACTCGAAACGGGTCAAACACCAAAACCAAAACACACACAGACGGCCCTTCAAAAAACAAAATAAACAAGCAGGCAACCAGCCTCCCTCCAATAACCTATCCCTCGCGCATCCATCCATCCATCACCCATACGCATCATACCTCGTCAAGCTCCCAGTAAACACCACCGTCTTCCCCTCGACCCAAGAAGGACTCCCCCCCCCCTCCCTCGGACTGATCTCCGTCTCCACCTCGCCATCCCCATCACCAACACCAACACCACCCCCGGTGGCGGGCTGCAGACGCCTCTGCCGCCGTCGCCGCCCTGGGGGGACAGCGGCAAATCGCACCTCAGAAGCGAGAGCCTCGACCACCTCGCGGTTACCGCTTTCGGCGCGCGCGAAGTTCAGAAGCGAGGTTATAACGGCCGGGCCCACACCCTGGACGTTTCTGAATGCCTCAAGGGATGCTTCCAACACCGCGGCGGCGGCGTCGGTGGTGTTCGCGCGGTCGGTAGCTGTGCTGTCGGTGGTTGTTGTGTTGGTAGTTGTGCTGTCCGTGCCAGTTGTGCCGTCGGCGGTCGTTGAGCTGGCGGCAGGGACGGGCGTGATGGCAGCAATGCCTCGAAGTTCGTCATGGGCTTGTTCAACAGACCCCAGAGCTTCCGACGCGTCCGAAGCCCTGGAGAGGAGAGGGGGGAGAGAGATACGGAGACAGAGAGAGAGAGAGCAGCGATGAGAGAGGAGTCATCCCGCGATAGGGTTTCACTTGGTGGGTCAAACGTCGAACGTTTCTGACATTCTGACTGGTCGAGCTCCCCAAGCGTGTAACTATAGGTTTGGTTAGCACGACGATTTTTTGAAGATGGTTGTTTCAGGGCTGAGCTCCCCAAGCGTGTAACTATGGGTTTGGTTAGCACGACGATTTTTTGAAGATGGTTGTTTCAGGGCTAGCGCATGGAGTCTTTTGTTCAGGTGAGCACGAACGAATGTCTTCAAAGTCATGCTTGGGGTGATGATGGTCATGGTGACGGTGAGATGCATTGAGCGCCTCGTGTTAGGACCTCGGAACATTCTTAGAACCTGCTGCGCACCTAGCGTGGAATGGCTCAGAGATGCGCTATCTTGGAGGGCGGGAAGGGGGGTGGAGAGGCATTTCCGCCACATGCACGAGACAAGGAAGCCCGAGAGAGAACGAAAAAATACTTCGTTTTGCTAATCTTGATCTCACACTTGAAAGCATATTTATCGAAAAGCGGGACAGGCTCAACGTCCTGACCGAGAAAAAAAAAAACAAGAACTGAAGCCACACAGAAACAAATACCCGGTATGATACCAGGTGCACCAGAACACAAACACGCACGCCCACGTACACATACACGGCCAGCCCATCGTTGGAGGAAAGGATAGGTACATGCGACCAAGAATCAACACCTTCTCTCCGACCGCCTTTTCCGCAGGAAAACCGCGCACCATAGACCACGGTTGATCGTCACCGTTGCCTTGCCTCCTTAAACCCTTTTTCGGTACCGCAAAAAACAAACCACACCGATTTCCAAGGCATTTATCCCCAAGAAAAAAAAACGTGGGTACTGTATGCACTAAGAGGGCTAATATCGGGCAACGTATATATTTTATAGTTTCCGCGCACAGACTGACTAAAATCATCCTGTTGACCCTGATAGCTACACTGTAGTTGTAAGGGGAGTCGCCGACCTATATCCTTAATGAGGACACACAACTCGTAATGCGCGCGATCGGAGTATCACACACAGCTTGCAAAGATGAGTTTCGACGAAATCTTCGATCTCACAGCTGGAGTGTATTTTCATTTTTTATAATATATAACGGCAACACCCCTAACCGCGGAACTACTGCTTATCGTGAGCGACCATGCACGCGTGCTCAACATGATAAAATACCCCCCCGCTCACGCCCCTCCCGGTATTTTTTTTGGTAGCTCTCGGGGTTGTAATCGGAGCCATCCTGAAACGAGACTAGGCCTCGCGCGAGCGACCTTAGACACGGTGCTGTCAACATTTTACCCGCCTTTTTTCCAGTAGCAGTTGGTTTTAGCCTTGTACTTACTACTGCAGAAATGATCCCACTCCATTTTCAAGCAGTTTGCTCCGAAATCGAGGTTGGTGTTCTACACGGCGTACCAATATATGAAAGTGTGCATATGACACGTCTCCTGAGATGGATTTCAGAGCCGACTTTTTTTTTTTTCTCCAAAAAACACCAGGAGCGGGGGGGGGGGGGGGGGGGGGGGGGAATCAACAAAAAGTGGCGCCTTTCGGAACACCTCGTCGAGATCGTTCCATACACGGGTCGGGTCGCTCGGCGTTTTTTGCACTCGACCGGTCGTCAAGGAAATCGGCCAGTGATATTTATTCGTGGGGGTGAGGTATACACCGTCATGCGTCGAAGTGTACGGTACCGGGGTTACCAAGCAAAACAAAAAAACATCAGCGTCTGTGAGATCGATTTTTGGAAACTCATACCTGGTAATTGCAAGCTGCGTGAAATAACACTTCGGTTTCGCGTACTGCAGCATAGCAGCACAGTGGGGGGCGGAGGGCTCCCAACAGTGCGGGTAGAATAGCGTCACTTCTCTCTACAGTATCGGTCAAATCGCTTGGCACGAGTTGAACTCTATACAGTATAGATCTATCTTAAGCAATCCTAGACCCAATGGTGCCGGTGCCCTAATAAGTGCCGGTATATTGGTTTAACACATACCGGCACTTCGTATTAAGAGCCCCCATACTGCATTATGTTGATTGTAGCCCTCGTTACCCGTACGAAGCCCTCTCTACATCACTTCTATCTCGAAACAAAAACGATGCACAAAAAACTTGTCCAAACGCCAGCAAGATAGATAAAACAGTAGGGCTGCGAGTCGGCAGGGTTTCACGGCTAAGAACTAATCGGTAGGTACCGTTACCCAACTAAGTGAATTTAGTCGCCAAGTCGGCTGGTGAAACGAGCTGATGGTCACCCGACTTGCCGACTTAAGTCAGTAGAGGGAAGAGAGCCAAATTAGCACCCCCCCCCCCCCCGGCCAAGCGGGCCCCGTCAAAAAAAGGAAAACGCACTCCGCATTTAACAATCCTTCCTATGAGTATGGAAACCCAATAAGTCGGAGAGGCGGCACCTCCGGAAACCTACTACAGCAACTATTAGTCTGAATAGAAACTAGTTGGTGACTTAAGTCGTGCCAACACAGAGCTCTATAAAATAGACCATAGCGGTCGCTAGGACCTCCCAAAGGACATTTTAAGCAGCGGTCAACTGGTGTGCCTTGATGGATCGGCCCGCGGCGGCAGCGGCGGCGGCGGTCGTACACTCCACTGCGGCGTCAGCGATCTCGAACCCGGGGTCTCCATATTTTGGCTAGGCGTGATATGTTGGCTATAGTGATTATGGCTTGGTGCCGGTAGGCAAGGTCGCCCGCTTCTCAGCATGCCATGCATGGATTCGAGGCTCAACCCTATAATGAAACTGGTATGCTTCGAAGTGTAAGATCAGCCGTCGACGCATAGTGAACTAAGTGAGGATTTAGGGGCTATTTTCGATCGGATCCCCCGCGATAAAAACGTCGTCACATCTTGGTATTTAACGCCTGTACAGCTGGAAACCCATTTTCGGGACAAAATTACTTGGAATTACTATAGGAAGGGGTTTTAGTGATCCTAAGGGGTTAATAGCGGGTATGCATAGCGATGCTTGGCATTGGGTAGCGTTTTACTTCGAAGTATGCAAGTCGTGGCGAGGATACATATACTACAACATACGTCCCCCCCCGCCTCCCCAACGCCCCTTCCTTCCCCACCACCCGCACCATCGCCGAGACGTAGCACCACGCGTATAGCAAATCCCTACATCTATGCGACATAAAGCTGTTGGAAATCCCTACCCCCCCCCACCCCCCACCCCTTCGAACACTTCGACTTCTCCTCACTGGTTGTACGACTTACAGGATATACATGATAAACTGATGCATTCCTTCCACAACCGTCAAGTTTGTTCCCTTAAAGGATTTACAGTTTCCGCGCACAGATTGAGTTGTCCCGCCCGGTGCCCCCCCCGCTCCCTCTTGTTCAAACCCAGGCCCCCACGCCCTTAAAAACTCCGCCCTGACCTCACCGGTTATACGAATTACAGGATACACTTGACAAACTGATGCATTTCCTTCCACAGCTGTCAGATTGTGTCCCCCTCAAAAACGGGTTTAATAATTTCCGCGTACAGACTGATTAGCATCACCCTGTTGACCCTGGTACAAACTACACTGTAGCTCCAAGGGGAGTCGCGGACCTATATCCTTAATTTAATGAGGACACACACCCAGTAATACGAGCGATCGGAGTATCACACACAGCTTGCAAAGATGAGTTTCGACGAAAAACCTTCTTCGATCTCACACCTGGAGTGTATTTTCATTTTTTATAATACATCTGGTACCATACCAGGTACAATATCTGGCATGCAGTTATGTTCGTCATTATGATAACAGCAGTAGGGGTACCCCCAGTAAGGCCGTGGTGTGCCAGAGCAACGCGACCGCCTCATAGAGGAAAGCCGCCTTTGTCATTCATTGCACGTAATGAGTGCAACTCCCCGGTCTTGCCAAGCAATTCTGACCGCCTTGTATGGGGATACCGCCTTATGAGGAACCACTACTGCGCTGACACTTTTTCTGGGCCGGAACAGGCTCCAAGGTTCTCGACGTTCCTAGAGCAGTCCTTGGCAAGGGGTCGGCCCTGATATCAATATGCTGACGAAGCTGGTGGGATTTAATGAAGCTCAAAAGTATATATATACTTCAAAGTATATTTATAATATAATAGCAGGGCTTCTCACGAGTCAGGTCACTTTTCGCGGGGTCGGGTATGGTCAGCGTGACCCGACCCGACCCGTGAGAGCCAAAAAAAAATCCTGACTCGACCCGTGACATTTCGAGCACCTCTTGACCCGACTTGGCTCCACCTACGATAACATGAAAACCTTTCATGACCCGACCCGCTGATCGGATTTTGACCCGTGAAGAGCCCTCTGATATATAGTTTATATTGGTTACGCAGCACTATCCACTATTAATAGAATTTCTAGTCACTAGTGCCGCATAATAGTGTTATTCATTGACTGAGTGCTAGTGTATTAGTGGATAGTGCTATTAGTTTAAAACCTACAGTAGAGTAGACACTCGCATTTGCTCGTTGTGAATGGTGACGCACCTCGTGAGCGCCACCCAGAAAGCCTGGAAATCTCCATCGAACTCCTCAGCGATAATTTCGGCCATGCGCGCGCCCACAAGCTGCACGCCGAGGGAAAAAATGAATCTTTCTCGATGCGAACAAAGCAACAGCAGCAACAAAAAATGACGGGCGTAAGCACGAAAAAAACACAGCAGCAAGTTAAAAAATACCCCAACATCCCCACGCTTTTTTATTTCCTGATGGCGGTATTATTACATTCCATTTCTATTTGAGCCTGTCTTGTGACTACGGAATAAAAAAAACGAAGAAAACAGCAATAACAGCAACAACAACATCAACCACAACAACAACAACAGCAACAACAACAACAACCACAACAACCACAACAACAACAACAAGCTCACTTCCACTCCCCCTCACACAATTTTTTGGTCCTCGCTTTATTTTATTTTGTCCCACCAGAAGGGTTGATCCCCCGCCCCCCTCTATTACATTCGTAGCTGGTATTGCAAGACACACAAGTGTTGGAAGTGTCTCTATTAGGAGTACGAAAGGAACGGTGCTCCGTCTCGAAAAGGATGCATGGTCAACGGTCAAATGACGAAGGTCACATGACTAAGGCAAACAACAAATGAGTACCCTCCCCCCCCCCCCTCTCCAGAACCTACCAGTACGCCAAAAAACCCGCTCACCGACCGAGAGTGACGTCCTTGGCCTTGTCCACAGCGTCCAGCACATTGCGAGCTGACAGCTTTCCCCACCCTTCCCTCTCTTCAAGGGTCGACTCCGCCTCCGCCTTTTTCGCTCGCCCTCGCGTCTTCTTCTCTCCCTTGTTCCCTCCTGCCCCTCCCTCTCCTTCCCCCGCCCCCACTTCTCCTGCTGTTGCCTCTGCTCCCTGTGTTCCCCCTACTGATCCCCCTCCTGCTTCCTTTTCTCCTCCTCCGCCTATTGCTGCTGCTACAGGAGCTTGCCCATGAAGGGATTGCGAAGGCGGGCACGACAGAGTATCATCCCCGGCCGCCAAAAGCCTTCCACATTCGCCGTCTTCGGTTTTTTTGAGCACTTTAGTCCGAGATCGGAGTCGAAGAATGTCAACGGGGCCCCGAACGATTCCGGCTTCGTACAGCTCGTTCAGTCTGGAACGGGGAGGGAGGGGGGAAGGATGGGGGGGGGGGGGGAGGATGGGGGAGGGGCAAGCGAGGGAGGGGTACTCACTTGTTGCTTGCCTTAGTCATTTGACCATTGACCACGCATCCTTTTCGAGACGGAGCAAGGGGAGGAGGAGAGGGGGAGGGAGGGGTACTTATTTGTTGCTTGTCTTAGTGATTCGACCATTGACCACGCATACCTTTCGAGACGGAGCACCGTTCCTACTCCTGATAGAGACACCTCCACCATTTAGGCGCTCATTACGCTTCTTCCATATATTACATAGAAACCGTTTGCTTATCCTGTCCCCGTCCTGTTTCGCCGTCTGCGGCCACCATCTATCTCCTGGGATCGCGATCGTTTTCTCGCTATTCTCTAGTCCACCAAACACTTCCATGTCACATACGTCTATTTTCCTCATCTCCTCTAACGCATCCCGTTCCTCCTTGCATATTTCACATTTTCTCGTTACTCTGAGGTCTACCAAACTCTTCCGTGTCACATACGTCTATTTTCCTCATCTCCTCCTCCAACACATCCCGTTCCTCCTTGCACATTTCATATTTTCCTACCATGTGAATCCTACTCTTTATTGTTGTGCCACACGAGCACACATGTCTAGTCACGTCACGGGGAGGCGGGGGGGGTAAGTTAAGTAGTGGCATCGGTCAGCGGGGGGGGGGGGGGGGGGGGGGGGGGTCTGCGTGTCTTAGGTTTGTATAAACAAAAGCGCGTGGGCTTGCCCGCGTTGGCCCCGCACGCACGATGGGGAGGCTAGAACGGGAGATGGGGATTCATAGGCCTTGACCCATCCAAAGCGCAAAAATGCACCATACTTTAACCCCTAATATTAACAGCCCTAGCTTCCTACGAAAAAAATCGGATTGAAGACATAGCAAGGAGGTATTACTTTTGTTGACCATCACACAACGTTTTTTATCAAGTCGCAAGCATTACCAGCTGGGTTTCGTTCGCACGGACCTCAGCATCGATGTCTAAATTTAATCATTTCTCCGTACGCAACAGGATTGACTCGACATAAAATTTCTCGAAGAAAACAACCCTGATTTCAAAAACGCTTACGTCGACGACAGCGGTTCCATCTTACAGAACGCAGATGCCAAAATTTGGAGTCCGAGCGAGCACTTCCAAACGGTTACGAAAACACCGAATCACTAAAAGTCAGCCTTACAGCCGGGTCAGCTTGAGCTGAAGGGGGGGGGGCGGGCGAGGGGACGCCTGTGTTCGTCGGACAAAAAAGGTGGCACGCATCCTGATTGCATTGGGCCAGGCACTGCAGGCTTGCTGGCTTAACAGACGCTCTCCCTAAACCCCTCTACTTGCAAAACAGCAACCATTGAGACTGCAAACTGCACAAAAAAAAAAACACCACGTATTTCCAAGTGCTTTTTCCTACAAAACCGTGGGTGCAGTTTTAAACGGGCTAAGACAAAAGAAGACAACACAAACAGCAAAAAAAAAAAGTCAGCGGCAGTGTATGCATATGCCCGAAACACCCTAATGATAACTGTCATAGCAAAATCGCAGATTGCGAGGAATGCGGGCAAAAGGTGGCGTGGCAAGGAGCGAGAAACACTCACGCAAACCCATGCGCGAACACCAACACACAAGCACACACAGTAGTTGTTTCTCTGTAGTGCCGGTGCGTGCACTATAGAGGAAATACCTGCACTATTGCTGCCATCGGCACTGTTGGGTACAGTACCGATACAGGTACCACAGTGGGTATCCCGATTTAAGAGCGCCCTGTGACAAGCCGAATCAAGCACTATTAACTACACATTGCTCTTATCTGCAGTGATAAATACATACCTGGTAGCTTTTAGTACACGCGGGACTTGTCGATTTGACCGCTCTTAAGTCCCGAATGCTCTTATCCTGGGTGCTCTTAAATCGGGGTATCCACTGTAGTACAGCAGGGGTCCCCGTTGTGCCAAATGGCTTTACCGGCAGTTTAGCGGGTAGTGGCACTATTCGACCGGCACAATAGCGGGTAGTGGCACTATTAAACCTGCACCATATCGGGTAGTGGCACTATTCACCCGGAACTATAGCGGGTAGTGGCACTATTCAACCGGCACTATAGCGGTTATCGGCACTAGTAAACCGGCACTATAGCGGGACCTCTACGTTGTAGCACATACAGACGCACCTTGAGGCACCCAGCCCCCGGATGTCGAACGCGCCTCTCGACACGAAATGCTTCAGATGCTCCACGGCCTGCGCGGGACAGCTCAGGCCGGCCGGACAACGGGTCACAGCCTTGTCCTGACGTTGGAGCGAGTAGCACCAGAACCAGCGTCAGCGTCAGTGTCAGCAGCAACAATAGCAACAGCAAACATAACGACAACAACAGCGGCAGTAGTAGCGACGACGACGACGACAACAACAACAGCAACAGCAACAGCAACAGCAACAGCAACAGCAGCAACAACAACAACAACAACAACAACAACAACAACAACACCCACCTCCTCCTTGACAACCGGTGTGCCGCACGCAGGACAAGCCGACGGGAACACAAAGCCCCCACTAGCACCACCAGCACCGCCCTCCCCGCTGCATGCTCCAGCCGACCCCGACACGCGGCCAAGCACCTGGGGGATAACATCTCCCGCTCGCCTTATTGATGGCCACGGCAACACATCGCGGCGAGTGGAGGGGGGGAAGGGCACACATTTTCAGGTGCTACACAGTTGTAGTACCGACAATCACGCGTGCTAACGATAGAGGTATACCTTTTTTTGGCGATTATGTTTTTTTTTCTGAATGACTCCTTAACCCAGAATCGTCGACGAAAAAAAGTCACATCATTTGTTGTTTTCCACAACGTGAACATTTTTTCTTGTGTGCCTACAGTAGGCCATGGGGTCTGTTACATCTTTTTTTTTCGCTTTCAGTACACTAATATGAAATGAGTCAACGGGGGTGAGATATCAGAGCTCCTCTAGCCACCTCCATCAAGAGGGAAAATTGGAAATTGGTGCAAACCTACCCTATAAATTGTCCCACACAACCTCGCACACCTGCAACGTCGGGGTGGAGCACGTCGGGTTCTAGCTGGCCAGACAGAAACGGCTTTTGCACCAAGCCGTTCAGTGACTCGCATGAAGGGCGTGGACTGCACGCATCTCAAGAACCGCCAAAATAGTGCAGCGGACTTCGGCACGCTGTGCTCTCGCTATCGCTACCTTGCCACGGGATTTTTGTTTTCTTGGAACGCACACGGCCTGCCGCAAGTGCGAGGCGCTCTCGCCTCATTTACCATTGAATAAAGCTGTTTCAAAACACGTCAGCTGCGAGTTCGATACTTTTAAGGCTCGATACACGTCTCTGCAAGCTGCGTGGTACCCGCCGGCCGCTCGTTCCTACAGATATATTATTCTTTGAAGATATATATATATATATATATGAATCCAGTGGATGTTGCCAGGGTGAATATCAATAACAAATTACCAGGGCTTTTCACGGGTCATGACCCGGCCCGTGGGTAGGGTCAAAATGTAGAAAAAAACATCGCGGATTGAGTCGGGTCGGGTCAGGAGGTGTTCGAAGTTTCACGGGTCGGGTCGGAAGGTCTTCGAATATCGTGGGGTCGGGCCGGATCACCCTGATCCGATCCGGCCCTTTAGAACTGTTCCGAACCGTGAAGCGCCCTGCAAATTATTATCAATAATGATGTTATTAATATAATAGTAACTATAGTAACTGCAGCAACTATAAATATTTCACTTCATCCAAAGGGTGTAAACGACTTATCCTTTTCTTTAGGCTCGGATAGCGTCTCACGTTTTTCGTCCTTGCCCGGTGGCTACGACAGATAGCTCAATAGCTCACACACACCAGGTAAAGTAGCGCCCGCACAAAAAAATACCGCCCAAATAAGGCGGTATCCCGATAGAAGGCGGTGAAAATCGCTTGGCTCGACAGAGAAATCGCACTAACTCATACGCTGTAATGAATAAATAAGGCCGCTTCCCCCAATAAGGCGGTCATAATACTCGAAGAGGCACACCGTTGCCTTACCCGGGGACATGTACTACTCTAATGTACTACTGTACTGTGCGTAGGAACGCCTGTGTTCCCCCTTTTCAACCTGCGACACCCCCGAGATTCAACTTGAAGTCAACCACATCCCGAACGGAAGCCTGTCATACATACATATATATACATATATACATCGTATATTTTTATACGGATGACGGCTTACCTTGCTCTGATGCGACCGCCAGGCCGCACATATGCACGGGTCACGGCTTACCTTACCCTGATGCGATCGCCAGGCCGCACCCCTAGCTCCTCGATCTCTCCGGCGTTGTGCAGCGTCGCTCGCGAAACCGTGACCCCCCCAACCACCACCGGCTCCAGCACGGCCACAGGGGTCAGGGCCCCCGTGCGTCCTACCTGTTTGACAATCGCGTCGACAGCGCGCGAGCGGTGAACAATTATGTGGCGATGTGGCGGCGGCAGCGGCGGAGGCGGTAGTGGCGGGGGGGGGGGGCGGGCGTACTTATTTGCTGCTTGTCTTAGTCATTGGGCCATTGATCAAGCACCCCTTTCGAGACGGAGCACCGCTCCTACTCCGAACGGAGACACCTCCCAACATTTCGGCGCTTAGTACGTGTCTTCCATATACCCTCGTTTTACAAATATATACAGTATATTTACCGTGTGTCGTATCTCTTCGGCCGTCTGTGGCCATCTATGTCCTAGGATTTGCCATCGTTTTTTCGCTGCAATCGTATGTACCAATTTCTCCATGTCACATCCGTCTACTTTCCTCATTTCTTCCTCTATTAGTAGCACATTCCGTTCCCCCTTGTACAGTTCATGTCCTCTCACCATGTGAGTTCTACTCTCGTCTGCGTTACCAAAAGGATAGCTCTGTGCGGTGTTTTCCTTCTCTACCCGACGACTGGTATACCGCTTTTCTTCTTTCTGGTAGGTCCAGGTCCCCTACACGAAAACGCAGTTTCACCTTTTTCTCCTAGTCCATTGCGCCGTGCAAACACGTTTGCTCTCCTATCTCTTCATTCAACTCCCCGTATATCTCTAATGTGTTCACCTTCTTTCTTAGCGCAAGCCTTTCCGTTACTTTTATCCTTTCTCTTATATCTGTCTTGTACCCCCAAAGCTATCCGTGGAGAGAGATAGCACCTCTTTTTCGTTTCGTCTTAGGTTCTTCCATACTTTTTCGACGACGCAATCCCACCTTATTCCAGCTCGCCCTCTTTTTCTCCCATATAGCCCTATCAGCTATTGCTGGCAACCTCTTTTTCAGCACGTTCCTTACATTACATTGCCGTTTCAACTTTCTCACGTCTCTATTTGTTTTACGCGGGTACACTCCTAGTTCTGCTCCTAGTACCTAATGGATGGGCGGATGGGGGCATACAACTATATGGGGGGAAATGCAACTACAGCACCAGTCTATGCGCGATCGGTCGATACAATAGCAACGTTTTACCATAAACCCAAACGTTCGCTAAGCCGGTAGAGTCACCACCTGTCGACTGAACACGGCCTCCGTTCGTACCGCAGGTGTATAAGAGTATACACGCCACGGCAAGCTGAGCCAAGCCAAGCCAAGCCAAGCCAAGCCAAGCCAAGCCAAGCCAAGCCAAGCCAAGCCAAGCCAGAACCAAAGCCAAAGCCAAAGCCAAAGCCAAAGCCAAGCCATGCCAAGCCAAGCCAAGCCAAGCCAAGCCAAAACCAAAGCCAAAGCCAAAGCCAAGCCCAGCCCAGCCCAGCCCAGTCCAGCCAAGCCAAGCCAAGCCAAACTAAGCGAAGCCAAGCCCAGTCCAGCCCAGCCAAGCCCAGTCAAACCAAGACAAACCAAGCCAACGAAAACCACCTCCTACCCCTATCCCACCCCTCGTAGGCACTGTGAAAAAGCACGCAGCGCTTGCTAGCTTGGTACGATACCTGGATGACGATGTCCGACAGCACCGTCTCCCCCTCTTCTGCGCTGAACTTGTGCGCCACCGCCCATCGGGGGGCACGGGTACCGGCGCCCAGCCGCTCCTAAAACAAAACAACAGCAACAAAGAGTATTCGAAGTAGGTGGCAGTTAGGAGGAATAGCAAGCGCGTGAACGACCTCTCCGCGCGCCTCGCGTTTCAGGAATTGAGCGTCAGGATAGGGCTGTGGCAAGACAAGGCAAGACAAGACAAGACAAGACAAGACATAGCTCCTATTCTGAAAAATAAAGGTTTTAAAACACGTCAAACGCGTCAGCCTTGAGTTCGATAAATTCAGGGTCGATACTCATCTTTGCAAGCTGCGCGATACATCTGCCGCTCGTTTGTTCTACTGCGGATATTGTCAGGGTAAATATCAACAGCAAATAGCATTAACACCATTTTGCGAATTCATTACGCGGTCTAAAAAATTACGATGACCCCCCCCCCCCCGCCTCACCGGTCACAAGACTATATGTAAAAAGCTGGTGCGTTCCACAGCCGTCACAATTTGCCCCTCAAAACGGGTTTCGTAGTTTCCGTGCGCAGATCGATGAATGTCTTTGCATCACCCTGTTGACCCTGGTATATACTAGCTGGCACTGAGGGGAGTCGCCGACCTACATGCTTCATGAGGACACGCACACACCACCGTAACAGTTGCGATCGGAGTATCACACACAGCTTGCAAATATGAGTTTCGACGAAATCCTGTCTTCGATCGCACGGCTGTATGTGGTGTATTTTTTGTTGTTTTTCAAATAAAAAAGGGACAACAAAAGTAAATAAACCATTGCACAACGCAAATGCAACACCACCCGAACCCAACCCAACCCGACATGCAACCAAAACCAAAACCAAAACCAAGCGATCGCAAAATCACACACAGCTTGCAAAGACGAGTTTCGACGGAATCCTCGATCGCACAGCTGTACATAGTATATTTTTCGATAAAAAACACACCCACACAGCAAAAGCCAACGAACCACAACACAACACTACCCAATCCCAACACACCACAACACAACACGCAACCCAAACCCAAACCAAAATATCAAACTCAACCCCGACCTAACCCAATGAAACGCTCAGCAAGATAAAACAAAACACGCAACACCACGCCATCACGAAAGTAACAAATCCCAAAATCATCGAGGCCATGCGTTCTCCTTGCTGCATCAGCCCTTCTACTGCAGAAAAAAATAATACGCTACAAGGTAATTTCAAGTGCTTGCTCCCCAAACCAATGAAGTTGCTCGTTCTCCTTGTGCTACACTGTTAGCCACCGCACCTGCAGGGCAAGGCTGTCAAGTTTGTACACCACCCCGTCCACGGAATACCCCAAGGAAGCCCGGTCTGTAACGACCCTTCGATGGAAAGCAATGAGCTCTTCTGCAGACGTGGTGGGGGGCAATCGGGGCCTCGCCACCTCGAACCCCCAGCTCTCCAGCGCTGTCAGCAAGGACTCCTGAAAAAAAAACACAAGAACGTCAGAGGAGATGCCAAACGAAAAAAAAGCTGGATACAATAAATACAAATATTTTTATTGTCCATCCCACAACGCGCAGGGAGAGTTAGTGTCAACAATCCAAAACATGACGGAAAAACAACCAAAAAATCAAGGCCACCCATAAACACCATGGGTAAGGCAAGCACCAGGTCGGCCGCAACCAACAGACAAGCCCCATGCTCAAAACAGATGGTGCGAGAGGTGCCCCGTTTCTGCTTCTTTTTTTTTTCCCCTGCAAGGTTCCTCACACGGGGAATCCTAAATTTTTCCTTCCAAGGCAAAAAAAAAACGATTTTGAGTAAATGAAAGTGCTTTTGTGATGAACAAAGCCTGTGGCCTAGGCATACAAAGAAGAAAAAACGCAACGATTTCGGGTTAAGAAGCCCCGTTCTGAAAAAAAAAACAACATCGCCAAAAAGCGGTATACCTCCACCGTAGCACGCGCCTCAAACAGAGTTCGTCTTCGATGTCGCACATTATTGGACAGCAGGTGTTAAAACAATACTCGGGGGGCTTTGAAGGGGAAACAACACGAACACAAATAATGATGGTGACGATGAAAGCGTCAGCCACATGAAGGAAACGCGGGCTACTGGATGAGGTGCTGTCAGGTTTGGTGTCCGAGCCGACGGTGCAGGGCGTTGTTTACTACCTGGTAAGACGTTTCCCGTACCGCCTACGCGTTCATACTGAAACTGAATGAAGATGGTTGGCTAGACCACGCTGGTTTTGTTTTATCATGTAAGTATGTTTATAGCTGCCCCCCGAAAACGTGAATAAATGCCATGCCTCAAATTAACTTGAATGGTCTGAAAATCACCTGGGTACCAAACACAGTCGCCAAGGCGTCAGCCGAGGCGCCTAACCCCCCCGCCCCTCCCCCCCCCCGCGCCTCCTCACTCTCCACCCCCCCCTCGCCCGCCGCCGCTACCGCTGCCCCATACGCGAAGAAGCGAAGGCCGCGCCGGCGCGACACGTCGGCGTCCAGCTGGCGCAAGCTCCCCGCGGCGGCGTTCCGCGCGCTGGCGAACGCCGGCAAACTCTCTTCCACCCTCTCCTTGTTGAGCCTCTCGAACGCCTCGTCAGGCATGTAAACCTCCCCTCGCACTTCTAGGCGGGGTGGTACCCCCGCGCTCCCCCCCCCCTCCACCCCCATCGCCTCCCCCACTCTACCCGCTGCCATCACCCCCTCGGCAGCTGCCGCTGCCGCTGATGATGTTGCCGCTGCCACGGTCGGAGGGGGGACGGGAAGGAGGTGGTGAGGCAAGACGGACGCACCGAGGGCGAGCGCGTTCTGGGTGACGTCCTCGCCGCGCAAGCCGTCCCCTCTCGTGGCCGCTCTTACCAGACGGCCGTTCTCATACAGAAGGGCGCACGTTAGCCCGTCGATCTTCGGCTCCGCCACGAAAAACAACTGCTCGTGCCGCTCCTGCTGCTCCCGCTGCTGCTGCTCCTGCCGCTCCTGCTGCTGCTGCTGCTGCTGCTGCTGCTTCTCCTGCGCTTCCTGCCTTTGTTTGTGTTTTGTTACTGCCGCCACCCCTTCTTCCCGGAGTTGTTCCTTTCCTGCAGGTGGTGGCGGTGGTGGCGGCGGGAGGGAGGGGACAAAGGCCGCGTGTTCGCCGAGCGTGGCCACGTCCACCGCCCTTCTGACTTTGTCCACAAACTCCCCCGCTTTCTCTTCCGAGAACACATTGTCCAGAGAATGCAGCGGCCGCAGGTGCCGCACGTAGGGCAAGCGCACGCGCGCGGCCACGGCCACCTTCGTAGTTGCCCCTTCCCCCCCACCTCCCCCTTCCACCTTTCCCATCCCCTCCTCCTTGCTCCCCATCGCCACACACTCAACGTCATCACCGGGAACGGCGGCAGCGGTATCGGCCGCCGAGGCTCCCACGCGTAAGTTGGGGGAGTCGGTTCTTACTTGAGACGGGAAGGCGTTTTCGATCAAGTCGTTCCTTAGGCGCAGGGCGTCGTATTCCGCGTCGGTAACGGAAGGCAGATCGTCCTGCGTACGCGATATGTAAAATATGGCGGATTATGGGGGTACGGGGGGGAGGGGGGGGGGGGGGGGCGAATTGAGGAATTGAGGTAGGGCGGGAGCAGAGAAAGATCCCCGTTAGGTGGTGGTGGGGGGTGGTGGTGGGGAGGGGTAGTGGCTTGAGTTTGGACGGGGGCAGAGAGGCGCACTGAAGGGCGGCGGCGGGGGGTGCGCTCCTTCAGTCCTTCAAACAGTATATTTCAGCGATAATGCGTTACATACGCTACTGGTGCAGGTCTCTCAGCCACGAAGGGCGATCTCGCAGTAACCGCCTGCACCGCCGACCGGCATAGCCTCTTGAACACGGCACCCTCAACTCTGACAGTACGGACTGGCTGTACTGTTGTAGAGGCATCCTATGCTACGGTACGGCAGAGGGTAGAGGTGCACTGTTTGTTTTTTCTGGCGCTTCCCGTTTCAGGAGCTCTATGCCTCTCTCATAAAGTAATTGGGGCAAAAATAAAAAGCGCTATCATACCCGATGAGCAATCCAATGACCGAGGCATATCCAACGAAAAAGATGAGCAACAAAAAAAAGGTGGAAATTCCGACGGTTTTGGGTCATAACGCCTTTACCACTGGAAACCCGTTTTGGGGGAAAATTGCTTGGAAGTAGTATAGGGAGGGATTTTAGGGCTCTAAAGGGGCTAAGGAGCACCGTCATTCAGAAACAGTTTCAGCCCAAAAGTGTCGCTACCTCGATCGTAGCACGCGTCTGAAAAAATCCGCTGTGGGGCTTTACAGGGGGGGAAAAAAAAAATGTCGAAAAAGTCGACACTTACGGCGTTGGCCGTACCAAAGCAAAACCCCGGCTGCGAGGGTCTGGGTTTCATAGATGGAGTACCCGAACTTCAACGCACGGAGTTGCAGAAACACCCGGGCTGAATGATACTGCTTTTGACGGTGCGCTTACACGACAGAGGACCACACCTGGCATTTTTTTTTGTCGCCATGTCTGGGCCTCAAAGGTGCTACTACTACGGATAGCCCAAAACGAACACCAACAAGGAACACAAACGGCAAAAAAATAAAACCGAACGGGCTGGCTGGCAGGCAGGCAGGCAGGCAGGCAGGCAGAGTGAAAATTGCACCTGGAACGCGCGAACAAAAGAGTGGAACGCACGAGCAAAATAAACAGTTGGGTCGTATGCTCGATCGCTCTCTTTCTCTCAAGCGTTCTCCTGACGCGTGTTGCTTACGCTAGGGGTAGCGTGGCACCTAACTTTTGCTGAGGCAGGCCTCACTTGAGGATCTCTATACCTCACCCAACAAGTGACCGGAAGAAAAGGCGTAACGCTATCCCGATACGAAACCCCATGAGCTATGTAGTGAATCTAACAAAAAAATACGGTACCCTTTTACACCGAGCCCACAGACACCGCGTAGCTCCTCAGTTGAGAGACCCCGCCTGTGAGAAGCTTTGGGGGGCTAAAAAAAAAGTGCACCCCCTTTATGTGACTGGCCGGACACCTCACGGCGCTTCGCGCTTCGTGCACGCGATGTCTGCCTGGTCGATGGAAGCCCGACATGCTCCGTCCCGGCATTGTAGGGAGACGAGGGTCAACCATCTTAAGACTACGGCCATGCATGAAATGAGTACACCTCCCCCGCCCCCTACCGCGACATGGCTTGCCTGGTAGTAGCGTAGATCGTGCGCGGCGATCTCCTCGGCAAGCGCAGCAAGCTCTTCCGCTGCCTCCGCCTCCGACAGCGAGCCGACTTCCTTAAACCGGACCCCTCCCCTCGCGGAGCCGAAGGCACGGCGCCCGCTCCCAACGGAGACGGCCCCAACGGAGAAGCCGCGTGCCGCGGCTTCTCTCGCACGGCGAGCCGTTACGCTCGGCTTCGACGTCGCGGAAAGGGTCCGCCACCGCTGCGCCGAGGGAGCGCCACAGCCGGAAAACGCTTGGCCATGGGACACGCACGTCCACGAATCAATATCGCCACCATCATCGCTGCGGCTGCCGCTGTCGCCCATGATACTGAAACCCCCGCCCCCGTCAAGAGAAAGCGGGCGAACAAAGGTGTGGAAACCCTGAGGCGTTATGCACGCGCTGCGAGAAGCGGAAGACGCTGCAGTTGTGGCCTCACGAGGCGTTTTCGGGCACAGTGGGGTGGATAAGGATAGCGATGGCGATGGTGGCGGTGACGGTGAGGGACGGTTGGTTCTTGTTTGCTGGTGGTGGCAGAGGAAAGGGGGGGGGATGGCGAAGGCGAGGTGGCGGGTGTCCCTTGGTGTCGTGGCTGCGGCAACCATCGCGGTTATGGCCGAGGAGGGCGCAGTCTTGTATCGGCTTCGGGTCCTGCGGGGTGACGGTGACGGTGACGTTTGACGTGTGACGCGTGACGTGTAACGTGTGACGTGTGGAGAGTGTAAGGGTGGTACGGCACGATGAGAGGCGACAGGGGGGGGGGGGTACTCATTGGTTGCTCGCCTTAGTCATTTGGCCATATTGACAACGCATCCCTTTCGAGACGGGGCGTTGGAGGGGGAGGGGGCAATTTCTGGCAAGTGAAGCGAGACTCGTTCTCGCGGAAATTATAAATACAGTAGTGGGCCCCCTAAAGTGCACTTTGAATAGTGCAACCGCCCTCAATAGTGCAGGTAAAATCTCTGCGCACAAACGGCGCCCTCATAGTGCAGGATCTGCACTATTGAGGCAGATACCCGATATAGTGCAGGTTAGGCACCGCGGTGCCCCGCAATAGTGCAGGTGGAGAAACATTCACAAACACACGCGATCAAAAGAAAAACAAGACACACACTCACGAACAGCGGATAGACGCAACACAAACGCGGGCGCACGTGCTGCTGCAGACCCGAAGAGCTGTACGCAGCGCAGAGGCGCACCATGCCTTGTGCGGACGGTGAGCTGTGCCACCAACCAGACAAGACGCCGCAAGCCCCTCATGGCCACGTCTGTCATGGAGGATGTGGCGGGCGGCTCCACGGCAACTGCGGCAGCATGGTTGGCGACATCGAAACAAGGCGAATCTGCTGCTCGTGCGTCGCAAGAGCTGGCAAGCGCAAAGAGACTGGCAAGCGCAAAGAGATACCAGCTGAAGGGGCTGAGGGTGCTGGGGCGGGACCATCTGAACGCCCGACGAAGAAGAAAGGGGGGAGTGTGAAGGCTTCGTGTGGTGCTCGTGCGCGGGTGGACATCAATGGGAAGCTTGACATCCTCAAGCTGATCGATGCCAAAGCAAGGGCGCGGGGTACATGCTTGCTTGATTTTTCTTTGCAGTGACCTTCCTGCATGTTTTTCTCTCTTTTTTTACTTGTGTTTTTTTTTCTTGCAACATAGCAGCCGGTGCGGCAGGGGTCAGATAAATTGGCACGACGGAGTGAGGTTGCGCCTGGCTGGTTGTGTGTGTGTTGGTTCTCGCCAAATCGAAGCAGGTGCGCCAGGGAGACATGAGAGTTTGATCATCACGTAATGATGGCAGGGGCCAGCAGTACATGGTTGCTCGTGTTTTTGCAGTGGGCTTTCTGTCGTACTCAGTATTTTTTTTATACACATAGTAAGTCTTTTTCTATCATGCGACATCGAGGGAAGGCAGGCAACGAGGACTGAGAGTTAGCTTCGTCCACTATTAATCCACAATCTCGATCCATTTCGTACTCTGTTGGCCCCGCAAAGCGTGGACACGCCACACTCACAACGTGAAGTCGAAGAGTGCCTCAATAGTGCAGAACCTGCACTATTGAGGAATATTCAAAGCCCCAATAGTGCAGAACCTGCACTATCGAGGGCACCTTTTCAGTAGTGCAGGTGCCTGCTATAGTGCAGGTAAATTCTCACGACAGACCCCTGCACTATATAGGGCCCACTACTGTAGTGCTTTGTGGCTATGGCTGTGGCTTCCGCCGATGAGGACGGTTGAGGATGCTGCTGGGTGCGCTAGTGTTGCTGCTGGTGCTGCCGCTCGGCTAGGGCGAAAGTGATCGGATGCGTGCCATGGTGTAATGGCGCGTTGGCTATGTTATCCTTGCCGGTCGTAACAGCAGTAGTGTTGACGCACCAAGCAGCAGCAACAGCACCACCAACACAACCAACTCAACCACAATCATCACCACTGCCACCAGCGCCACCACCACCACCACCACCACCACCGGTAGTAGCAGCAGCAACCGCAGGTGCCGTAATATCAGGGAGTACTGTAGTAGAGCCAGTCAGCCGCTGCGCACTTGCGCCGAAAAACATGTCACGTCCCTGGCTGGCATGTGAACACGCTGAAAGGTTATGTACAGCAGTAGAACAGCACTCAAACCAAGCGGGCCCAGGTGCAGAGCCAGCACCGCCACAGGACGAACGAAAGCACTATATAATCTACCTATACATTGATAACCCCACAAGCAGAATCGCACTCGTCTCAAGCCGTATACCTGGTGTGCCATTTTGGCATTGATCGGGTAATGGAACAAAGGCAGCGAGCGTTGTACGACCGCATAGTCCCGCCGCACCTACAGTAAATTCAAACTTGACACAGCTGTTACAGGTTGTAGTAGCCACAATTCATAGCAACATCGCATACCTCTCGCCGAGCATTCTCGGCGTCAGGTAGGCCTTCTTCATGCTCTCTCCACCAGGACCTGGTGCGCAGTTAAGAAAGGCCTCAACCAGAAGGAGGAATGGAGGGCGCATGGACCCGGTGAGCACACAGAGTACCAGCTGTGGCGCTGTGGCGCTGCGTGGTGCTGTAAGGATAAGGGTTTCAGCTTGAAATAAATGCGTTATGCAAAAGGGCGCTCCGAAAACTCAACAGGAACATAAAAATAAAAAAATTGAAACGTCCCAGCTTCTGACAATGCTGGCATGCTGGCGCATCCGCCTCGCATGCCCCTCGCCTCTCGCTCCTTCAGCAATGTTAGGCGCTCTTTTGGCGAGAGTCTTAATCACGCCGTCGGGCGCTTTCTTGCCCATTGGCTGGCATGGGTACCGTGATAGCTTGATGTATCCATCGTATTGTTTGATTGATCGTCGAGGTTATTTTTCACGGTTTCAGAGTCTCATGAAGGGGAAATCGCATGCTTTTTACTTGTTGCCCGTAAACTTGTTTGTAACGGACACCCGATAACCGATAACCTACCACCTGGTACACGTCGTGTTGCAGCCCTGTCCTTCTGCGTCGCCCCTCTCCCGCCCACTCCCACCAAAAATCACCGTGGCCACGAGCTCACCAGTACTGATGACGCGAACCAGACATTTTCTGGGTCGAGTCAGAATGTCGCCGCAACCAACAATATACCACAACAAGGTGTGTATTTTTCGAGAAGGTCGCGAGGTTCCGCCGCGTTCTGCTGCCTCGCGCATTCTGCGCTCTCGCCGCCCCCCCATCTTGTTGTCCTGAGTTGCCCAGAACCCGAGTAGGTGCGGTAGGCGCTGCTGCAGCAACCTTGTTTAGAGCGGACGTCTTCTTCCGAGCGTTGCTGCGTGCTGCTAGTGGTTGGTGGTTGCTGCTGATTTAGACTATGTGTGTTACCTTCACATGAGATCGGTTGGTTCTTTCTACCCACAATGTCTTGGGTTAAGAGAAGGTTGAGAAGGCTAAAAATATGGTGCGCATCCCTACCACCATGGCATTCGTCTCCGGTAACCTCGAGTCATCAGCGCCAGGGTCTTTACACTTTTTTATCGAGACATGAACCCACAGAGGTTAGTAGAAGGGCGGCCGGTGGGGACAGAAGCAACCGCAACAACAGCTAGCTGTAGTCTAGTCTATCTAGTCTAGTCTAATACCTGGTAGCTACGTATCGCCTCTACAAAAAACCGGCTATCTAGCGCGAATAATGTGGAGAGCTGTGGGCCGACACGCAATCGCGCCTCCTCCGACCACGTCCGAAATAAACCCCGCCGCAGATTATTCCTCCCGTCATAGATTTTCCGTGGATCAACGGAGTGGACGACCACAACAATACCGCAGGTGGTGATTTTTTCTGTGCTTCTCGGTTCTGCTTCGGGGCTGGAGCCTCTCCCCCAGCGGCGCTTCCACTGATAAGTAGTAGTAAGTCGCAGAGAGAAGGCGTTCAGGGAACCTGCGATTGGCTGAGCCATTACGTGGCGCTGCCGAACACCCCTTCGCAAGGTGTGAAGCCGACAACCACGACCAATGTTACAAGCTGTTCGATCAGCGCTCTTCCGTCTTGTACCGTGGCGCGGCGGTGCGTACAGGTATATAGTCTAGGTATACTCACACTCGTGCTTCGATTTCTGACGCACTCCTGTCTGCCCATGATGGTCTCCCCGAACCAGTCCGGTCCAACTCTCACGCACCTCGCACTATTTGTAGCGAACTAGCGGAGCTCTGATCTATATATGCCTGGCATGGGGCAGGCGGCGGGTGCATCTAGAAGAGGCAAATACATCAATCGGAAGATATACCGGGTACATGCTCCGCACGGAAAGCGGCAGGTGACTTTGGGGTGCAGCCAAAAACATGATGCACAATCCCTAGCGCACACACGCTGACTTCCGCCCATTTCACCTTTTTTATATTTTTGGCGGGTGTACGACTTTTACTTCAGCTATGATACACAGTATATACGTGTACCTGTTACCACCTTTTGGTTTGTTTTATTTTTCCCTGGTAAATATTATTCCATGACTGGAGCCCATGGGCTTGACTGTGCGTGTTTATGTGAGCACAGCCCACCGGTCGGTATATTATAAAAATTAAAATACACTCCAGCTGTGAGATCGAATGTTTTGTCGAAACTCATATTTGCAAGCTGTGTGTGATACTCCGATCGCGCGTATTACGGGTTGTGTGTCCTCATTAAGGATATAGGTCGCCGACTCCCCTTGCAACTACAGTGTAGCTATCAGGGTCAACAGGGTGATGTTAGGCAGTCTGTGCGCCAAAAATATAAAACCCGTTCCTGAGGGGGACAAAATCTGACAGCTATGGAAGGAAATGCATCAGTTTATCAAGTGAATCCTCTAAGTCGAATAACCGGTGAGGGGGGGGCGGAGTTTTTAAGGACGTGGGGGCCTGATTTTGATCAAAAGGGGGGACGGGAGGAGGGGAGGGGGGGAGGGACAGGTGGGGCAGCCCAATTTATGCGTGGAAACTATAAATCCTTCTTGTGGGGGAGGGGGGGGAGAATGTGGGGGGGGGAGGGGGGGGGGGGAAGGCTTTAGGTCGCATAGATGTAAGGGTTTGCTATACGCCTGGTGCTAGGTCTAGGCGATGGTGCGAGTGATGAGGAAGGAGGGGGCGTTGGGGGCAGGGGGGGAGGTGGGAATTGCAGCACCGGCATGGACGGCTCTAAAACGATAATGAGATGATATCCAGCGCGTGGAAGTGTTTATTACTCTGGCGGATTTCGATATTAGGTGAGGCGTTTGAGCAAGAGAGAGCGAGGAAAAAAAAAGGGGGGGGGGGGGGGGGGTTCAAGAGGTTTAGGTCCCATGTAATATTAAAATACGCTCCAGCTATGAGATCGATTTGGTCGAAACTCATCTTGGCAACATTGTGTGTGATACTCCGATCGCGCGTATTAATCATATATGTAGGGGCTTGCTATACGCACGGTGCTGGGTCTAGGCGATCGTGCGGGGTGTGGGGAAGGAGGGGGCGTTGGAGGGCGGGAGGGGAGATGAATGAAAGCTACGTCATGGATGGCTAGAAAGATAATGACGTGATATCAATTGCGTAGAAGTGTGTTTTTTACTCTGGCCGATTTCGATTGTAAGTGGGGCGTTTGAACGAACTGGGCGGGGAACGAAAGGGGGGGGGGGGGGGGGGAAGAGGGCGGAGATGAGTTGGAGCTAAGCATCCATGGCTATAAGGATAATGAGATGACATCAGCTGGCTGGTAATGTGTACTACGCTGGTAGATTTTGATTTTAGGTGGGGCGTTTGAACAAGCGGGATCGGGGGGGTTGGGGGGGCATTTCAATATGTGCGCGGAAACTAAACTATAAACCCTTAAAGGGGACGAATCTGACGGTAGTAGCAAGAAGACACTTATATCACCCGCCTGGTAATATTTTTCATTCTAGAAGGTTTGATGTTACATGCAGCGTGCAACTCAGTTTTTAGGTGTAGTAAACAGCGTGTTAAAAGCTTCATTATTTGTTATTGTACATGGATCGACGACAGAATATTTCAATCGATCGGTATATATCCCGCCGGAACATTGTTGAAAATAAACGAGAAGAGCAACAGTCTTTTAGGAACTCCCATACTGCGACCGACCCCAAGGGATGGTGTGCACTGTTATGGCGCACACACTCGACTACTGAACGCAGTAGTCCACGTTGCTCACGATTTCGTTCCGCGCTTCCGGAGCAACCTCGCCCCTTGTCTCGCGCGGACGTCGATCGCTAGTTTTTGTGCAGATTCATTGCTGTCTTGCCGTTTTCCTCTCTGTCAGTGTGCTATGATATCTTGTCGGCCAGTTTGAGCTGTACTGCAGAACCGATATCCCCTTTATAGCGGTTAGGCATGCACTCTATCACTCAAGTTTTGGGAGGGGGGCTTAGTGTCGGATAATGTTTGTGATACCCGGTAGCAAAAGTGGTGGAACTCCGGTGGGTGGCTACGAGTATGACCAAGTATGTATGTATAGCTCTTTGAACATATTATGAAAAAAATGGCATATAATGACACGGGACGCGGCTAGAACACCCAAGTCAATGTTCATCCTGATTCTTCATCCTGAGATACATTTTATGTGGTCTCACAGGCTGAGACCGAAACCAAAACAAAAGAATCGCAAGTGAACGGAGGGAAACAAACATTACGAATAGCAACACAGCATCAAACTAAAGTCAAACAGCGTATTAATACTAATGTGAATATTAAGAGAAAAAAAGGAAGTCGTTAAAATGACGAGAGCAGACGATTAGCGATTCAGAAGACGCACCAGCAAAAAAAATGGAAGGGACGTACACGTTTGCATCGGTCACGTTGGGATCGGACACATCGTTTTTATCTCACACGTTTGAAATACATTGGGACTTCCAACCACCGCAGCGAATCCCAGCCACTGAGGAATGACCGTATGTATGTCGAGATACGCCCCTCTGCGCTCTTCTCCTGGGACTCAGGCGCACCTAGACCAAAGCAACAGGAATGTGTTCCTACGAGGTATCTCATGTTCATCCATGTACGTGGTGACGATGTGATGTGTGAGGGCCAACCAGCACTCGCAGTATCTTGCTTGCACGCGTGTCGCACAACTTTAAGCAAGTCCTCCTCGGGTATTGTAGTAGCACTAGTAGTAGTACTACTACTAGTAGTAGTAGTAGTACTACTACTACTACTAGTAGTAGTAGTCATCCGATCGCAATGATGTGGCGCGAAGCTTACCAAAATACTACGTGCGGTTGCTGTTGTGTTGTCGTTTGTCATTCACATTCCAAGCGTGTGGTTTGCTGTTGTGTTGTGTCGTTTGTCATTCACCTTCCAAGAGAGGGCCAACAAGTAGCCGATGTTTCTGCAAAGTACAGCAAGCAGCCGAGATTCCTCCTGTCCAAGGTGTTTTCGACACAAATCAAAATAAACCTCGCTGTGACCGGAGTACGAAACAATTTCGCAAGCGTGCCGGCGTGCAATCCATACTACGCGTGCCGGCTCTCACATTGTCCCCCGTTTGATTTCGAGGCATGCCATTCGTCGTGCACACGCGTGATGATGTGGAAAACAAGCCTCCATATACAATATAGCGCCACTCGCAAGCAATCTCTCCCCCTCCTCTCCCTCCCTCCCATATCCTGCCCTCCGTCCTTCCTTCCCTCTCTTTCCGAGGCCAAACGACCCGAAAAAGAAAAAATTATCCCCTTGCTAAGAAAAGCAACACGCCAACACCCACCAACGCAAAATATGCACATGTGTACGCATACCTGTGAGTTGATATGCCTCACGGTTCGCCGGATGCCCAATCAACACTATTTACAGATTCGACCACAAGACAAACCCTGATTCCCCTTTCTATCCAACCCATGCATGTGTGTACCGGTATACAACAAGCAACAAGCAAAATAGACAGCACGTGTTCGAACAACACCAGCATAGCCCAGCCCCCCACCCCCGCCCCGATTCAGCTCTGGCAGAAAACCGCAACCAATCCAAATTATCGGTAAGTCACAGAAAAACATGGAGCGAGGGAGAAACGGAGAGAAGGCTGTTACTGCTCCGCACTCCATAAGAGAGAATAATATGGATTCCGATGGCAGAAAGACACCTGGTGTCCTTACTGCCAGGGCTACGGTATCCCTACGACTTAGCTTAACACATGTTCATGGCAAAATATGAGACAGTCAATACTCCAGATTCGAGCCAATGAGCGGCAGACACATGTGCGCGTGGCAAAAACGCTCTCGGTCTCCTCGACACCCAGGCGACACTCCAACCAAACCTAAATCGTCCCTAGCCCTCCCTCTCTCCCTCCACCCCTTCCATCCGGACAACCAAGCAACCAGCTTCCACAAAAAAGACAAGAGCTTGTCAGCGCTAAGATACTCCCGCCGCCTCGTACATCGCCCTTAAAAGCAATGATTCCATGCATCCTTGGCAAGCAAGCGAGCGAGCAAGCACGCACGCAAGCAAGCAAGCAAACAAACAAAGCAAACAAAGCGAACAAGCAAGCCAGCGAGCAAGAGAGCAAGCGAGCAAACTTCGACGCCCACTCCCTCCATCTACCTAGCAAGCACTTCTTCGACGCCCTCTATCTCTCAGGTTATCTCAATAACCTCAGCGGGCAAAAACGGGGCGTCTCCGAGCGGTGGGAGTAAGTAGCACGGTAGACTCTTCATGTGCAACCATCCTCTTGTTGCCTCAGTCGAGATCAAGAAGGATATAGATGAGTCAGGAACAAGCTGGTTTTGGATCGGAAACACATTTTATTAAACCGTTGAAGGCACAACAATACCCCGGTTGCCCAAATAAACTGTTAATATTGGAGTGTCATGACCGCAAAAAGGAAACCGCGATACTTATGACTCTCACGAGAGTATCAAGCGTATTCAACTTTCAAGGAGGACACGACCAAGGTACGTCGATGCATCTTATGTGAAGGGCAAGAAACAAAAACCGCACCGCACCGCACCGTGCAAACAAAAAAAACAAGCACGCCAGCGGAAAGTGTCAAAACTTCCCCCAGTACATCGGCTCTCGCCGATTAAAAAAAAAAAAACGTCACACCACAACCACACCACACGGCGAGCGAAGCTTAGCTTCGCGGCATGTGTGTAGCAACAGTCCGAGACAACGACCGTAGCGGCGGAATCTAACAGTCACTGACACCGACCAAAAGCGGCGGAAGACACCAGCCAATGGCACTGACCGACTAAAAACGGTTGAACCAAGGTGTCACTAAACGTTCGGGAAGCGAATCCGTTAAAAATCACATCGCCATGCCCTCGCTGTCATCGGAGTCTGGGTCGTCGTCCTTGTACGATTGAGCGGCCTCTTCGTCTTCAACCTTGTTCAGCACCTGCACAAAAAAAAATATGGGTCAACAAGCGGATGGCAGCAGGGGGTTGAGGGTGGGGTTGGTGGGGGGGGGGGGGTGAGGGGGTGAGCGTAGGGGTGGGGGCGGGGGCTGGGCGTTAGTGTGGGGATATGGGTGATACCAGCGATGACGTGGTGACGCTATAGCATGTCGACGACGACCATGTACCGCATTAGGGCAATGCTACCATTGCCACTATTGCTGTTGATGTTGGTATCGCTGCCGCTGCTACTGCTGCTAGTGCTTTACTGCTGTTACTGCCACCGCCGCTGCTGCTGCTACTGTTGCTATTGCTATTCCTGTTACAACTGCTACTGCTACTACTGCTACTACTACTACTACTACTACTACTACTACTACTACTACTACTACTACTACTACTACTACTACTACTACTACTACTACTACTACCTACCACTACTACCTACCACTACCACTACTGCTACTGCTACTGCTACTACCACTACCACTACTGCTACTGCTACTGCTGCTGCTACTACTACTACTACTACTACTACGATCACTGTGCCTGTTGCTGGTAGTGCATTCGGAACTTACCTTCTTGGCGAGCGGAGCGACAAACTTCCTCTTCAAGTCCAGGCCGGAGGCATGGGCGGGGCTCCGGGCAGCGTCTTGGAACCGCTTTTCATTCACGAGTCGATCGTCCACGTATTCACAGTTGTTCAGCAAGATATTGATTAACCTGTCCAAAACCGTACAAGAATGTTCAACAAATGAGGAAAACGTTTTCAAAGTTTTGCCGCAAAATATTGATTAAACGGTCTAAACTCAAGGTCCTGAATGCTTCAATATTTCATCGAAAAAGAAAAAAAACGTTCTCCCAGTTGTTCAGCAAAATTTTGACTAACGTCCAAAATTTGGGGGGGGGGGGGGGGGGAAATGTCCGAAGCTCCATCGAAAAAGGAACACATGTTTTGGGCGAAAATCGGTCGCCAAAATGTTGCTCAACATGTTCCAAGGTCGGAGTCACCACTCCAATCTAATAGTCGTAGTCCAGCTTTAAACGAAAAAAGTAAGCAAAAAATAACAGACGAAGAATCGACAAGCACGACGAAATGCGCGCATGAGGGAGAGGTATGAAAAGAGCAACCAAGTCAGCACGTTAGGCAACACATGGCATGGCGAACCATGGCGAGGACGCTGTCGATTTGCTCGACTGCCCGTCAGTCTATGTACAAAAAGCAAAGAAAAAAAACTGGCGTATACATTTTTCCCGACGCGGTTTCCAAAGGCAAATACTCACAATGAACACATGCACGTAAAACTGGAGAGCAATGCAAGCAACGGAGCTGCTTGTCGCTTGCTGCTCGGGGAAGGCAGCGTGGCAGCGAGCAGGTTCTCGCTTGCACCTCCGACTCACCCGCCCCTGAGAGCGTGCCCACTCCGTTTGGGATCCATGTAAGAACATCCGGTCTACGACTTTTCGGGGGACAAGACCAGGTAACACGGCTTCTTGTCTCGAAAAAAAAAAACACTTGCAATTCGTACGGGATCATATTTGCAGTAGAACAATATAAAACCATACGAGCTGGGCTGGCCAAAAACCGCCTTTTCACTCGCCCGGCGGTTTCTCTGCAAGTTTGAATAATTATGACACATGGGTAGTAGAATTTTGTTGCTGAGTTTACAGCGCATTTGCCGACGTTGGAACTTTCGAAATCCGAGGTAGTTTCGTACAAAAAAAAATGTAAAAAAAAAGGGAAACATGCCTTTTGGTTGAACGAGATGCATCTGACGATATTAGAGTGTATCAGGTACATACAAAAGTCCAAAATCCCTGTCTTGCGGATTTTGCTCAAATTCGGTGCGCATCTTCCTTGAGACATGACGAACCGACTGTTATCCTTGCCAAAGTCTAATTCGCCGTGCGGCAAGGGGTATGGCGGGCGCACGATCCTCTATAAAAAGTCAAGATGCTACGATGACATACACAAAATCTGAGATTCTCACCCCAATTTTGCTTTTTCGGCTTGGAATTTTTATGCGTTCTACGTAAGGGCAAGCCAAAGGCATTGCCTGCTGCAGGTTTTTTTGTTTCTGTTAGTTGTGGCCGAAACCAATTGCCGGAGTTCACTGAAATGTGCTTAGTTCACGAAAAAAATAAAAGTAAAAATGGTGCAGTAGTCAATCCCTTCGGAAGACTACTATGAAGCACGTGTCAAGTTTTCAGATCAAAACCCAAAAGAACGGACTGAGAAAGTGCCTGGCCAAATACAAAGCTGATCTTGGCCAGCCCAGCTCGTTGCCGAAATAAGACCATCGAAATTGAGTGCCGAAATAACACCATCGAAATCGAGTGCCGAAGTAAGACCATCGAAATTGAGTGCCGAAATAAGACCATCGAAATTGAGTGCCGAAATAAGACCATCGAAATTGAGTGCCGAAATAAGACCATCGAAATTGGCTTGTCATGGGGTGGTCTGAAAGTGGGCTATACCACCATTGCACACCGACCAAAAAACAAACGACGAGTGCGATGTGATCAAGTAATCAACAAGCGTCCATGACGAGAGACCATCGTAATCTTATACCTGGTACCTAAGACATACACAAAAACAATATATTCTCAAATTTTCATAAGCACATTTGGTTCCGATTTATTACGCATGTATGATATAACCCCCGTAAAACGTAGTAAAAAATATGTGTAACCCCCGTAAAACGTAGTAAAAAATATGTATAACCCCCGTAAAACGTAGTAAAAAATATGTATAACCCCCTTAAAACGTAGTAAAAAATATGCATAACCCCCGTAAAACGTAGCAAAAAAAAGGGGAATATCTCAAGTGTTTTTGTGTTTATCGTGGGCTCTGGTTGCTATGGTCCGCCGTGCTACGGAAGAGCGCGCAGGAGCACGAATATCAGATTTAATACCATACCAACGTTTGTCATGTTGCAATTCGAACACATCCCCTACCCCAGCAGCCCATTTTGTTTTTTATAGTCACACCTCCCACAGACCACGATTTAGGCATCTAGATCTCGGACTGATCACGATCTAGATCATCTAGATCTCGGACAGATCACAATCTAGATAATCTAGATCTCGGACAGATCACAATCTAGATAATCTAGATCTCGGACAGATCACGATCTAGATTCGGACACATCACGATCTACTGTAGATAATCTACATCATCTACATCAGGTCCGGCATCTGCCGATACGAGATGTTATGCAGCAGGATCTGCACACAAACAGCAGCCCGCAAAGATAAGTATCGACCCTAAATTCGTCGAACTCACAGCTGACGTCCTTAGAATAACTTCATAAAATAGTACAGAACAATTCAGGAAACACCTCCATGCAAATCGTACGCCTCCCACCCTGCAACACGAGCTACTGTAGATCAAACGGATCTTCCCTTCAATGATCCTGAAGATAGAGTGGGGATCGGTCATATCTATTCGACGTGGGGGTGGCTGCGTACATCCTGCCCACCGATACTGCAATTTCAACACACGGATGAGATCACTGTTGGCGGGTCGGATCGGGTAAGGAGGGCCCAACCCCGAGTTCGAGCCCCACCGAGTGCAAACTCGTATAAATTCGTTGGGACTTTTTCTCGTGCACAAATTGACTTGCGGAAAACGCGAGAGCGTGAGTTAGCAACACTCGATGAAAAATCGACGAGCAGCGGGATTGCTGAACCCCATGCGCAAAAAAAAATGAAGGCAAGAATCGGGGGAGAGAACGGACGACACCCGTGACCACGGCTCGTCCAGAAGCTAGAAAGTACACGTGTGTGAAAAAAAAACAAAAAACGAAAAAAACCCGACCTGTGAGATTCCAAAACCTCCTGATCCGAAGCGACGCGATCCGATCCGTGATATTTTCAATACAACCCTGACGCAAACAACCATATACTGTCCAACATTTTCTGCCATAGTATATCCGAAAAAACAGGCCCGTTTATCGGATGGCAACGACGATATACGTACATCCGAAATTCGTTTTTTCCCGATTTTTTATAACAAAAAATCTCAAACCTCCTACAAGTATCTTGGAGAAACGGCCAACGTTGTTGGGTGCGTTTCGCAAAAACGCTACTGGGGATTTAAAAAAAAAACGGGCCCGAATTCTTCCGTTTCCCGGGTCAAACACGCCTGCGAAGGTGCTGAAATATTGGTTTCCGGACGTCAAAACTAGTTTGTTGTAAGAGTGACCCTCAAGCCCCAACGGGGTTGTCAAAATACACTCACTTGTGCAGTCGACCGCCCCTAGCGACTCGCTTGTTCGGGATGCGGCATTCCTCGGCACGACACCAGGCTAGAGTAATGTTCACATCTTTCTTCTGCCACAAGTCGAACTCGAACTGCCCAGGGCCAAAACCCACACCAGTAAAGGATAACAAATATTACGGTGTGGCGTTTTCCCCGTTTAAAGTACATGCAGCCAGCGAACGGAAGGAAGAAAAAGATAGAAAGGGGAAGGAGAGACAGGGGGTAAGCTCGGTCAACACAACTAGAGCGGGCGCGGGGGAAGGGGGGAGGAGGGGTGGAGAGGAGGCTGGACGAAACATAACGTGGGCAGACAGGCGCATGCAGCACAGAATCTGGAAAATTGACGGGGCGAGTGCACACGAACCTCAGGGTGCGGGGATCGCTAAGTGTTGCGCTGCTACGTATATCTGGCAGGTAGCTGAGGCAATCTTTCACTCGCGGAGGCGTGACCCTGTCGAACGAGTAACGTCGCGTCCGGCCCCATTTCACGCACAACCGTCCTCAGGCGTGGCACGTTCCAATACGTAGGCTCTGCTGATACAGAGCCCTAAAAAATAAACAGCAGCAATACACACCAGATATCATACTGTTGGGTAATAGCTTCAGCTCCAAGGGGCTGGACAAGGAGGAAACAAAGCTAAAAGGGCCGACTGTGTAGACACGCGTAGATGGGGACCTCGGGGTGCTGGGGACGGGGGAGGGGGCAATGAGGGAGGGGGATGTGGGGGGAGGGGGGGGCGCACCTGGGTTGCAGCGATGTCCGCTCGGTCATTGCCGCTCATGCCCACAGAGCATTTCTGCTTTGTCTCCGACCTGTCGGTTGCAAGAGCGCGAAGCCAAAAAAAAACACGTAAGAATACAGGTACTGCACATAGTAGAGGTAAAAGGCGAGCGGCCGCGTGGTTTAGCAGGTATATAATGTACACACAAAAGGCAAAAAAATGGCAACCCGCAGCGCGGTTCAACAGGCACTGTAACAAAACAAGGTAAAACAGCAAGCCACGGCGTGGTCCAAGTGCGTGCCGCTCTGCTCAGGCTACAAAAGGACACGGCTATTCGTGCAACATTGAACTGAGAAGATGAGCTACCAGGTACATCTTGCACAATCGGAACGCCGAGGAATGTGTCTGTATAATATACACTTCTTGTTTTTTGGCATCATGTTCTCCGGCGGACGAGTTTTTTTCTCGCCCTTTAGACAGCGGGTTCAGCAACGGGGCTTTCGGTACATTACGACGCATGTCGGGATCCCGGCCGAGCTCCATGGCGGTGCTCTGAGCACTCCACGTGGCTGAGCTGGCTCGTTTACTGAGGGATCGCGTTCCGCCCCTCTAAACCAAGTGAGTTTGAATGGAAAACCCAACAATTTGCTGTGCCTTTTCGATAGCCCGCTCCCCTCTCAGATGTTTTGCCCGCTCCGACCTTTCGCTCGCTGTACAGCACCCATCAGCCCATTGTTATTACCCCTTCTGCAGTCTGCTACGACGCAGATACATGCAACCAGCGGCAACAGTATTATAGCAGCAGCAGCAAATCTCTCGAGCATTATATGTATACATCTGTTGCATCAAGCCCTGTGACTTCTGTGGTACTCCTCAAACTGGACACCTGAAAAAAAAGAAGAATGCACTCCAGCTGTGAGATCCAACAAAAAACGATTTTTTGATCAAAACTCAGCTTTGCAAGCTGCGTGTGATACTTCGATCGCGCGTGTTACAGGGTGTGTGCACCGTCGTGAAGGATACAGGTCGGGGACTCCCCTGCTAATGCCAGAGTCAACACGACTAAGACGTTCAACCTTGTTCTGCGCACGGAAAACTGTATAACCCGCATTGAGAGGGACAAAATCAGACATCTGTAGGATTCGACATTTCAACACACCTCGCCTGTCTGTGACAAAAACTGCCTCCCTTCGCCCGTCTACCTGGGAGATTGGCACCTAGCTACTATTTCTCGAGTTTCTACGCTCCCTGCGTCGCATCAGGGAGGTAGTCGCACCTAGCGAGACCCACAGAGCAAGACCCATAATGCCTTTTAGTAACTGCCTCCTGCCTCGTTTCTCCGAGCTGCGCAGGGCCCATAGAAACCCACATGTGGGTTGTGAGGAAAATAGACTGAAAACGTCGATCGACAAAACCTACTACGAGTAGGCCCTTCTATACTCGAGTTCCACCACTCCCCCCACACTAAACCTGATATATGCCTCGGGACTACGTCTGGAACCCCGATGAGATTCCGACATGCATTGGGAGGAGAGCAGGCTGAAAATGACGATCGGCAGAAGCTACTACGAGTAGGCCCTTCTATACTCGACCTGCTAGTGGTTTTTCTCGGTACAACAGCAGCCGCGCTGCGAGCTCTCCTCCTTGTGACATCCACAGACGGTGCTTCTGTCTGCATGTGTGTATTACGTGCATAGTCGTGCCCTTTTGCAAGTACCAGGTATGTGTGCGTGGCGTGTGTGCCATCGCAAAGTCAACACAGCACAGGAGAGGCACAGCAGCAAGCAAGTACAACTACAGGAACCGTGTTTGCTCTTTCTGCCAGTAATCACGGCTCATGTGTGCGGTTGGTGCACCACTGGACATCGAGCCACGACAAGAGTTGCGCGTCCAATGCAACAATCAAACACACATGGTCGGGCCTCACACCAGGTACATGAAGCATACAGCAGTCAGTACCAAAAGCAGTAGCTCATTTTTTGTCACGATTCCTGACATTTTTTTGTGTTCGTCAAAGAACGGCGCCCCTCGTACATATCATTGGCAAGGCTGTGTTCTCCCCCGTTTCGGCATGCGACGCCCCCGGGATACCGAGATAACTCCATCCCGAACGGGAGTGTTGTAACACCAGTATCATTCACATATTTCGCCTCTTCACCTTGCAAAAGAACAAAAACCACTGAACAACGTGAGTGTATTTCGCGGCCTCACCTAGCGATTTTCTTGCTGGCCTTGATCTTGGCTTCCTGCAGGCGAATAAGGAACACGGCAGTTGAATAGCCAAAACGACAAAAGGATTCCGGCAAGTGAGAGTTAAACACCGCTCAACACATTTCAAAAGAGTTTGATAGAGGTAAGTGAGTGCTGAGTATCGTTCAATACAAGTCAATAAAGTTGAATGTACAGTTGCATGACCAAAACGGCGATGGGTGATTTGAGGCCACCGATAATTGGTTAGCGTTGAGTATAGTTGATTCAAGAGTCGAACACTACGAGCTGGATTGGCCAGTAAAATCACAATCGAATCACAATCGTTCGTCCACTCATAACTTGGTAATAAAAAATAAATAGGCTGTGTTCAGCATATCGGTGTTTTCAGCCAATCACGGCGCGTTTGCGTGTGCTCTCTGAGGTCGCCTTTGGTGCACTTTGATCAAACCAAAGGAATCCGCCGTATTTCATATAGATTTTAAACTTGCAAAAAAAAACTGAAACCGTTATTTTTGCGGCGGAATAAGCTATTTTTTTAGAATGCACAGAAGCAGAGCAGCAGCACGGCAGCAGCAGACGCACACACGACGCAGCTCGCACACACTAGAGCGACAGCATGGCGCCCAGCTGCTCTCCTTCCACCCTTGTGACGTTTGGCGCTGTTCTTGATGGACAGATGTCTAGGTTTTATAATAGCCCAAGGAGGGGGTGATATCCTACGTCACCCATGTCCCTGGGGTCGAAACAACATTTGCAATTTCCGGCGCGGTTTTTACGAATTTCAACCTGACTTTTTGACACGTGATTGTTATCGGTGTTTTAAATACAATCACGACTGCGGTTTTTATTTTTGTATTTTTTTACATCATTTCATCGCAAAACAAATATTCCCTAATTTAGTAATATGTGTCCCAACTCAAGGAAAAAAAAAGAAAAAGAAAAGCCGCAGTCGTTATTCTATTAGAAATACTGTAAGCAATGACCTGTTAAAATTTCAGGATATAACTCGTAAAAACCGGGTCGGAAAACCCGTTCCACCATGTATATTCCGTTTTGGCCAATCCAGCTCGTAGAGTAGTCGTATAACCAAAACCACAAGACTTCGGGGAAATGAGAGTTGAACATCGTCGAATACAGATCAATGGAGTTGAATAGAGTTGAATAGAGTTGAATGAACAAAACCGCGATGCAGGTTTGAGGTGACCGAGAGTTGATTAGCGTTGGGCACAGTTGATCCAAGAGTTGAATACTAGTCGTATAACCTAAACGATGAGGCTGGAGGCGAGAAAACACTTGAACAGACTTGGACGCAGTTGAATATCCAAAAATGGCGAGGCTCGGGTGGAAGGTATGCTAACAGACTTGAAGATAATATAACAACCGAAACGACTACACGTGAGGTGAGTGAAAGTTGAATGACACGTCCAAGTACTGTAGTTGGATAACCAAAACGGCAAGGCTTGGGGCGAAAGGAGAGTTAAAATAGACTTTGCTACAGTTGAATAAACTTGAACAACCAAAAACGGCCAGGCTTCAGGTCAGCGAGAGTTGAGTACAGTGGTTGAAAAGAGTTGAAAAACCAAAACAACCACGACATAATCAACACACCCAGTGCCTGTTCTGAGTCTTCATCCTAGACAGACAAAAATCATGTGGCCACACGGAGGGGTGCGGCCAAAAGGAGAAAACGGGGCCATGCTCCTCGAAAGGCCAAACCGAAAAACAAATAGGAGTGTTGCCACCTCTGCTTGAATCGAGAAAACGACATTTTCCCCCGACTTTTCCCCCCCTTTTTTTTTTGGTTCTAGTACCCCCCCCCTCCCCCCATCCCCTGGGTCTGGCTCATTAAAAAAAGTGAGGGTAAACTTTCGTTCGCGTTCACCTGGGTTGCGGACTCTGTGAATAAAAAAAATAAAATAAAATAAAATACTTCGTATCGCACATGAGTTCAAGGAAGGCTAATTTAATGAAATGTCAGAGTACCGGTCGAGAAACAGAGCAGAGACAATACCGCCTACATTGGTTTTGTCACGGGGTGGGCTCAACGTGAGTACAACACTGAATAACAACCACTAACAGCTGCAAAAATTATACTCCAGGAGTAATTACTAATCAAAATACTAGGTATGATATGATATGATATGTGATAATGATACATGAACAGCAGTGGTTCAGCCTTGAGACACGCTTAATTCGGATGTGGATGTGGAGGGTGAATAATGTACATGTTTTGGTGCGGAGAGAGCGAAATGAGCGTGCCTTCAGTTTTATCAACAAGTTCATCTCGAAAAAAATGCTTTCACAATGGACTTTCGGCGAAATGATCTTTCTACAACGGCTGAGGGTTCTATGTGATTTACATTAAAAACAGCAACACGTTCCTGCGCATGATAATGGTGCTGCTGCTGCCGCTGTTTCATCTTGCTTCATGGACGTACCTCTGCTGCGGCAAGTTCCTTCCACTGACACGTACCGCCCGCGGTGCTTGTCTGTTGACGATTCCGTCGTACAACATGGCATGGCAAGGCAAGGCAAGGCAAGGCGAGGCAAGGCAAGGAAAGGCAAGGCACGGCAGCAGTAAAGGTCAGGTGGGGCGAGCAGAAGTGGTATACTTCGAAGTACTTCTGTTGTAAGCTAGATGAGGTGCGCGACACATGCCCGCCTATACTATATAGAACTACTTACAAATATCGATTTCCTGCGAGGCCCTGAGAGGCCTCCATTTTCCACACTAATTTCAATACATTCTCCTCTCCGGACACCTGAATCAATCCCTTTTTTATGAGGTTCATTTTTTTCCCCGGTGTCACCCGGATTCGAACCAACCTACACCAGGCTCATAAGCGGACAGTCTACCTACTATAGGAGACCACAAAGTCACAGCAGTGACTCTGCGGTGTTCTCAGCGCTTCTCACTGTCTCCTGTTGGTGTGCTTCTCAGCGCTTCTCACTGTCTGTCTGAGTATATAATCAATGCTTTTTTTGTACGAGTATCATTTTTATTTTTTACACCGGGATTCGAACCAACGCACACCAGGCTTAGAAGCGGACAGTCTATCCACTAGACCGCAAAGTCATAGCAGTGACTCTGCGGTCTAGTGGATAGTCCCATACATACCCCCCCCCCCATGTAGACTAGAGAGTAGCGAGAAAACGATCGCTATTCAAGGAGATAGATGGTGGCCGCAGACGGCGAAACAGGACGGGGATAGGATAAGCAAACAGTTTCAATGAAATATATGGCAGAAGCGCAATGAACGCCCTAATGTTGGAGGTGTCTGTATTAGGAGTAGGAACGGTGCTCCGTCTCGAAAGGTATGCGTGGTCAATGGTCAAATCACTAAGGCAAGCAACAAATGAGTACGCCCCCCTCCCCCTTGATATATATATGTATATGTATATAATAGTTGGCCTCGGTCGGCGCTGTAAAACATTATACTTGTATGTATTTTGGGGTTGGCGTTGGTTGGCAACGACGCTGTAAAACATGTCAGTCATTGCTTGAGCTAGACAACCAGGGTACCGTTTTTTTTTTTGACGATCATCATTACGGTTATTGAGTTAGATCATGTTGTGCGGGGCGGGGAACTCTAACTCCTCAGAAGGGGAACGATCGCATCACGTAGTGTGAATACGGTAAGGTACCCGCGAGGCAGTTACATAGCAATACCCATTGCTGTCTCAGGAGTGGCCACTCCAGAAAACAAAGTACAATTCATTGGCGCAGAAATCCATAAGCAAGAAAGTAGGCACAAGGTGCCGAAGTTCGTCTTACGAGCGCTTCTTGGAAGGATGCAGTTCACCCTTAATGCGACTCGCCGAACACTTCACGGCGCTTCGCGCTTGGAGCAAGCAATGTCTGCCTGGTTGGCGAAACCGGACGTGCTCCGTCCCGGCATCGTAGAGATGCGAGGGTCTATGGTCGCACGACTACGGCCATGCACAAAATGAGTACCCCCCCCCCCTCATGTTACCGGGATACCCACCCACATTTTTTTTTTTTTTTTATTATCCTCCGGCGGATGGGGAAAAATAAAGCTTTAGCTCACCACACTTCCACGTATTTTCATACGCGTCGTGTGTCGATTTAACTCAGTTGCTTTCGCAGCCCTACGCTAGCTGGCGCACCCTTCGGGTCCCATTGTAGGTATAGCGTAAGCTGTCCCTATCAGTGGTCTTCGTTACAAGTTGCAACCCCGGCAGCGCAAGCTGCCGTTGTATACGGATGCGTGTGTATGTCGACCCGGCCTGTCCCCTGAGGGTCAGTTTCGGTGGAGATAGCCACCCGGAATGTCATCTTTCCGGGTAGTGTGGGACTTGCGCAAGCTCACCCACTAACAAAACCCCTGGCCATGGGAGATAGCCTTCCGCCGGACTTGGTCCAGTTACGGTCCACCCTACCCATTCGGGCGTTGGTCACCCACCCACATCAGAGGCTCAGAAGCGGACAGTGTATCCACTAGACCACAAAATCACAGTGACGCTGTGGTCTAGTGGATAGTCCTACAGACCTACTTACAAATGATATCGATTTCTTGAGCGGGCCTCTATTTTTTTGTTGCTTCCCACACCAACTTTAAGACATTCTCCTCTCCGGACGGCTGAGCGGGGGCTTGAATGCCCGAAACAGCGCTTCTCAGCGCATCTCAGATATTGTTTTGTTCATTAATTCAATACCACGTTCCGGTACTACACCAGGTTTGTACACACCAGGTACTACGGTGTTGAATCACAACGCACCCCCAGCTCAGATCAGCCCAGTAATATAGAGCTCAGCAGCGCAGCGCAGCGCTGTGCGGTGCCGTGCCTTGCCCTGCGGTGCCATGTCGTGCTGCGCTGTGCTGTCTTTCGGAAAATACAGCGGTACCAGGTATACGGGTTGTTGTGTACTCTTATTTTCGCTTTTTCTTCAGCTTATCTCTCTCGGTCCCCGTGTTTTTTCCCCCACGCAAATTACACCCGTCCTGCCGATCAGAATGTGACAGCCAACAAGCACACAGCGCAGCACAGCACAGCACAGAATAATTTGCTCTGCACCAGCAACTCATGGCATGATCAATCCGCTTTTCGAACCAAATCATGAGTCTCTTCTTTCTGCCCGCTTTACATGTTTTAGTTGCATTCTTCCTTGAGCGAGCGTAGCGGGCGGCGTCTGAGCGGAGCCCTTGTCCAACACACCAAACCTTATCCCAGACAAACTCCAAGTAATTTGTCTCCAAAAAAGCCTGCAGTGCTAAATTCAAGCAAAGCCTCTGGGGCGGCCATGGGCGGTGACAAATATCAGTGGCAGCCGACGGAGCTACAGCAGCAGCCGTCCCTCAGCAGTGCCGGTATGTGCCAGCCAAAAAGACGGCGCTATAGCGGCAGCCGCTACTAATCCCTCCGCACACTGTAACAATTTATAGGTTACAGCATTCCCATCTGTGCCAAGCGATTTTAACCGCACTACAGCGGCCACAGGCAATACTCACCCGGCACGATAGAACACCGGTCGCCCCGATGGTCTAGTGGTTACCATGGAACTACTACAATAGTAGAGTTGGTCCTGGAGCTCAAATCCCACGTGTTTGATTACTAGCAAAAAACAAACAAAAAAACTATGGAGTTAGGCCATTTCTTATGCAGTCGGATTCTTCAGTCGAAAACGGCCGTTTTTGACTCAAGCCCAGATCGGGCTTTCTTACACAGTCGAAAAGGGGCTTTTTCGACTCAACTTTTTTCGACCGAGTTTTCCGACTGGGAGACCCAGTCGAAAACCTTGACTTTTTCGACTGGGTCTGTCAGTCGAAAACCTCTGTCGAAAGAGTTTTACACCTGTTTTTTGAACCCATCGCATTGCTCATCCCACCACAAAACACACCCACACGACCACACACCCATACCAGGCACCACACAGCAGTATCATACCACAGCGTCGACGCTGCCTTGGCTATCACTGCGGTTGCTTCTCGCCGCAAGTCAGCGTGGCGCACTCCTAGCTCCGCTCGCCAGCAGCGTGTATCACACGACAGCAGTAGCGTGCGTTATCGATGCCATTTTGCCGACAACGGCTACGCCTGCTGTAGCTTTGGCGGCTCTCGGCTGAGTGCAACGCCACGAACGTAGCTTTGGCGGCTTTCGGCTAAGCCCAACGCCACCAACCCGCTTGGACGAAGGTTCGTCGCGCGTGAAGCACGCGTTGCTCGCGAAGAACGCGCGAAGCACAGAGCTGCCAACCGATTTTCGACTGCCATACAGCAGTACTCCCTCACACCAACCGCCTCTAGGAAGAGCACAAAAACTATAAAATCGACTCGACTGACGATAAGAAGAACGACCAGAAGAATCCAGTCGAAAAGGGCCGTTTTCGACTGGTGTAATCCGACTGTATAAGAAATGGCCTCAACTGCGGAGAGCTCCCAGCAGCGTGGGTAGCCGCAATTCGATGCGAGTCGACGAGGGAAGGAAGGGTTGAAGTCTTCTCAAGATAAAAATGAAGTCGAATGCCGGGGAGAAGAGTCTGCTTAGTGACCCCGAATCCGAGTTACGGATAGATAGGGACGGAGGGACAAGTGCAAAGATAACAGAAGATGAGCAAAAAAAATTCTGAGGGACCACTAGTATCCCTTTCATTATCCTCGCACTACTCTATCGCCCTCCCTCCCACTAGTAACTCAGATCCGGCGTCACATAGCGGGCCCTCCTTCCCCCTCGCCACTTCGGCACGTGCCTTCATTTTTATCGCGATATGAAGGCAGCATTTTCTTCCCTCGTCGACTCGCGTCGACTTGTACCTACCCACGCTGCTAGGCGTTGGTCTAGTGGTTAACCTCGAACGTTACTATTGATAGGATTCAAATCTTGGCATGGAGTTTTTATTTTCTCGACACACCTGCTGCCGAGAATACTTCATAGCGCGGGCAAGCACAGTACGAAGCGTTGGAAGTATTTTCTCGATAAAATCGAAGGCGCGTTCCGTAGTGAGCGAATAGCCCGCTAAGCGACCCCGGGTCTGAGTGTACGTCTAGGAAGGAATAAGGAGAAAGCAAAAGTGCGAAGATATTATAAAAAATTGAAAATACACTCCAGCTGTGAGATCGAAGATTTCGTCGAAACTCATCTTTGCAAGCTGTGTGTGATACTCCGATCGCGCGCATTACGAGTTGTGTGTCCTCATTAAGGATATAGGTCGGCGACTCCCCTTACAACTACAGTGTAGCTATCAGGGTCAACAGGATGATTTTAGTCAGTCTGTGCGCGGAAACTATAAAACCTGTTTCTGAGGGGGACAAAACCTGACAGCTGTGTGGAGGGAAATGTATCCTTTTATCAAGTGAATCTTGTAAGTCGAATAACCGGTGAGGGGGGTGGGGCGGAGTTTTGAAGGACGTGGGGGCCTGGTTTTGATCAAAAGCGAGCGGGTTTGGAGGGGGGGGGGGGGGGGGGCAAAGGGGGCAATTTGTGCATGTAAGCTATAAATCCTTTCGAGGGGATAAATCTGACGGTTTTGGCACCAGTATATTATTGGGGGCGGGGGGGGGGGGGGGGGGCGGGGGGGACAGCTCAATATGTGCCTGGAAACTATAAATATGCGATGAGCAAAACAAAAAAATACGCACACACCGGCCCGGCGAGGCGTACGATAACCAACACAACAGACAGCCGATTTTTTTTTTTTTGAGAAACGCAGGACAACTGGGTTAAAAAATCCGTGACGCGAGTTCAAATCGGCTGACGTTTGGGGCGGCCGCCGCAAAAAAACGAAGAGCCGCAGTTGAAACATTTGCAAGTCTGTACCCCAAAAGAAATGAAGGCACGTACCGTGGTGGGGAGGGCAGAGAAGGGCCCTTTATGTGACTCCGGATCTGAGTTGCTACTGGGAGGGAGCATGAGAGTACTGCGAGGATGATGAATGGGATTCAAAAAAAGGAAAAAAAGAAAAAAAGAAAAAGGCCCAACAGCCGTTGGATTTTGAAAGTCTGTACTGGCCAAAAGGCGCAAGGCTTTAACCTTCAAAGACCGCGAAAGAGAAATCGCTACGAAAGTACCAAGTATCTTTACAATAGAAAACCCTGAAGCATGCGCGCAATCACCTAGAGCTGTAAGTCGGTAGGATTTCCAAGACTAAAAACTAGTCGGCAGGTGCCGTTAGCCAACTAAGTGACTTTAGTAGGCACGTCGGCCGGCGAAACCAGCTGATGGTCAGCCGACCTGCCGAGTTCCAGGAGAGCGAAGCCAGCCACGTCAGCCCCCCCGTCAGACGCGCGGGGCCATGCCAAAAAGAGAAAAAAGCGCACTCCGCATTGAGCAGTCCTTTCTACGAGTGTGTGCAAACCCAATTAGTTGGACAGTCGGCACTCGGCACCTCCGTAAACCGACCAAATAATAGTCCAACTGGAAACTAGTTGGAAACTTCAAGTCGGGCCGACTCGCAGCTCTAGCAATCACGTACCGCCGCGTGACGAATGTATGAGAATTCGCATAATACGCACAGACCAAACCGCGATGAATACCATAGTCTATACCTGAGAAAACGTCCATGTATTCGCTGAACAACGCTGAACGGGAAGGGGAGTGCGATGTAAAAGTAGTGTACGAGCTGGGCCAGCCAAGGTGCTTATCCTTATTATATAATACGCTTAGGTGGTCGTGACGTTTTTTTGCATCTTTGAAATATCTTGGTCTAAACACCTCCCCCACAAAAGCGGTGACTACGCTTAGGTGGTCGTGACGTTTTTTTGGATCTTTGAAATATCTTGGTCTAAACACCTCCCCCACAAAAGCGGTGACTCCCGAGCTCCACTCGGCCTCAGGCGGCCTCGCGGTGCCGCCACGTCCCATCCGCACAGCAGCACTACGACATGCCGGCGAAAGAACGGGCGTCGGTGCCCCATCTCGGCGAGGGGGGAGCGTGGAAATCGCCCTCCCGGGGACGGCTCGCTTGGCCCCCGGCGTGGCGAGGAATAGTAAACAATAGCAAATCCCGCCCAGCCCGAGAGCATTGTAATCAACGACATGCCGGCGAAAGAACGGGCGTCGGTGCCCCACCTCGGCGAGGGGGGCTCCCGGGGACGGCTCGCTTGGCCCCCGGCGTGGCGAGGAATAGTAAACAATTGCAAATCCCGCCCAGCCCGAGAGCATTGTAACCAACGAATCGGCTGCTGCTCGCCTGTCAGGTGTATTGCTTTACGTACTGCTGCATTGCTGTACTGCAGTACTGGGTAGGTCCGTGGGTGGATGGTGGGCGGTGGGTGGTGGGTGGTGGATGGTGGGTGGTGGGTGGGTGGTGGGTGGGTGGTGGATGGCGGCTCGGTCGCTCCCCGATGGCCGAGTATCGTCAAAAAACGAAACTCCCCCCGTTTGTTTCCTTTTTCATACCTGGTACAAGGTCCTCAAGAACCAACCAACTAACTGCTCTCCGCGTACCAGGTGTACTGCTGTACGTGCTGCTGCACTTTTTGTTTCCTGATTCATACAAAGGTGCTCAAGAACCAATCAACTAACTGCTCCCCGCGTTCCAGGTGTGCTGCTGTACGTACTGCTGCACTGCTGTGCTGCTGTATGTAGTAAAGGCTTGGTTGTTTGGTGGGTGGAGGATGCACTGACTGCGTCTTCCGTGGTGGGTGGGTGGCCTGTTATTATTTTGTTTTCTTGGTACTTACATAGAGAGCTCTGAGGATGACAGAGCACCAATTTGTTTTTTTTTTAGGTGCAGGTGCACTGCTGTACGTACTGCTGCACTGCTGTACTGCTGTATGTAGTAAAGGTTTGGTCGGTGGGTGGGTGGAGGGTGCACTGCGTCGTCCGTGGTGGGTGGGTGGGCCGTCTTTTTTCGTTCTGTGGGAGATGAGCCTTTTTTTTTGTTTATCAAATATCGGCCTTCCACTGGTGCTTGAGAGTACCACCGTCCCCACTGCTGCACACCTGTCCTTTACTATTAGTAATACCGTACGTACTGCTGGACTGCCGTACTGCTGCCCTGTTATTATATTGTTTTTTAGTATTACATACAGAGGATACAGCACCAATTTGTTTTTTCCCGCCTTACCGGCCGGCAACTGGCAAACTTCGGGAGTACCACTAGTTTCGAGTTAAATTGGCGATGCCCCGCTCAATTTTACATGTTGGGATGTGATTTTTTTACACAGCAGTGTTGATCATGCACCAAGCAACAAACGTGAGACTCGCCTTTTTTTTTTTTTCTCTTTCGTTCGAGAGATATGATCGATAAAGCGATCCGAAAAAATACCAAAGCGGCCATAACTTGTCTGAAAAAAAAAACAGAAAAAGAGGCGAGTCTCACGTTTGTTTGCACATGCGGTTCAAATATGAGGTCAAAATTTCAGATCGAAACTCGCAAAATTGAGCGGGGCATCGCGGTAATACCACTTGTTCTCATCACTACTTGTTTTATGAATAGGAACCGTTTTTTGGTCATATCTCGTGATGGGTCACGAATTGGGCAGTGCAAGTGATATCTATCGTCTCCTTGTGTCCTCAGGACCGTCTACACCAATTTTCACCTTGATTGGGAAAAGCGATTTCTGTAGCCGTGATGCACATTTGTAGGCCAAAAATGTCGAAAAAAAATGGTAATTTTGAGTTTTTTGGATGTCTCGGCCAGTTCGAGTCGGATTCTCAAACTGTTTGAACCTGCAAATATGCACTCTTTAAGCCACGGTCATCAGTGCTTCCAAATTTCGAGTCCCAACTTGTAGTGGTTGACTAGATTCGACTCTAGCATGCTTTATCTGCTTTTAGGCTGGCCCAGCTCGTATGCATGTTCCCCGACTGCTCACTACTGCCCTGTCCACACACCTTCGGCCGGTTCCATTCTCCCGCGTTCGTCGGCGGAGCAACGTACTTCATCTTGCCGGGTGGAGACACGGATGACGGCGACCCCGCCGCCGCAGCGCTGCTCGGCGGAGGGACGTACTTCATCCTACCACCCCCCGCGCCCGCAGGAGGCGACGACGAAGACGCAGCAGCAGCACCACCACCACCTCTACCACCACCTCTTGCACCCGAACCCCACTTCGCGTTACCTGACTGCTTGGAACCCTGCGCAGTACGTAGGCACGAGGCAGGATCCGCGGGCGGGGCAGGACAGCACAGGGTTTGTGAGAGAGGGCGGCCAGTCGGCGGCGGTTTGTACATAGCAGACAGTACTCGTAGTGTATTGATTAATATAAGCAAGCTCGGAAAATTGAGAAGGGGATCATCGTCAAGTATCGTCGTGATTTGAGTTCGGTTCCCAGGTCGTTGTTGATGCGCTGTTGTGCTGGCGTACATATGTACGTGGCAACGTCGGCTAGGCGGGGTGGGACAATCATTCAAAATATCACATGGTACTTGGTCCGTGCTCGCAACAACCAGGTGCTCCGGGAAGCATGTGCACTGAGGCGCGCGCGACACAAACAAGCAGTTTAAAAAACGAGCATCGTTCGTAGCACCGGCGCTCGAGCTTGAGATTTGCGTTTTTAACTGTATTTTAGAGAGGGCAAATTCGTCAATGAACACACACGCCCAAGAGGTCGAAAGGGTGAAAGGGTTTGTGTCGGCGTGTATCGAGGGCTGCTCGCACTCTGAGCCGGCTGACCAAGGTGTAAAATCTCACCCCCATGTTCGGAGATCCCTTCGTCCACGCGTTAGACATCGCTGAGCAGGTTTCTTGGTAGGAAGAGAGGTCGGCAGGTGGCGGGAAAGAGGGCAGGATGTAGCAGTGCGCGCGACAGACGAGGCAAACACATTTATTTTATTTTTTTTGCCAACTCGTAACTATGAAAAACGCAACTAAGATTTGAGGAAACCCCGACGGAGCAGATCTTCTGAGGTTTTGAGTTTTGAGTTGACGGCGGAGGGCGGAGGCAGCATGGCGTGGATCATAGACAAGCAGCCTTCCATCTTCCTGAAGATCTCACCCTCGCTTGGCCTCAACAACCTTACGGCAAATGCTTCCAACTTCGTGAGTGGCGCCCTGTGCCTCCCACAACTGTAGTGTGCGCAATACAAGTATTTCTTTTGGTGGAGTCGGCTGGCTGCTGGCCGTATCTTTTTCGACTCAGTAGTAAACAATAAACAGCTGGTAACAATGTCGGCGCCTAAAGATACCTTAGACAGAGATGCACGGAAGGGCGGTTGGACGAAGCTTTGGGGAAGGGAGATACATGTATAGCGTGCACGGATGGTGCACAGCTCTCCATCCAATGCTGTCCTGCTGGTTTAGCGCCAAACGGCGCAATTGCTCTGTTGGTGTCTGCACCCCACAGATGAAACCACCCCCCCCCGCCTTCCGGAGACGCTCGGATCACTGCACGGCGATTTAGGTTTCGTCCTCGGATTCGGTCTCACGATATGCAACCTACCTACCATTATACTATTAATACTATTAATACTACTGCTGTACAATATATTGCCTCTCTGGTACCTGCAACATGAAGAATCTCACAACAGACAGGATATGAAAATAGCAACTAAATAATGAAAGCGCTCGTCATACAGCATTACAACATTAGACTTACAGAACTAATAAAAGTGGTAATCCCGAAGTTTGCCAGTTGGTTGCCGGTCGGTACGGCGGAAAAAAACAAATTGGTGCTGCTGTGTCATCCTCTGTACCTGGTATGTAAGTACTAGAAAAACAAAATAATTAGCAGTACGGCAATGCAGCAGTACGTACGGCTGCAAAGGACAGAGGAGTGCAGCAGTGGGGACGGTGGTACTCCCAAGCACCAGTGGGAGGCCGGTATTTTAGGAACAAAAAAAAAGGTTCATCTCCCACAGGACGCAAAAAGACTCCCACGTACGGAACGGCCCACCCACCCACCAAAGACGGCGCAGTGCACCCTCCACCCACCCACCGACCAAAGCTTTACTACATATCATGCAGCAGTACAGCAGTGCCGCAGTAGGTACAGCAGTACACCTGCACCCAAAAAAAATACAGATTAGTGCTGTATCCGCTGTACCATCCTCTGTATGTAAGTTCTAAAAAACAAAATAAATAACAGGCCACCCACCCACCACGGACGACGCAGTGCACCCTCCACCCACCCACCGATCAAACCTTTACTACATACAGCAGTACAGTACACGGTCTCCTGCACTACTTGCTTTTTGCGTGGAAGCTCATGAAAGCTTCCATGGAAGCTTTCATGGAAGCTTTCATGGAAGCTTGCGTGGAAGCTTTCATGGAAGATATGGAAGCTTCCACGCAAAAAAAACCCGCAGGCTTCCACGGAAACTTTCGCGAAAGCTTCCATGGAGGTAGCCTCCACGAAAGCTTCCACGGAAGCTTCCACGGAAGTAGTGGAAGCTTCCACGGAAGTAAATTCCACGGGAGCTTCCACGAAAGCTTTCATAGTGGCTTCAACGAAAGCTTCCATGGAATTTACTTCCATGGAAGTTACTTCCACGAAAGCTTCCATGGAAGTAACTTCCACGAAAGATTCTACAAAAGATTCCATGGAAGTAACTTCCACGGAAGCTCCCGTGGAAGTAACTTCCATGGAAGTATCTTCCACGAAAGGTTCCACGGAAGCTTGCACGAAGGGTTAGGGGTTAGGGCTAGGGTTAGGGTTAGGGTTAGGTTCCGCGAAAGCTTCCGTGAAAGCTTCCTTTGAAGAAAATTTACTTCCTCGAAAGCTTCGGTGAAAGCAATTTACTTCCACGAAAGCTTCCGTGAAAGCTTCCGTGAAAGCTCCCGTGAAAGCTTCCGTGAAAACGTTCGTGGAAGCAAATTTACTCCAGTCTGAAAGCTTCGGTAGAAAGCTTCCACGAAAGCTTCCGCGAAGGGTTAGGGGTTAGGGTTAGGGTTAGGGTTAGGTTCCGTGAAAGGTTCCGTGAAAGCTTCCGTGGAAGAAAATTTACTTCCGCGAAAGCTTCGGTGAAAGAAATTTACTTCCACGAAAGTTTCCGTGAAAGTTTCCGTGAAAGCTTCCGTGAAAACTGTCGTAGAAGCAAATTTACTCCAGTTCGAAAGCTTCGGTAGAAGCAAGTTTCGTCCGTGAAAGCTTCCGTGAAAGCTTTCACGGAAGCTTCTCTGAAAGCAAATTTACTTCCACGGAACTTTCGACGAAGTTTCCGTGGAAATGAATTTCGTGGAAGCTTTCGTGGAAGCTTCCGTGGAAGTTACTTTCGTGGAAGCTTGCATGGAAGCTTCCGTGGAAGTTGCTTCCGTGGAAGTTGCTTCCGTGAAAGCTTCCGTGGAAGCTTTCATGGAAGCTTCCGTGGAAGCAAATTCCCTGGAAGATTCCGTGGAAGTAAATCCCCTGGAAGCTTCCACGAAAAACTTCCGTGGAAATAACTTCCAACGAAGCTTTCATGGCATGGAAGTGTGAAAGCTTCCATGGCGCTTCCATCGAAGCTTCCATGGAAGCCTTCACGAACTTCCACCAAAAATGCAGATAGTACAGGTGGCCCAGTGCAGCAGTACGTACAGCAGTACACCTGGTATGCGGGGAGCAGTTATTTGGTTGGTTCTTGAGGACCTTGTACGAAACAGGAAACAAACGGGGGGGCTTTCAATTTTTGTCGATACTCGGCCATCTCGGAGAGCGAGCGAGCCGCCATCCACCACCCACCCACCACCCAACACCCACCCACCACCCACCATCCACCCACGGACCTACCCATTACTGCAGTACAGCAATGCAGCAGTACGTAGAGCAATACACCTGACAGGCGAGCAGCAGTCGATTCGTTGGTTACAATGCTCTCGGGTTCAACAATCCCACTGCTCGTCGATTTTTCATCGAGTGTTGCTAACTCGCGCTCTCGCGCTTTCCGCAAGTCAATTTGTGCGCAAGAAAAAGTCCCCGACACGAATTTATACGAGTATGCACTCGGGGGGATTCGAACTCACGAAACTGACCTATACCATGCTCGAGGGTATCCTGATACGCCACCGGGGCTAATAATGTACGAGTATTATACTGCAACTGACCCAGGCTTCGGGAGTGCAGGGGCACGCCCTTCTTCACGATATACCAAGGTCGCCATTAATAACGCGACTGGCGTAGTGTACCCCGCTAAAAGATCGAGCTTGAAAAGCAGGTTATTGGCCCAGCGTAAGAAGCAATTCAAAGGTGGCGGTGCGTGTCACGAAACTGAGTTATCAAAGAACAAGTCACTGCAGCAGAAGAAGCTTTAGACTGAAGCTTGGGTTGCAAAGAAACAGGCCCTAGGAGCTAGAGGGTAACCACTCCACCGAGTACTAAAAGGCGAACCCCTGCCGTACCCTTGCTCCGCGGACACATGCGACGCGTGCTACGATACGTAGAGGTATACCTTTTTTTGGCGAAAATGGTTTCTAAACGACGGGGCTCCTTAACCCAAAATCGTCGGAAAAAAACGCCATTTTTTTTTGCATGATATTCTCGTCGTGTACCTCCTGGGCCATGGGAGTTTGCATGGATCCTCCCGCAGAAAAGTTTTATTTTTTCTCCAAAATCGATTTTGGGTTAGGACATGTCTTAAGCTCCCAAATTGAGGGGTAGTATTAGAAAAACAATGGTGCACCTCTATTGTGGTACGCTTCTTAAGGTCACCCTGTCACAAGCCACCTTAGGTGGTCTTATCTCCACAAGCCAACTTAGGTAGTCTTACACCTCTACAGGCCAACTTAGGTGGTCTTGTCTCTACCGTGGTCTTGTCTTTTACTACGGCCTAAAAAAGATCCCATACCAATTCCAAGTCGTTTATTCTTCGTGACAAGCCGATTTACTTTGGTCTTATCTCTGCTATGGTCTTAAACCGGAGGGTCTTAACTTGGGCACACCACTGTACACCTAGACTACGCGTAGGGGAGCGCTCCCACGTTCCCTATCGGGTTTGAGCCACTCGCACGAGAGTAACTCCGTACCTCACGGGAAACAAAAAAAAAAAAAAAAGCGTGGCTTACCATTCCATTGTGGATTGATATTCAATTAAAAACACCACGAAAGATCAAAGACCGCACAGGGTCGGGGGGGTTACTCCTCGCGCGAGTGCCCCCAAGCCATCGCAAAATAACGCCACCAAAAGTAAAGTAAACCCCGTACCGTAGCCTGGGTCAGTGCCTCACCCCAAAAAATAATTTGGATTAAACCGAAAGTGCTACCCGATTTGAACACACCCCATGCGTTAGGTGTATGTTATTATCAGGGTGTTCCACTGGCACCGATGGTTGGGTCCGCCGCTGGACGGGCTGTCAACGCAGAGACGCTAGTCGTTGAGGGCGCAGCAGTAGCGGCAGTAGCGGCAGGCGTGGTGGTGCCTGCATCCGGGGGCGTGGGTGTCGGGGGCTCCTCCTCTTCACCCTTCTGTCCTTTCCCTGTTTTACACGGGAATGTGTAGATAATCTCTTCGTGAGGCGTGGGGGGGGGAGTATAGAGACACCCTCCCGTAGAGCCTGAGGGAGGAGTGTGAAGACACTCCTAGGGGGAGTCACGGAGTCCCGGAGTGCAGAGACACTCCGTCGGCTCGTAGTATTTTCCCGAGATCGTTTAATACCAAGGGTTTACGAGAAGGGACAACGGATCACACACACATCGCCACAACATACCATGTTTTGGGCGATGATTTGGATAACGATCCAAAAAAAAACATAAAATTGCAACAACAACAACAACAACAACGACAACAGCAACAACAACAATAACATCAACAACAACAATAACATCAACAACAACAACAACGACAACAACAACAACAACGACAACAACAACAACGACAACAACAACAACAACAACAACAACAACAACAACAACAACAACAACAACAACAACAACAACAACAACAACAACAACAACAACAACAACGAAAATGTCAAGCCTTCTGACGATTTTGGGGGTTTAACCCATTTCCACCTCCAAAAAGTGTTATCCTAGTCTAAGTCCAAGTGTTTGTCCCCACATGTCGGGAGCGCGGTGCCAAAAAGGGTTAAAAGAAGCCCCCTTATTCGAAAATTCGTTCAGCCCAAAAAGTGCCACCTTCGTCACAGAACGCGCCCGTGCGCGGAGTACTCGGCACTTGGCACACCTGAGAAGTTTTTATGTCCGTGACTGATTCTACGATAGCCCCCCCCCCCAAAACCACCGATTTCCGATTTCTTTTAAGGAACGTTTCGTGGCTACTCGGTACGAGGAAAGGTTCGGTGAAAACCATTTCCTCATATCTGTTTCTTGTTTGCATCAAAGGGCTACTAGTACTATCGAACGGTGACGTCCGGGTGGAAAGGGGCACCTGATTTCAGGAGATACGGCCGGCATCATATATCATAGGAGCTGGTTTCAAAACCGACGATTTCGCGAAGGAAATGTTGCGGGGGGCCGCCGTAGAACGAATCCCATTTATCGCTGCGGCACGCCACGCTCAGTTGTTTTCGTTCCCCCGCCGTTGGCGCGTCATTCTTTTTTCGTTCTCTCTTTGAGAAGACTTACATCCACAAGGGCAGCGTCATCATCTGCGGCCTGGACGGAAACCACACAAAAACGCTAAAAAATGGCGTCGGCGCGCGGGCCGCCCAGGTGTGTGTATGGGTTTGTAAGTTCGTGTCTATCCGTGTTTGCTCGCGGGAGGCAGATGTAAGAGCTAGCTGTGGTGGGTGGTAGCGGATGGGGCTGCGTGATACGCTCGTGCGTCCAGACGATTGCTGGAGGCGTTTTCTCAAAGGGTGGTTTCCTCGCCAGCGCTATCGAGTCGTTCTGCGGTAGCCCCCCCCCCCAACTTTTCTTCAGCGAAATCGCCGGTGTTTTGAAACCAGCTCCCGGCCGTATCTCCTGAAATACGATGCCCCTTGCCACCCCGACGTCATCGTTCGATAGTCCTTCGCAAACAAGAACATGTTTGAGGATGCTTTTTTTTCATAGCATCCTTCCTCGTGTCGAGCAGACATGAAACGTTCGTTCAAGAAAATCGCCGGTTTTGGGGGGGGGGGCCATCGTAGAATCAGTCTAATCAATATTACCGCTCGACAGCGGTAGCGTGTTTGCGATGTATCAATTTTTGGTCGGGTAGGAAGTGAGAAGGAAAACATATAGCAATAGTGTTGAAACCGTCGAACGTCACAAGCCAAGGCCAACTCGATCCACGATCAATCAGCGAAAAACTAGGGTAGAAATATGTTTTCCCTACAAGTTTTGTTTTTTTAGACTAACTTTTGCATAGGTTGGCTGGCCTTGGGTTCATAGCTTCCACACGATAAACACATTTTTTCCGAACCCAAATTAATCTGGAAATCGCAAAACACGATGAACACACTTTTTCTAACCCAAATGAACGTGGAAATCGCAAAACACCCCAGTGACAATGACAGTAACAATGTATCCATACAACTCTGCGGTGCCAACTCTGCAGGTAGTTACGATGTAGCTCGTTCGCTTCCACCTTTAATTAGAGCGACTTGAAAACAACACGGGGTCGAAAACCCCAACCCTGCAAGCCCCTGGCTGCCATCCCTATAGAACCGCACCCAAGTTTTTGGGTCCAAACTACTTGAATTTAGAGTAGGATATTTTCCGCAGCACTAGTAGGATTTCCCACCGAGCTGGGCTTACTGCTTTGTCGCGCGGATCTTTGGGGGGGGAGGGGGGTAGGCTGTTCGCGTTTGCGGGTCAACAAGCACTTCTTTTTGGGATCAATGTGCTGATATTTTGCAAACATTCGAGGGTGGATCTGCACGCTATGTACAGATCCTGCACGTAATGAATACCACATCGGCAGATACGGGATCTTCTGAAGATGATCTAGATTATCTGTAGATTATCTCGATGATCTGTAGATGATTCAGATCGTGATCTGTCCGAGGTGTGAGAACCGATCACGACCTAGATAATCTACATCATATATATATATATATTATATACCTGGCGTCTTATCGTGCTTACGTTTCTTATTCAACTGAAAAGGTGAAAAATCAAACGCATTCTACATTTGTAAACGTATTATATTATGTATGTGGTACAGGTGCTGCAATGCTCCAACGAAGAATTTGACTTCCTCGTCGTCGCCCTCGACTCCGGCGTACAGGTAAGACAACTATCATATATAACGGTGTCTGCGACGTACCGACTTTGGTTTGGTTAGGGCTTGGGCAGGAAAACACATAATACAAAATTAAAATTCACTCCAGCTGTGAGATTGAAGATTTCGTCGAAGCTCATCTTTGCGAGCCGTGTGTGACAATACGGTCGGAAAATATATATAGTAATAGTATTGAAACCGTCAAGCGTCACAATCCAAGGCCAGCCCTTATCCCGCGAAAAATCAGCGAAAAAAAAACGCTTATAAATTCGTGTTCATGCCATTTTTGTTTTGTTTTCTATCCTAGTTTTGTCATGGGTTGGTTGGCCTTGGGTTGTGACGTTGTCGGTTGCAATACTATTATCACATGTTTTCCAACCCGATTGTAATTTGGAAGTTGCAAACGCCCTAGTCTATACATACATTGATGCCCATCGAGAAAATAGAATCAACGCAACGGTTCTGACATGCAACTGCAGCCTACAGGCAAGAAGAAAAGAGAGGAACAAAGATACCGGTTACTACCAAATGCATAGTCTGTACGGCATCGTGAACTAGCGTACGATGTTTGTGTGGGGATGGTGGTATTTGATGAATTCATACTATTGGTTTAGTGGGATGCTCGCTTTAAGAGTCCCTTGGAAAAGGCTGCAATCGCTCATATCTCCGTGCCGCTTCATCTCAGATTGGGTATCATGTAGGTTTTAGTATAGGCATCACAAGCTGATTTGACCGCTTTTACGTCCGTTTTCTCTTGTTACAGACGCTCAAATTATGGACGCTCTTAGATCGGGTACCGTAGTTGAAGACATTCGTTGATTTCCGTCTTTGAGGGAGGTGATATAGGATAACCAAGTCACTCATCACGAATCGCTGAATACTTGCAGTCGTGGTGGTAGCGGTGGTGTTGGTGTTGGTGTTGGTGTTGGTGTTGGTGTTGGTGTTGGTGTTGGTGTTGGTGTTGGTGTTGGTGATGGTGTTGGTGTTTATGTTGGTGTTGGTGTTGGTGTTGGTGGTGTTGATGTTGGTGGTGTTGATGTTGGTGGTGATGGTGGTGGCGGTATGTTGGTGTTGGTGTTGGTGTTGGTGGTGTTGATGTCGGTGGTAATGGTGGTGACGGTATGTTGGTGCTGGTGTCGGTGTTGGTGGTGGTAATGCAGGTGTTGTTGGTTGTTGTGGTGGTGGTGGTAGCGGTATGTTGGTGCTGGTGTTGCTGTTAGTGGTGACGGTGGTAGTGGTGGTTGTGTTAGTATTGGTGGTGGCGGTACGTGGCGGTGGTGGTAATGGTAGAGGTAGTGGTAGTGGTGTTGGTGGTGTTGGTGGTGGTGATGGGTAGATGTACATGGCGGGGATGGTGTTGGTGTTGTTGGTTGTAGTGGTGGTGGTGGCGGCGGTGGTGGTAGTGGAGGTGGTTGTTGGTTACACAGCGCCACCCACTGAGCTACGTAGCACTACCCACTGAGCTACGTAGTCACACTACGTGGCTCTATGGGTTGTGCTATATAACCATCAGTGGTAGTGGTGGTGGCGGTGGTGGCGGTGATGATCACTAGTTGATATGCAGCTTTCACTTTCCCATACATGCTCCATCGGTGTTGGTGTTGGTGGTGTTGGTGTTGGTGTTGGTGGCGTTCTTGGTTTTAGTTGTGGTGATGGTGGTGGTAGTGTTAGTAGTGGTGGTAGTGGTGGTGTTGTTAGTGTTGTTGTTGGTGGCGGTACGTGGTGTTGGTGGTGGTAGCGGCAGCGGTACGTGGTGGGGATGGTGTTGGTGTTGTTGGTTGTGGTTGTGGTGGCGGTGGTGGCGGCGGCGGTGGTGGTAGTATTAGTGGTGGTGATAGTAGAGGTGGTGGTGATGATCACTCGCTGATGTGCAACTTTCACCTTACCGTATATGCCCCATCAATAGCGCCCCCCACAAACTTACGCGCTTGGTGGTGCCTCGAGCAAGCGCTCAACGGCAACCTCGCGGCTGCGGTCTTATCCCAGAAGTTAACACGGAAACGTATCGTGCCCAACCCGTTCGATTCATTCGTGGTTACAGTCGTGGTCCCTCACTATTAATAGTGCGGTGCCTTGTCAGACGACAGTGCCCGAAACAAAGTGGAACCCCGAACTAACCCGGGATGGCATTGGCAGCGCGGCAGTTCGTAGAGCGAGGTCGCGACAAGCTCTTTTCACCGCGCTAAACTGAGGTCCCTAATCAACTCGGGACCAAAACTTTGTCTTAAGCTTATTGGTTTTTTGCGATACGGCGAGCTTGTCCTGCACCTACATTACGATCTCGGGTGTTCAGGTCTTGTCGCCTGACGGGCAACGGATGATCTACTTTTTCGACGTGAAAGGGGGTCGCTCTTCCTCCGCAGGCGACGACATCGGGCATGTCGGCCAGCTTGGGACTCAGGTATTCTTCGGGGGGAGGGCGGGGGGGGGTGCGCGCGGGGAGGGGACGTACTTGTTTGCTGACTGCACTGAGTTTTTTTACCGTCGACCACACATCGCTTCTGAGGCGGGGAGCGCTGTTCCTACTCCTTCGGGGAAATCTCCAGCATTTGGGCGCTCGTTTAGTGTCTTCCTTGTATTATATGTATTATAAAAAATGAAATTACACTCCAGCTGTGAGATCGAAGATTTCGTCGAAACTCATCTTTGCAAGCTGTGTGTGATACTCCGATCGCGCGCATTACGAGTTGTGTGTCCTCATTAAGGATTTAGGTCGGCGACTCCCCTTACAACTACAGTGTAGCTATCAGGGTCAACAGGGTGATTTTAGTCAGTCTGTGCGCGGAAACTATAAAACCCATTTCTGAGGGGGACAAAATCTGACTATATGTATTATATTACATTAAAAACAAAGCAAAAAGTGCTTGTGTTATCCCCTTCCTGGTTGGTCGTCTGTAGTCACCATCTATCTCCTAGGATAACCATCGCTTTCTCACTGCTACCTAAATGTATCAATCTTCTCCATGTCGCGTTCGTCTATTGTTCGCGTCTCCTCCTCCAACACATCCTATTATCCCTTGCACACTTTTACATTGTACCACCGCGTGAGTTCTACTGTTGTCCGCATTGCCACGAGGCCATCCGTGTGAACCTTCTTCCTCCATCACCCGAGAACTGGTACACCTCTTTCTTTTTTCTGCCAGGTCCAGGTCCCCTGCATGAGATCGCCGTTTCAGCGTTTTCGCGTTGTCCTTTGGGCCGTGCAAATGCGTTTTCGCTCACACCTATTATTTTAACCCCGCCGTATATCTCTAAGTGTTCTTGCTCTACCTTCTTTCTTACCGCTAGCCTTTCCCTTACTCCTTATTATCCTTCATTAGCCCTCTGCGTTGTAGCCCCCCCCGGGGGGAGACTTGGGGGGGGGGGTATCACAGATATTGCATTTTGTTTTCCCTTGGTTTTGTTTTTTATATGGATGTTTGTGAACATTCGACAACTGCTTGCAATTAGTGTGGAACCATTTGTGCGGTAACACAAGGGCTAAGATAACACGGAAATATGTGAGATTTTTTCAAGTGTATGTTGGTGATACGTACTATGATTGGCTCCGGCAGTACGTAGTCAGTAGCCTATCGAGTCGCTGGTGAATAACATAGTCGTCTATAGCCACTGCTCATAGTAGAATGTAGCACTGCGCCCAAGCATAGACATGGTAAGCCGGTCTATCTACGCAGCAGTACCCGGAAATGCGGCGAAATATAAACAGGAACATTTTGAGAGTAATGCGGGGCATCTTCCAAAGATTCGAGAATGGACGAGAATCTTACGAAACGAACAAGCAAGAACGTCTGGAAGGATAGCCTTCTCGATAACGGTACGTCGTGCGTCGAGAGAACGCTACAGAGAACGTTGCTGGAGGTCGGATTGTCGTCTAGTGCAAGTGCAATACAGCCCGTAGAGTACATCTGCCCGTAGCTTGGACATTGTCCCGTGGTGATTCAGTGACGGCCAGCCCTGTCTCCCTCATTGGAGCCACTCCCTTCCTTCTTTCTTCCTGAAGTAGCACAACAATAAACATACCATTTCTTGCTTCTTCTGACGTCTGGAGCTCCCAATCGGACCTGCCCAACATCAGTCCACGCTCTTCCCTCTCGGCTATCATCATAGTCCGTCACATTTGGCTTCAAATTCGTAGCCAACAGCGCGAGGTCTTTGCTGCAAATTCTACAATTGTGCAGGTCATAGCTTTCGACGTTTCTTTATGCAGGTTTCCCACCCACCCCATACATACGGTTAGAGATAATTTGGCAGCATACGAATCCGGCTAAACCTGTTTCAATTTTGGCGGCGACCTGCCGTAATTGGATTATGGTAGATGCTCATTATAGCCACTGAGCTACTGTAACAGTCATAACAGCCTCACAGACTCCATAATGCGCTTTATACAGCATACCCACCGAGCTAGCAGGCAGCGCTGGCTGCTACCTCGGTGGTTATGGCGCACGTTTAACATGATAGTTTGCGGCGACGTCGGCTTTCCTTCGCCTTTCCTTCGCTTTGCACGTTGTCTCGTATTTGCTGACTGCCAGCCCAGTGGTCATATGGCATCTTGAACAGGATGATTTTGCTATGACGCCCGCTTTCCTTCCCTTTGCACGCGTTGTCTCGTATTTGCTGGCTGCTAGCCCAGTGGTCATGCGGCATCTTGAACAGGATGGCTTGCTACGACACCCGCTTCCCTTTCTTCACACGCAATGTCTCGGCCTTTTTTTCTCTTCGTGTGCATTTGTCGCTGTTCAGGGAATCGCGATGGTACCGAAAGGAAGGCTATTTATCGTGGGTTGCACCGATGGGGATGTATTTGCTTTTGAAGCCAAGGTAAAGAACCGCCAATAACGGTCGCTGCTAACGAACACAACAGAAACAATGCCGGTAATCGTGACTAAAACAAGCGTGACATTTTTTCGCAAAATCGTGTGTTGTTTTGTCATGATTCACGTTTTTCGAATGGTTTTGAATTTTTTCCATACGCCAGTACAAAATAATGCTAGGATTCCTGACAAAAAAGACGACTTCTGTTTTCGAAAACGCGAACATTTCAGAATTTCAGCAATGTCAGGAATCGTGATTTTCTTTATTCGTTAGGAAGCGACCTTAACTATCAACCAGGGGAACCATCGACCTATACTCATCCCCCCCCCTTCGCGAGGTTGAAAATCCCATGTTACTTCGTGTAGAGCACGCACGATCAAATTGTCAAACCAAGCTTGCAAAGAGGAGTTTTGGACGTTTTTTTTTCTCGATCTCACAGACGAGGTATTATAATAGCCGGTCGCCCCGGTGGTGTATCAGGTGATCCTCGAACATGGTATAGGTCAGTTTCGTGAGCTCGAACCCCCCCGAGTGCATACTCTTATAAGTTCGTGGGGACTTTTTCTTGTGCACAAATTGACTTGAGGAAAGCGCGAGAGCGTGAGTTAGCAACAAACACTCGATGAAAAATCGACGAGCAGCGGGATTGCTGAACCCTATGCGCGATAAAAATGGAAGGCAAGAACCGGGGGGGAGAAGGGACGACACCTGTGACCATGGCTTATCATCCAGAAGCTGGAAAGTAAATGTGTGTGAAGAAAAAAAAAAAAAGTTTCATTTTTTTGACGCGGGCTACGATAGAAGTAGCAGTGTGTGGCTGAAGCGGTGTCTACATGACGGGGCTCCTTAATCAGAAATCGTCCGAGTTTCGTTGCTTTATTGCACGACTTTCGTCGTATCCCTCTAGACCATGACATTTTTCATCGAGTAGCATGTTATATTTTCATAGGAACGCCTGTGTTTCCCTTTTCCAGCTAGCGACGCCCCCGGGAAATCGAGCCCCCGGGAAATCTAGCCAACCACATCCGAAAGGGGACCTTGAATGGTACCTCGTCTATTATCGCACCTTTCGACACAGGAATGAGAGTCGAGCTGTCACAAGCACGGAAACGCGCTTATTCAGAACCTTTTTTTTAAATCGCGTGCGCGTGCCTGCGTTAAACGTGCCTGGCAGTGCGGGCCGAAGGGAGAAGCATGCGAGCTATACGCGACGCTTAAAGGGCACCAGCACCCGGTGACCTGCGCCGCTGCCGACACGGAGTGGTTAGCTTCCGGAGACGCGTGAGTCCACCGATCGTCCGCAAACCGCCATTGCGGCCGCCGGCAGTTGGACGCACCGTCGGTATTTGACCCTACTCTCGAGTATTCAACGGAGAGGATGGTGTCGCTCTAGCAGGCCCTTTGCTATTTTTTTCGTAGTGGTTGGTCCCCATCGTCGTTTATCGTTGACACCGCGTCGTATTCTTGTGCGGAGCGGTATGTCATGGTGGAAAAGGCTCGCCTAACATCGCGCAGTAGAGCTCATTCCACTACTATGGGTCAGTACAGTTGGCTGCTTTCGCGCATGGGGTTTTAGTTAAACTGCCGTTAACACACGCTCACGCTTTTCTCACGCGTTCGTGTCTACTACACTCGGCGATTAATCTCTTCGGCAGAGCTCTGAAGACGTTTTTGGACCGGTACATGCATGGGAAGGTGGAGAGCATAAAACGTGGGGAACGTAATTCACCGTCTTTCGTACTTGACTAAAAAAAATCGTCGCGTCCATCCTATATTTTTTGGGGGCGGAGGGTGTACTCCTTTCATGCATAGCCGTAGCCGGGGGGGGGAGGGGAGTTGTTGGAAGCGATAGTCGGGAGGGGAGAAAACCTGCACTGTTCTTTTGATTCGGTCATAGTACGATAGAACTATAGGCGCAACTGGACATGATCAATAACGTAATGGGCTAAGTCGGTTTTTGTATCCGTTTTCCGGTAGACCTCCGCGTTGTAGGAGTGCATTGTTCACAAGGCCTTGCTCAATGTTTCACCCGGTCCGTTCCGAAGGCATGGCTGCATAAATGGCAATCGTTGGCAGCACGGCGCGTCGCAGGCCGCGGGCAGTTGAGCTCAGAGCGGCAGCCACCGCCCGGGCCCTCGGTAGTGCACGCCGTGCTCTCAGCGCGCAGCTAACGATCATCGATGTTGCAACGCGTCCCTCGCTGATACACGTACATCCACCCTGTCAACGTTTCATGTGTATCCACGGTATCGATCTTTGTCTCAGGAGCGGCACGATCATCACGTGGAGTGCCAAGGGGAGCCTCGCTCGGGAATGCTCCTTCGTTGGAGACGGGTGAGAGCAGCAGCAGCAGCAGCAATGAGCGGGGAAAAATTAGGAGAAAAAAATGTGATTCAACTCTCTCCGCCCGAGTTGTCTTGAGCTCTGATTCCCCCTCGGGTCCCTGATTCCCCCCTCGTGCGGAAACGGCTGTACCCTTCCACTCGAAGGGATCATGCGCGGGGGGAGGGGATTAGCGGGGGGGGGGGGCTGGGGATAGGCCGACGTTTGCGCTTTTTTTCCCTGTGGGGACTGATGGTGGTAAGACACCAAGCAGGCGGGTGGCGAGAAGCGAGCTGATCGGCGGAACGGCTCGGGGAACGCGTGCTACGATGGAGGAAGCATTCTTGTTTTGGCGAATATATTTTTTGAATGACGTAGGGGGGGAGCTCCTTAACCTAAAATCGTCGAAGTTATATTATTTTCTCAGCAATATATATATATATATTTGGCACATGCTACGATGGAGGTAGCAGTTTTCGTCTGAAATGGTTTCTAAATGACGCGGCTCCTTAACCCAACATCGTCGGAAAAAAAAAAAATAATACGACATTTTTTTTTGCATGATTATCGTCGTGTACCCAGGCCAAAAGGGTTTGTTCATCATCCGGTATGTACGTAGCAGTTTTATTTTTCTCCAAATCAGTTTTTGGGAGAGCGTCTTAAGCTCCCAAATTGAGGAAACCTCCGAAAAAAAAGTGGTGCACTTCTACCGTAGCACGCGTCTTTTTTGTTTTGTTTCATCGGGTTCAACTTTCGGATTTATCAAAATCAAGTTTTGGGTGGGGTATAGAACTTCTCAAGTCAAGAATCTGCTGGGATCAAGTGGTGCACCTCTAGCGTAGCACGCGTCCGGGCCGGAGTGTCGCACCTTGGACATGTTTCGTCGTGGCGGGAAAAAAAATGGTCTGGGTGGTAAAAAGCTCAATTGTCACTCGCTCGCGCCCGCACGCATGTAACGAGCAGTTTTCTTGATTTTTACATCTCTGTTGGGGATCCAGTGTTATCTTCTTGACCCCCCGCGATTGCTCCCGCGTTTCCGTTTCCGCGCGTTCGTTGTTGCAGTAACCCCGCGACTTCTCTTTGTGCGCGAGGCGACCAGGTGATCGCTTCCTTCTCCACCGGTCACGTACGAATCTTCGACATCGGGAAAAAGTGAGAGTCAGGGCATTGGACGTTGGGGCAGCGGGGGGCGGGAGGGGGGGGGGGGGGGGCAGTAGCGGTACAATGGGTATCCCGATTTAAGGTTACTCCGTAACAAGCCGAAGCAAGCGCTCTTAACTACGCATCGCTCTTATCTGTAGTGGGAAATATATAGCTGTTAGTACAGGCGAGATTGACCGATTTGATTGCTCGTAAATCTAGAACGCTCTTATTCTGGGCGCTCTTAAATCGGGGTACCCACCGTAGGGTGCGGTGGTCGACGTTCACCGCGAAACCTCCCTTCCGGTGGTTGGGATCCGGGACGGCTGCTGGCTCTGATTTTGTGTGTGTTTTTCTCGTGGACTGCAGGTCTGCTCCAGCCCCAATAACCCAGTGCTTGATTTCTGCCTTGTTTTCCGCCAAACTGAGGATAGTAAACATTATTTTCCACTCCTTTCATCTCCTCGAACCGGATCACTGCTGTCTGCGTCTGCCCGAACAAACTAATACCTGAAGGCCTTCCTCTTCAGTCTCGAGAGGGAAGGAGACTACCAAGGTCTCTTCCCACCTGGCAGTGCAAGAAAGTGGCACCCTTTGCCATTCTGGCCCGCAATACGTTTTGGTGCCAGTACCTCGGGGGCAGAGAACCGTTGTTGCTAGCGACACGGTCGTGGTCCCTCTTTCGCGCGCTGCCTTGCCAGGCGACGATACCTTGGAGCCAATCCCACGGTTTTTGAGTCCCTAACATGAGGAGCTCAGCATCTCACCACCATCACCCGATACTACATGACTTCGAAGGCATTCGTTCGCGCAACCCGACCGACAGTTCTATGCCGTACGAGTACTAACAGTAGTGCTAGAACAAATATACTGGAAAAAGTGTCAAACTAACCGGTAGTTCCTCACTTGAGGAGCTGGACCAATCAGAAACGTTCAACATTTGGCCCAAAAAGTGCAACCCCTACCGCACTATAGAGGAATGATTCATACGCACTAAAATGGGACCCCGAAGCCCTAAAGTAGGACCCCGCAGCCCTAAAGCGGGACCCCGAATCTCTAAATCGGGATCCCGCAGCCCTAAAGTGGGACCTCGTAGCCCTAAAGTGGGACTCCGAACTAACCCGGGGATAGTGCCGCACAGTAGTACTCTGTAGGACGAGCAAGATCCCGACAAAGCGATTATCACCGCACTAAACTGGGGCATCGTACTGAAGCATGCCGTACTAACGCGGGGCCAAGACTGCTGCAGTACTTTTTGTTTGTTTGTTAATGTCCTTCGCAGTTCATCGATCGCGACGGGTTGCCGTGACCTCTCACGACGCCCGCTGCGATAGGAGGGCGAACCTGTTCTTATTTCCGAGGTTTCGCCACTCTAACGAGGAGCTCTCGTTCCCTGCACATCTCACCCCAAAACTGAATTTGGGAAAACATTGTACGCTTAAGGACGCGCAAGAACAATCCCATGGCCGAGGCAAAATAACAAATATTCTGTAAAATATGCAACCACGCAGGAGTCGCCGCCGCAGCCGCCGTAGCCGTCGCCATCTTACTTGAGATAGTGTGGCCTCGCGGATTGGCCGCCATGGGGCGTTGCCACCCCGGGTTTCGGGCCCGGGTTTCGGCGCGGGTCGGGCCCACACAGGGGAGAGCGCTTGGTCTCGCGGCGAAAAATCCCTTGGCCTGGGCAAACAACGAATAATAACACTGTAAACATACGTGCGGGATTCCAATGCCATTGGATAGTTTCCCAGTTGAGGAACAGCTTCATTCAGTCAGATATCCTGTGGCCAAAAAGTGGTACAGTAGTGAGATATCCGATTTAAGAGCGCCCTCCACAAAAGAGAAAACGGGCGTAAGTGCGGTCAAAATCGGCTTTGTCCCGCCTTCTGACGCCTACAGTAGTGAAATATCCGATTAATGAGCGCCCTTCACGAAAGAGAAAACGGCCTTAAGGGCGGTCAAAATCGGCTTTGTCCCGCCTTGTGACGCCTATACCGCAACCCTGCATGGTGCCCAATCTGGGATCAGAGCGGCGCGGGGATATTAGCGATAGCGCTGGCCTGTTTCGAGGGGCTCTTAAATCAAGTCCCGCACTGTACCCCTGTCATAGCACAAGCCGACCTCATGTGTAGAAAAGCAGGCTCAGTCCCGCCGAGGAGTGCACAGGAGAGTCATCCCACTCTAGGGGTGCAGTAGATTCTAAGAATTTTCTGAGTTCCCAACATGAGCAGCTCAATATCTGACCCCCGAAACATTACTTCGAAGATATTCGTTTGCGCAACCTGGGGAACGTTTCTATGTGCTATTCCTAAAAAAATTTTGCTCTTAAAATGATCAAGCAAACCGATAACTCGAGGAGCTCAAACGGTCAGGTACATTATTAGTTAATCCAACAATGCAACCCTTACCGTGAGATGACTCAGGATACTCTGCTAACTAACTTTGCATCAAGGGGCGTATTGAATTATGGATGTTAGGATCCATATAAGGATATTAGGATCCATGTCTTTGTTGATGTGCAGCTGTTTCGCACGAGTAAACTTAGTATCTCAATGTAGATGCGGGGAAATACAACATGCGGCAAGACTAAGTTTGTTCCTTCTCACCCGACGTCTGTATTCAACATATCTTTCAAGACGTGTTATTGTTTCACTCACTCGGCGACCGGTGGTAGGAGCGGAAAGACTGAGTAGAAGCCTTGGCGTCTTCATCATCGTCAATCTCCTCCGCGCCCTGAGCACGCGCCCTCAACACGTTCGATGTGTGACGTTCCGTCCCTCTAGAAAGGGCTAAGTGTCGCAATCGACGTTGCTCTTTCATCCTTTGTCTGGCCACCGGTCACGCCGCGGTCTCGTTGTTTTCTTGACCGTTTTTGCCGCCTATCCTTCTGTTTAATGAATTTTGTCTTGTCTTTCGGGCACGCACTACACGCTTTTCTTGGCGGCGGCGGTGGCGCGGCGGCGGCGTGGCGGGCGTAAGCAGAGCGCTTAGGGTCGAGATTGCCGCCCACAGCCGCGCGATCAACGCAATCGACTTGCATCCAACAAGCATGCTGGTAAGAAAAAAACCGGGCAGAAAAGGGCAAGATAGCACGGCCAACCATCTGACACAACTGCACGTTGCTAAGAGAGTTGACGTTCCCCCTCTTGTAATCCCTTTTCAACTGAAACCCCTGGCGCATGCTACGGTAGAGGTAGCACTTTGGGGCCAAACATGTTTCTAAAACGACGGGGCTCCTGAACCCCAAATCGGCGGAATGTCATTCCTGTTTTGCATTTTTTTTGGTTTGCATACGCTGGGCCACCGGTTTGTTCATCGGACTGCAGTTCCAGTTTTGCTCAAAATCAGCATTTGGTATGAGTACTACCCCCCCCCGCCCCCCCCCTGCCTCCCGTGCTCCGTCTCGAAGAGGGCGCGTAGTCGAATGACTGAGGCAGACAACAAATAAGTACGCCCCCCCCCCCCCCCCCCCCCGCCCCCCCGCCCCCGCCCGCTGGCTCCCGGTTCATTGTTGATGGCTCTATTTATCAGCTCCCCGTTCCTTGCGCATGTCAAGGTTGATAAGTGGGCGTTAATGCCACTAATACCCCCGCCCGGTGAGGCGCGCTACGACATAGGTAGCGCTTTTTCGGCTATTTTTTCATCTCGGTGGAACGACGGGGCTCCTCAAACAAAAATTGTCGGAATGCCATTCCTGATTTACAGCAAGCCTTTTGGTATTCTTAAGTGCCATGGGTATGCCCATCGGGTCGTACTTTCGGTACGCTCAAAGCCGGTCTTCGCCTTCGATGGGAAAACATAGAGCTCCTCAAGTGATTAGGAGCCTCGGAAAATAAAGAGCAATGGTTGGTGCACCTCTACCGGCCAAGGCTACGGTAGGGTCGGTAGGGGGTTTGGTCCCATTTTAAGGGCCTGTTTCTGCAGTTGCTCGGGGTCACTCGCGCGAGTGATCCCCCTGTTCCTTTTGCGGTCTTTAGGCTTTCGTACTGTTTTAATTACGCATTATTCATCCGAAACGGAAACGTAAGCTACGCTGCGCCAAAATAATCGCCTAAAGTATTTTCGTCAGTGAGGTACTGAGTCACTCGTGCGAGTATGATATGATATGATATGATATGATATGATATGATATGATATGATAAGATATGATATGATATGATATATGATATGATATGATATGATAGTATGATAGTATGATAGTATGGTAGTATGATAGTATGATAGTATGATAGTATGATAGAATGATATGGTATGATATGACATGATAGGATATGATATGACATGATATGACATGATAAGATATGATATGATATGGTATGATATAATATGATATGATATGATATGATATGGTATAATATTATATGATATGGTATGATATGATATGATATGATATGATATGATATGGCGTGGTGTGATATGATATGATAGCTCGGACTCGGTAATGACAATGGGGGTATATCATCACTAACACCATCATAACATCATCATAGCATCATCATAGCATCATCACAACATCATCATAGCATCATCATAACATCATCGTAACATCATCATAACATCATCATAGCATCATCATAACATCATCATAACATCATCATAGCATCATCATAACACCATCGTAACATCATTTATAGCATCAACATAACATCATCATAACATCATCATAGCATCATCATAACACCATCGTAACATCATTTATAGCATCAACATAACATCATCATAACATCATCATAGCATCATCATAGCATCATCATAGCATCATCATAGCATCATCATAACACCATCGTAACACCATCATAACATCATCATAGCATCACCATAGCATCATCATAACATCATCATAGCATTATCATGACATCATCGTAGCATCATCATAGCATCATCATAACATCATCATAACATCATCATAGCATCATCATAGCACCATCATAACATCATTTATAGCATCATCATAACATCATCATAGCATCATCATAGCATCATCATAGCATCATCATAGCATCATCATAGCATCATCATAGCATCATCATAAAATCATCATAGCATCATCATAACACCATCGTAACACCATCACAACATCATCATAGCATCATCATAGCATCATCATAACATCATCATAGCATTATCATGACATCATCGTAGCATCATCATAGCATTATCATAACATCATCATAACATCATCATAGCATCATCATAGCATCATCATAACATCATTCTCGTGACATTATTATAACACCATGATAACATCACCATAACATCACCATAACATCATTATAACACCATGCCGTACCCTTAGTCTAACCGTAGCATGCGTGTGATGCGCCTCCCGACCTGCTTACGATACTCCACCCCCTCCACGGTTATGTTGCGCAGTTGGTGACGGTGGGGGAAGACCTATTTCTCAACGTGTGGGAGCTGCCTGACTACGGTCAAGAGGGGCCTTCCCCCGCCCAGGCTAAGCGAGGACAGGAGGGACCTTCCTCGGCCCAGGCAAGTCGGACTTATTCCTGCGTCGCGTTTCATGTACTATTGTGTCTTGTGAATTTTTTAGAGATAAACCATAACCACTGAGCTAGCAGTCAGGCACGAACCGGGGGGGAAGAAGTGGCGACACTTGTGACCAAGACTTGTCCAGAAGCTTGAGAGTGAAAAAATCGATAAAAAAAAAAGACAATAGCCACCGATTAAACGGCCAGGCGAGCTTGACTTCTTCCTTTGTATCGTTTAATGCATTAGTGTAGATTGTGTTTTGTTAGATGCACGATAACCAGTGAGCTAGCAGTCACGCGAGTCTGACTTGTTCCTTCGCCGCGTTTCATATAGACCCCAACATTGCAGATTATGCTTTCGTTCGAGATACACCACAACGACCGAGCTAGCAGTCTGCCGGCCAGACAAGACAGACTCCTTCCTTTCTCGCGCTTGATGCGTTTGTGTAGAGTGTGCTTTTTTTAGAGATACACCATACCCATTGATCAAGTTATAGCCTGCAGCACCATCACCATTGAACTAGCAGCCAGGCAAGCCTAGTGTTTTCTCCTCCGCCACGTTTCATGTATGGTTATCTAGTTTGTCTTTTCGTTACTATATACATCGTAACCGCTATTCTGTTCACCTCAGTTAGCTGGAAAGGCAAGTCAGACGCCTTCCTTCGTCGCGTTCCATGAAACATTGTAGACTGTGCTTTGGTCAGAGACCCATCATGACCCCCCAGCTAGCAGCTAGCGGGCCAGCTAACTCGTACTTATTCCTTTCTCGCGTTTTATGCAATATTGTAGATTGCGTTGTTGGAGAAGTACCACAACCATCGAGCTAGCGGTCAGCACCGCATGATAGCCACTGAAATAACAGCGAGGCGAGTCGGTTTTTCCTTCGTCGGGTTTCATGCAGTATGGTAGATTGTGTTAGTGATAGAGATGCCGGTACATCATAACGACCGAGCTAGCGCTCAGTAATCCAGGCACGTCGACCTTCTTCCTTCTTTGCGTTTCAAGTACAGTTGCTGTGTATTGTGCATTTGTTAGAGATACACCACCACCGTTGAGCTATTAACAGTAGCCAGACGACTTGGACCTCTTCCTTCGTTGCGTTTCATGCGTTATTATCATTGTAGATTGTGCTTTTTTGAGAGACACGCCAAAACCACAAGCTAGCAGTCAGCACCGCAACTCCGCTGAAGTAGCAGCCAGGCGAGTCGGACTTGTTCCTTCGTCGCGTCTCATGCATTACTATGGTAAATTGTTCTTCTGTCAGAGGCACACCGTAACCGCTGATTCTCGCAGTCAGCGCTCACTAATAGAGATTATGCTTTCGTTAAAGATATACCGTAACCGCTGAACTCGCGGTCAGCGCTTCCTATGGCAGATTGTCATTGCGTCGGAGAAAAACCGTAACAGCTGATCTCATTAACAGCTCTTGCTGCGCTGGCTGCGATTATTACAGCTGGGTGGTTCCGCTGACCGCCAGCCCAGCGGCACAGACGCCTCCCCCCCCCCCCCCCTCCCCTCAACGCCACCCAACGCACGGACAAAAAAATTTGCGACCCTGGACCTTTCTTATGGAAAAATAGTACAGGACACGTAACAGGGAACAGGAATGCTGTTAATGGCCCACGGACACACGTCGCGGGTAAAGGTGCAAGTTAAATTGGCACACGGCGTGTGTGAAAACACGTGGCAAGTGTGACGAGCTTGAGCGTTTAGTTTTCCCCAGATCCGCCGAAGGATGAACAATAAATAAAAGAAAAGGGGGGAAAACAAGTAAAAAGAAGGTAAAGACCTATGCACCTGTTTTTTTTGTTGTATTGAGGCTCCTAACGTCATGAGGAGCTCTATACTATTAATATACTAGGGTTAGGGTTACTATCAATAGTATAGACTCATATGCTACGATAGAGGTATACCTTTTTTTGGCAAAAAAAAGTGTTCTACGAATTAACGCCCAAAATCGTCGGTTATACTATTAATATACTAGGTTTAGGGTTACTATTATAATAGTATAGACTCGTATGCTACGATAGAGGTATACCTTTTTTTGGCAAAAAAAAGTGTTGTACGAATTAACCCCCAAAATCGTCGGTTATACTATTAATATACTAGGGTTAGGGTTACTATTAATAGTATAGACTCATATGCTACGATAGAGGTATACCTTTTTTTGGCAAAAAAAAAGTGTTGTGTTCTACGAATTGACCCCAAAATCGTCCGTTCTAGGCCATTTTTTTTTGCGTGATTTCTCGTTGTGTAATCTAGGCCATGGGATTTTTTATCACACGGTACTCGTAGCAGTGTTTTTTTTTTTTGCCAGATCAGTTTTTTTGGGTGAAGACATGTCTTAAGCTCCCAAATTGAGGGGTAGTGTTGGAAAATAAAGCGGTGCTCACCTCTATCGTACCACGCGTCTGACCCAAGCAAGCACTATTTCCGAGTAAACTGAAAGTGAAACTCCTTGACGAAGCCCATGGCCCCTAGTTTGTGTTGTTTTTTTTCGTATTGCTATTGCAAGAATGGCCCACTTCCGTACCATTGTTGGGTTAAGGGGCCCCGGATCATTCAAAAAATACGTTTTTGGTCAGAAAGTGCTCCTACATCTGGCGTAGAACGCATCCGTGCTGCATTTATTTTTTATTTGAGAAAAAAGGGGGCTTTCCGTACTAATTCCGTGAAACGGCGCCCGAGTTTTCTTGTTTTTCCTGTAAACCCCAGTCTGGCTTTCTTATTACCCTGTTGTACTTCGTAGTAGGTGCCCTGTGCTACTGTACCGCATGTGATAAAAATATAGCTCGTATAGTTGAGGGGGGAGCGGAGGTGCCAACATAAGAGTTACTTGCCCTCCAACCAGCAAACTCCGCCGCCGCAGCGTTACCCCATCAAGAATAAAAAATGCCCATCTATCTCCATCACCAAGCAGCGTAGCCTGATCTTCCATCACCACTTAGTACCCAACCCAATCACGTCTGTCTCTGCCGCCGCGCAGTGGCTGCGCTGCATGTATTGCAACATTGAAAACATGAACACGGCACCCTGTCGCTTCCGATGCTATTTTGGAAAGATGGGATATGGTCTCCGCCACTAATCTCCGGCATCAACATGCGTCCCCTGCGTGGAGTACAGTAGTAGGTGGGACTGTAGTAGTAGGTGGATCTCATCCTTAGTAACGTTAGTGATGCGTATTCGAAGCCTCCCGAGTGCGTGCTCGTGCTTGTAGGAACTTGAAAAAAAAATCATGGCGGAAAGCGCGAGAGCGTGAGTTAGCAAAAAATTCAATGAAAATGGACGAGAATCAAAAGCTGAAAACGTGGGAATGCTGAACCCCGTGCGCGATAAAAATGAAGGCGCGTGTCGGGGGGGAAAAGAAGAGAAGACACCTGCGACCACGGCATGACCTTGTCCAGGAGGTCGCTGAGGGTAAAAAAATCTTGCTGACAAGTTGAGCTGGAAAGTAAAAACAATGAAAAAGAGAAAAAAAAAGCTGTCTCTGCCGATATGGTCGGACTCGGAGCCGATTTTCTCGACACCTGGCGGAGTGCAAACAAACGACGAGCGACGCTTCTATGGAAAAATCTCGAGAAAGATCTCGAGATCTTTCAAAAGCCGTCGTTGTGGTTGTTTATTATCCGTGGATTGCGAGGAAATATCCTTTGAACTTCAGTGTGTTACACTCTGCCATCGCATAATATAATGTAATACGGTAGTAACACAATGACACATATTCTCCACCTCCGTCACCAAATAACATAATACTTCGAAGCAAATAGTCTCGTCTCCATCACCTTCGTCAGTCAATCACATCGCGCCTCTTCCGCCGTGCGCACTGCATCGTGTTGCATTGCAACTTTGCAACTTTGCAGCATTCATTGCATGACATCGCGTAACATTTCGATATTTTGCAAGATTGCGTAAACATCGCAACGTTTCAATATTATTGCAATTATTGCACGACATTTGCCGCATTTCACTAATTATTGCGCACCATTGTATCCGCTCGCGATCGTACCGACATAATATTCTTGCAGCACGATACATAAATGTGATCAAAGGTCATGGTTGATGGTATAGCTTTATCCCGTCAATGCCCCTCTCCTTAGACGCGACGTGCTGCCTTTAATGCCTTTACAACTGGAAACCCGTTTTTGGGGACAAAATTACTTGGGTTTAGTATAGGGAGGGGTTCGGGGGTTCTTAAGGGGTTCATGCCTTTAGTGTGCGGAGACCCTTAACGGCTGTCGGTCATTAGACAAGAACGCCATCAATTCTGACACATCATTGTCCAATTCTCTAACTCGTTGCGGTCGACAAGGAAGGGAAGAAAGGGTTGGAGTCTTCTCGCGATAAAAAAATGAAGGCGCGTACGTACCGCACGTAGTGGGGAGGGGAGGGGGAAGAAGAATCTGCTTCGTGACCCCGGATCTGAGCTACGACGTCTAGGGATTGGAGAAGAAGAAGAAAGAAACTTGCGAGGACACAATAAGGGATGAGCAAAATAAACAAATAAATAATACTCCGGAGTAGTACGAGGCGTGTTTGCGTGATACCGACCTTGTACGGGTAGAAGTTGTGTAGGAAAACATGTAACAACATGACATATGTAACAACAGCAAGCAGTAGACGCGTGCTACGATAGAAGTTCACCACGTTTTTTTCTGAGGTTTCTCACTTTCGGAGCTCAAGACATGACCTTCTTAAACTCAAAAAATGATGTGGAAAAAAAAAAACAACTTCTTTACTATCGCGGATGGAAAATCCTATCGCCTAAGTTATACAACGAGAACCCCGAGCAACGAAAAAAAAAAAAAAAATCCGACGGTTTTGGGCTAAATAAAGAGCTCCGTCATTCAGAACCCCAATCAATGCAAGAAAAAAAGCCCTCTTATTTATTTATTTTCCCGACGATTTTGGGCTAAGGAGGCCCGTCATTCAGAAAAAAAACAAAATAATAGCCAAAAAAAGGTATACCACTACCGTAGCATGCGTCGAAAAAACTGAAACCGCCGAACAAAATAGCCCAAAAAAAGTATACCTTTACCGTAGCATGCGTCGAAAAAACTGAAACCGCCGAACAAAATAGCCCCAAAAAAGTATACCTTTACCGTAGCACGCGTCGAAAAAACTGAAACCGCCGAACGACAAAATCCAAGGCCAACCCAACCCACAAAAAAATCAGCGGGGGGAAAAAAAAAAAAAACTGAAACCGTCAAACGCTACATACTCGTACTCTCATCCAAATGGCCAACCCAAAACCCACGCAAAGTCAGCAAACAAGTTGTTACAGTTTAGAAATATGCTTTTTCCTATATATCATTCGTATGCCTTTTTTTTGAACTCCGAGCCCTAACTCTTTCGTGGGTTGTTTGGCCCTGGGTTGTGATGAGGGCGTTTTCAATACACTCTGTTGTCTACTACTACCTGGTATTTAAAAAAAATACTCCGGAGTATACGCTATTATATATAGTCTAATACTTGTATACAGCTGTGAGATCGACAGATTTCGTCGAAAGTCATCTTTGCAAGCTGCGTGTGATTCTCCGGTCGCGCGTCTTCTGGAGTGCGGTGTGCAATGTCCTCAAGAAAGGTATACGTCGGCGACTCCCCTTAGTGCTACTATAGCTAGTATTACGGAGGACGATAGTAAATAGGACGAAATATTGTTAGTAAAAATAGATGAATATATAGGTTTTTGTCTTCACCGTAGGTCCTATTTACTAGGGTCCCCCGTAATAGCTACCAGGGACAACAGGGTAAGATACAAAGGCGTCCAGCCTGTTATCAATCTGCGCACGGAAATTATTAAACCCGTTTTGAGAAGGACAGAATATTACCCGCCATATTTTTTTCAGCCACGAAGAGTTTGGGAGTCGCTAACACCTTAATTAACTAAAGTGGTCTCCAATTTTTGCCTGTGTTTGTCATGTTTTGAGATTGACACTAACTACTAAAAAAAGGCTGCTCTTTGTCGCACGGCAAGCCTTATTATGCCAATCAATTTGGTTTCGTATGATGAGCGAACGACATTGTGAAACTCATGCTGCACGATGGTTGGTTGTCGGATGGCAAAGCTTAATAGTACCGTCGTCATGGTCGTCGGGTGTTTTTTTTTTTTTTCGCCCCCCCCGCGGTGTCACACACATCTCAAAGCAGGTCGGACTGCTGGCTTCGTCGCGCGTGCCGAACTCCCTCCTCGCCGGAGTAAGATTCTTGGGAGACGGAAGCCATCGGATCGCCGCCACGTCCTACGGCTGCGACGTCGTGCACACGTGGCACAGGCTATGAAGAACGCCAAAACCGAAAACTTTGTGAACTCCTGTCCTTACAATATATACCAAAGCACAAGTAGTACGGGTCCCTCGGTGGTGCCGGTTGAGCAGTCAGTGCCGATTGCCGTCATAGTGCTGGTAAATTCGCTTGGCACATGACATATATATTGGAATATTGTAACCTGTTGTAGTGGCAGTGTGCGGAGAAGTGCGGGTGGCCGCAGTAGTAGTGCCGTTTTTTTGGTTGGCACATGCCGGGACCACACCGAAGGACCCCCTACCGGTCGTATGTCGTCGATATTTTTTCTCGCGGTACTTTTTTTGCTGATACGCTGTTGGACAGAAGGAACCAAATGTTTGGCTACACTTGGGCGGTGGTTAGTACCAGGTAGTAATACTGTGTGCACTTGGTGAACTTGGATTCTCAGTTTTGCGGTACTTTTGTTAGTATGCTGCTGGATATAATAATCAAATGCATGTATGTCTATACACATGAACGGTGCCTAGTTGGCGGGGGGGGGGGGGGGGGGCCAGAGTTTTTTTCCTGGGAGTCAGATTTGCTTCTTTTTTTCAGGCGGCGAATTTATAAAATAAAGCCAGCAATTTCAATGCAGTGCCTGCCGCCTGCTGAGTACTAGTTTACTAAATATAGGCTGGTGTACAATATTACGTTGCGACGCACTAAAAACAGGTCCGTAGGACCTATTTTTTAGTAGAAGAGTACACCCAACGATAGTAATAATAGCCATGTAACGATATCTTTGTGGAAGAAAGTGCAAACCCATTCCCACCTCTGGTCCGTCTGGCCTTTCGAGCACTAACCTCCCCCACCTCTTCGTTCACAGCAGTACTACTACTACTACTACTACTACTACTACTACTACTACTACTACTACTACTACTACTACTACTACTACTACTACTACTACTACTACTACTACTACTACTACTACTACTACTACTACTACTACTACTACTACTACTACTACTACTACTACTACTACTACTACTACTACTACTACTACTACTACTACTACTACTACTACTACTACTACTACTACTACTACTACTACTACTACTACTACTACTACTACTACTACTACTACTACTACTACTACTACTACTACTACTACTACTACTACTACTACTACTACTACTACTACTACTACTACTACTACTACTACTACTACTACTACTACTACTACTACGACTACTACTACTACTACTACTACTACTACTACTACTACTACTGCTGCTGCTGCTGCTGCTGCTACTACTACTACTACTACTACTACTACTACTTCTAAACTGCACTCACTCGTATAATTAGGCATGCTATGTGAGATATAAGACCGATTCTGTACCGCCCGCCGCATGGCTATCTGTTCAGAGGTATTATTAATAGTGGGGTATTAGTCCGTTTGACCACTAAGTACTTGCAAAAGGTTATAACCAATAATAGCTTACCCAAACTAAGCCTTATAAACTCTCTTCTTCCCTGAAACGTCGGGATAGCAGGTCGGCCGGATATACAGGCGGACGTGTCAATATCTATGCGGTCTCATTTCCTGGGGATACCGGGGAGAGTATCTATCAAGTTCGGCATGGGGAAAGCCTGAAACAGTTTATTATTGTGGATGGTGGGATTTGAACCCACGACCCAAAAAAAACCCATGTTCTGTCGACGACGCCATTTGTTAAGGTATTAGTGGAGTATTAGTCCGTTTGACCACTTAAAGTCTTGCAAAAGGTTAACCAATAGCTTACCTTACCCAAACTGAGCCTTATAACATATCGCTGTATTCAGGAGGCATGCATCTACACCAAGCCGAAGAGGGCGAGCGGGCGAGCGGGCGGGCGGGCGGGCGGGCGGGCGGTGGGGGGTTATGAAATAATATTTGCGCACCGCGTCGCAAAACTACGGATGGATCCGATTCCTCTTCAGATGGGTTTTACGATCATCGCCGACACCACGGACCACTACCGCACACAGAATGGCAACAATAGCAAATAACACCCTACTTCGGAGTATTGCGCGAGTTCCTAGCCACAACTGTCTTTTTTTGTTGAGTGCAGAGCATTGATACGTGCATGGAAGTACTAGTGTGGGCGTATACACAACAAGTAGGCGGGTGAGTAAAGGCGTGATGGAGCCAACAACCAACTTTATTTATATGGTGCCATACCCACTTTCACTCTGCTGTTTAATATGCCGCCACACGCCGACGGGGTATCAATAATAATAGCAGGTTATTATCTAAAAAAAATGAAAAATACGCTTCATTCAGCTAGTAGCTGTGAGATCGACAAAAAATGATTTTTTTGATCAAAACTCAGCTTTTTTTCTTTGAAAAAGCTGCGTGTGATACTTCGATCGCAAGTGCTACGGGGTGTGTATACCCTCGTGAAGGATATACAGGGTCGTCGGTGACTCCCCCGCTAATGCCAGGGTCAAGAGGACTAGACTAGACTAACACCTTCAGCCTTGTCCTGCGCACGGAAACTGTATAACCCGCATTGATTGATGAGGGGGACAAAACCAGACATCATCTCGTTATATATACTGATGCATTTCCTTCCACAGCTGTCAGATTTTGTCCCCCTCAGAAACGGGTTTTATAGTTTCCGCGCACAGACTGCCTAACATCACCCTGTTGACCCTGATAGCTACACTGTAGTTGCAAGGGGAGTCGCCGACCTATATCCTTAATGAGGACACACAACCCGTAATACGCGCGATCGGAGTATCACACACAGCTTGCAAAGATGAGTTTCGACAAAATATTCGATCTCACAGCTGGAGTTTATTTTAATTTCTATAATATTATACTGTAGCAGTAGTAGTACATAAAAACATATTTCCTGGTGGTATTAATATTTCATAAAAAAGGTTTTGAGGACGTCAGCCGTGAGTCCGACGAATTTCTGGTCAATACTCATCTTTGCCAAAGCTGCGTTATGAAACGGGTTTTATAGTTTCCGCGCACAGACTGACTAAAATCATCCTGTTGACCCTGATAGCTACACTGTAGTTGTAAGGGGAGTCGCCGACCTATATCCTTAATGAGGACACACAACTCGTAATGCGCGCGATCGGAGTATCACACACAGCTTGCAAAGATGAGTTTCGACGAAATCTTCGATCTCACAGCTGGAGTGTATTTTCATTTTTTATAATAATACGTGTGTGTGTGTTCTTCACATTAAACCGTTCTTCTACTCGTCGACATCCAGCACACCCAGTCAGTGTCCGTACTGATTCTTCACCCTAGAAAGATCAGCTCTGTGGTCACAAGCCACGACACAGAGATAATGCATCGTAATGCATTCGACAACGCAAAATAATAATAAATAATACGTACTTAAAAGTGTCGGAGGGCAAAAATGATAATACTATTTATTTGTCTTGTAGTTTTGTTGTTCCTGCAAGACGACAATAACAATAATGTGGCGTGATTCGTATGAGTTTCAACGTTGATCACTCATAACATTCCCGAAAGAACAAAATCTCGGAGACGATTGAGTGGAAGAGCTCTTACCTGTGTGTGGCACTCGTACGTACTTCGAAGTATATTATAGTAGAACACTACGTATAATATGATATATGTAAGTATGCTTTAGTGTGTACCGACCACGGGCTCTACACAGCACAACTGCCGCAGTTAGTGACACTTGTTACTATTATATTACTGGCGTGAGACGACGAATACAATTGGTATAATAAAGCTTTTGTGCTCTCTGCCGTGGGCACCCAGCAAGTACACCGCGCCCTCTGTCCCACGTAATTTCCAGATACTTTTCGTAATAATACTCAGTATATAATAAGTATGCTCGAGCGGGAGGCAAGGGAGAGACGGCAGCAGAGGCGGCAACAAAAAAACCGCTTTGCGCTGGCGATTTGGATATGGCTCCGTGACACTCTGTCCGTTGATCGGATGGGCGGGATATGTAAAAGCATAGTGACAAAAGTATGAATAACAGGCGCGCGGTCAGGCACGATGGATTTTGTTTGGAATTTGTTTTCGTCATAAAAAGAAGCATATACGTAATTGTACACCATACGACGAGAAAAGCTTCGTTCTTCTGATTGTTTCTCCTGCGTGCAACGAACGATCGATGCAGGAAAATTAGTTGCTCCTCAATTTCTGTAATCGATCGATTGTTGATGTCCCGCCTCTGCACTATTAATACTACATTATGACTAACCTAGAACTACTGTGTACAAGTACTACTACTTCGTCGGCGAACTGGAAATAATCAGCTGGAAATAATGAATATACAGAAGCAAACGCCGACCGCCGACCGACGCACAGACAAATACTATGCATATGGTATAATAATAAATAAAAAACATTATTATCAGGCGGGTGATATAAAGGGGTGTCTTCTTGCTGCAACCGTCAGATTCGCCCCCTTCAAGGGTTTATAGTTTCCGCGCACATATTGAAATGCTCGCCCCCCCCCCCCCCCCCCCCCCCGATCCCTATTGTTTAAACGCACCACCTGAAATCAAAATCTGCCAGAGTAGTAAACACTACCAGCCAGCTGATATCATCTCATTATCCATCTAGCCATCCATGCCGTAGCTCCAACTCATCTCCGCCCTCTCCACACACACCCCCTTTGTTCCCCGCCCAGTTCGTTTAAACGCCCCACTTACAATCGAAATCGGCCAAAGTAATAAACACTTCTAAGCAATTGATATCACGTCATTATCTTTTTAGCCATCAATGACGTAGCTTTCATTCATCCCCCCTCCCCTCCTCCAACGCCCCCTCCTTCCCCACACCCCGCACGATCGCCTAGACCCAGCACTGCGCGTATGGCAAGCCCCTACATATATGATTAATACGCGCGATCGGAGGATCACACACAATGTTGCGAAGATCAGTGTCGACCAAATCCTTGATCTCATAGCTGAAGTGTATTTTAATATTATATGTGACCTAAGCCTCTTGAAAACCCTTTCCCCCCCCGCCCCATATTATATGTGACCTAAACCTCTTGAAAACCCTTCCTCCCCCCCGCCCCCCCTCTTTTCTTTTGTTTTTGCCCCGCTTTCTCTTGCTTAAACGCCCCACCTAATAATATCGAAATCCGCCAGAGTAATAAACATTTCCACGCCCTGGATATCGCCTCGTTATCTTTTTAGAGCCGTCCATGCCGCTGCTGCAATTCCCACCCACCCCCGCCCCCAACGCTCCCTCCTTCCTTACCACCCGCACAATCGCCTAGACCTAGCACCACGCGTGTAGCAAAGTCCTACATCTATGCGACCTAAAGCCCTCCCCCCCCGCCCCCCGCCCCCCCCGCCACACCCCCCCCCCCTCCCCCACAAGAACGATTTATAGTTTCCACGCACAAATTGACCTGCCCCACCCGTCCCCTCCCCCCCCTCTCCCCCCCCTCGCGCCCCGCTCCCTCTTGTTCACACCCAGGCCCCCACGCCCTCCAAAACTCCGCCCGCCCCTCACCGGTTATACGACTTACAGGATACACTTGATAAACTGACGCAGTTCCTTCCACAGCTGTCAGATTTTGTCCCCCTCAAATACGGGTTTTACAGTTTCCGCGCACAGACTGACTAACATCACCCTGTTGACCCTGGCACAAGCTACACTGTAGTTCCAAGGGGAGTCGCCGACCTATATCCTTAATGAGGACACGCGACACCCAGTGATACGCGCGACCGGAGTACAGTATCACACACAGCTTGCAAAGATGAGTTTCGACGAAATCTTCGATCTCACAGAGCTGGAGTGTATTTTTTAAAAAATAATATAATAGCGGGCTCTTCTCGCCTCTCTCCCCAACACTGAGGTACGTGCGTTCATTTTTTATCGCGAGCAGAATTCATTCGGCACTAATTATTTATTTTTTTCCCTCGTCTCGACTCGCGTCGAATTGTTGGGTCTACCCACCGCCCTGCCACTATTGCAGGCGCTCTCAGCAGTTAGTTAGTTGATCCTGTTTTTGGCTGCATATATAGTCTATATTTGCAACATCACTACTAACTTCAAAATATCACCATCGTGGGAATCGAACTCAAGGACCAACGCTATCACTAGTAGTACTTGTCGCATTCGAGGGTAACCTAGTCTATCTAGAAGAAAGACCACCGGTGGTGCGACCGCGACGACTCTCTCCTGCATGAACACAGCTGGTGGTATAATAAACTGACCAGGTATCAATTAATTATTTACTGTGCAATAAAATGTTGTCGAATCACTACCAGGTACCTGGGGTACTAATGACACACCAGCACAGCCAGCTGGGACTGAAAAATAATGAACATGAAAAACAATCTAGACTATTTTGTACTTGTAGCCTGTTTGATGAGCCGTATAGTTTGTAATCTACGGCTGAGACATCATTCATGATTCACGTATGTATGAGCGTTATAGGATATTTGGTATTGGGAAATGAGTGCTTTCTTCTATTCGCTGTTTGGTGGTGGTGGACCATGGTGTGTTGTCAGAATGTCAGCCACCCCGCTGGAAGCATGCCTCCTACGGTTTGTTTAGACTAGTTATGGGCTGATTCCGATGGGGTACGCCCTTTATATCAGTCTTGGTTTGGTCCAGTTTTTGCCCCTGATTTGTGGGCGGCTTCTGGCCGATCTTGACTCATCCCATGTCTTGATTGTGATAATATACTCGGATGTACGCGACAATATTAGTCTAATCTAATGGATTCTTCTACATAACCATCAACACCTCCTGTGACTTCTATTTTATCCGCTGCCACCGCGCACTCAAGGCCCCCGCATGAAAGACCACCTCATTGAGGTGGTCTTATCATTTGTTTTTTCGGCGGGGGCGACACAGCAGAAGACAGAAGGCAGAGGAAAACAAAAAAAAAGGCAGCACAGACAGGCAGGTGTGCCTTTCGTGCCTCTCTGATTGTTGAAGAGACTCTATGGCGGGTGGGAGACGGCGACGAGATGAGAAAATAAACGCGGACACTATACGACTGACTGTGATAATGGCGGATGTTGTATGTTTATGTATGCATGTGTGTATGCAGTATGCGTGTGCTGAACAGCTCTTCTTCTCTTATTACCCTTCGTATCTCGCCTGCTGCTCAGCAGCTAGCTGCTTGATGTACATAATAAAGGCATATTCTAGATTATAGGTAATACAAGCGACCTTTGGGGCAACGACGAAGCTAACGGATACAGAACGAAAGATACAGACCCTTTTGCCAACGGCGATAGGTTATAGCTATAAACAGAAAAAAAAATGCGGTTGTTCCGCCAGCAAAAAACCGCGGCTGGCATATACCGCTGTGTGTATGCGTGTCACAGCAGCTATGGACTAATGTTATTCATATTGATTAGTTACTGCCTGCCGTAATAATAGCGGCACGTGCGGGCATGCTTTATATAGGAGGTGTGCTTGGCGCGGTCAGGTCAAGTCACAGGTCACAGCCAACTGTTGTTGTGTTGTAGTTTCGCCATTAAATGTTTCCCGCCCCTGATCTCCCTCTCTGGCTCCTTGCGCAGAGGGAGTTATTATTGCGGAGTTGTTGCTGCATCCGACTCGAAGAATGGCCACGACTTCGCTGCGCGCACGAGATCCCGTACGCGTATCATAAAAAATGTCGACTGCTGCTGTAAAATAAATTACGAAAAAAATGTCGAAAAAATCACACGGCGCACAGCCAAAGCCAACAGCAATTCAAATACAGTAGTACAGGCAGTACGTACAACTGCAGTATGAATAAACTTTCAGCAAAAAGCTTTGTACCGCGTGACATGATGATATGACTCTTTTACTCCTAACATCAGCGTATGTTTTAAAATTAGTACAAAAAAATCAGTACAATTATTTGGTCGGAGCAGGCTCCGGATCCTCCGCCCCAAAATATATATGAAAAACAGAGCTGTCCATTTTGCCATCTGTGACTAGGTCCTATCATGTCTGTTTGATACATTTTTTACGTACTTGTAGCTTGGTGCAGCGAGCGGCAGTTTGTGATGATACTTTTGTTCGTGAGTTGAGGTTCGCCCGCCGACCCCCCATCCCCGTCATATCGTCAGACCAGGTATCAGGTATATCCTTGGCGCCATAAGAGTTGGACACATCAACCTACCGCAGACGCTAAAATAGATCGGCAAGGATATTACCCGCTCTCTAGCCAAGCCCATCGGTCGAGGAGACGAGAAACACCAACAGCGACATTATTATTATTACACCATCACCACCATCATCATCACCTGCGTCGGCACCATCTGGCACCACCACACAGCAGCACAGCAGCAGCACAGCAGCACCAGCAGCACCAGCAGCGTCAGCGACAGCAGCAGTCTCTCTGTGAACCATCCCGTCGAGTGTGCTCTTGCAAGGACCTCCGAACGATCGTATATGAAAACCAGCAACCACGGCAGCAGCAGCAGCAGCAGCAGCAGCAAGCAGCAGCAGTTAGTTACCCTGAGGCAAACGCTTTTCTGCTGCTGTAGATAGACGCGGTGCACGAGCGAAGAACGATCAACGGCCTATCTATATGGAGGCTCTGGCTAAGACTTTCGCACAACAACATCCATCAGCAGCACCAGCGGCAGCAGCAGCACTAGCAGCAGCAGCAACAGCCATTCCCACCACCAACACCGCCAATAACACCCACTTTCCCACCCACCACCACCACCACCACCACCACCACCACCACCAGTCCAAGCGAGTTATATCATCTCCTCGATCAGTGCTATCTCCCTGGCACAACACCACCAGCACTACCACCACCAACAACAGCACCAACAACAGCACCATCACCATCATGGCTACAGGATTCCCCTCTCCTCAATGGGACAGAGGCTATCGAGTCAGCCCCAGCCCCTTCGTGGCCCGACCAGGATCCAACGATCAAGGTGGCTTCATGCTGGCGTCCGGTGCTAGCGGGCGTCGATGGCACGTGATTGACGTTGTGCGGTCGTGTCTCTATGGAGAGGTACTTCGAGCAGTCGAAGTGGCGAGCTCGCCGTTTCCTGGCAATTGGGGGCCTTCGGAGCAGAGACACTTTGCTATCAAGGTGCGAGATGCTGTAGTAGTGCTGCAGTTGCTGTGTTGTCTGTGTGCTGTATATCCGCTGTGCTATGTGTGTGCTCTGGCTGTGCGTGCTCGCTCGCTTGTGAAGCTGTACTCTAGTCGTACGAGTAGGGCAGGCAGGCAGCAGGTATGACGATCTGATCTAATCTGATCTGCTGATGTACTCGTACATGTCGTACGTATCGCCATATATATGGCATGCTATACAGTAGTTCTGCTTCTACTGCTGCTGCAACTGCTGCTACTACTGCTGCTGCTGTGCTATCTGTGTGCAGTAGCTCTCCATGCTTGCTCGCTCGGAGATACTCTTTACGTATCCTGAAGCCATAGATAGCATGTACCAGGTGTGCCTCGTGCACCTCATCAAAAATATCACATCATACCAAATGGCCCGCAGCCAAAGTACAGCAGGACTACTCGCAGAAAAGGCAAAAGAGTACGTCATGCATGCCTTTGAATTTGAAATTTGATTTTTGGTTCTTTCCTCGCGAGGCACACCAGAGCAGCAGTACTCGTCTGTCCAGAGCAGTGTTTTTTTTTGTTCCTTTTGCATAGTTTTCAGTTTTTTTACAGCAATTTTCGTTGGTTTGAAAAGTGTGGCTATTTCTGTGAAAGAACGGTCCCGCGTTCGACGCTCGGCATTTTATTCGCATTCCTAGATTTTTCTCCTGTTTCTTCACGCGCGAAGCAGCAGCGAGCGAAAAGGAGCGGGAGTGAGTTTTGCATCGCACGTTTCATGTTCCTGCCGCTGCTGCTGTACTCGTAGCGACGGATATGTAGTCTATATAGACAAAGGAAGACCAGATAATAATAGAACCACGCGTGTTTGTAGGTATGCATGCGTCGCTCAGCACGACGAAGCAGCTACTACTCTACGAGTACTGCGCTGCTGCTCGTTGCCACAGAACGTATCAATGTCTCAAACCTGCGGCAAGCAGTCATATGAGGTGTACACAGTGTACACGCCGCCGTTGCGTTAGATTGGAAATTATTTGATGGCATCATCACAGGATATCGATGAAAATATCTTTTGGCGGAACAAACGCTTGGAGCTTCTCCCGTTTCGTGTTTCCTGCTTCCCGACAAGCAACCGCCGTATAAAACGAAAGGGACGGGTAACGGGTGTCAGATCTTGTATATACCCCGGGGGGGGTGTGCTTTGCATTTTTTTTTCTCTTTTTTGCACACTCTTCTACTTTCCAGCTTCTGGACAATAATAAGCCGTGGTCACAGGTGTCGTCCCTTCTTCTGTTCTCCCGGGTTCTTGCCTTCAATTTTTATCGCGCATACGGTTCAGCAATCCCACTGCTCGTCGATTTTTCATCGAGTGGTGCTAACTCACGCTCTCGCGCTACCCGCAAGTCAATTTGTGCACAAGACAAAGTCCCCACGAATTCATACGACTATATGAACTCGAGGGGGCTCGAACTCACGAAACTGACCTATACCAGGCTCGAGGATAACCTGATACGCCACCGGGGCGACCGGTATATTATTATAAAAAATGAAAATACACTCCAGCTGTGAGATCGAAGATTTCGTCGAAACTCATCTTTGCAAGCTGTGTGTGATACTCCGATCGTGCGTAGTACGAGTTGTGCGTCCTCATTAAGGATATAGGTCGGCGACTCCCCTTACAACTACATTGTAGCTATCAGGGTCAACAGCGTGATGTTAGTCAGGCTATGCGCGGAAACTATAAAACCCATTTCTGAGGGGGACAAAATCTGACAGCTGTATGGAGGGAAATGTATCCGTTTATCAAGTGAATCCTGTAAGTCGAATAACCGGTGAGGGGGGGGCGGAGTTTTGAAGGACGCGGGGGCCTGGTTTTGATCAAAAGCGAGCGGGGTTGGAGGGGGGGGGGAAAGGGGGGGGGGGGGACTGGAGGGGGGGGGGGGGGGGGGACGGGCGGGCAATGTGTGCGTGGAAGCTATAAATCCTTTAAAGGGGATAAATCTGACGGTTATATTATGTCGTACCAACCTGTACACCATCTATCTCTCTCTGCAGAGAGAGCCTGTGGTGTCTGCCCTCTTCGCGCTTGTTTACAATATGTTTACGCTCAACCGAGGCACCGCCGAGACGCGGTCGGGCGTCGGGCCCCGTGTTCTACAGCTAGCTGCTAGCAGTGCTTGCTCACTCGAGTGTTTGCGTTGTTGTTGTTGTTTTCTGTCCTAATATTATTTTGGATCCTGTCTCTGCTGCTGCTGTGTTCCTGTCCAATTTCTGCAAATTTCGAGCGTCCACACTAACTACTACGTGTAGTTTATAATAATACAAGAAATATTATGGGTGCCGACTGCAGACAACAAACAATATGAATAAATACCAGGTAGTAGTAGCAGCAACAACAACAGCATGCCGCAGAAGTTATACCAGGTACAAACTAGAGAGTGCAAAAAAGCTACCATATAGTCTATAGACTGTAGACTATATTCCACATACATATATATTTGCAGATAAATACAGCTCCTCAACTAGCGAGGAAAGGAGCCCCAGGAAAAAAAATGGTTCCACTTGTACGCATAGTCTACATAGCTACCATACGGTACGAAACAGTCAACGCCTCTACAACTGGAAACCCTTTCGGGGACAAATTCACTTGAAGATAGTATAGGGAGGGATTTGGGGGCTCTACTAGAAGGGTCAAGTCTTGTCCCCGGAATTAATACTTCTTGGTATGTACCTGTGGTACGTGGTATAGTCTATACATTATAAAAGTTAAAATGCACTCCATCCAGCTGCGAGATCGAAGGTTTCGTCGAAACTCATCTTTGCAAGCTGTGTGTGATGCTCCGATCGCGCGTATCACTGGGTGTGTGTCCTCATTAAGGATATAGGTCGGCGGCTCCCCTTGCAACTACAATGTAGCTTGTACCAGGGTCAACAGGGTGATGATAATCGATGTGTGCGCGGAAACTATAAAACCCGTTTTGGAGGGAGACAAAATCTATCTGACAGCTGTGGCAGGAAATGCATCAGTTTATCAAGTATATCCTGTAAGTCGTATAACCGGTGAGGGGAGGGCGGAGTTTTACGGGGGGAAAAACAAAAACAAAGACGAGAACAAAATTGGGGGGCTGGGGGGGGGAAAGAGGGGTAGGCGGGGGGGGGGGGTTCAATTTGTGCGCGGAAACTATAAACCCTTTCACGGGGACAAATCTGACGGTTGTGAAAGGCATCAGTTTACCATGTATATTGTGTAAGTCGTACAACCGGTGAGGGGAGGGCGGAATGTTCGAGGGGGGGGGGGGGGGGGGGGGAGGGGGAATTCTAACCGCTTTCGGTCGCATATAGGCATATATGTATACCCGGTAGGGACTTACTATATGCGTGGTGCTAGGTCTAGGCGATGGTGCAGGCGGCGGGGAAGGAGGGGCCGGGAGCGGGGGGGGATAATTGGAGCTACGGTATGGATGGCTAGAATGGTAATGGGGTGATATCACCTATCTGGCAGTGTTTATTACTCTGGCAGAGTTTGATTTTGTGTGGGGCGGCGGGAGAAAACAAAACGAAGGGGGGGGAGGGGGGGGAGGGGGGGGGAGGGGAGGGGGGGGGGTTCCAACCGCTTTGTTGCATAAATGTATACATGGTAGGAACTTACTATACGTGCTAGGTCTAGGCGATGGTGCGGGCGGCGGGGAAGGAAGGGGGCGGGGGAGGGCAAAGTAAATTAATTGCAGCTACGGCATGGCTGGCTGGAGAGGTAATGAGGTGATATGATCTGTCTGGTAGTGTTCATTACTCCACCAGGTTTGATTGGAGGTGAGGCGGCGGGGGAGGGAGGGGGGGGGAGGGGGGATGCGTGTGTGTTGTGATGGTAGTGATGGTGGCAGGGGACGGAGATGGATGATGGCAAAATATTCTACCTGCGTGTCACGTATACGTGCAGATGCCCACACTATTTCAAAGATACACTATGAAGTGGAAGGGAGGAAAATTATATGACGTGGCGGGGAACGGAGTGTACATATATATACCATTATTACGACTTAAAATGAGTGCCAGATATGATAGTTATTATTCAACAGGTGTGTGATCTTGACGCTAAACTGATATTTCACCCTTATACGACATCCAGCACAATCAATAAGCTTGCCGATATGGGACTCTGAGGTCACCAATTATAAGACAGAGATACATGTTGCAAGTACAGCAAGCAAGGTGATGTGATCATGCAACGCCACCGTCAATGAACACGAGGGGAAGAAGTGCAAATCATCACACGGGCTTGAACGTTTTAAAGGGACCCTTCGATATGTCCACGCTCAAGTACGTTCCTACTTCGTTCGGCATATGTTACTTCGTTCGGCACCATCGCCTAGACCTAGCACCATGCGTATAGTAAGTTGCTACCGGGTATACATTTATGCGATCTAAAGCGGTTAAAAATCCTCCTTCCCCCTTTCCCTCCCCTCCCCCCCCTTTCGAACACCCCCCCCCCTCTCTTCACCGACTGTATGATTTACAACATATACTTACATGATAAACTTATGCGTTCCTTCCACAACCGTCAGATTTGTCCCCTACAAGGGTTTATAGCTGCTGCACAGATTGAGTTGCCCCCCCCCTCTACCACCCCGCCCTCCCCGGCGCCCCCGGCCCCCACGCCTTAAAAAAACTCCAACCTCCCCTCACCGGTCGTACGACTTACAGGATATATATATAATATATACTCGATAAACTGATGCCTGTCCTTCCACAGCTGTCAGATTTTGTCCCCCTCAAAAACGGCTTTTTTTATAATTTCCGCGCACACGTCGAATAACATCACCCTGTTGACCCTGGTACAAGCTACGCTGTAGTTCCAAGGGGAGTCGCCGATGTGGTGGTACTCCGAGTGGGGGATGCGTGGTTGGTCGGTGTTGGGAA